>JANUWF010002336.1:0-1200000 GCA_026120185.1 Voacanga thouarsii
AAAAGATAATAAATAAATTTTAATAGCATTTATGAATATAAGACTTACAAAATTAATATTTCACTTATTATGATTACTTATATAAAAGGCTTTATTTGATATTATTATTCTATATAATATCTATATATTTTATTTCTTTAATAAAAGCTATCATTTATTTGACTAAAATATCACTATTTTATATATATGAACAAATTCACATTTTCCTAAGGTTTTCAAAATTTACTAGAAGAAGTCATAGTATTAATCATTTTATTGATGAAATAAAATTAGTTTAGGAACAACAAGGTCATGATCATATTTCCACTTGCTAACCACAATCATATACTCCACTCTAATTCATCAAACCATCCAAATCATGAATAAAGGCATAAATCTAAATTTATCAAGACATGATCCAAACTCTACTAACATAAACATAATCATGGCTTTAACAATCATACATGAACATAAACCCTATTCACCAAATGTGACATAATCTCTAACATGCTTGATCACATATACTATTCACGACATGGAGATATGCATTAAACCCTAAAAATGCCATACAATCAACTAAGACAATGAACTCATGCATCAATCCCATCTCCACCATATACACACATTTATTCATACTTCAATCACAACTCATCACAACAACACATGCTCAAACCCTAATCATAATCCATCTTCTTCAAATATCATCCTAGAGATATTAATGTAGAATTTAAAGAGAGAGTTGAAGAGGTTTACTTGATTGATGACTACCTTGGAGTAGTTTCGAAGGGATCTAACTCCTAGGAGACTTGATCCGACCAAGAGAGATGAAGGAACCATGGCCATGATTGAAGAAACCATTCGGCTAAGAGAGAGAGAGAGAGCATTCGGCCAAGAGAGAGAGAGAGAGAGAGAGAGAGAGAGAGAGAGAGAGAGAGAGAAGAGGAAAAGAGAGTCCATTAGCATGTTTATAAATACATATATTCATTAGAAGTTGAAGATGAGAGAAGGTGGTGTGATTGATCATGCTTACCTAGAAGATGTTCTTGAGTCTTCACAAAAATACTGATTTTTCGATCCAAAAGAGAGAATTGGATTTTGGTATTTGATGTTAAAAATTGCAAAAGTGGTTTCAAGGGGTGGAGTAGGTGTGATTTGGAGTTTTTGGAGAAGATTGGAGTGGTATTAGGCGTATGGATGCTAGTAGGTGTTCTTGGTGTTCTTAAAGGTTGAAGAGAATTGAGAGGATTTTGGTTAAAGCTAGCCGAAATTCTGAGGGAGGAGTGGCCGAATTGTTTAAGGGAGTTTTGGCAATTGATTTTTCTGGTTTGAGAGGAAAAAGGAAGGTTGATTATTTGGAATCCAAAAAGAATATTTTAGGGAATCAATTTTGGAAACAAAATATGGTAAGAAGATCTTCAATGGAGGAGAGCTTTTGGAAGCTCTAATAGCCGACTGGATGGCTAGGGATTTTGCTGGAATGAAAGCTGTTTGAAGGGGCTTAATGGTGACCAAAAAGAGGGAGTACAATGGTGAAGGAATGTCTGGTTGTTTAAGGGATGTTTTATGGAAGTTTACTAAATATATTTGTTGGAATTTTGGTCTTCAATCAATGGCTTGATTAGAGTAATTATGGGAGATATTTTAGGGGCAACCATGGGTAGGTTTTTCAAGCAGAAGGTTGGAGAAGATGATGGAGCTCAGTTCATGACTGTTCAAGGAAAGTTTGTATAGAAAAATGAGGAAGGTTTCGGACAAGGCCGAAGATGGAGCAAGGCTGAAAAAATTCTTGTACAAATTTTCGCTAGTTGCTGGAATTTTCTGGGCAGCTTTTGCTGCCATTTTCCATTCAGTTTGTAGAGGATTTGAAGAGGCATTTAGAGATCTTTCAAGGCTGGTTTCCATCATTCTTTATGGAGGAAAAACGTGGCTAAGGTGTTGGATGAAAATTAGAAAAAAACAGCTTGGTTTAGGATCACCAAAGCTGCGAATTTTCCCAGAAAATTTTCTGGTTTGCACAACATTTGTGCAGTCCGGTTTCGGCCTCATAATTTTAGACTTTAAGCTGGTCAAGAGGGCTATTTTTCTGGCAGCATTTGAGAGGGAATGATGGCTGAAAATTTCAACACTTGGACTGAACAAGAAGCTAAAAAAAATTCCTAATTACTTCATGAAGAAAATGAACATAGTTAAGGTAGAGTTTTGAAGGTTCAACCATGGAGATTAATCTCTTGGGAACCTTCCACAACTCCTACCCAATTTTGGCCCACAAGATGTCTTACTCTTAGACATTTTTGAACCTTCAAAGCCACAACACTTTGCTTGAATTTTCTGGAATGAAGTTGACTTGAATAAATTAAACATTCTAATGAATTGAGAAGTAAGATAACTAAGGATCAAGAAGGGTATGAATTCCCTTGGAAATTTTTGTAGGGCACAAGAGTAGGATAAGGATACTCCTATCATGTTTCCCCTAGGACAACACCTCTACTCTTCCCTAAAGCATACAAGGCCGAAAATATAGCCTTCCCAAACAAAAATAAAATTTATTCATACTAAAACTCCAATGATGAAATTTGAACCCAAGACCTTAAAAATTAATTCCAAAGCTCTAACCACTAAATCACAACAATTCTTGTTCTTATTTTCTCTCCCAAATATTTTTCCTATTTAATCCTCAAGCTATCTCCCTATTTTCACCTCAAGCAAAAATTACCATTTTGCCATTCTTACTCAATAGCCACAATTAAGCCTTCTAGGCTACAAATCACAAATCCAAAGCACATAAAATCATATGAAATATATTTAAACATGCAATAAAATATGATATGCATTCCAATCCCCTTACTCTAAGGTTGGTTTCAACTGGGGTTTCACATAATGCCCATCTTCTCTCGCTGTAATTATGATAATAACTTTTTAGAATATTGAATAAAATAATTTACACGAAGTAAAATTACAAAACATATGAATACTTGAAGAAAATTACCATACAATCCTCGTGAACAGTGAACGAGATCGAGCCTCTAGTGTGAGTATAGGTGACCTAACCCCTATTCCTCCAAGTAGGGGAGGAGATCCACTGAAACTTCTATGTGCTCCAGCACTGCCTCATCTGCTCCCAGATCTGAGGGTCAATCCTAGAAGGGGACTAACTAATTGGGGTCAGCCTTCGGACCTTTGATAAGGTGTTCGAAAGGCAAGTCCTGCACTTATACTCCCAGTTGGACCAGATCTGAGCACTGTGATCTTGGCCCAACGAAATAGCTTCTGCAAAAAATTACATTATATTCAAAGTTGTTAGTATATAATAAATGACAAAAAACATATGTATGAAATACAAAATCCATTAATATTATGCATTTATACAATAATTAGTAACTTATTCCAAACTCCTCGAACCAGATATTCTTCACGTGCATCAGGACACTGCAAATGTGGTGTAGGGCCCGTCAAAGTACTTTTGGAATTTCGAAGTGATCTCCCGTACACAGCGATGGGAACCAACAAATCTTGTTTGTAAAGTTAAACATATTATACTTAACTAATTATAATCTACTTATAAAATATAGTATAATGTGTAAAACAATACCTGTCTGCTCGTGGTGTAATCTAAGGCCGTAAATCCTAGTTCTGAGATCTAAGCTGAAAAGATATTGCAGATGATGAAACACTAGGAGACGCACTTCTTATCTAAGTAGTGTATCTCCCGGATACTGGTCAGGTGCTAGGATCTGTGAAGCATGCCCAGGTGATGGCGTACGATCCTGTATATGGGTACGCTCTACATCGGTAGAAGGCTGCTGCTTTCCAGTAGACATATCTAAGAAGGAATAACATAGTTAAAGAAAATATAAATAAAGGGGAAAATATCACATATTCTCACTAATATATATACATAAAAGTAAATTGTAACTCATACTTTGTAGATCGATATCAAAATGGGCCTATGAAGAACTAATCAACTAATTAAAATACACTATTCACTTAAGTCATCCTCTGTAATGTATTCTTTAGAATCAACTTCTGTCTAAGAATCTATTTCCCAATTACCCCTATCATCAGTCAAATCTTGATCCCAATCTAATACTTTCTCCTAAATATCCAATAACTCATTTATGCCTTCTCCATATGTTAAAGGACCAATATCAACTACCAAACAAATACTCATTGCATAATTGTCATTAACTTCTTCTTGGTAAGTGCTATCAACAATGGGTGCATCAACCACATACCACGCTCTTATTTTATATACTACCATCCAATCAGATTTTGGCCTTTTAGTTCTCGGATATGTCATAAAGTATACTTGATGTGCATGTTGGGCTAATACAAAAGGATCATATGTAAGGTAACACTTCTTACTGTTGATGTCTACCAACTTATTTAAGGGTGTACTCTCATTCCCCAATTTAGTGTAAGGTCAAACCAATCACACTTAAAAAGCAGAACTGTCTGTATCGGATAAGCAGGAAATTAAACTTCAATAACCTCCTTTAACACCCCATAATAATCAATACAACCATACTCATTTTTGCCACCTTTAACACAAACTCCGTAGTTAACACTTTTCCCACCTTCTGCGTGTTTACTTATGTGAAATCGATAATTATTAGTTAAATACGCTCGAGATGATTTCACCTGTCTTGACAGTCCCTCACGAGAGGTATTGTAAACATTTATTTGTCACCCCATTAATAGGATCACGCACTTACAAGAAATTTGCAAACACCTAAGTTTGTATTCAAGATATTTGACATACTCTTATTCAAATATTATTTAGATAACTTACATATTTTTTGAATCATCCAGCAAATTCATTCTCTATCCTTGTCTCGACTTCCAACTCTGTGATACATAGGTGTTGGGATTGTAAAGCAACTGAGAGATACCTTATATAAGGCTGTACCTCTTCCGAGTTTAGAAAGATGTAGTTTGTGGCAATTTTGAATTCCTCAAATGTTAGGAATCTAGTTTAGATCTTCCTCAATGTTCTCCCTTGAGCTTTGCAAATTGACAGTAAAGGGTCTTTTTGATTGTGCTCAGTTGCAACCTCTGCATTACGAGGTATTTGTGTATGCCTTGTTTGAACATGTTCTTCAAAGTAGTAGGAAAAGAACGTCGAGGCTTCTTTAACTAGGTAAGCATTACAAATTAATCCTTCAACTATTGCTTTATTTTTTACCTTAATTTTTAAGCAATGAAAGAACTTGCAATTCATCGCAACCATAATTAGAACACATTTTTGAATTGTTATCATTATCACGTACTATAGTGCAAATTAAATTATTTGTGAGTGTCTACCTTTCAAATGGATACATCCATCTGTATTGAGTTAGATCACACACATGAGCTTTATAAGGTAAGTGAACTATTAGGTGCTCCATTACATTGAAAAAACCTGGGGAATATTTTCTCAAACTTACATAAGAGCACATGAATTTCGAACTCCAGTTTATTCATATAACTAACACCTAATTTTGGTGAGTACAAATCCCTATAAGAAAGACTCAATTCAGTCAACACGTTCCATATGTTAAGTTGAAGAAATTCCCTTAGAGCAGTTAGTAGTAATTGTTCCATAAACACATGACAATCAGGACTTTTCATGCTAGACATCTTCAACTCCTTCAGATTAACACCTCGTGATAAGTTGGAAGCGTATCCATTCAGGAGTTAGAGTTCTTTTACCCATTCAAGCAGTGCTTGCTTTCCTGCGCTAGTCAATGAATAGCATGCTTTAGGCATGATAACATTCCCTTCCCCTAGACTACTAACTTGTAATTCAGGCTTATGACAATACGTCTCGACATCACATCTTGCCTTTGGATTGTCGTTTGTTTTTCCCTTCACATCTATAACAATATTAAAGACATTGTCAAACACATTCTTTTCATTATGCACAATAACTATGTTATGTGGCACCAATAGAGTTTGCCAGTAAGACAAGTCCTAAAAGATACTCCTTTTAACCCAGTTGTAACTCACACCTCTACCATCGCTCCTCTCAAGTTCATATCCTGAATTCGTAATTTTGGAAAAATGGCATACCCTAGCCCACATTTGCTCTACTGTTAGACGGGCTACATGTGATTAAGTTTTGTGTCCTTTGTCCTTTTTGAATGAACGTATGTCCCTCCTAAATGCAGGATCAAGAGTCAAGAACCGATGATGACAATCGAACCAAGATGTTTTGCCACCAAATTATAGATGGAACGACTTTGCGTGCTCCATGCAATATGGACAAGTAAATTTACCTGCAGTGCTCCACCCACTAAGCATTCTATAGGCTTAAAATTCATTAATTATCTACAAAAGTGCAACTCGCAATTGAAAATTTTGTCTCTTAGATATGTTATATGTGCAGATATGTGCAGACATCACTAAACCACAATCCTCTCAGTTTATGAATCATTAGTTGTAAATATACATCAACATTGTGTTTAAGATTCTTTGGCCCTGGAATAATGAAAGTTAAGAACATTACTGGATCCTTCATGCAAACCTACGGAAGGAGATTATAAGGAGTGAGAATGACTGGCCAGCATGAATACTATTTTCTAAACATTCGAATGGAGCAAAACCATCTGTGTACATTCCAAGCCTTACATTCCATGACTTCTTTGCAAATTCAGGATGACTCTTATCAAAATATTGCTAACCCTCACCATCATGAGGATGACTCATATAGCCATCAACTGTTGAACTCTCTGCATGCCATCTTATGTGTGCAGCAGTCGTTTTAGATGAACACAATCACTATAATCGATGTGTTATTGAAAAATAGTACATCTTTTTAAAAGGTATCTTATTATGCCTGTTGCTCCCCCGACCCTTTCTCAGCATATACTGATGATAACTATAAAAACTTGCAATTCCTATGGGTGATATCATCTTTCTAATAAAGTATGCATCCATTTGTGCAAATATCTATTTTTTGGATAGGTAAACCAAGGCCAGATACTAATTTTCTTATCTCATAGAAGTTATCTGGAATCTTATCCCGCCTGGTACGACCTCCTTCATGAGTTGCACCACTTATTTGAAACTTTTTTTGAACATGTTATTTTCGAACTTGATATTTAATAGCTGAAATACAAACAATTGCTACGAATGGCTTGAACACCCTTCCAATATCGGTGTATTTGCAGCTCGCAACATATCGTGAACTTCTATGCATCTGTATTCGGAAGTTCCTCAACAGAATTTGTAGATGTCCCATAATTTTCAAACTCAAGCCTTGCAACATTTAGAACCATATCTTGAAACGGGTTACCTAAATAGTTTTCACCAACTGCACCTCTTGATATTGAGATTGGCTCTGTCGATGTTGTATGATATGGTTTATTGTGACAAGTCCATCGATGATAGTTACCAACAAATCCATTTTAGTATAAATAAATTTTGACTTCGAGTGGGAATCGATACTTCTTGTTTTGACACTTTGAGCAAGGACATCTTATCTTGGACAATACCGAATTCGAAATAGCAAATGATAGAAATTCTCTAACACCCCGTTCAAATTCAATAGTAATACATTTGATACCGGAAACATACCTTTCATACATCCAGCTTCGATTGTCCATCTAAAATTAACAACGGAAATCAAAAACATTAATCACATGTTGATCAATCACATGCAAATTCAGGGACAAAGTATAAGTCTTGATGTTCTCGAGTCAGAATATAAACTTTTGAGAAACTAGGTATAGAAGGTTTGACTTTTGAGATATCTACCTCTTGAACAGTGATTATTAAAATAAAAAAAAGGTTCAAATCATATCAAAAAGCAAAAGCTTTTAGATTATCTAGGAGAATTTCTTCCTTGCACTTTCATGTACCCTTCATCTATTTCTGATCCTTGTTATTTGGCAGTTAGGCTATCCACTTCTCTAGGCAGTTTTCTATATGGTATCCAACTTCTTTTCGTCATTCATGAAGTCTTAAAGATAATATAACTATTGCTTTTTACAATATCAGACCGTTTCTGCTAGATTTGTGAAGGACTACTTCACTACGAAGGATAAATGTGAGTTCATACTTCAAGTCTCCAGAAAGATAAGAATAGTTATTCTTATGCTAGAGAGTCACAATTTCGGACATTTTCTTGTCTGTCTGGAGTCTTGAAGCATAAACTCACATTTATCCTTCGCAATGAAGTAATCCTTCACAAATCTAGCAAGAACAGTCTAATACTGTGTAAAATGCAATAGTTATGTTATCTTTGAGACTTTGTGAATGATGAAAAGAAGCTAGCCACCAGATGAAAAATTACCTTGAGAAGTGAATAACCTAATTACTAGATAATAGAGATCAGAAATATATGAATTGTACATAAAAAAACAAAGAAGAAACGGTTCGAGATAATCTAAAAGCTTTTGCTTTTTTATATAATTTGAACATTTTTTTTAAAAAAAATCACCGTTTAAGAGTCAGATATCTCAAAAGGATATGAGAGAAGAAATGGAGAATTGGTTGATTTACAATTCAAATAATATTAAAGACACAATGACCTTGGCCAATCTTCTCAATTCTTGCTTCCATAACGAATCCATGCCCCCCTAGGGAATTGCTAGAAAGTACATGAACTAGTTTATTAATCTTAACATAGTCCATTAATTTTGTTACAGTTACTCTTCACCCCAAAATTATCTTTCCTAATTGCACCACAGCAGTTCCAGCACTCACCAGAAGATGGTACTCCCCTCTCACATGACACTATAATTTGCCAAACCTAAATTGACTAAAATAGGGTAAATTTCTTGTCAAAAAGGTTCGAGCTTAGCTATTAAATTTGAACTACAAAACAGAACAAAATAAATAAATAAAACCACTCCCTATTATTCACTTCCAGATACTGAGAACTATCTCAAGTAACATACTCAGTGGAAATACAAGATTTCATATAGTGATGTCCTGATTACATGTTTTACTAACAAACTATCAATGGCCACGTATAATAGTTACCCAAATAAGCAAATACCTCCAGTGGTGAATCTCTTATGGACCAACCCAATAAAAATTATAATTTCTCACAATAAATAAGAATAATCAAGAAATTAAAGGTAACACTTATGGAACAATAATATAGCTTGGTAATCATATTCAATATCATCTAACCATCACAATTCTCGTATTAGTAAATGAATAAATGTCAAATTTGAAATGTTTAAAGATTCCATTTTCACATGATATTGGTTTGTGATAAATCTTCCATCACTCTTAACAAGTAACTTCCATAAATTTAACAGTGTATCTAGGTGTGTTATCAATGTTTACACTATTGGTATTCTAAGTTCTGGTGGACAGAGAGATGATTCAAAGTTCTATAGGAAAATATAAGGCTTTTTCACCATAGGAAAGAAAGAACTTCATTGGGTTTTCCATTTCACATTTTGCTTCTAAAAAGGTGTATACTTGGGATTTTTTTAAGTGGAAAGAACTAAAACTGACTGAAAATTAAAAGAACAACAAATTTCAGAAAAGGGAGCTACAAAATGTCTTGAAGCTAGTTCAATTTATTTTTAAAAAAAATTAAAACATGTTTCAAAACAAAAAGTAGTCATGACTTAGAAAAACATTATGAAATTGAAAGTGAGAAAGCCAACCACGTTTTAACATGATGTAGCCATAAACAATTGTTAATTGGCAGGTTCTATAGGAAATATTAATTCACCACAATGTTGAACTCGACTTGCATTAGCAGACATGAGTTTTCAATATTAGCTTTTTCTATTGCACACACAAACTTGTTATGTGTTATCAATGAAAGAACACCTAACTATTTGAGGTTGTATAGTTTTATTAAGCTTTTGGTGACCATTCAAAAGCCAACAAGGTAGCCTCTAAACATTTCTATTCATCTAAAAATCTAACAAGAAAAATCCAAACAGAGGAAAATCTATTTATATGTTCCTCAGAGGAAAAATCCAACAAGGTAGCCTTTAAACGTTTCTTCCTCATCTAAAAATCCAACAAGAAAAATCCAAACAGAAGTAAACATTCTTCCTGCATCTGGACTACAGTTGCAAATGGCTGATTTAAATGCATCTAAGAAGAACCGTGCAATAGAGAAAAGGAGGGCTTCTTAACCTTGAAGGAGATGCAAGCCGTGCAATAGAAAATCCGACGATATCAGCTAAGTATGGGCTCGATTCACATGTAGCGGCGGCGTGTTTTGGGTGAACAACACAGAGCAAAGAAGAAAGGAAGCTGGGTTGGGTACTGGGTAGGGTTTGAGACTTTGAGTGTTTGAACCATTGAATATGGGAACATTTGATTTTGTATTTTAAAATTATTTTTTATTATATGAGCTAATGTTATATTACCTTTAATAAAGTTTTGCTTTTTAATTATATTGTTTGTTTTTGTTTTGAGTTAACATAACTAAAATATAAGCTATATTATTAAATTATTAAATTCTATTATTTGTTTTATTCTTTGTGTTCATCAATTTAATAATGCATCTATTGTTAAATTGAATAATATAAATTTTTTTCTACATTAAAAATATATTTATATTATAGTTTTGTTTCCTTTTTGTAGGATATTTGCAAGATATTTACTCCTATTCATACTTACCTAATAATTGCAAAACAAAATAATCCAAATCCTAGACCATTTCCTTCCCTAAAAAGACAAAAAAAGAGAGGGGGGGGTAATAAAACAAGCATTTTTTTAATTTAAACTATTTTATAAATGTCTTTTTAAATATATATACAAAATATAAAATTGTAAGAACAATAAAATTTTATGAATAAACTTATCTAAAGTACTCTTAGTCAAATTATTTAAAATATTAATATACAATATTTAAAATATTAGAGAAATAAGAATAAATAAAATATACACATACATATATTATTATAAATATAAATACTTTTAAAATCAATTATTTTAAAAATACAGATACATTTATTTTATATACATATTATTTTTTATGTACTAATTATATGTACTCATATTTTGTGATATATATATATATATATATATATATATATATATATATATAGCATGTGTGTATTTATATAAGCATTTGTTATTTTGAAAATCCTTTAACTTTTTGGGATAAAAATTGAAAAGAAGAAAAAATAAAATTAAGTTGCTTAATTAATGTATATATATGTACATGTATACATATACATAATACATATATATTATACATTTTGATAATTAATATATATAATATAACATATATAAAAATATTTTATACATATAATACATTTAAAACTATAAGTGTTTTTAATATTTGATCCTAGATAAATCCATGATTTGAATTTGATTATTCCTTCTTACTAAGTATCTGAACTACGAATTGTTTTTTTATGACTTATTAATCAATCAGATAGATGAATATCTTTTGAAATACCTATTTAAGGAATAATCAATCTCCTTTCTCACTCACAACCGATTAACTCCCCTTGTGTCCATTAAATAATAATATTATTAGATCTTTTTGGGAGATTGAAAAATAAAGATATTTATAAAGTATTCTAATTTCTATGTATACTAAATTAAAGTATTTTACTACTTTATTTTTTATTTTCTTTAGTTTCTTCTTTATTAATTCTATCCCATCTTTTCTTTCTAATAAATAAAAAACTCTTGTGAAAAAGAAAAAGAGATAATTTCATTTTTTTCCCTTTTTTGAAATTAAAAAGACATAAGAGGTTAGGAATGAAAGCCTTTTTTTGCATAGATTCTCTATTGTACTATCACAACAAAAATATAGGATACACAAATTTTAACTTATCTACCTAATTACTAATTATATATATATATATAATATAATATTAATATATACAAATATTAGATATATATATATATAAATATATATATATATATACATACATACATATGTTGGATTGTATGCCCTCTTAGACTAGGTTTCTGATGTAAAATCGAATATTTTAATAAAAGAATTTATTTTCAGAAATTGTTTGTGAATTTATTTTTTGTTTGTGTACGATTTTCGTTTGGAACAGACCCATTGTGTTTAAATAAGTGATCCATGTGAATGGTGGTCTTTCACAGTAAGATATGGATCACGGGTTATTTAACACATAAACATTTGTTCTTAACCTATTGATGAGATTGAGAACCTCATCATGTTTAGGTTATTATGTTATGAATTCCAAATGGGGAATGGCTTACCTTTAGCCAGTGGGTAGTCCACTCATTTCATGACATAAGCGTATTTCGAATACGTAGAACAGGACCTGTAGTAGTGGTTTCTCAAAGTACTATATGGTAGAAACCTAGACTACTACCGCTACAACGTGGACTAGTACTCTACGACTTGAGTATGAGTTGGTGGTCCAGCGAAGGCTGGAAGCATATACTTTGATTTGCTTGTAGTTGAGGTTCTATCGTAGGGCCAATATACTTGCATGTTGGGTATGTGTGACTAGTTAGTTAAGACAGACTTATACAAGATAGTTTCTGCACTACATCGCCCCTTGTGGTTATCCGAATGGTCTAAATTATCCAGGGCCATGGGAAACATGACTTGGATGTTTGCTTTAGGGTAGCTCCCTTGGAAAGCGGAAACACTCCAGGAAGTCGTGGATCATTGGACTAGAAGCCTAAGGATGATAGATGTCATTTAGAGGGGTGTTAGTACACTTCTTCCTCTCTAAATGTACGACGATGTGTAGAGGGGTATTTTAGTCATTTCACCTGTAGGTCGGAGACTTTGCGAATGCGAGCATTGTCCTTGGGGTCAATATTTCCTTATGGTGATATTAGGAAATATTTAAAATGCAAAATACAGCTATTTATATAGCAGGGGTATTTTGGTCATTTTAGCGACCAAGGCGATGTGTCTTTTTGGTCCTCGGGATAGCCAGTAAGTCCTAACTATTTTTGGGTTGAGGAATTAGTCTCGGTTGAAGAGGATTTTATTTTGTTTTGTTTTATTTTATTTTATTCGGAAGTCTAATTTATTATTGGATCTGGAATAAAATAAATAAATAAATAAAATAGGAGTTGAGAGAAATTAATTATCTAGTTTATTTGGTTAATTAATTATTCGGGGCCTAGGTCCAGTATGAATAATTAAGAAATTAACTCGGGCTTAAATTAGGGGAAATAATTAATGTTTAATTATTTATTGGGTTATTTATATAGGCCCAAGAAATAAATAATTAAAGATTAATTATTATGGTTCATTTGGGCTCATTAATTATTTATTGTGTTACTTATGTAAGCCCAGGAAATAAATAATTAATATTTATTATTTTGGGCTTTTTGGGTCCAAGAAAAATAATAAATATTTATCGGCCCAATAGCTTGGACCTTAGGGTTTTTTCCAGATATGGTTAAGAGGAGTTTAGGGTTAGGCCAAACTGATTCTCAGGATAACATCCGGGTGTTTTGAAATCCCGAGGATATGCTTATCAGAGATTGAGAGACCTAGTTGAGGCTAACTGATAAACAACTCTTTGGAAAAGAAAAAACCCTAATTTTTCCAAGCCACACAAGACTCTCACGTCTCTCTCTAGCTCTCTCTCTCACGTTTCTTCTTCTTGGTTTCTCCTTATTCTTTGCTAACCAATAGCGAGTGAACCAAGGAGAATTGAGACCGTTTCTCTTTCCCATTGTGTTCACCAACTAGAGGTTAGGCTGAGGAATATCCCGAGAGTTGGAAAGCTAAGCGTTAATGCAAACAAGGCGAAGTAGAAGGCTAGCGGGTGTTCAACCGGAAGCTCCTTCAAGTGTGCAAAGCGAGGCGATTCCAGCCGTTCAATCTGTTCCTACGCAACCTAGGAGGGTTAAGGAACGCAAAGGTATGATCTTCACGCTTCCGCATGGCCTTTATGGCTCGCGTTTATTTTTCTCCGATTTTTTTCGCTACAGAGCATGATTCCCCTGTTTCACGTTTTCCCTCAATGTGGTATCAGAGCCACTGGTTTTGATCAATATAGGGAGCATGGTAGTTAATAAAATGGAGAAGATGATTATACCTGTGATCCTTCGCTGTTTTGGTATGGGATAGATGGTTTTGTAAGCTTCACAATGGAAGCATAGGATCTCTGTAAATTTTTTGGCTTTGGTGTTTAATCGTGTAAACCCAATTTTAATGGGTATAGGCGGTTGTGTTTATGTTTTGGATGAGTTTTTATGAGTAAAAATGTCCAAAGAAGACAGAGAAAAATCGAAGGAAAAATGTTCTGCAGAAAAAAAATCGCGCGGAGAAAAAACGAAGAAGAAAGACACTATTCATAAGCCGCCGAGCCGAGCCGCAAGATCTGTGAGAGGAGCCACTGCCCGAGAGCCGCCTAAGCCGAGCCTTACTGTAGCAATTCAAGCCGGTTTCGCTATTCAAATTTGCAGTTGAATTGCAATTGGAGACCGGGTTTGCACGCGGGTCATCGGGCGAGATCGCGGGTCGGCAGCAGAGGGCACGCGGGCGCGGGTCTCAGGCACGGGTCGGTCCACGGGCTGCAGCTGCAGGAGATCTGGTGCGGCTGGTTCACAGCGGCCGCGGTGGACCACAGGCCAAATGGGCCCGGATTCGGTGCGGCGCGGTGCAGTGGACCGCCAGCGTTTTTTCTGCAATTTTTTTTTATTTTTTGTTTTGGGTCTCATACCAGGTGAAGTTAATATTTTTGCAATATTTATATTCTTGGAATATATTTGCATGAAAAATATTAGTAAGGGATTTTAGGATTAAACAAGATCAATTAATTAATTAATTAATGTGTTTAATTCTATTATTTGGGCACTTAGGTTTAAAAAATAGAAAAACATGAAAACGTTTATTGTTTTCTAGCATGCTATTTTTTATGTACCTTTGTGTGCTTTTTCTCAAAGACCAAAGTCTTTGGGAACTTTTTGTTTTGGCAAGAAAAAATATTTTTCTTTAAAAACTAAATGGTTATTTTAATTGGTACAAAAATTAATCTTTAAATATTTTCTCAAAGGATTTAATCCTTGACATAGAAATATATTGGATTTAGATATTTTTGTAAATTAAAATGGAGAGCCATTTTGTTTTGTTTTGGACTAGAAAAATGATTTTGTCAAATAAGCTTGAGACCAAAGTCTCTAGAAAGTTTTAATTGGAAAATTTTTGAAATCATTAAGTTTTAACTTAAATAAAATTAGTCCATGGAGGAAATCTCCCAAAGGATATAAGCCTTGACATAGAGATTTTATTGGACTTAGATATTTTATTTTTGAGTTAAGAAAAACTTAATGGAAATTTCAAAAGGATATTTTTCAGAAAAACTTTATTTTAAAAGACTAAGTGGGAGAGGGGTTCCAACGGCCCCACGGCTTCCATCACGGTCCTCATTAGAGATCGTGGATCCCCTCGCGTCACCCTGGGAGTGAACCCGTATAGGATGGGGATACCATAAGGATCTAGATCTAATGGAAGGATGTAATTAATAACCCGGGGCACATACTATGATCGGCTAGCCCACGTTGGAGGTTATAGTGCGAGGTATGTCCATAGGAAATGAGAGGAAACGGCCATCCCACGATGGAGTTATTCTCTAGACCATTACCTAGAAGGGAAATTAATTTGTGGTGGTTAATACACTTAGCTTAGGAAACTGTTAATCTTTCCAAGAAGCTATGTCAGTTTTCCTAAGAGCCAAATTATTTTCAGTGCACAAATTTCATTTTGTTTTCACAAACTAAATTCTTTCTTTTATTTTCGATTTTCAGAAATGGTGGGAGGTTCTTTTAGTCCATTGGCCGTTATTCTCAGGGAGAATAAGTTAACGGGTCCAAACTATGTGGATCGGAAAAGGAACTCTGGACATAATACTCACGAGTGAGGAGTATAAGTATGTCCTTTACGAAACCTGCCCTGTTATCGGGGAAAGTTCCACCGCTGAAGAGCGAGAGGCTGAAAAGGCATGGAAGAAAACTGACGAAATGGCACGTTGCTATATGTTAGCTTCCATGTCTAATGTGCTCTAGTCAAAACACGAGCACATGGCTTACGCATATGACATAAGTCAATCATTGGCAACTATGTTCGCGAGACAAGAGCCGGCCCGCAAGGCGGGAGGCTCTTCGAACAATTGTAAACACTAAGATGGGCGAGGAGCATCGGTCCGAGAGCATATACTCAAGATGATTGTTGCTTTCGAGGAGGCGAAAATCTTCGGGGCTGTCATTGACCCCGAGAGCCAAGTGGATATGGTTCTCGAATCTCTACCGGACTCTTTCACTCAGTTCAAGTTAAACTATAACATGAACAAGTTGAACATGAGTTTAACTGAATTGATGAAGGAGCTCCAGATGGTGGAGAAGGTCATGAAGCCGCGAGTCTAAGGCCATGATTGCTAAGGCCTCTTCTTCAAGAAGCTGGGCCTAAGCCCGGAAAGTTCAAGAGGAAGAAGGGGAATGCGACGACCCGGCCAAGAACCAGCCCAAGGACAAACCAAAGGGCAAGTGCTTCAAGTGTGGCAAGAAGGGACACTGGAAAAGGAGTGTCCGGATCTTCGAGCCAAGAAAAACCCCACGAGGTAATGTTTACTATCTAGAGTCCATATCAATGGTAGGATCAACTTCCACTTGGATTGTTGATTCGGGAGCCAACGATCATATACGTAACTCCTTGCGGGGGTTTAGGAAGATAAGAAGACTCAAGAAGGGCGAACATGGGCTTCGAGTGGGTAATGGAGCACAAGTGCGGGCCCTTGCGGTGGGAGAAGCTGGATCTTATTTTTTATTGTAATAAGATAGTGGTTTTAAAAGACATTTTATATGTACCTGGTTTTCGTCGGAATTTGATTTCAGTTGCAAAACTTATTAATCAAGGATATTACGTATCTTTCCATTCCGGTATTTCTATCGGTAGAGATGGAGAAATTTTATGTACTTGGGCACATGTATGGTAATCTGTTCTTTTTAAACCCTATTAACAAACAATCAAATAACGCTTAGTCTGAACCTTTAACTAAGAAGAGAAAGACCAATACCAATGATTCATACCTTTGGCATCTAAGGTTGGGTCATATTAACTCAACCAGGATTCAGAGGCTAATCCATGATGGGCCTTTGGGCTCATTGAGATTGGAAAGTTGGCCTCAATGTGAATCCTGCCTGATGGGAAAAATGACCAAAAGGTCTTTTACACCAAAGGCGGATAGAGCCAAGGAGGTGTTGAGTCTTGTTCACATTGATGTGTGCGGTCCATTGTCTACACCAGCTAGGGGAGATTTTGAGTACTTCTCACGTTCACGGATGATTGTACGAGGTATGGTTACATTTACCTGATGAGACGCAAGTCTGACTCTTTTGACAAGTTCAAAGAGTTTAAGGCTGAAGTGGAGCATCGGACAGGTAAATTAATCAAAACCTTACGATCGGATCGTGGTGGAGAGTACCTCCTAGGTGAATTCAAGGACTACATGGTACATCATGGGATAGTATCCCAGCTCTCTGCGTCGGGAACCCCCCAGCAGAACGGAGTAGCTGAGAGAAGGAACATGACGTTGATGGAAATGGTCCGAAGCATGATGTCTCATGCTACTGTTCCAGTATCCTTCTGGGGATATGCCCTGGAAACAACGGCATATATTCTGAACTTGGTGCCTTCCAAGTCAGTACCTAGGACTCCCTATGAGATGTGGATTGGGCGTAAGCCATGTCCGAATCATCTCGGGATTTGGGGATGTCCGACTTATGTACTTGATCAAGGGAGACAAGTTGGAACCAAGATCAGAATTATGCTATTTTGTTGGGTATCCAAAAGGGACAAAAGGAGGCTACTTTTATCATCCTAAGGAGCAGAAGGTACTAATCAGTACCAATGCTAGATACTTGGAAGATGATCAAAGTACTTCCACTAAAGGTTCAACTAGGTTGGAACTTGAGGAGAAGTTATCTACGAAATCAACTTCTTCTGACCCGATTATGGAACAAGAAGAGGTACAGCCTCAAGAGCCTGTGCAAATGGAGCCTCGTCGTAGTGGGAGAGTGTCTAGGGTTCCAGATAGATGGACTGGAGAAGCTTTTGAGCTGGTCTCTGACCATCAGGAACAAGACCCCACTAAATACGAGGAGGCTATTGCTGATGCTGATGCAAATCTGTGGCATGAAGCAATGAAAGCCGAGATTGAGTCTATGTACCTCAATCAGGTTTGGGATCTTGTAGCTTCACCTGAAGGGATAAAACCCATTGGGTGCAAGTGGGTATACAAGAGAAAGAGATGAGCGGATGGGAAGGTGGAAACCTTCAAAGCTAGGCTTGTGGCGAAAGGGTATACTCAGAAGAGGGTATCGACTATGAGGAAACTTTTTCCTCGGTAGCCATGCTTAAATCCATCCGCATCCTCCTTGCCATCGCATGTCACTATGACTACGAGATATGGCAAATGGATGTCAAGACGGCATTCTTGAATGGCCATCTTAGCGAAGACATCTATATGTCCCAACCGGAAGGCTTCATTGCTGAAGGCCAGGAACACATGGTTTGCAAGTTTAAGAAGTCCATTTATGGACTTACGCAGGCATCAAGAGTATGGAACATTCGTTTTGATGAGACTGTAAAGTCTTATGGTTTTATTCAAAACGAAGATGAACCATGCGTGTACAGGAAACTTGAAGGCATTAATGTGGTTTTTCTTGTCCTGTATGTGGATGACATTCTACTCATTGGAAATGATGTAGGGACATTATCATCTACAAAGGTTTG
The DNA here is from genome assembly GCA_026120185.1 of Voacanga thouarsii. Taxonomy (NCBI): domain Eukaryota; kingdom Viridiplantae; phylum Streptophyta; class Magnoliopsida; order Gentianales; family Apocynaceae; genus Voacanga; species Voacanga thouarsii. The sequence goes on from JANUWF010002336.1 coordinate 18,635, forward strand.
GCTGTCTAGTCAATTCAGTATGAAGGACTTGGGAGAAGCCAGCTACATTCTCGGGATTAGGCTTCTTAGAAATAGGAAGCAGAGAATGTTAGGATTATCCCAAACGACATACATTGACAAGATGTTGGCCAAGTACAACATGGACTCTTGAAAGGGAGCTCTAATCCCTTGCAGACATGGGTTGTCATTTTCTTCGAAGGACTGTCCTAGGTCTCAAGAAGAAAAGGACAGAATGAGTAGGATTCCCTACGCTTCGGCAGTGGGAAGTCTCATGTACGCCATGCTGTGTACTAGGCCAGATATCTGCTTTACCGTGGGCTTAGTTAGTAGATATCAGTCAAACCCAGGAGAGGTTCATTGGCAAGCTGTAAAGCATATTCTCAAGTACCTCAAGGGAACGAGAGATTATATCTTTGGTTTACGTGGCTGATGATTTGGTTCCTACGGGATACACGGACTCGGACTTCCGAGCGGATAAGGATGAGAGAAAATCCACTAGTGGATATGTCTTCACCTTGTTTAGAGGAGCAATTTCATGGAGGAGTATTAAGCAGTCTTGCATTGCTGACTCAACCATGGAAGCTAAGTATGTGGCAGCTTCGGAGGCATCCACGAAATCAGTCTGGCTCCGGAAGTTTCTTTCAGAACTTGGAGTCGTACCACATATGGACAGGCCAGTTGTGATGTATTGCGACAACACTGGAGCAGTTATCGCAATCTAAGGAGCCCCGGAACCCCAAGAAGGGAAACACATCGAGAGGAAGTACCACCGATCCGGGATTTCATCCGAGAGACGGGAAGTCGTGGTGGAGCATATTACCTCGAGATAACAATCTAGCGAGATCCATTCACCAAGCCTTTGGTCGAGAGAGTCTTTAAGAGACACTTAGACGCCATAGGGGTGGGCACCTATGGACTTACCTAGTCTTAGAGTGCAAGTGAGAGATTGTTGGATTGTATGCCCTCTTAGACTAGGTTTCGATGTAAAATCGAATATTTTAATAAAAGAATTTATTTTCGAAATTGTTTGTGAATTTATTTTTTGTTTGTGCACGATTTTCGTTTGGAACAGGACCCATTGTGTTTAAATAAGTGATCCATGTGAATGGTGGTCTTTCACGAGTAAGGTATGGATCACGGGTTATTTAACACATAAACATTTGTTCTTAACCTATTGATGAGACCGGGAATCTCATCATGTTTAGGTTATTATGTTATGAATTCCAAATGGGGAATGTCTTATCTTTAGTCAGTGGGTAGTCCACTCACTTCATGACATAAGCGTATTTCGAATACGTAGAACATGACCTGTAGTAGTGGTTTCTCAAAGTACTATATGGTAGAAACCAAGACTACTACCGCTACAGCGTGGACTAGTACTCTACGACTTGAGTATGAGTTGGTGGTCTGGCGAAGCTGGAAGCATATACTTTGATTTGCTGTAGTTGAGGTTCTATCGTAGGGCTAATATACTTGCATGTTGGGTATGTGTGACTAGTTAGTTAAGACAGACTTATACAAGATAGTTTCTGCACTACATCGTCCCTTGTGGTTATCCGAATGGTCTAAATTATCCAGGGCCCTGGGAAACATGACTTGGATGTTTGCTTTAGGGTAGCTCTCTTGGAAAGCGGAAACACTCCAGGAAGTCGTGGATCATTGGACTAGAAGCTTAAGGATGGTAGATGTCATTTAGAGGGGTGTTAGTACACTTCTTCCTCTCTAAATGTACGACGATGTGTAGAGGGGTATTTTAGTCATTTCACCTGTAGGTCGGAGACTTTGCGAATGCAGCATTGTCCTTGGGGTCAATATTTCCTTATGGTGATATTAGGAAATATTTAAAATGCAAAATACAGCTATTTATATAGCAGGGGTATTTTGGTCATTTTAGCAGCCAATGCGATGTGTCTTTTTGGTCCCGGGATAGCCCGTAAGTCCTAACTATTATTAGATTGAGGAATTAGTCTCAGTTGAAGAGGATTTTATTTTATTTTGTTTTATTTTATTTTATTCAGGAAGTCTAATTTATTATTGGACTGGAATAAAATAAATAAATAAATAAAATAGGAGTTGAGAGAAATTAATTATCTAGTTTATTTGGTTAATTAATTATTCAGGGCTTAGGTCCAGTATGAATAATTAAGAAATTAACCTGGGCTTAAACTAGGAGAAATAATTAATGTTTAATTATTTATTGGGTTATTTATATAGGCTCAAGAAATAAATAATTAAAGATTAATTATTATGGTTTATTTGGGCTCATTAATTATTTATTGTGTTACTTATGTAAGCCCAGGAAATAAATAATTAATATTTATTATTTTGGGCCTTTTGGGTCCAAGAAAAATAATAAATATTTATCTGACCCAATAGCTTGGACCTTAGGGTTTTTTCCAGATACGGTTAAGAGGAGTTTATGGTTAGGCCAAACTGATTCTCAGGATAACATCCGAGTGTTTTGAAATCCCGGGGATATGCTTATCAGAGATTGAGAGACCTAGTTGAGGCTAACTGATAAACAACTCTTTGGAAAAGAAAAAACCCTAATTTTTCCAAGCCACACAAGACTCTCACGTCTCTCTCTAGCTCTCTCTCTCACGTTTCTTCTTCTTGGTTTCTCCTTATTCTTTGCTAACCAATAGCGAGTGAACCAAGGAGAATTGAGACCGTTTCTCTTTCCCATTGTGTTCACCAACTAGAGGTTAGGTTGAGGAATATCCCGAGAGTTGGAAAGCTAAGCGTTAATGCAAACAATGACGAAGTAGAAGGCTAGCGTGTGTTCAACCGGAAGCTCCTTCAAGTGTGCAAAGCGAGGCGATTCCAGCCGTTCAATCTATTCCTACGCAACCTAGGAGGGTTAAGGAACGCAAATGTATGATCTTCACGCTTCCGCATGGCCTTTATGGCTCGCGTTTATTTTTCTCCAGTTTTTTTTCGCTACAGAGCATGATTCCCCTGTTTCACGTTTTCCCTCAACATACATACATACTAGATATTTAATTGCAAACAATATATACTATACAGGCTGTTCGGGGCTGGGCGGGCCAGGGAGGGGCAGGGCGGGTAAGCCGGGGATCATGCGATCCCCGTCCCCGGCCTGGCCGCACCAAGCGGGCCGAGAAATGAAGCCCGTCCCTGCCTAAATCAGGAAATCCCCGGCCTTGTCAGGCCGGGCCGGGCCCCCCGCTTTATTTTGGAGAATTGCCATCCCTATTCGCGTCTAAGTTTTGATTTATGATCGAAAAGGGGGCCGGGCAGCGACAAGAACACTTCGCATCTGCTAGATGCGCGGAACCCCCTTCAGGGATGCCTCTAATTCCGCACCCAGTTTTGGTGGGTATTATGGATTTTGACCCATTTTGGTCAAAAATCCAAAATTAAACTCTCACATATAAATTCAAATTCACAAATATTAACACATATAAACATATACACACTAATATTCACCACAATAACACATGCACTTGCACATTTCCATGTTAAGCATCCAACGAATGCATGACCCTTCATATTTTAGGTTAGACAAAGGTGGGGTGTCACATTCTCCCCCCTTTAAAAGAATTTCATCCCCGAAATTCATAGGATCATATATTAAAGTAGTCCTAGATATTTCTTTATCATCCATTCTTTTGTCTCCCAAGTAACGTCTTGTATACTGTGATGTTCTCACAATACCTTTACTATAGGAATTTGCTTCCTCCTAAGCTCCTTAACAATCAGTTCTAGAATTTTGACCAGTCTTTCTATGTAACTCAAATTAGGATGCAACTGAAGTGGTTTGTCATTCAACACTTATTTCAGGTCTGGCTAATACTTCTTGAACTACTATACATGAGATACGTCGTGTATTCTGGTCTTTGCATCTAATAAGTCTAGCTAATAGGCTACCAAACTAACTCTCTCGGTGACTTGAAAAGGTCCAAAGTACCTCGGGCTAAACTTCCCCCTTTTAATTGTCTAAATATTCATTTATTTGAAGTCAACTTTAAAAACACTTAATCTCCAACTGGAAACTCTAACGCTCTTTACCTACTGTTTGCATAGATCTTCTATTGAATTTGCATTTATTTTAACCTTTCCCGAATTAATTTCACCTTATCTGTCATCTTTTGTAGGCAGACTTCTCCTACTCGGTTAACATGCCCTTCTTCATTCCAACCCCAATATAAGAATGTTTGACACTTTCGCCCAGACAAGGGATTTCAAATGGTGCCATAACAATCGACGATTGATAGTTATTATTATACGTTAGCTCCACATATGATATACTGTCAATCCATTTATCATTAAAATCTAGTAGACACGCTATAAGAGTATCTTTAATAATTTATTCAATTCTCTCAAACTGTCCATCTGTTTGTGGGTGAGCCAAAGTGCTAAGTTTTAATGTTATTCCAAATAATTCCTAGAACTTCATCTAGAACCTAGAAGTAAAATGTGGATCACGATCAGAGACCATGTTAGATGGCACGCAATGAAATCTTACAACTTCTTGCATATAATTTTGAGCAAACTTTTTTATATAATACCTTGTATTAACTGGAATGAAATAAGTAGTCTTGGTCAACCTATCCATGACTACCCATATCACATATTTTTGAGCCTTAGTTATCTGTAGTCTGTTTACAAAATTCATGGTAACTTCCTCTCATTTCTTTTTAGGAATTGGTAAAGGTTGTAATAATCCTACTAGTCTCTGCCTTCATTTTCTGACATGAGGCATGTGGACACGTACCGAGATATCTCTTTTTTTATACCTGGCTACTAGACTTCTTCAAGTCCTGATACATCTTTACTTTTCCAGGGTGTATGGTATACTTGCTCTTGTGTGCTTCCTCTAAGATTTTCTTCTTTAACTCCTCAAGAGCAAGCACACATATTTGGTCATGAAAACACATTACCCCCTGCTTGTCTTCCAAAAAATCCATACTCCCTTTTCCAATCTCTTTTACCTTAAAAGTCTAGAATTCTAGGTTACTCTATTGAGTTTTAATAATTTTATGTTTCAAATCTAGTACTAATCTCAAATTCTTAATCCAAAATTTTCGTTTTCTTATCTCCATTTTCTGAGCTAATACCTCTTGTACAGCTTGAGCGTTTTTGCATCCCCAATCTAGCCATTCTCACTATTCGACTTAATGCATCAGCTATACTATTGGCCTTTACAGGATGGTAATTTATTAGACACCGGTATTCTTCCAAAAACTCCTTCCACCTTCATTATCTTAGATTCAAAATTTTCTGGGTGAAGATGTACTTTAAGCTTTTGTAATTGGTGAATATTTCATAGTCTGCTCTGTACAAATAATGTCACCATTTCTTTAGAGCAAATACGATTGCAACTAACTCCAGATTGTATGTGGGGTAATTTACCTCATGCAGTTTAAGCTTTTGCGAGCCATAAGTTATAACATATTTATCCTACATAAAAACAATTCACTATCTTTCCTTGGATGCGTCTGTATATAGAGCATATAGCTTTCTTTCCTCTTGTAAACTCAACACAGGTGCTGACATTAATCTTCTTTTGAGCTCTTGAAAACTCTTCACACACTTCTCCATACAAATAGAGTATCTTTCCTCAGCAATCGTGTTAGTGGTGAAGTAAGAATAAATAATCTTTTGAAAAATCACCGGTAGTACCCAACCAATCCTAAGAAGTTTCAAATTTTCGTAATACTTTCACATTGCTTCCAACTAGAAATAGCTTCCACCTTTAATGGGTCCACCTTAATACCACTTTAATAGTTTCAGATTTGGTACTAATCTCAAATTCTTAATCTAAAATTTTCCTTTTCCTATCTCGACGTCCTGAGCTAATACCTTTTATACAGCTTGAGCTTTCTGCACCCTCAATCTAGCCATTCTCACCATTCGACTTAATGCATTAGCCATAACATTGGCCTTTACGAGATGGTAATTTATTGAACATTGGTATTCTTTCAAGAATTCCTTCCACCTTCATTATCTTAGATTCAAATTTTTTTGGATGAAGATGTACTTTAAGCTTTTGTGATCGGTGAATATTTCATAGTTTGCTCTATACAAATAGTGTCGCTATTTCTTTAGAGCAAATCGTATGTGGGGTAATTTACCTCATGTAGTTTAAGTTTTTGCGAGGCATAAGTTATAACATATTTATCCTACATCAAAACAGTTCACAGTCTTTCCTTGGATGCATCCGTATACAGAGCATATAGTTTTCCGTATACAAATATAGTATCTTTCCTCAGCAATCGTGTTAGTGGCGAAGTAAGAATAAAAAATCTTTTGAAAAATCACCAGTGGTACCCAACCAATCCTAAGAAGTTTCGAATCTCTGTAATACTTTCAGGTTGCTTCTAACTAGAAATAACTTCCACCTTTAATGGGTCTACCTTAATACCATCTTTGGTCAATCCACGACCTAGGAATGATACTGCATCTAGCTAGAATTCATATTTACTAAATTTAACAAAAAGTTGATACTTTTTTAGTTTCTCTAAGACTAATCTCCAATGCTTTGCATGCTCTTTAGGACTTGTGGAATATATCAGAATGTTGTCAATGAAAATTTCTACAAATTTGTCCAAGTAAGGCTAGAAGATTCTATGCATCAAAACTATTAAAACAACAGGTACATTCGTCACCTCAAATGGCATCACGATGAATTCATAGTGGCTATACTTTGTATTAAATACCGTCTTAGAAATATCTTCTTCCTTGATTCAGACTTAATAATACCCTTGTCTAAGATCAAGCTTGGAATAATAGCAGGATCCTTGCAACTGATCAAATAACTTATCTATGAATGGTAAAGGATATTAGTTCTTGATAGTAAGATTATTCAATCCTTTATAACTTATGCATAACCTTAATATTCCATATTTCTTCTTAACAAACAAGATTGGAGCTCCTAATATTAAGGTACTTGGTCGGATATACCCCGGACCTAATAATTCCTCTAATTGGTCCTTCAACTCTTTTAGCTTCGGTGAGGCCATCTAATATGGGGTCTTAGAGATTTGTTCTGCTTCCGGATTAGATCAATTGTAAACTTTACCTTCTGGGATGGTGGTAATGATATCAACTCTAGAGGGAATACATTTGATTTTTGTTTTTACTATCGTCGTTTCCTTTATAGTGCACTGATCATTGAGCTTATTAATCAGGTATGCCAAATACTCTTGACAACTTTTTTTCAAAAGCTTTCTAGCTTTGGTGCCTAATATTGAATACTTCAACTCCTTGACTTGATCCCCTTTAAACTCCAACACATCTCGTCTGGGTCTAATGAATTGTACCACCTTACATTTGTAGTCTACGCGAGCATGATGTTTTGACAACCAACCCATACCCAGTATGAAATTATAATCTTTAAAAGCCATAAGTATGAGATCTGCTAATAGGTTCTCTCTTCCTATTTTAATTTTACAGTCTTAAACATACTTATCTACCTTTACTGACTTTCCCAACAAAGTACTCACAAGCAAGGAAAAAAGTAACTCTGCCTATCCCACTCTAAATAATATGCACAAGCTTCATTTACATAAGAATGCTTAGAACCAAAGTCTATCAAACATTTATATTATATTCATGGACAATAAGTGTATCTTCCACAATAGTCACATCTGTCCCTACCTTCTCTCTATTTAAAGCAAAGACTTTAACCTTCACTTGAGGCTTTTGAGTATTACTTCCTAAAGTTCCAGTGTTTCTTCCTTTGTTATCCGGTGGCTGGGTGGTGATTCCCTGGTTGACTTTAAGTGGCTCAAGGCAATTATTCCTTAGATGAGTTGTATCCCCGCAGTTATAACATTTTCTAGTAGGTCCTTTTAACTAGCAGTCCTTCTCAGGGTATCCTCATTTTCCACAATAATAGCAAGTTGACAGATTTGGAGTAGTGCTTGAAGGTATGGTTCACACCCGCTTCCCTTTATTCTTCCATTGCTACCCCGTAGGTTTCTTGTTGAGAAAACGCTTTGGTGAAAATGGGGTCTTGTTAACCATCATGTTCTTATTTTCATTCTCAGTACGGCTAGCTACATCCATAGCAATAGCATACATTGTAGATGGGAAAGGTGCTAAAGCTCACCTCAATTCTTGCCTCAGGCTCTTCACAAACTGCCGTGTTTGATTTATTCCATATCTACTAAGCGTTGACAATATTTAAATAAATGGTTAAATTAAATAGTGAATTGAGCCACTGTCATACTCCCCTATTTTAGATTTGGAACTTATGTTCTTGTTTCTTGACTATCTACTGAGGAATGTATTTAGCTTTGAAGGCCTCCACAAAACTATACTAGTTCTACTCCTAACTTGTCCTTTCTCACTCCTCCTGTATCTGCTGCCACCAGTCTCTTACTACTCCCCTTAGTCTGAAAGCGGCAAATTTCACTATCTGCTTCTCTAAATAGTGCAAGGTGCGGAATATGTCCTCCATATATTTTGTCCACAATTTTGCCTTCTGTTCCTATTTTGCTTTGCTAAAGAATGTAGGTGGTTAAAATTTTAAAAATCCCTCCAAGGCTTCATTCTCACCGTTGGGTGTCTTCTTTTACGTCATTGCCTAAAGGATCTTAGTCATCTTATTAAAAGTTTGTCTTATTAAGATATCGGTGAAGATGGATCGCGACCCCAAGAGCATACAAAATAGAATGAAGAAATGCAGAAATAATAGCGGAAGCTTTTAATTTAAACAATGTACCTCTGCGATTTTGTTTTCAGCCGCTTAGGCTGTGAAGATAACGAGAATTGTTCAACCACTGGTGACTCAACTATGGCTTCAAGAGATAGATTTGTGAGTCGTTTGCTACGTCTTTCGCATGAATGCCTTTAAGCTTTTGATTCACGGAATATGACCGCACCTAAATTTAGCCAGTAAGAGCTAAATGGGCAAAGAAAAGTATGGTCTTCTCTCTTGACTGTCTGCTATACAAGCAGGATCAAGGAAGCACACTCATTATTTTTCAGAACTTGAAAAATAGATAAGAAAAGGAAAATCACACAGAGAGAAAATAACGTGAGACTTCTGTCTTACAAAAAGCTTCACCGAGAGAGCAAGAATTATAAGTTCCTATTCTTTGAAAACCAGAAAACCTCATCAACTAATGAGATCCAATCCCAATAAAACAGGAGTTATCCCGTTTTTAAACTATATTTCTGGTATTCAAAAGAATCCCTGAACCACCAAACGTTCTGCTAGGGTAAATCAATTACCTCAGCTAGAATAGACTTGGGTCTGGTCCATAGACCCTAGGTTCCAACAATTAGGTCAGGCCCAAAATTATTTATTTATTTCTGGTCTAATAAAAACCCATAAACAAATAATTAACTGACCCAATAAGAACTAAAATAATCTCTCAAGCCTTTTTTTTTTTTTTTTTTAGTTTAGACCCAAGCTAACCTTAATTATTCAATTTGGGCCCAGTCCCTGAATAATTAATTAACCTGATAAACTAGACAATTAAAATATTCTCTCTATTGGACCTATTTTATTCTAACCTAATGATAATTTAAGCCATCCGAATAAAATAATTCTGATCTTGATTAAGACCATTTTTCTTAACCTAAAATTAGCTAGGATTTATGGTTATTCCGAGGACCAAAAGGCACACCACCTTAGCTAATAAAATGAACAAAATACCCCTAATATATAAATAATTGTATTTTATATTTTAAATATTTTCAAATATCACTATAAGAAAATATTGACCCCAAGGATAATGGTGCGTAAGCAAAGTCTCTGACCTAAAAGTGTTATGACAAATATACCCTTCTATGTAATGTTGTACATTCAGAGAGGAAGAGTGTACTAACACCTCTCTAAATGATATTTACCATCTTTAGACCCTTAATCCAATTATCCACAACTTCTTAGAATATTTCTTCTTTCCAAGAGAACTACCTTAAAGCAAACATCCAAACATTGTTCCCTAGAGCCCTGGATTATTAGATCATTCGAACAGTCTCAAGGGGTGATATAGCGTAGAAGTTATCTTGTATGAGTCCGTCTTAACTAACAAGTCACATACTGTCTTAACTAACTAGTCATATATACCTACCATACAAGTATATTGACCCTACGATAGAACTTCTACTATAGTATATCAAAGTATACACTTCCAACTTTGTCAGACCACCAACTTATACTCAAGTTATAGGGTACAAGTTCACATTGTAGCAGTAGTAGTCTAGGTTTATACCATATAGTACCTTTAGAAACCACTACTATAGGTCCAATTTTACGTATTTAAAATACGCTTATATTATGAAGTGAGAGGACTACTCACTAGCATAGGCATGTGGGACGGCTCGCATGGTTTCGAGTCAGGCCTAGGACCAAAAATTCTGGGCCCTGCACGGCCCGACCCCTAGGCCCTTGAGGCCTACGGGCCAGGTGAATATCAAAATGCCCGCGGGCCAGGTAGGTACATCAAGTTATACTTAGTTGAAATATAACTTATATATTGTATATATGTTATTAGCCTACCACTATAAAGCTTTTCAATTTTAATGGAGTAATGAATCATTTAATATTAATAAAGAGGTATATGAGAAAAATATTAAGACAAAAATTACATTAATTATATTTTTTATTTGTATAGAAATAGAAGTGCATCTATCTTTGTAGGACAGAATGAGTATTTGGTAAGATTGAAAGATGACAAAAGGTTGAACAAGTTCTTGTGATATTTTGAAAATGCAAAACCTCACCTTTTAGTGTATGTACTACTTGTCTACTTTTGAATTGGAACTATATATCCTTTTTGCTTTCTTATTATTTCCCAACATTGGTTCGTTCTAATTGAAGACGAATGTATCTAATATATCATCCTTTAGTTGGAAAGAATGGTGTATTATAACTTAATTTATAACTATTGTAAGAGTGTAGATGGGATTAGATTGATTTAGATTTTTTGCATTATATTTCTTCATTTTTTGAGTAGTCTAATATGCTCTTAGAATCTATGTAGTCATTTTTAAATTATTTATTTAGATATAAAAACCTTTTTTAAAAAGCGGGGTAATGTGAGTATTATATTGAGTTATAAAAATAATAGAAGTTTTTATCTAATAATAAATACACTAACTTACAAAAAAATAACAAAAATAGAGGGTACACACAATAAATAACTAACACACAGACGCCCCAAAATCAACACAAAAACCTAGATGGAGAATATGCGTAATTTCCTACTACATCAAGCACTAAAAAAGGAAAAAAATTGTTAAGCTAAAAAAAGAAATATAACATAATAATATAAAAATTTTAAAATAGAAATAATTATATTAATTATAAAACTTAGATATTAGTACTCTCCCTATTCGAAATTGAATATTTATATTTTTATTTTGATATATCTATAAATGAATATCTATTTTTTAAAATAAACATATTTTCACTTTAAATTAAGATGCTAACTTGTCCATGACAAAATATTCTCTAAATTGTTTTGACAATTAAAAATGAGATATTCAATTATATCAAATTCCTACCCAATACAATCGCAGGAGTATAATGTTGAAATAAACAAAAGAAATAATTCAAAGGTGTACGAAAAGCATGCTAAGAACAACTTAGTCTTATAATAAGTGTAGTTATAAAAAAATAGAATGAATATAATAAGTGTAGTTAATAAATCCATCTTGTACAATTGTACATATATAGTGATTGTAAATAATAAAAGTTAATTAATTTATTAAATTATAAGAGTATTTGTTATTAAGACCATCTTAGTAGGGTGTTTACTATTTAGTTTGAATCGAAAAATCAAATTAAATTGATTATAATTTCTATTTTTAATTCAATTTTAAAATATATAAAAATTCAATTTAGTTTTTTATTTTTAAAAATAAAAAATCAAAATATTGTTTTAAAATAAAAAATATTAAAATATTTTTAATCAATTAATTGTTATATAAATTATGATTTTTTAATATTTCGATTCGATTTCAATTATTTTATTTCGATTTAATTTTGTTTGATTTTATAAAAATTTTTGATTCAATTTGATTTTATTTAAAATTTAAAAAATTAAATTATAAACTAAAATTATAAACTGAAACCGAATCGAAAACTTAAATGCACAGTCTTATTCTGTATGGGCAAAATATTAAATATTTTATATTAATCTTATTTGAATTTATATTATTTATATAAATATATTACCAAAAATCATGCAAGAATGGTACCTTTTATAACTATTCCGCTTACCACCTCATATGTCCTTAGGGTACCTAAACGACGAAGCAAGCCATCCATATCTTCAAATTTCTGTGATTCCTATTCTCCTTTCCTCATTGGTTTAAACTCCAAACTAATGAAGACTTTGAGACCAAAGTAGATAGCTTGGTGAATCAAATGCATCCTTTCCATTGCAGCTCCAAAGTCTCAAGCTTATGAGGCTTTCATTCTCCTCAGATAATTCACATGGGCCATGCAAAAATTTCTCTCTTGACAGCTAGAAAAGGGCTATGAAGCAAAAACAGCAGCTTGAAGATCATGAACAAGACCTTGAAGTCATCAAGGCAGTGGCACAGGTATGGCATGGCCACTCAGGCAGCTCAAGAACAACCTCCGAATTCGATGCCCATCGGAGAAATTTCAGGACTAGGCCGAGTAGATTCAAGCTTGAAGCAACAAGTAAAGATGAATCATCAGCAAGTGATAAAAATGGCAGTACAAGTTGGGATTTCGGCCAGTCACTTTGGGATTCTTATGAGATTGTGGCTGTGTCCAGGAAGTTGGAGACGGGGTTAGTTTTAGACCACGCTTTTTCTTTATTGGAGGAGCCAGGCCGTGTTTCTAAGAGGCGAAAAGAGAGTAAGAATAGTCTAAAAACTTTGTTCCATAGAATGTCCTCGAGGTGATGCAGTGATGCTGATATGCCACAAGAGGAGGATACTTAGAAGTCCAATTTTGGGATTATTAAGGCCCTTTCTTGCTTTTGTTGCATTGATTTGGGAAGGAGTACAAAAAGCCATTTGAACTCAAAACTGGAAATTTTCAGTAAGATACTTGCTGCTGCTTTTCTGGGGATTGATTTTTTTTTTAAATATGATTTTTTCTTATCCCTAATCTGCAGTATGCAAATACTAACAATAGGGTTGCAGTCACTGCCTAATTGTAATGCATTTTGCACAAGTGTTATTGTGCTGTCGTGTCAATGGAAATTGTATCTTGAAATTCATGGTAGAATCTTGATTTGTAAGTCCCTAATCCTGGATTCCTAGGGTTGTTTCTCCCATCTAAATGACCAATCTACATTATTGGTTGTACCATTTGCTAGAAATTAATGAGAAATCCTTAGTCGTCAAGGTTTGAGGTTAATTTCACTTCCAGCTTTGGGAGCTAGAAACAATAGGCCATTTCATCTTTTCAGAATATTCCTTTCCTGAAATGTTTGGTAAGCATTTTCTTGTTAGAAATTGACTATTGCAGTTGTTTTGACACAAGATGAAAAGGAAGAAAGTAAACAGATGCGTCATAAAATCGAAATTCTTGCTCAAGACTAAGTTTTAACAAGACGTTTTCAAGACATGCTCAATCCTAGGACAGCACAACTCATAGTAATATCCTTGTTCTGGAGGTGATCGTCATGAAATTAATTGGCCAGTAAAAACACTGATATTGCACAACCATGGCCCATGCAAGTAAAACTTTCTTAGCATTTATTTTCAATCTGTCACCAACCAACAGAACAGTGGGTCATTTCCATCACATGAATCACTGCAAAAGAAGTAGCATAATCTTTATCTTCTTATTCTTCTTAACATGGATCTTATTTTAGTTGCCTACCTCTGTTATGGTTTCAAATATGTGGCATTCCTCAACATTTGCAACCAATGGAACAATGCAAAGCAAAGATCAAATGGATAAAATCTAATATAGGATGTCTGATAATTGTCACCATTCAAGAATTCCAATATAGGAAACCAAATATAAGGTGAAGCAGAGTATGTAATTTCTTGTGCAAGAAAAAAACTTGGCCCATTTAAAGTCCCCGCAACCCAGACTGGCAACTGTGAGTTGCTTCCAAGAAGCATGATGGTATGAAGAATGACAGGTAAAGATTCAAATCTGCCAAAGAAACGATTGAATTTTGAGAATATGCTTAGTTCCCTTCAGAGAGTGCAAACATATTTATAAGGAAAATCCAGCAGACATTCTGGTAGTAGCATAAAATGCACTTTGTAACTAACTAATATATTGCAGGAGCCTTTTTTTTTTTTTTTTTTTTAACAAAGCATAATAAACAAGTTATTTCTTGCAAAGCAACCATCCAACTATATTAGATGTCTTTGAAGGTTGCCCACTTGCAAAGCTCAACGGAAATTTCATTCTTATAGACTTCAGTGGTTTCATCATGCTGTGCAGGTTGAACTTTCTTTTGAGAATTTGGAACCTGATCTACTTGCAGCTTACAATGTGATCGCCGCATTCTTTGTCATAGTTGACCTGATTTTTGGCAATCCATCGAGGCATGCCAGCAATACTTGGCTTTCTTTCCATTCTGGTAATGTGATCAAGTTATTTCTCTGATGTGCTATCCCAACCAAGATGTTTTTGAGCATTGTTATCTTGCTTCAGCAAAATTGTCTTCCTTCTCTTGTGCAAATTAATTCATTGAAGGAAGCTGCAAACTCACCTGATCTTGCAAGGACATTCATGAAAATATAGCTATGATGTTCCATCTGAACCTGATTTCCTCTGATCATTACCTTATCTAGATATACTCATCTTGCCACCACTTAAGATGTAATAAGCAATCTGTAGAAGTACATCAACCCTTGTCATGAAGTTTTTGTTTTTTGAAATTTTGTGCCCCAGAAAACGTGTCACAGAGTTATATGAAATACAGATGTTCTAAACATTAAGTGACAGGAGATATCTCTATCTCTATTGATGATAAAACCTTGGTACCTTTAAGATCCTATTGATGGAAGGAAACTTTAAAGTGGTCATAAAGTGCTATGGGGGATCATTGGGGTCATTGTCCAGCTAATGGAAAGAAAACAAACTAATAGAATAGGAAACAATATGCAACTTCTTTTCTGAACAAGAAAATCTCAATTGCTTTCCAGAGGGCATTCCAAAATTTCCTCTCCTTTGCACTGTAGTAAAATCATTGAAGTTAAAATGGATAGGGATTAACTTTTCCATCCTTAGGTTTAGATTCTTGAGGCAAATGATAACCAAATGAGGTCCATTCTCTGGAATATCGAATGCTTTCAAAGTATCATATCTACATCGAGAACCTTAAACGTCTTTTGCCATCCAACCGCCTCTTCCATCCTCTTACAAAGCTTCAAGCACATCCAAAGACATTTCTGTCATTGAAAGATCAGTATTGATTATGAGTATTAGGAAGGGACTTCTGAGAAAAATAAGCAAAGTTTGTTTCCTTTGCTGCAATGGAATATTATTCTTCAGTATTCATGTAAGCTGTCCTTAGTCACTTGCTTTCATCAGAATTCACTAGTGAGACTAGTACATATGTTGCTGCAGGCTAAAACTCGAGGAAAGGAAAACAGTATGTTCAAAGAAAAGAGATGGAACCTTATGTTTCCCTTGAATGTGCTTCTCTTATTCATCAAAATGGCTGTAAATCGAGGATCGAATTCATTAACCATCGATGATTTTGCATTCTACTTCCAAGCTATTCCAAAAAGAAAATAAACCTCTTATTCATTCCATCATCATATCTATGATACATAAATCCATAGGAAAGACATTTGTGGCATCATCCTAGGTACCTTCTGATAGATAGAATTGTTTATAACATCGCTGGATAGATATCAAGCAGGAATATTATCTATATGTAGTAATAATCATATCTATATTTTTGTACTATAGCTGATTGATCTCCTTTGCCAAATTTCCAACTTTTAACACGCTTTGAATGTTCCCCACTTGTATAGCCCAAAAATCTTGCGATTCTGATTGATAAATCCATCAGCTGCTGTATTGACATCAAAATCTTTATGAACTTCATTTTTTCTGTTCCTATCAACCTCTGTGGCTTTCCTATCAGGTTCGACAAAATGAACTTTCTTTCGTGCCTCTGGAGCCTGATGCTTCTCAAGATTCACATGCGGAAGATGATCCTCATGTTCTTCCTCACAGGCTACTTGATTACCTGTGACTTGATTATCGAAGGCCTTGTAAATACTGGGATAGTGAGGGACTTCACCGATCACACTTGGCATTCTTTCAATTCTTGCAAGATGTTCAAAATACTCCTGGGATGTGGCGTGCCAACCATACTGGTAGTTTTTGTGGTAATCATAGCTTCTGCTCATTTTTCCTTCCTTTCTTTTCCTTTATTATTTTTTCTTCCCTCTTTGATCTGCAGAGCTAGAAATTGAAGCTGCAAATTTATAGACAAACAACTTCTTGAGATATTCTCTAAATCATGGATGATATTTCATTTGAATCTGATTCCTGCATTTAGTCACAATCAATTAATGGAAATGCTTTTAGAAAGACAAAGCAAATTATTCTTTAAAATTAAAAGTACTGAATCAAAGAATTTGAAATCTTAGGAAGTATTTGGCTAAAAGAAAACCTTGCCATTATGAATGATTATCAAATTTTAAACAGTTGCAAAACATTCTTCTTTTCTTAGTTTCGTGATGGATCTTGATCTTGTATATTGGCTTTTAAACATGGTTCCATCAAATATATGGCTTCTCTAGTGTTTGTCAAATCTTATCCTATCTGAACTATATCATTTGGGAACCATATTCCCCCTTTTAATATGAAGTGGAGGCACATGTTCAAGTGTCTAATCTAATGGGCTGGACAGCTCTTTATGATAAAATCGTTTGGAGGAAAAGAAAAGGAATCTGATAATAAGAAATAACCAAGAAGAAGAATCTGGATTTTTCTTCTTTTATAGCCAATCTGCCTAGCGTATGCAAATATTGAAAAGTGCCCTTGAAATGAAATAAAATCTGCCTCGATGAATATGACCTTTCTCCCTTCATTGATGGCAAATAATGAGATGCAACAATTATCGTGGAAATTTCCACTGATTGTATTTCTTGAATAATATTTTTTGATAGTGCTTAAAAAACTAAATTTATTGGTACATAAAAGTTAAAATAACAATAAGAAGCATTATGCATCAGATTTCTACGGTAGTTCTGATAAAACTTCACTGTGGCAAGAAAATGATGGAGAAGATCTATCCTTAACATAATATGATTGGTGACTTACAGAAATTGGTTTAGTTCTTAGAAATCATCATAATATATCCCAACAGTTACAAATATAAGAAGATATTACACAATTCTGAAGAAGAAACAGTGTAATTGATGCATACAGAAGGTAGGAGAATTCCATCCAGCTATTATCAACAGTAATAACCATATGAACAAGTTCAACTTTTGAAGCGGTGAAATCTGCTAACATCACTTAAAACAATTTGTCTTTTGGCAACCATGGCAATCACTTCGATAGCATTATGGCAATTACTGCGAATTCTACAGCTCTGGACAAGATGCAATGGAGTTGAATCACCCAAGTTAATTAGCCCAAAGGAAATTTGCCAAATTTTCACTATGATAATGCCTCAATTCCTCCTCTCTCCCCATCAACATCAGGAAGCAAGGATTTGCCTTTTGGAACATAGGCTTGTTTTGAGGTCTCTTGCGTCAGTTTGTCTAATTTCTCGTAGATCTATTTGTTTTGTTTATGAAATTTATCTCCAGAGAAGAAAGTGTATGATTGTTTCTTGATTTCTGTCCAAGTGCATGCAAGCAACATTCTCAAGCCTCCTCTTTTCACGGTCCGCATGACTGCAGCTGCTTCATCCAACTTTCCAGAACTGTTGTATATATTTAAAAGAACTGCATAACTACTCAACTTTTCTGGCTCCATCTCACAATGTCTCTCAGCTGCAAACTTTCCAAGCGCAAGATTCTTGTGGATCCTACAAGCAGTGCGCAATGCAGCCCACATACTGACAGTTGGCTCAAATGGGGCATCTCTTATTAATGCCAAAGCTTCATCCAAAGCCTTTCTTAGCCTAACAACTCTCATACAGGCGTAGTGCATTGCTCGAGCCTTTACCTTAAGATCCCTAGTCATTGAATACAAAATTTCCAATCCATGATCCATTAAACCTGAATAACTATATGCAGATAGAACAACAACAAATGCAACACGGTTTCTTCATGAATCATCCGGTCAACAGCTCAACAGCCTTGGCTCTTCGACCCTGATTACCAAATCCAGCTATTAGTGCGTTCCAACAGATTACACATCCTCTCAGAAACATTCCAGGCATCTTCTATCTTTCCCCACTTTCTATATAAGTCCACAAGAGCAGTATAGCCACTACACCTAATGCAAAACCATGGCGAAACACTGCTTAAGCCTGTTTGGCATGATCTAAGGAAGCTAACCTCGTGCACACTCTTATATTGTTGAAGATGTGAATGATCCATTTGTATGCCAGAATCTTGTATTTCATAATACAGACTCAACGATTCCTTGCCAAAACCATGAAGTTCATATGATGCTGTTAGATTCAACTCATATGAATTCAATGAAAATAATTGGTCAAATTCACACCAGTTCAAAGATTTTGACCCGTAAGTGATCACACTAACAAGTGAGCAAAAATGGCAATTAGTATGTATTTGTAATTGTCTTGTTTCTTACTTTCGTGTTCAAAATGCTTATTCATGAAACTTTATGTACACAAATTAAGGGGGTTGAAAACAATACTACAATTTAGATAAAGTTCTTATTCTACCTATATTAAAAACACGATAATTATTAGTTGGTGAAAATTTTCACAAGAAATAAGAAGAAATAAGAGTTTTAAAAAGTTGTGTAATTGATTTAGAATAAATAGAGATATAATAGGAAGAAACTAATCATTAGTTCTAAAAATATGTATAAGTATTTTGAAACGAAACGAATATTTTGTACATAATTGATAACAAATCCCAAATACATTAGATAATTACATAAATTAGGTAATTAATATAAAACCCTATAGATTAGGTAATTGATTTAAATCCCTTGATTGACTATCAATGAAGATTGGGAAATCAATCCAATCTAATCTTGTACTTGTATAAGCCCAATATCAAAGCCAAAGAATGCAATTGTCCTCCTGGAGAAATCAATTCCAAACCAGCAGATTCTCGGACCATTGTAGCTACTGTGTGAGAACCTGCATCATAAAGCTCATCCTACATTAAGAAAAAAAAAAAAAAAAAAAGAAGCTAAAAACTAAAGACAAAAATCAAAACAAAACCTCGGAAGGCTTCAAAATGTTTCCTGCCTCAACAACGCTCCCAAGCATTGTATCCCATGAAAACATGTAATTAAACACCCATTTTACCCCCCTAAAAGATGTCAAACCAATGCGGTGCTGACCAAATGCATCATAAGTATATGCATTCTCTGAGATTGAAAAGCCTCGGCGAATTCTCTGAGATTGAGAATTTTCAAAGCATATGCATTGAAGATCCTTTCTGTGGCCTAAACTTTATGATTCAGTTTTGATTTCAAGTAGAAATGGAAGTTGTTCAACATGGTGTAATCATGATAATTCATTAGCCATTTGAAATGTATATTCACCTCTGTAGGCTGAGCCGGAGGCTGCAATATTGGAGTAAATGTTCATTGAACTTGATAATCTTCGTGATACAAGTTGGATTTACCTATTGGCATCTGCTAGATTGTTGTCCCGTCTAGTACGAGAATCTTGCTCTTGTCAATTCAAGAGTCAAGTGTTTTCCAAGAAAATTTATCATTCATCTGCCTAATGATTCTACTTCTTTTTCAAAATCTCACCATCCACCAGAACATTCAAGGTACATTTTGCCAGCCAACTTTTCAATAGAGCAATCATGATTCAACAGCGGCATTGGGCTGGCTCTCGGCCAGAATATTGTCTTTCAATATGAACAAAGCAAGATGTAAACAAAGGGTCAAGCCAGGCTATATTTCCCGAAGGGCCATTGCACAATGCTGACTCCCCTTGAATTTATTGCATTTGGAGATACATTTGATCTTAACTTTTACCAAGTCTTGAAGGCAGGCATGTTATTTATATACTACTAACTAGTTAGTAACACAGGAAACTCCCATAATACTGCAGCAGAATCATGCCTGCTAAGCCATTCTTTATCAGTAGGCTTTGAAGTCCTGCCTTACAAAATAATTGTTCCTGGCTTGAGGAAGCCCCCCAGCTTCATAAACTTCAAAATCCCCCATCGCTCTCAAATTCAGTCACATGTTCATACTCAAAATATTGCACTTTCTTTTCTGCCTCAGGCACGTGGTAATGATGGTTGTTTGTGGTTAACATGGTGATGATTAATGTTGAGCTCTTCTCCCTCACACTCATGGAATACCTTTTCAGTGGCAAGGTGATCACAGGGGTGGTAGTGTTGGGGAACATTAGTCAAAACAGTTGGCATTCTTCCTCTTTTGAGTTACTTCTTCTAGTAACATGTTCTCCCAAGCATAATCCTGAGAAGTATTGTAATTAAAACTTTTGCGCATTTTCTTTTCTCTCTTGTTTTCTTTGCTTACCTTGTTTACCTCTGCTTAATAATAGCTAATTGAGGCTGCAGATTTATAGAGGAGAGCTTTCTACAAAGTATTCCATGAAGATGGAAGTTCGCCTTGAATCTGATTCCCTTCCAACTGAGGAGACTCAACGCATGCTGTCCGTGAAATCTTCTTTTTGTTTGAGTTTTCCACCCTTCGAGAGACACTGCATGCAATGTTTACAAAACCTGATTCTCTAAATTAATTAGGTGATAAGAAATTACGAATTATAAAATGTTTTGCAAAACATGATTCTCTAAATTAATTACACAATGGGTGAATTACAAATTACAAAAGTTGAGTGATAAAGCAGATCTTATGAAAAGATATCTTTAGTGTTTCAGCATCCAAAATGCTAGTCTCAGTAGGTTTGCCAAATATAAAATTCTAAAATTCGGGCCTAGAATAGTATCAACTGGAATAAAAACTTTCAAAACGCATTGCCTTGAAAAACCATAAAATCGTCAAATTTCAGAACCTGAAGTATTTTCATGAGGATTTAAAGATTACTCATGAGACTTTTTGGCTGTAAAATATGGATGATTATAAATTACAATTAAGAAGACGTGAATCGGATACAAGGCTGTGCTGCAGATTTAAAATTTACGCTCTAGAGTTGCCCTCTGCAGATGATCTAAACCACTTTAATTACCTGAAAGGTCCAAAGGAGATTCACTACGGTAAATTTGAAACTGTTCGGCTTCATAAAAGATGCTGCAGTTGCTGGAACATTGATCAAATATGAGCAAACTATAGGAGCAAGAAATATGAGCAGATCAAGCTGTAGCATCAAGGCGAGTTCCCCACAAATGACTTGAAGGATAAGCTTTTTTAATTAAATTTCAATACTTCTCAATAAATTGGAACTAAATTTTTTAACTTCAGTTGCTAGAATACTCAAATTTATATAAGATAATCGGAGGAGGAAAAAATTGTGTCATCATGAGAACTAGCCATGTGTGTTTAGATTTCCTTATGCATTAATCTCACCATGTAGTCTCACCTGTGTGCAATCTGAAATCCTGTACAAGACCATCAGAAATCAGACTGCTAAAGCACGATACATGGAGCTTTCTTTCATAAATGGGAACATGCCTTATATCTATCCCAGTCTTGTTCTTGATCACGCTAATATCAAAATGGTAACATGGAATAAATAGACAGGTATAACTAGCTGTAGAGATTGCAGTTGAATAATTAGATACTTTCTCGCTCCACATTACATCCTCTGCCAAAATGGGAAGGACAAGAAGGTACCCAAATTAAATCATTCAAACAGCCTTCAAAATCAGAGAATTCTTCAAGTCAACAGAAATTCATTCCATTTAGCATATCCAGAAGTAGTGGCACAACAATAGAATCAGCATATCAGACTGGATAGATGTTCATTAACCTTCGGCGCATTCATACAAGGTTGCCAACCCTAGTGGCATAAATAATATGCTTGCCATTGCAATGGATGAAGACAGACACCAGCTCAACCATGAATTAGAACATCCAAATGGCTTAAGGTGAGGTGATATTGTCATCTTATGCAGCTGCCCAACTCCAATATGATTTTGATTGGGACCAATCAAAGCTAAAAATAGGTTGATTAATGGCACCACTCAGAGAATCTGAAAAACAACTACCAAAAAACCTATTACAAACAAAAAAAGATAAGGAAACAGAAAGAATCTTAAAGGCTAATTCCGTTGTTAGTCTTATCTTTGATTTTGCATTGAAACTCAATTATGATTTTGCACTGAAACTAGATTATTCTTTAAAAGCCTGCTTCGAAATTTATTTTTGTAGAAGAAAATGTTGAAAATGGCAATTTTGGGAGTTAATAACTTTTAACTCATGATTAGTTAGCCTAAAACAATTAATGGGAGTTGTTCTTAACATGCTAGAGATTGTTTTGATTATGGTAGAAGTCATTTTCATGATAGGTATCCATAATTAAATATTGTTAAAGTTTGATGGCTAACTATTTGGGAATTCATGTTAGACATGAGTTTCACATGGAAAAAATTGAGGAGTGTAGAAGCCTTTATATACTAAAAAACTTTTCTATAGACTTGATAAAAAAGTCCAAGGTATGGGGGATGCCACACGCGTACTGCTTGCTCAGCCCGGGCTTGACCCATGTTTTCACGTTTCTCTATTTTTATTTGGCCCAATTAACTCTAACGTGAAAAGATAAAAGGAAACATAAAATCTTATTAGAATTAGGGTCTCCTAATTCGGATTGAATTTTGATTTTTTCCCTAGAGGCAAGATTAAAAGGAAAATAATAGAGCTGTTGCTAAGGTTCTGGGATTTCGATTTTTTGCTTCCTCGAGAGAAAAATCATTTTTGTCGTTCTCCCTATCACGACCCATATTTTTTGAATGAACGAGACCGGTGAACTGAGGAGACTTTCGAGATAATCGTAGTTGGTATGCGACGATGGTGATCTGAGACCGTCTTATTCTACATGGGGAGTCGTTGTACCCATTACAACGGAGTTGAGCGAATAACTTCTTAAAGACAAACTAGTATTGAATTGGTGATTCGGTTGGCGCTTCTATCCGTTGCGTCACAGCTTGTCCAGAAGAGTGCCGTGCTTGGTACGTTCTGGTGGAACCACTAGCAAGTCTCTCAAGCCCATTACTAACTTGTCTATTAAGTTTGAATTCTATCTAATTACTTTACGCTTGAACTGTTTGGCCTTATTGGCTTTATTGATATTTGATAATTGCATTTATTAGAGTCCTGATCGGGTATAGGCGGTGCTTGTTCAATTCATTTGAGTTGTCTATCTGTGCTCGTAGGTGCACTGTTTCTAATAGAAAATTATTAAGTGAGACCTTTTTCGAGTGACAAATTGAAAATATTGAAAAATTAGTGTCTTTTGTTAGGATAGTAAATATGAAACATTCATATTGATAACTAACTAATATAAATTGCTATATGTTGCCAATAAATCTGTAATTTGAAACAAGCATGAAAGAAAACGGAGCTTTGACCAAAGCTAGTAACTTATAGCAAACGTTGGATAATTTCTATAGTTGTCAAGAAAGGCTTATCTCTTCCTTAACTTCTCATACTGGCTCAAGCATTACAAGAATAATTGGCGGATGCCAATATGACTAGCTAGCATCAAACCACTCACCTAAGAAATGTAGAAAGCAAAGCCAATTGATCCACAAACTTTTGACTCAATGTTTGGAGCATTATATTCAGCAACTTCATATGCACCTACTAAGAGAAGAATTGTGAAAAATTTTGTATTGAAAGTAATAATATTGAGTAAAACGCAAATCTTATGTAGAGTTACTACTGGAGATGAACAGAGTTGAGCTGAAATCCACATTGCTCGAGCTCAAACTTATGACCAAATGTACTATTTGACCAAAGCTAAAAATTGAGTTTTACTTCTAGACGCATAACTTTTGATAAAATTAATACATAGTAACTTGTTCAAAATATTGCAAGTACACACTCTTTTACAAAGGTCACATTAGATAAATTAGTGCAAAGATAGAATATTAATGCAAAACAATTCATAACTTAAAGAGACTATTGTGTAAGTCCACTAATGATGGCTCGCAAGGCAAAATTGTCAGTGTTAATTTCAGTTTGGTTAAAGAAATGACCACCTTCTAGCCATAAAAAGAAGAAGGAAAATGGGGGGAAAAGGCAAGCAAATAAATGACTGCCAACTGCAAAAAAGACCAGAAAAGGGTACCGAATGACAAAATATTGCCAAAAAGAAAAACAAATAAATAACAATTTTTAGTATAAAACTCCCCACAAACATGTCAAATTTTAGATCAGCACTACTCAAACTTAGGATCCATTGAAGCTAAAAGCCATGAGAATGCAAGTTAGAATAAGATTTCCTTCCTTTGACAAACCTAAGCACTTCACAAACAGCACAATCATTTACATATCCCTAACCAGCATACAAGACAAATAGAAAAATGAGTAAAATCTTATCTAGTGAGGAGTCTGAACATAAGGAATCTTTCTAGATAGAGCGACCTACCCAAAGGGGAAAGCGAGGTGGCTAAAAGTAATAATTAAAAAAAGAATAGATGTTACTAAGTTTGTTAATAAATGAGAACAAATAAGTTGAATCTATACTTAACAAGGTCAACAAACATGCCTGGATGCTTGCGGGGCCCTATTCAATAAACTTAACAAGCCTTCTTTCACATATCCTCTGCAAGCTTTCGTGAACCTGAAATTTGAAAGATTGCAAGTATTATAAAGGTAGTTGAAGTCAAAGCTTACAGGAGAACTGC
Organism: Voacanga thouarsii; assembly: GCA_026120185.1. NCBI lineage: Eukaryota > Viridiplantae > Streptophyta > Magnoliopsida > Gentianales > Apocynaceae > Voacanga > Voacanga thouarsii. The sequence continues at coordinate 43,472 of JANUWF010002336.1, forward strand.
TTCTCAAATACAAACCAAAAATTTGGAAATATATAAGATAACTGCACCTTTCTCCAAGAACATTACCCATGTACAACATATAGCCAAAATTCAACCAAGAAAAAACAATTATAAAATCAATTGATCCAAGAGCCTATTATTGAAAGATGGGCAGCAAATCCATATTCATGGAAAAGACATTGTGAAACATCAAAATTTCCCTTATAATTATGACATATAAACTCAAGTATAAGGCAAGAAGTAATTGATAACATCAAACGTGGCTTTTGCTACAAGACTTCTTGAAATATAAATTCGTGATGATCCATTGAGAAGAAATAAGTTCATCACACTTGATCATTTCTTTCTTCAAGAAATACTAAGAATTTGAGCAAGTCAACCAAATTTTAGCAACATAGGAACTATGGATGAGTACATGCTAGATGCTTTAACCAAAAGGTTGCCATAACCAAATTAAATAATTCAATCTAACCAAGGCAACTAAGAGCTCCATAGGGACATCAAATAACATAATAGAGAATGAAAAGACAAGAATTGATACATATCAAGTCACTTAGAAAATACTACACAAATTAAAATGCAGAAACACACATTAAAAATGTCAACCAACAAAGTACTAAGCAAGCAACTAATGCAGATGAGTCAATTGAGATGTAAGTTGAAACAACAAGTCATAAAGAAACTGTGATATAAAATTTTGATAGATGTAACATTTGCATATTTTAAAACACAACTTGAAAAAAATTAAGTGTCCATGTATAAAGAATTTTGCACTAATGTGCACAGTGTGCACAATGGTTTAGCTAAACTATCAAGTATGACATGAGCTGATATAACATACTTTAGTATCTTTATGATTTTAGAAATAATTTGCAAACAAAATACTCCTACGATTAAAGTTAACTAGAGGATGTAGATTACTATTTATAGATTATGCCAAAGACTTAATCAATTTCCAAATAACATTTGCCAAAAAGGAGGGGAGCAAAGACCTAAGATAAATAAAACTTAGGACTTCAAAGGAGCCAAGTTTGCTCATGATCAGTGCTTGACTTAGTAAATTAAGCTTAAACAGCTCAAAGGTTAAGTGAATCCAGTTTGCTCTGATAACCTATTTTAAAAATTATACGCATTTATTTATTATAAAAAAAAGGGAAAGAAACACTTCATAGATTTACCAAGTAGCCATAGATATGTAAATAAAAAAGACTAAGCTCAAACTTGAGTTCAAGTAGACTTAAATAACTATATAGTTAAGTCATGTTGAGCTGGGGCTGAATGCTCTACCAATGGAATTATGTTAAAACCAAAGTTTAGATATCCGAATATGCTTAAGTTAAGTTCAAGCTTTGCAAACACAAGTTAAATTGATGCTCAGGAAGCTAAAAACTTGATTCCACTCGATTTATTTGTACAGTAATCCAGAGACAACAAAACAAGGCTAGTGAAGTCAATATAGAACTAAAACCATAAGCAACCTGATGGTAACTAATTGCCCAATTATTTCCAGCACCCACACCAAGTTTCGCTATGAAGATATGCTCGTGATTATAGAAATTCATGTATTCCCTATTCTAAATACTATTAATCACCCAAGCTCTAAATCCATTAGTAAAGTTTGTGGGATGCAGTGCTGATCATCAGCTTGATAGAAGAACAAATCTTTTCTATCACCTCCCGACAAATTTCAGTGGAACTTAAACACAAAGCAATGTTCTAGTACAATAACATATGGCAATAAAAATAGAAAACAAACTTCCGATTGTAGTATAAGATGGTAAGTCATAGGATGAAACCAATTATAGATGTCATCTATATATAGCACACACAACAATATGACCATGTATGTATGAATTTAACCTTTCAACAGAATAAAGAGAGAAGAAGAACAAGAAGAAAAAACAAATTCCGTTAATCTAGATTCCATATTTTTAGAGATAACCGTGTGTTTCGATTATGTACATAAAACATGTCTATTTTTCCAATAAACTATAAGACAACCTATTTTATAGAATAACAATATGTTTCTCCACCAGCAAATAGCAACATTTGAAATTTAAATTATATTTTAGAAATAGAAGTAATAAAAGTCATGTATTAATCAATGATTCCTCAAAAAAAAAAAAAAAAATTGGCCAAGAAATTTTATTTAAATGGGGATAAGGATCCAACAAAGTAACTTATAGAATTAGGAAACTAATTCAGTATCATTTTCCAACATAACCATATGTTGCTGACTGGGCTTATTTGCACTCCTTGAAGGAGAATTAACATATAATCTCTTATTTAGAATCTTTTATATGATCATTTGAAGAGCCAAAAATGGTCAATGAGAACAGATACTCCACAAGAATTCGATGAATATTTCAGTCTCTCTGACTTTTCATGCCAAAATTCCAAGAAACAAATGCACACTTGTACATTAGTAACTCTTCTTATTTGTTTCCCTCTAGTTTCATCTCTCTATGAATTCCAGAAACCAATGCACACGTGTATATGGTAAAATGAATAGCTGAACTAGATTTGTTTTACACTGAAAAAAAATTCCATATACATGACGAAATTTTTTTTCATCAAAATGATACTACCCCAATGTGATTTTGCATAAAATTTTGAACTAGTTAAATAGCATATGCTTTCTTACTTCACAACTGAATTGTGTTAAGGGAGGGAAAACTAAACCTTGATGTATGAGGGTTAGAATTTCAATAGCTTAAGTTCGGCTCCCTTCCAAATATGCTATTCATAAAAGGTCTGCAAAAAGTTATAGCTGGCTCCTAATCCATGAGAAAACCCTCCTCATTTATTCTAGCTTGTGAACGGTTCTGTGATAGACACAACTTTAACATAGGCAGAGTTAAAAAACTTTTCTTTTCTAGTTGTCAAGCTAAAAATACCCCATTGTGATCATAGACCAAATGACTCACCAAAAACATTTTCCATGCCCTAAATGCTCCATCCATTCTAAAAAGTGTTAGTACTATTTTCTAGTGATCATAGACCAAATGCCTCACCAAGCAAAATTTACATACCTTAAATGCTCCATCCATCTCTACAAAAGTATCACTACTATTTTCTAGATCCAATAATGAAAGATCCACCTAAGCATGCTATCCATCACCAAGCAGGTTGATGTCATGCTTGCAGAGAACAATACAAGACAGAGACTAAATGAAGATTATTTTGTTTAGATAAAACCAAATGGGAATTTTGGGGTTTAGGCACAGTGGTGACTTTAGCTAAGGGTTTTGCAGAGAAGAGAAAAAAATTGTTGATATAAAACTCTCCAATTTAATTAACTTTCTTACAAAAAATGGATACACAAAAGTTCACTCACAATACCTAATGAGCACACCACTCACACCTTTTTAACACTTATACTACTAAATTTTCACAGATCACTACTCACACTTTGCACACACCACTAGACTTGCTCATGGAACTCACACAAGCACAATATTCACAACACTCTACACACAACAACACTACTATTACGCTTCCACTCACATCACACATATCTATAGAATCTTATACCGACTTGTAATGTTGATTTGCATTTTTTGAAGCTGCAAATTGCATTTGAGGCGGTGAAGACAACTTTCTGGAGTCTTTTATAGGTAGAAAATATTAGCTGCAACTTGCCAAAAAATTTGCAAGTTCTAGACTATTCTTTTTCCATCAAGTTGCTGATATTTTTTGCTTGAATCTGGAAGCTTTATGTCTTCTGAATGGCGGTGGCTACAAATGGACTGCTTCCAGTGTATTCCAGAGCCTTCTTCAATTGGCAGTCATTGCCATTTTAACACTCCCCCTTAATGACTGCTTTATTGCTTCTCATGATGTCATACTAAGTTCCTTGCAAAATTCTTCAAGTTTTACTCCATTGAGTGGTTTAAGGAATATGTCTGCTATTTGGTCTTCTATTTTGATTTGCTGCATCTTAATATCTCCTTGAAGTACCTTCTCTCGGATATAATGATAATGTACCTCCACATGTTTGGTGCAAATATGAAATTTTGAATTTTTAGCGAGTTTAATAGCTGATAAATTATCACAATATAACTTTAGCTGCTAACTCACATCTTGATGTAGGTCCTTCATTAATTGCATGAGCTATCTAATTTCTTGTGTTGCTAAAGCCGCTACTCTATATTCTGCTTCTGTGCTAAATAGTGACATTGTTGGTTATCTCTTACTAATCTAAGAAATTGCTCCTGATATAAGATTGAAAGCATAATCTATAGTTGAATGTCTTATGACACAATCTCCAGAATAGTCAGTATCACAGTAACTTGTAACTTCATATGCCACTCCTCTTTTATATTGAATACCATAATTAATGGTATTTTTGATGTATCTTAAAATCCGTCATATTACTTCCAAATGTGGCTTTTTTGGCTGCTGCATGAACCGGCTAACAACTCTAATTGCATATGTTATATCAGGTCGTGTCAAAGTAAGGTAGATAAGACTACCTATTAGCTGCCTATATATAGTAACATCCTCCAAATCTTTCCCTTCTGACAAGCATAATTTTGTGTTCACCTCGAGCGGAGTAGAATTGGGCTTACACTCCAACATGCCAAATTTTTGCAGCAAATCCTTTGCATACTTATACTGATATAAGAATAATCTTTTTTGGTATTCTCTACCTTGAGCCCTAAGAAGTGTTTTAATTCACCAAGCTCCTTCATTTGAAAGTGTAAAGAGAGATTAGCTTTAGTCTAGCTTATCTCATTGTCGTCACCTCTGGTGACGATGAGATCATCCACATATACCAAGCCAAAAGCTATTCTTCCGTCTCGCATTTTTATGAATAAACTTGAGTCTGATAGAGACAGCCATTATGTAACCACTCTACAACAAGAATTCTCCTATCTTTCCGTACCAAGCCCGTGATGCTTGTTTTAATCCGTAAAGAGCCTTCTTCAATTTGAAGATATAACTTGGATGAACCTTACTCTTAAATCCCCGTGGTTGCTCTATGTATATATCTCTATCCAGTTCTCCATGCAAGAATGCATTTTTTACGTTCATTTACCATAACTTCCGCGATTTACTTACAACAAGTGCTAGCAGAACTCTAACTGTAGTAATCTTTGCAATTGGGTTGAAAGTCTCGTCATAGTCGAGCATATATTGTTGAGAGAACCCTCAAGTTACTAGCTATGTGTAACACCCCGTTACAAATAAACCCAAAAAAGATGGGGATGTCGCCCTATCTACAGGATAAATGGTCTTTATAACGAGGTAATAAAAGACTTAACCAAAGAAATACTTCAAATAAGATGTAATCGTTTTACAACCCAAACAAAAACTTATACATAGTCTCAAAACAAAGGATAACATAGTTATGCCTCCAAATAAAACAAACAATTACAGAGCCTCCCATAATCTCGATCTCTAGCCCAAATCGCTCAAGAGTGCTCATAACTTGAAAACATGAACAAATAATGTGAGAAGTAAATTTCCCAATAAGTTCTGTGTGTGTGAGCGTTTTCGTTTGAAGCCATTTCGTGATATGCACTTTTAGAAATACCAAAAACGTAATTGCAGCCATAAGCAACAGTTTTCAAACACAAAAGTGGCATTTTTATTTTCTAATCTCAATAAATAATTTTACTTCAAGGAAATCAACCACTTATGGACTATGAAGCCGTACTTCAAAGCTCGAGCTATAAAACCCTACATCATAACCCTTCTAACTATACCGGAATACATCTGTACCACAGTCTTGCGAGTGATCGGCCCACCAAGTAGGGATTCTCCTCCTTCTCCCATACTCTTCTAACTTCGGTTGTCCACGTCGGAATAAAAGTACAGTCCCCTTTGGAACTGGTTTGCTAGCTCGGACTGGCCCGACTCATTATCATTGATGCCTTATCAAGAATGAGATCATCTTCCGAAGGTGGCCACCTACCAAAAAACTAACTCGGCATCTCTTAGACTAGTATTAGTGGCCTACCCTTATTGAGTACTCAATACTTTGTCACAAGGAAACACATTAGTATCAAGTAGTAACCTACAAGAAAGTATCAATCATGACTTGGTAAACCTTTATTAAATCATTTGGGGCAAAAGTCAAATGAGGTGTTTGAAATTAGTTTTGTTTAAAAAATAGTGCGTGAGTTTGGAAAGAGTGAGAAAACTAGTCATGTTGAACTTTATCACGTTAAACCATGTTTTCATTGATACCACAAAATATTTGACAACTTGCAATTGTTACATTTTGCAAACGATTTGAATGCAAGAACTTACCTAATTCGTTTGTTTCACAAATATTAGACTCTTCCGATGACCTGATCAATAGATCCTAGTCCCATCTAGAGAAAATACAAAGATTATGTCACAAACTTTCATATAACCCTTATATTGTCATAGTATCAAAAAATAACTCAACTTCTAACATCGAGTCATCACATAATACAGACCAACTATCAACTCCATTTCAAACATAACAGGCTAGACATTAGATATTGCATACTAGCAATTTAATGTATACTAAGACAATTACTAAATAAATGATAAGCTCACAAATAGATTAACAGACAAACGACTGAATAATTATATAGTTATATAAATAAACAATTAGTTAATTAAAATAAAAGTTGCTCGTGAAAGTAAATAAATAAGCGAGTTAATGTGTAAAAATATTAAGTAATTAAAGAACTAAGTAAATAAAAATTTATTTAATTACTTGCTTAGTTAATTAAAATATTATTTGCTTGTAACTATATAAAAATAAATAACAAAGGAAATATATCAATTAATGGATAGATAAATTGATGAGCAATAAATAATGATGATGATGATGATGATGATGATGATGATGATGATGATGATGATGATAAGGACAATAATAATATTAGTAATATTGGTAATGATATTGTTGGTAACGTTTTAATAATAATAATATTAATAAGAGTGATAATAAAATAATGGTAATATTAGTATTGATGACATTAAATCCGTTATTATATCTTAATGTCGACACACATAATTTTTACATAGAAAGAACACACATAAATTGATAATAGGAAGTTTTCTTAAAATTTTCTAAGTTGGACACAATTTCCAACTTGAGTAATACTTTTTCCTAATAGCATAATACATATGAAAACACTTCGTATTAACCTTAAATTTTACAGAGACATATCCAAACACATACAGAATAGAATATAAGTGGCCTTGCATGAAAATCAAACCTTATTTGTATTCAGAAAATTATTTTTCGCTACTGGAGTATTCTGCCCAGAACAGACTAGTTTGAAAGAAAAATTTAACTTTTAATTCCTAAGTCATAAAATTCTTAAATTTTACACATAAATTCTACACACCTAAACTACATTTTCTATAGTTTGAACTTCTTCAAATTCAGACTTTATCACACTGGAATTTTAGTTACAAACAAGCAGATCGGCAAAAACAGGGTACTCTACCCCTTTAGTTTTTTCAAAAATTATTAGATTTTATACCAAGGTTTTCTTGCATGATTCCTAACATAAATAGCATCCTAAACATATATAGTAAACAATATCAAAAGGCCCTACAATAATAAATTGCTTTGCTATTTTATTTTGAATTAAAACTAACAACTATTACAGATTTATAAAAATTTCAGCAAGTATGTAATTTGTTCTAGGCTTCAAGAAATCAACTTCTTGGTTTTATTACTCCAAGAAAAACACATCTCTATGGTACTCTAGATGAGACAACAAAACCGTTAGTATACACACATAAAGATCTTTCAAGAACACATCAAGAAGTCATCTTTTTTTAGAAAAAATTTCAGCTTTTATGAAAATAAAAATTTAAAAGGAAAAGGTGTTTTCTTTTGTATAAATCCTTTGAAAGAATATTTTTTTTTCAAGATTTAAACAAGTATGACTCTCAAACATAATTCTTTAATCATCTTTTGCATAGAAAATTACTTTAACAATTTATAATGCAAGAACTCTAATTTTTTTCAAAATTGACGGCACTAGGGTTTAAAGGAAAAAAAAAAGGCTTTTGTTATTACCTCTTGCTTCAACATCCTTGATCACTCTTAAGAAAGAAATAATGTGTGTTCTAGCCTCTGAATCCACCTAAATCTTCAAGCTTTTAATCCAAGGATGATGCTCCAATGGTGGGGCTTCGTGCAGAATTTTTCGTAAGCAATGAAACAATTAATACTTGAGAGAAAAGAGATGAAGAATCTCGTGTACTATGGAGGGAGAGAGTGTGTGACGGCTATAGGAGAGTTTAGGGCTTCAAAAATCTGATTTAGTAGGCTTTAGATGAATTATGTTAAGTTTAGGACATTAAAAGAAAAAGGAGCAAAATTAAGGGTAAATCCTATTTACTCTAGGTTTTATTTAATAAAAGGCTTCTAGAAGACTGTGTTTCTTCTTTAAAATAATTACCTAACTAGAATAAATATTTAATATATATAAATTCAAAATTTTTGCCTAAATTTGCTCGACTAAAATTTAAATACTTCCTAAATTAATACATGCACAAATAAATAAAATAAACCTATAACGAATATTCAGTAAATATATTGTAAATATACAAATATATAAATATGTATATATATATATATATATATAAAAGTAAATAATATATAGTTACTTATATTATTTATTATTATTTTTTAATTAACAACTACTCAATAATTAAATACACAAATTTAGAATTAGCTATACATATTCATATGTCTATTTCTTTCCCTAATTAATAGTGTTACGCAAAAATATTCTATCCGTCATTAATTCAAGTAGTGATTTCTCAATCATCAACAAAGCATAACAATCCTTCCACAATCATACTCAAACAAATTCATTTATGCCTTGCTAAATATGTATATATGCAAAAATACTCATGCTATATGAGCCATATATTTCCCCATTTCTTAGGACATTTAGGGCGGGGTGTCACACCATGCCTTGAATTTTTCCACTAATCCATCTGGTCTTCTTTTCAGCTTATAAACCCATTTGCATGATATGGGTTTTATATCTCTTGTCTTGGGCACCAAGTCCTATGTCTCATTCTTTTTAGGGCTTGAATCTCTTCTTCCATAGCATCGACCCATTCCTTATGCTTTGAGGCTTCCTCGTATGTATTGGGTTCTTTTATATCTTCTAGTAGAGTTGCATTAGCATATTTGAGATTTAGTTTACGTACTCTTGTGGATCTTCGAAATGGTTGAATAACCTCTTGTGTTTCTTCATCTTCATCACTGTCTCTTTGTTGAGTTGTCCTTTCTTGCTCTTGAGATGTCTGGTGTACTCCAATTTGCCATGGACATTTTTCTTTATATTAAGGACTTGCTGCAATACTTCTATCTCTATAAGGGTGCTCCTCCATGAATTCTGGCTCTTTTCGTAACTTCTCTTCCAAATCTTCTTCGATCTTTTTCGAGTTTGGTAACAGGGCCATTTTTGGCGACCACCAAGATGACACTTCATCAAATATTATATTTTGGGACACATGGCATAGTCCTGTTGTTGGATCACAACACATCCAACCTTTTCTTTTACTATCATATCCCACGAATATGCATCTGATGTCCTTTTTATCAAACTTACTTCGTAGATGATTAGCAACAAATATATAGCATACACATCCAAATACTCGAAAGTGACTTATTATAGGTCTAATCCCTATAGAACACATTATGAGAGATGTTGAAGGGGGTTGGTTGCTCCGTTATATGCATCCTAATGGGGCAAGTATGTTTCTCATTGTGGTTCACTTTCATATTTTTTGTGGTCTATATCATGCGAGTTATAGTAGTTCTAGGGAATTTGTTCGGTGTCTCAGAGTTGTAATCTTCCTATTAATGATTGTGACAACTTTTTATAGGATATGTACTACCTTGGGGTTAGATGAGCTTTTGAAAATACACCCTCAGAATTAGCCGGTCTTTAGGGAAAAAACAAGTAGTGGCCACCTCAAGGGATAAAAAATAGCCGCCACCCCATAACTTCTCAAATGGCGTGATGAATCCGAGCCTTACCTATGAAAGCCTATTGATTACGTGGACTGCCATCTTCATACATTTCACCCAAAACTTTGGTGGCACATTCTTAAAGTGAAGCATGCTTCTGCATGTTTCTACTAGATGTCGATTTTTCTTTTTAGCAACCCTATTTTGTTGCGATATGTTGGGACATGTTAATTGTCGTCGAATATTGTATGATTTTAGATAGTCATAGAATTCTTTAGAAGTATCTTCTCTCCTATTATCTGTTCATAGGCATTTTATTTTTCTCCTTCTCTCATTTTCTGCTTCTTGTTTGAATTTTTTAAACTTGTCTAAAGTTTCAAAATTTTCTTTCATAAAATAAACCCAGTCATACCTAGAGAAGTCATCAATAAAGGTTATCATACAGCAGAGCCCACTGATGGACACTTGTTTTACAAGTCCGAATATATTTGAGTGAACTAGTTTAAGAGGCACCTTAGTTTGAAACTTCGAATCATCATAAAGGAACTGATGTGCCTTACCTTATTAACACCTAACGCATATAATGCCATCTTGAACTTCTAGTTGAGGGAGACCTTTTAGTAGCAATGCTTTCATCATCACCTTGAGCTTCGTATAGTTCATATGTCCTAATCCAGCATGCCATTAGTCAATAGTCTCGTTCTTCCTTATCTTGTCCACATACGTTGCTTCTCTAACATTACATAGACTGATTCCAGCTGTCGTCCTTCCATGATTGGTGGTCCAATAGGTTTCAAATCTTGATAGACCTTGGCATCATTTGGTCCAAACATCACATAATTTCCTGAGGTAACAAGTTGAGACATGAATAATAAATTTTTCATCATTCCAGGGACATGATACATATTCTGTAGTTGAACCTCATCAAAACCATGTTGAGGGACAATCCTTGATTTTACCAATATGTGTAATTGGTAATTTTGCATTGTTGGCAGTTGCCACAACTCATGTAGTCTTGCACTCCGTTAAGTTTGATAACTTCTTCTCATTTCCAGTCATGTGATTAGAGTAACCTAAATCAATAATCCAATAATTTTGATAGTTGATAAAATTATTTCTTACCGAGGCAAATGATGTTTCTACTGCATTGGTAGTGCAAGAAACTGCTACTTTTTTATCATTTGTTAGCTCGTCCATCACCATGCTAGTTTCTTTTTCGACTGCAAATGATGCATAAAGATCTCATTATTCTTCGCTATCATTTTTATTCCTGGATGTCACAGCATTTCCATTTTTCTTTCTTGCATCGACAGTCTGTAGCAAAATATCCTTATTTCCCACAATTATGGCATCTATTGTTTTGTCACAAGTATTTTCTTTCAAAGGGCTTACTTGGTTCTTGTCGCACTCCTCCTACTTGTTAACTCTTTTTAGACTGCTATTTACTTCTACTTAGATTTTTATGTTATTTGAAATTTTGTCTTATTGGATCTCATCTTCATTTGCCGCAGTAGAGTGCCTCCTCCTCGTTCTTGATCGTCATACTTCCCATTTGCTTAGCCAAAGATTTTTGATTGGCTAGTAAATTTTCCAACATTTCTAGAGTTGGTTATACTAGCCAACCTTGTATTGATGTTATAAAGCCTTAGTACTTAGGCCTTAACCCAGGTATAATCTTTCTTCTTAATTTGGCATCTCCAATTTTCTCCTCCGGATCTAATTCAGAAATTTCACGATTCAGAAATTTTGCTTTTGTAAAGTAATCCCTCGATCATTAAATTTTCTTGAGTTAGATTGAAAATTTGATTATCCAAATATTGAAGGCGAGAATCATTCTTCTTGGAGAACTTCATCGCCAAGATATCCCAGGCTTCTTTCAGTGTGGCGGTATCCCTAAAGTGCTTGATCATGTCTTCCTCGATTGTCGTCTTGATAGCTATTAGAGCCTTTGCTGCTCTGGTATTCTATTTCTTTACTGTTGCAACATCTGATTTGGAAGGTAATGTTGCTTCGCCTTTGATGTAATCCAACAAATCTTGGCTCTCTAAGTAGAACTCTATGTATGACCTCCAAGTGCAATAGTTAACATTATTTAATATCTTAATAATGCTAGCCGAGTTGAGGTTCACCATCGTGACTTAGTATTTTTATTCCATTGAAATATTAAGTAAGCTGGGTCTTCAAAAAATTAGCTCTACAGTCTCGGACTATGCATGAAGATTTTTGTAATGTGTCATCTCCAAACAAGTCCCGAGCCCACGACCTGATGACCAAAAGAAAAGCACTGTTGCTACGAAGACTAAACGATAACCTCACTCTAATACCAAATATGGAGAAGAGAAAAAAATTGTTGATATAAAACTTTCCAATTTAATTAACTTTCTTACAAAAAATGGATACACAAAAGCTTACTCACAATACTTGATGAGCACACCACTCACCCCTTTCTAACATTTATACTACTTAATTTCTAGAGATCACTACTTACATTTTGCTCACACCACTGGACTTGCTCACATAACTCACATGAGCACAATATTCACAACACTCTACACACAACAACACTATAATTATGCTTCCACTCACATCACACATATCTGTAGAATTCTTACACTAACTTGTAATATCGGTTTGCATTTTTCGAAGCTGCAAATTGCACTTGGGGTAGTGAAGACAACTTTCTATAGTCTTTATGGATAGAAAATATTAGCTGCAACTTGCCGAAAATTCTGCAAGTTCTAGACTATGCTTCTTCCATAAGTTGCTGATAATTTTTGCTTAAATCTGGAAGTTTCATGTCTAGAGATGAAAATAGACTACAAATTTTTTGCTTCTAATGGCAGTGGCTACAAATGGACTACTTTTAGTGTATTCTAGAGCCTTTTTCAATTGACAGTCATTACCATTTTACCAGGTTTACCTTAAAGGATTGGTATAAAGTATACTACAGAAATGTACATTTTGTCGTTAATATTAGCAGGAATGCACAAGTAGATATTGTCATCAAGGATATGTTAAAATGGCTATATTGACACATAAATAAAGAGATATTTACCAAAATCTATGCAGATGTTAAAGTATATTCCAGAATGTAGCATCCACTTTAAAATCTGTATATCAGGCTCTGATCAATTAACTTAAACTAGTTCTTCATCTTAAGTTAAGAGTGTAGCAATGTTGATTTCAGTAAAAGATTTTTGTGCAATCATATACTTAGGATATAAAACAAGAACCAAATGCCGAAGTATAGGGGGTGGGTAGAGAAGGATTCAAGCTTTCAAAAGATACAGTTTTCGGCAATCCATCGAGCAAATTGTTTTTGATATAATAGTGCTAATATATTGAAGTTAAGGTGGCATAAGTGAGAATCCAACAGGCTCACTCACTACAGCCAAAGGATTTGCAATGGTAACGACATGGTACGCCTGCTCCAAAACTGTGGTGGAGTTCCACCCTTTTGTCCCTCAAGGAGAGTGCATGGACTGGGCTAACTAGCCTGCACTTATTGTGGTGGATTTCATCCCTGTGCCTGGATTCCATAGCCTATTGTAGTAGGAATTCCATGTCCCCTTTATTTTTCTAAGGCAACACATTTTTTCTTTCCTTTTTAGTTTTGTTTCTTTTTTTTTTCCTTTGCTTTCCTTTTTTTTCCTGATTGCCATTGCTTTTTCTTTTTCTTTTTTTTTACAGTCTAATAAGACTCCAAAAAGCTCACTCACGTACAACCTAATGAGAACCACAATATGGCCTCTCAAGTATTTTTGGTAAAACGAGACTCCAAATGGCTTACTCACAACAAACATAGGGAATCATAATAGAACATGGCACAATCTTACACCATATTGCATTCTCCCTTACTGCTTCCAAAATTTATTACCAACAATAGACCAAACCCTGTTTGTATAGGCTTTAAGCATAGACTAAATCTTTCTGGGCTATAATCCAGTAGAAGGGTAGAAAGGGACAATTGGTACTCGGCAAAAAAAACTCAAGAGTTATGCAATCAAAAAACCAAAAAATTACGTGGAAAGGAAAGTGTGTGTGTGTGTGTGTGTGCAATTAGCTCTTAACAAACAACAAGTAGTAAACCAACCAATTAGGCCTTGAATTGAAAGTCTAAGCAAGTCAATTTATGCTCCATTTGTATTAGAGATTTTTTCGACTTTCGTGTTGCGAATGAGAACACCATGCACTTGAAAAAAGGCAATTAGACAATAAAACCAGTTACATTAAAAATCACTTAAAACATGGCATGACTGATAATTTGAATGCTCAATCAAAAAATAGAAACAGAAAATTAGAGAAATGAAACACGTGCCCCAAATGCTCATAGGAGAGATCCTCCTATAAGAATTTCTATGCATGCCCTGATGAAATAATCCTATAAAATCCTCCTTATGTGTTCCCCAAAAGTCATGAAGAAATAATAGTATAACCATTTTTACCATATCCCTCTATATCTAACCTATCATTTCTAAATATTGAAGCCTACCTACTAAAACTAACACTTCAATCCACCCGATGATTGTTACCTAAAAAGTCTTGAGTCAAAATTTTGAATAAATCATATTATGACCGTAGTATTATATACCTCTAACCTCCTTAGTCTCAACTATCCTTCCTAAACATTAGAGTTTATTGTCAAGAACCAACCCAAAAAATTGTAAAAGAAATGTAGAGGAAAGATGACTTTTATTGATTGAATTGAAAAATACAGTGGAAGAAAAGAAGGGTTATAGCATAATGAAGAAAAATCAGGGAAGAAGAGAGCTATCCTACTCTGAACAATGCCAGAAACATGAAGAATATAACTAACTTCTCCTTAATAGCTTTTCTTCCATTTATAATATGATCGTTGGCCTCTCAATAAATCGTGGCCGTTGCTTTCCTCCTTTTGTCTATCATTGGATTACTTAAACCGCCTTCACAAAACCCCTTCATTCTATTAAATAGGACGATGTCATTTTATTGTTCCCGCTTAACTAACTACTCAAGCACGACGACGTCATTTCCTTAAGTCTCATTCTTCCTTGGATGTTAAGACGGCATCTTCTCATAACAATTCCTTTCCACTTTAATTATCCTTGTCCTCAAGGAACACTTCAGGCCATTTTTTCTTAATCTTCTTTGCATATTCCTAAGTTGCTTCATCTGTTGGGAAATTACTCTATTGAATTAGCCATTGTACTAATGATTTGTTCCCCTTCTTTACTAGCCTTCTTTGTAGGATAATAGTAGGTTCTATCATGAATTCATCATTTCTAAAATGTAGCATGTCAACTTGAACAAAATTCCCTACTCTAATTTTCTTCTTCAGTTAACTAACATGAAAAACTAGATGTACTTTAGTTCTAGGGGGAAGTAGGAGCTTGTAGGTAACTTTTCCAATCTTTTCAATCACTGGATAAGGCCCAAAATACTTAGAGGCTAGCTTCATATTTCTTCTTTGAGATAAAGAGCATTGTCTGTGAGGCTGTAATTTGAGGAATACCCAATCTCCAATTTTAAGGCCCTCTTATTCCTATGCCTATCAACCATATGTTTCATTATATTATTAGCTTGGGAAATATTTTCCTTCAACTTTCTATCAATTCTGCTTTTTCTTCTAGTATCTTTTTGGCTTCAGTGGAAATTTCTTGGTGATCATCCAAGGAGTGACTTGGACGTGGGGGAACCTGACTAAATAAAGCTTCATAAGGAGACATCTTGGTAGTGAAATGATAGGTAGTATTATACCACCATTGAGCTTAGCTTAAATATTCACTCCATTTGTGAGGTTTTTAACTCAGAAAATATCTCAAATACATTTATACACACTGATTTACTCTTTCTGATTGTCCATCTATTTGAGGGTGATAAGGCTGAACTTAGCTTGAATTTGACCCCCATCCATTTGAAAAGCTACTGCAAAAAATTGACTCAGAAAAATTTTGTCCCTATCATTCACTATTGATTTGGAATCCTATGGATTTTAATGACAATATCAAATAAGAGTTCAACAATCTTCTCAACTGTAAATGGATGAGATAGTCCTATGAAATACCCGAATTTGGTGAATTGTCTACTACTACCATAATAGTGTCTTCGTAATGTGATTTAGGTAATTCTTCTATAAAATCCACATTGAGTTGGGAAAAAAGCCTTTCTGGTAGTTCTAATGGCTGAAGTAATCATGGATAAGTTGTATGTTCCCCTTTATTTCTCTAACAAACTTCACATTTTTTCACCAATTGCTTAACTTTTCCTGATAGATCCGGCTAATAAAACATTCTTCTAATCCTCTGTTGAGTAGCAGTTATGCCTGAGTAGCCTCCCGAGGTGGAATTGTGCATTTTTTTAAAGATGGCAGTCCTCCATTCTCTTGAACTACTAATATATAATTTGCCCTGTATTTTGAGAATTCCTCCCTTACATGTCAATTGTTCTTCTTTTCCCATAATAGCTTGAGCTATTTTCTCCTAAGCATACTCATCATCTTTATAGATTTCTTGTAGTTCTTCCATCTATTGTGACATCACATCAATTATAGCATTGAATTGAACCTTCCTTGAGAGTGCATCAATCGCCCTATTCTTAGTGCCCTGCTTATAGTGAACTTTATAATCTAATCCCATCATATTGGTTAACCACTTATGTTGTATTGCATTATGGGTTCTTTGATCTAACAAATGCTTTAGGCTTTGGTGATCAGTGCTAATGATAAATTGTTCTTCTTCTAGATAATGTCTCCATTTCTGAATAGCCGCTACTAAAGCCATGAGTTCTTTTTCATATGTTGACAGTCCCCTACTTCTTTTTGTACATTATAACTTTTCGCCATTAGCAACAATGATCAACAAAGGTTTCACCTGCTCCCATAGCCATTCATTTCCTTAATAATTCCTCATCTAGGAAACTGTGTGTACTCCTAGTATCAACTAGTATAGATATAGGCGTGTTCCTTATTTTTCCCTCAATTCCAATAGTATTGTTAATGCTACTTCCTTCTATAGCATTTAAGGATATTAAAGCTGTATCATCAACTTCCTCTTCAAAACAGTGAGAGTCTTTAATTATCCCAACTTCCTCATATAATTTTTGCATCTCCATCTCCCTTTTATTACACTCAGGTACTTCTTCTACAATCATCATATTTACTTTCTTTAGTACACAAATATGATTAGCACCATACTTTTCTCCATAATTGAAACACAATCCCTTCTCATTCCTTCTTTGCAGTCCTTCTGGGGTTATCTTCATAAATTTGATAAGAGCTTTGGCTAGTGGTTTTGAGTTAGAGAATTTGTAGGATTTGATTGTAAGAAAGGTTTTAGTTCTGACGAGCTAAACGTTTTATGCTTAGGTTTAGGGAATTTCTGGGATAGGTTAAGGTATTTTGATGGGATATAGCTAGTTCATAGGCCTTCTCTAATATTTCAGGTTGGAACATTTGTATAGCAGTCTTGATTTTCTCCATCAATCCACTCAAAAAAAAAAAAAAACTGAAACAAAGTAAGTCTTTGGTAGGTTAAAAAACCTGCAAGTGAACATGGCTTTCAACTCCTCAAACTTTTCTATATAATCTTTCACACTTTCCTTCTGCTTAATATTACAAAATTCTCCTATTACATCATCTACTATCCCTTCACCAAACCTTTTACAAACTGCCATGGCAAACCCCAGCCAATTAACTTGCTCATGATTGGCTTTATAACTCTGCAACCATATATAAGCCTTATCTTTCATGTATAACTTAGCCAATTCCCGTTTTAGAGGTTCATCTACTTGATGATCTGGAAATACATATGGCATTTATAAATCCACTCCCTAGAATTGGTTCCATCAAAAGTAGGAAAATTAATCTTTAGAAGTTTATGGACATAGTATGGAGGCTTACTGTTGAACCTCGCGCCTCCCTCAATTCTCCTAACTCTCTTAGTCCATAGCAGTTGATCCATCCTCTCTTCCATTGCTATTTTCTCCATTTATTCTCTTTTATTTCAATATCCTATCCAACTTCTCACATAGACTGTCTAGTTTGCCTTCCAACCTCTTCACAGCTATGTTTGTTTGTTGTGTATCAATTTTCAACTATGAAAAGTCTCAGAATGTGCCATAGCTAAGGCAGAGTTGAGTTCATTATGTTAGGTAAACAATTTCCTAATTCTCTTATCCATTTCATCTACCCGTTTCTCATGGACTTCCACAGAACTACATAATTCTACAATCTCCATGTTTGATCTAGTTGTTTGAGATTTAGATTGTGATCTAGTCATGACCATTATATTGGCCAAGAATCAACAGCTCTGATACTAATTTGTCAAGAACCAACCTAAAAAATTGTAAAAGAAATGTAAGGGAAAGATGACTTTTATTGATTGAATTGAGAATTACAGTGGAAGAGAAGAAGGGGTATAGAAGATTGAAGGAAATTCGAGAAAGAAAATAGCTATCCTACTCTAAATAATTCTTGAAACATGAAGAACATAACTAACTTCTCCTTAACAGCTTTTCTTCTATTTATAATATGACCGTGGCCCCTCAATAAATCATGATCGTTGCTTGCCTCCTTATGTCTACTATTGGATTACTTAAACCACCTTCACAAAATGCTGTCATTCTATAAAATGGAACGGTTTGTTTTATTCTTCCCCCTTAACTAGCTACTCAAGCAAGATGATGTCGTTCCCTTAAGTCCTATTTTTCCTTGCATGTTAAGACGGCACCATTTTCATGACAATTATCCATCAATAACACTTCAACCCACTAAAACATCAAATCAAGATTGAAACTTTAAGCCTCAAATATACTGAGGGTGCTAGATTGTTGGCCGTTGCGAAGATTATTTCTTAAACTTAAGCTTAGAATTGTTCATCTCCATCCACATCAACCGATGAAATCATCAATCCTATAGATGCCTGCAAAACCTTCAAGCCAGAGATGAGAAATCATGGGAACATACTCTGAAGTGCCATTGGTTGCCATTCCAGTGCTTGCTATACAAACCTTTTTACTAGCTAGAATTTCATCCTCAAAGCCAAATTTTCATTCAAAATTGGTACTGTTACCAAAACATCCCTTTGTTTCTTGAGCAAGAATTTCAAGAACTGGATCTAAAACATAGAAATCCTTAGCAAAATAGTTATCGTAACTAGAACAAATTTCTTTAACTGAAACCTCAGGAACTAAAACTTTAGAATCTTGAATTAAACCATTATTATAAATAGAAGATACATTTGTTTCTTGAGCAGAAACTTCCAAAGCTAGATGTTGTTAGTCATGTTTTCCTCCCTATTAACATGAACCAATTCGGGCAACTTCTCTGCTATTGCAACAGATTGTACTGCTAGTCACATGAGCCAGTTCCGCTAGAAGCTTTTTTCTAAAACTTGGCGATAGCAAGTTCTTGAACCCTGCCTTGGACTTCTAAAGCCACAATCTCCATCTTGCAACAGGCTTCTTTTGAAATCGTTCTTGAATTAACCCACTTTACTCTACAGATTACATAATCATTGGAAAGCCCTTTCAAGATATCACTTTCGAGTGATATTCTTGCATTATCTAATTGTCGTACGTATTAGACGTCTCTTTTGCTCTAAAATTGAACATCTTCTTAAATCTAATTTTCTTTACATTCATTTTGATGTAACTCTTCCATGTTTGATTTCCCCAAGTTCCATAACCAGTGATTCTAACAGCATTTACCTTGTTGCTGATCTTTACCAATCTCGTAATAACATACAAAACCTCAATATCCTTCCTCAACGTTCCAGAGACAAACTTTTGTTTGCCAGGGGTTGTCCTTTTTGAAAAGTATTCACGGTGTCGCATTCTCACCATACATATCTCTTTCAATTATGGCAGGAGATGTCTGCTTGGCATGTCTAGCCCAAAGTAGAAGCAAGAGCTCCTTGTCCATAAGGAAAAACCTGTATGCTATGCCTAACATTGTGGTGATATTCAAAATCCAATTACTCCAGTGTGCACGTCAATTAATTTAAAGGAAATTTTGGATTGCTAAATTCAACAATATCTAAACCAATTAATTGAATGTTTCTTTAACCGTGAAATTCTAGTGATAAATTTAGGGTATCAGTTTTATTATTACGTATGAGTGATAATTTTGTTCTTTAAAAGTAATGAAGAAAATTTTATTATTTGTAATAATTTATTTGTTCTCTTCACGGAAGGTATATCTATATGTTTTGTTCTTTTTGGTGTTATGTGAGACAAAATTATTTCTTAACAATTAATATTTTATAGATTGAAATAAAATTTTATCAACTATATATACTAACTGCTTTTTAAGTAAAAATTTGTAAGAAAAAGAGTAAACATCATAGTTAATTTGTTAATTTATAACACTCACCATCCTCAGATAACTTATGACGAAAACATTAATATAGATTTCAATTGTCTTAAGGGAATTTGTAGAGGATTTGACGAGCTCTTGACTATGCCATGGTGAAGAGAAAAAGAAAAAATAAAAAAACTTCCAGTTATGTTTTATCATTGAAAATGTTTCTTAATTGTTTAAATGTAAGTTCATGTTGTGTCATTGGACATACTTTTTAATTGTTTCAATATACTATAAAACGTATATGATACATATGCTAAAATATATTGTTATACTGAAAAAGAAAAAAAAATGGAACTCTTTCTGATTGCCCATTGCCAAGTCAAAGCAAGTAGGACATAAGTTTTTTTTTTTTTTTTTTGGTTACATATTATTAGGAGTTATCTTTTAATATAATGATTCACCTCTATTAAATTCTTTGTTTGCTATTTCACGAATTTATTAATGATATTTGTCTTTTTAATAAAATTTATTTTGTGTTAACGACTTTTATTTGCAATGACCGAGAATGGGTTAGTTCATCATGGAAATAAATGAATGCTGTGCCGAACGTGTTGGCAACATACTAATTATGTGAGTATTGCCTATGCTGATAATATATAATACCTCATACATTTCTACCTCACTAGCATGTGAAGACTCAGAAACTTCCATTACTATCCAAAGTTTATATAGTACAAATGTTCTTCTACTATTGCACCAACTATAGTTTGTTTAAATTGTTAATTCCCACATTATTTGATGCACCTTATTTTGATTTGGTTTGGCATTCTATCAAGTTATCCTCTTTTTGAATTAAATAGTCATTACTTTTAGAAGTTAGATAAACTGTAGAACTTGAAACTTAAGATTATATCTTATTATACTTATTGATGAATGGTATATTGTAGATAAAAGGAGTGATGAGGAATATTTTGTCAATCAAGTTTACATATCTAGCAACAAAAGTCTTGTTTTTTTTACCATATAGAATGATGTCTTGGACATTTTAGAGCATTCCCTCCATACAAACAAGATAAGCTACATTCAAATGAAAAGAGGCAGGTAGAATTTGTTGCTAACTATAAATGTATCAAATTGTTAATTGTGTGCAGAGTTTGCCAAAAATTGTTAACTTAATTGGAAATAAATTGTTATTACTGTACACAAGTAATTTTTTTTCCTTTTAATAGCATTTCTTTATGGAATCATGAATATTATTATACTAACAGTTATGCTTAGAATCCTCATATTTTATTTATAATTTAATAGCGGTGTATAATTCTATAGTATCTTCTACATATAATCCTAAATATTATAGTAAAATTATAATAAATTTGTAAAAGATTGTTCATAGAATCCTAAACACTATTGTATTAACTGTCCATTATAAAATCCTCTTTTATTCAATTACTCCATCTAATTTTGTAATAGTTGTTCATGATTTTGTAATATTTCTGCATACATTCTTGAATACCTTAAATTAATAGTTGAATATGAGTCATTATTTTCTATTATCCTTTTTATTTTATAATTGTTGTACATAGTTGTTGTACTTTTTGTAAATATGTTCAAAAAATATTATGCATTGAATCTTTAATATTATAATTGTTGTACATGAGATACTTATTTCAAGAAGTTGTTTTAAATGCTATTGTAACTATTATGCATGAACTTAATATTACTTTGTACTTTTTCAAAAAAAAAAAAAACTTGGTACATATGTATAAGCAATTTCAAGTTTACAACTATAAGTTATTTGAAGCAAAGATGAATATGAAATTTTCTTTTTATTTTTTGGATAAATATCTCCACCGCAAGTCAATTGTTTTTCAGTTCGTTGACTTGAATGTAACCCTTAAAGGATGATAGATCAATGGATGATTGCACGATCAGCATTGGAATTAGAATACTACAACATTGTTTACGATTTTTTTCTTAAATATTGTAACTATTTTGCATATAAACATTTCAACATGTATATAAGTTAGCATACGAACTTATTATACATTGTATATAATTTTGTGAATATAGTACATGAATTATTTTTAAAACACTTATTTTTAGGTATCCATATACTATTATTTATTTGGAGTCTTATAACAGATAGACAAACACACACACACACACACACACACACACACACACACACACACACACACACACCATATGCATACATAAGCTAAACTAAGGAAAATGGTAACAAGTTATCTCATATTTTCAATTTCACTATATGTTGAATGACTCATAGTTTATTTGGTGAGTTTTGCAGATTATGTTATATTAAATTTGATAGGGTAAGAAGACTGGAATGTTTGCATTATTGCAATTACTGAAATTTGTAAGATTTTTTTTAAATAAAAATTTATAATTGATGTGAAGGTGGAACTGTAATATTAGCAGGCAATTCGGCTAAATATGTAAGAAACTAGCCGATATTCACCAAGGCTACCTGAGATTTATGACATTCAAAGGAGCAAAAAACAAAGGTGATTTTTTTCCCCATTGTTTCTAACTACTCAAACATAAGGCATATACATGCATATACAAATACATGAATATGGGCACTAATACATAAACACACCATACATACAAATGTACATATATATAGTAAGAGATACAAATAGTTACACCAAACTAACATAACCAATACAAATAAATAAAAATACTACATAAGCATATTAACACAAAATACAAACACATGAACATAGTATACAAACACATTAATAGCACACATAAATACATGAACATGCAGCCACGAGACATTAACATTTTACAAATTATCATAGCCAATTCAACCACACAAACTATAACACACAAGAATGAATTTATCACATAAGCATATACACTAGTACCTGAACACACCAAGGAACATATGAATACAACACACAAACACATGAAGCACACACATAAACATATGAACATGTGGCGAGAATACAATAACATTTTAAAAATCATCATGGCCAACACAACCACATAACTACCACACAAAGGCATGAACATAACACAGTATTATAAACACAATATACAAATACATGAACATCACAGGAACATATGAACACAAAAACACAGCAAATAAACATATGAACTATACACATAAACACATGAACTTACGATTAGAATATATTAGTATTCTACAAATTACCATATAGCCAGTGCAACCACATGGACTACCATACAAACATGAACATACTGCACAATATATAAACACAATACATAAACACATGAACCGCACACACAAATACATGCAATCATCATCTCTATTTGCATGAAGTAAAAAAAAAAAAAAACTAATTCTACTATTGTAATCCAATTGTCATGAGAATGCAATGGTTGAGAAACACTGTCTAAAGACCTTCCAAGTTATAAGGCTATCACCTTAGTGTATGCTCGTTTTACTCCTCTCCACCATCTATTTGCATCTTTAACTAAGAATGGGCCACTACATTTAATATGACATTCTCAGCTACTTTCAAAATATTAAAGTTTTCTTTCTACTCCCCAACCATTTGCTTGCTTTCTTTGGATCCACAGCTCTATTAAAGACATGCATTCCTATCTTTTTCAACCTTTTGTGATAAGCTCTAAATCACAAGGTTTATCTTTGTTGCCTTTGTTTATGTTCTCATTGCATCTTTTGTTGTTCTTGTTGCATGGGCTACTAGTTTAGCACAACTTACTATCATATTAAGGGTGGCCATCTGGGGTCATCGACGTGGTTGGGGCAACATTAGTAAAACTTGTGAGGATATCAAGGGTAGAGGTACTGAGATATGTTGGCTAGTCTCCTCATAGCTCGATGTAGTACATTGCAATCCTATTTGGTAAGTGACACATTTATATAAAGGACCGCAAGAAAATAAAAACACAGTGGAAATTGCAATTTAAAAAAATAATCTGATCCAAAGTTTAGGAATATTTACTTCTAAGGCATTTTACTTGAACAACCGAGGTTGGATTTAAGTTTGACGACGCTTCCTGAACTGAAACATTTACTTGTTTCGTGGGTATATTAGCTAACCGTCGGCTCATTCACATCAAATACTTATCACGTTTATTAGCTCTTGACCTTCTAAAGTATTCTCAAACCTCCTATGGATTTCTACCGGTGAAAGTACAATTAGGGTGAAGAAGATTGGGGGGAAAAAAACGGAAGAACTAAATGTTAAAGGAAAAACGAAGAAAAAATGTTAAGAAAACGATGGTCTTGTTTTTCTAAGGAAAAAGACGAAAGCTATTATTCTTTTCTCAAAGAATTCGGCCAACTTTCTCCATAGACACACGTGAAACTATATATATATATATATATATATATATATATATATGTGTGTGTGTATATATATATATATAACAGCTTCCTTTCTTTATTCCCAAACAAGTCCACCGTTTTTCCTTTTCTTTTCCTTATTTTATTTCTTTTTCTTTTTTCACATGGCGGCTAGTGGCCACCCTAGGTTTCCAAATAACCTATAGCCGCCACCATCAAACTCTGATGGGCCATGTTTACTTAATTAATCCAAGACTAATTAAATTATTAATTAATTAATTAATTAATTTACTTGGGTTCAATATAAAATTATCTAAGATAATTAATTAATTAATTAATTAATTAAATTATCTCAATTAATTATTCTAGCTCAAATAAATAGTTAATTGGACTCCTAAAATAATTCTCCTAATAATAAATTTACCAAATAAGCTCATATAATAAATAAATTTACTAAGATTATTTAAACTATTTCGGGAACAAAAAAACATATTATTCTTGGTTATTAAAATGACTAAAATACTCTTACTAACAAATAATTGTATTTTATCATTATATGGAAAATATTGATCCCGAGAATAATATTACAAGTGCAGTGTCTTCGATCTACAGGTGTAATGATGAAAATACCTCTCTATATAACACCCATAATTGAGATAGGAAAAATGTACTAACACATTTCTCAATCAATGATATCTACCATCCTTTGATAGTTAATCTGATAATCTATGACTTCCAATATGTATCCACTTATCATAGGGAGTTACCCAAAAGTGTGCATACTTAGTCACGCTTCCTAAGGTCCTGTTTTATTTAAATTATCCCGAACAATCACAAATGAGTGATTTCTTCACGTAATGAAGTATAAAAACTCTATTGTATAAGTCCATCTTAATTAACTAGAGTCGTACACCCAACGTACAAGGTTATTAGCCTTGCGATAAGATTTCAACCAATAGACATTAAAGTGTACAAGTTCAATTTCACCAAACCACCAACTTATACTTAAGTCTTAGGGTATTTGTCCACGCAGTAGCTGCGATAAATCAATATTTATTTATTTTAGTAAATTTATAAAGATTATTATCGTGTGGTCCAATTTTACGTATTCTAAATACACTTACACTATTGGTGTGAGTGGACAACTAGCTAATTAAAGATAAACTATTCTACATTTAGAAACTATAGTGTAATAATCTAAACATTGATAAAATGCCCACCTCCATCAATCAATTAAGAATAATTTTTCACTTATGTGTTAGTAGCATATAATTTACACTTTAATGTGAAAATACGGCCTAATCACGTAAATTACTTACTAATACATTTAGATCTTAATATGCAATATATATAAATAAACAACCATTAATAAATATTTTTTTTAATTTCTAAAATATATAAATACATAGGTCATTTTGAGTATACATTCTAATATTATATAATCCGATTCAATCCCACTGATATCCGCCCATTTTTTTTCTTTCTTTAGGTCTGCAGCTCTATTAAGTATTTGCACTCTTGTCTTCTTCAACCTTTCGTAATTAGCTCTAATTTTTAAATCATAAAATGTTTCTCTATTGCTTCTGTTTTTGTTCTCGTTGCATACGTTGTTGTTATTGCTGCATGGGCTACTAGTTTTGCATGATCTGAGCCATCACATTGAGGATAGCCATCTAGGATTATCAATGTGGTCATCGCAACTATCGGTGAAACTTGTGGGGGTATCACGGGTGGAGGAACTGATATGTGTTGTCTGATCTCGACCCCACTTGATAAGTGATACTATATTCATATCATCTGATAAGTCACATAAATCTCCTCTTAACTTCATGTATTCTTGAGTCTTTCATCACAAACCATCTATTCTAACTTCGTGTTATTATTATTATTATTATTATTATTATTATTATTATTATTATTATTATTATTATTATTATTATTATTATTATTATTATTATTATTATTATTATTATTATTATTATTATTATTATTATTATTATTATAGAAGTGAATACAAGCGAATAAAATACATAAACAAACTAATATATTAGAAACTAATATGATTACAAGTCTGAAGTAAATAAATTAACATATCAATATAATATAATAATATAAATAAAATAAATAAGTAAATAAATAGATTAATTAATGGTATAAATACGCTGATAACAACTTGTCCTAATAGTAAGAGGTTATTGCTCGAGACGTAAGTTTTGAGTTCAACACCAAATTACATCACATCCTTTCCCCTTTCCCATTACTTGTCTTCCCTCCCTTTCCTTCTATTTTTTTTTATATAAAAAAGCTAATATAATACAATTTTATAAGTACAAAGAAAAAAAATACATGTGTGTATAAATACCTGAATGGATTATTATAATATAGTAATATAAATAAAATAAATACAAATAAGTAAATACATAAATTTATATGCTATAATACTGTAAATAAAATAAGTATAAATGAGTAAATAAATGGTTAAGTTTATATATTATTATAATAAGAATAAAATAAATACAAAGAAGTAAATGAATAATTCAATTAATAGAATACTGTAATATAAAAAAAATATTAGTGAGAAATAATTAAATAAATATAATACAATAATATAAGTAAAATAAATGTAAATGAGTAAATAACTAAATAAATTATTAAAATAAAATGATATGAATAAAATATAAATGAATAAACACAGAATATATAAAGTGAATGAAATTGATTAATATGATGCTATAATATGATTAAAATAAATACAAATGAGAAAGTGAAAATAAATACAAGTAACTATATAAATGTAATAATATAATATAATGATATAAATGAAATAATTACAAATGAGTAAATGACTAAAACAAATTAATAAATTTTACAAATAAAATCAATAGAAGGAGGTCAATAAAGAAAATAATAATAATAATAATAATAATAATAATAATAATAATATAAGGGAATAAGTAAATAAAAAAGTTAACATAATAATATATTATAATAAAATAATTACAAGTGAGTAAATAAATAAATAAATTGCTATCATGTAATAATGCAAATGCAAAGAATACAGGGGACAAGTAATAAATTAATATAAGACAATAATATAAATAATATAAATATAAATGAGTAAATGATTAAATACATCAATATAATATAATAATATAAATATGATAAATTCAAGTGAGTAGATGAATAATATAAATAAATATGAATAATAATATAAGTAAAATAGTCGAGGTGAGTAACAAATAATTACATTAATATAATTCCATAAAGCAAGTAATAGTTAAATCAGTTAATATAAAAAGGTGAATAATCATCATACATAATAACCTTACAATTCCGAACATTTTATGGACCTCGATAGATTACAAACTTAAATTTTAAAGATTATAAACTTAGTATGACGTAAAACTTAGTACGATGTCATACAATAACATCTTCAAATTTTTTTTCAAGAAATGTCAAGCCTCTAACATAATTAAACTAACTAATTATTATAAATAACCCTAAAGTAACTAACTCAAAACTCTCAAAACAATTCTTACAACGAAAATCTCCAAATAAATAAAGCTTTCATAACAATGTCTTAACAATAACAAAGCCAGTGGACTTAATACCATAGTGAAAATGGAATAATCCACAAAAAAAAAATAATAATAATCTAGGAACTATTCTAAATCAAATCTTAAAAAAAAAAAAAAAAACTTCTTCCATGACACATCAAGCTTCTAAATCCAAATTTGCCAGAATCTTTATATTTTTTAGTAGGTTCTTAACTAACATTTGTAAAATAATAAATAAAATGAGTAATACCAAATCAATAAATAATTAAAACATTCTCTTACAATAAGGAAGTTAAAAATATTATACTATTTTTCACAATTAATTTGGATATATAATACAAATATTTGAAATTGAAAGTGAAAAGAAGTATATATTGTTCCTTTATAAAATATCACAATAGCCGCAAGTAACATTGGCAAGTGGGTTGGGGTGGGCTAAGCTCGCAAGTCAAATCGACCATACTGTAGCGGGTCGGTCCTGGGGTGCTGGCCTGTTTGGGCTAGGGATTAAAATCTCTGGCCTGCCTAGGCCCGCAGCCTGCTTGAGGCCCGGCGGGCTAGCCCACCTTGCCTTGAAGGGCACTTTTTTTTTTTTTTTTGCCCCTCAGTGGTCAAGATTTTTTTTTTTTTTTTTTTTTACTTTTGGACCCCCAACGGATATATTCTCCCCCTAACCCCCCCCCCCACCCCAAAAAAACTCTATAAATACCCCCCAATTCATCCTAAAATTCACCAAACACTCTCTAACTCTCTCCAATTCTCTCCACCTATCTTATTTTCATTCATCTTTTTCTTATAATTCTTAAATCTCTTCATTTCCTCTACAAAAAAGTGTTAGAATATAATTTATTTTTTTTATATTTTTTCCAATTCTTCAAACAAAGTCTTTATATTTTGAAAGATTATTGAGTAGCAGAATAATGGATAGTTCAAGTCTTGAAGAAGATAAGAAGTAAAACTCCACAAAATGTTATTGTTCTTGACCACCAACTAGTTAATATTTTTTAATCTTACATTCTTATTTTTTAGTTTTATTAATTGCTTATTTGTTTGAGTTATTTTTTAATTTTTAAGTTAATTTACAAGTTATTTATATTTTTCAATTCTCGTATTTCATTATTTATTAATACTTTATTTTATTTTTTTGAACTTTTATTTGAATTTTAATTGATTGTTTTTGTTTAGATATAATAGATCCAAATCAATATTATTACTTTTATCGAGTTAAGTAAAAAAAAAAAAAAAAAGAAGAAAGGATAGGCCCAAGCCTGGCTCGTGGGCCTCAAGGGCCTAGGGGTTGGGCCCAGAGTTTTTGGCCCTGGGCCCTACCCGAAACTGTGTGGACCGGCCCACATGCCTATGCTAGCCCTAAGGGAACACCTTTTTTTTTTTTTTTTTTCCTTTTAAAACAGACAACATGCAGAAACAACCCAAAAGATTTTTTGTTTTAAATCTATATGTTGACGTCATCTTTAGCCAATCCGTTGCAACGGTGACATTGAGCCGAAGTCGATACGAATTCTACTAAACGGATGATGACGTCAAGAAAATCTTTAGTCGATGCACCTGGTCAACATCGAAACCAGGAGCCGATGAGCCATCACCCTCCCATCACGGCACGATCAGCAGAACATTATCGTCCTCAATTGCCAAGGATGGGCCACGAAGCAAGTTTCTCTCCACGTTCGGATAGTCGGAGATCATGCCATAGCAAGTATAAAACGAACAGAGATCCCAGAGAAAAGGGGCCAACAACAATTATCTCCAACCAAATTACCCAAATTTTTCTAGTTTTTCAATTCCATTTCTTTTGCATTTTTACGGCTTTGTTTACATCTTTGTTTACATTTTATTTACAGTTTTCCTTACTCCTTTGATTACAAGCTTTTCGTTTTATGTTGCTTTGATTCCAAATTCCAATACTTTTGTATTTGTTCATCTTCTTAATCGAAATACACTATATTCGTTCCTATTTTGCTTTCGCATGCAATATTTCTGCTTTCTTGGACCCTTTCTATAGTAATTTTAAGGAACTTACGTCTTTTAAAAGGTCTGGCTCATCTATTCATCTTTACATCGGACTGTTTATATTCATCGGAAAAGTAGCCGATCGACATTTTCGTCAGCTCTCTTTTTCGAAAGGCAACATAAATTGGCACGCCCAGTGAGAGGAAAGGTAGTTGTTGCATGTAATTATGTTCAGGACGCATTATGGCTAATTCTCAGTAGCAATCCTTAGGGCCTTCATCGGATTCATCCGATCGGCCTACAGTTCGGACTTTACGGGGAGCTTTTGATCCTGCAATGACGACGTCCGGGAGTGCCCAAGTCACCATCCCTAAGCAACGGGGGGTACAGACTTCGTCTCCTCCCCAGGTGTCCCAGTTGACAACCATTTCTCTAACCGCTATACGACAGGATATGGAGCAGTGTACAGACAAACTTATTCAGAGCCTTATTCCTCAGTTCGTCACAGTATTTTGACATTTGCTTCAGAACGAGCTTCATAATTTCGAATAAAGGCAAAATGCTCACGGGGCACCTCAAGTAGGTGTATATCCTCCCCCCTCATCCATTATGGCACCTTCTTATGGGTCGATACAATTATTACGCCAAGAGCAGTCTATGCCAATGCTTGGGGGGCACTAAGGGAAGCTAGGGTTAAATGCACCCGGCATGGTTCTCACAGAACCTTTCTCAGGAAGAACTCTACCATATCCGATTGTAGGGACCCAGGTGCCGATGGGGGCACAGGTGTTCTATAACCAGAATGCTATCCAAATAGAAACTTAGCTCTTCGTACGGAGGACCCTAGAGCTACATTGTAACTGTCCCGACTGCGTATCTCGTTACTACGACAGTTTATCCAATGCAGGGTAGGGCATCCTGAGTTGGCTTCATTCCTTGGATAAGATTCTCAATCGACTGTGGTAGGTTCCTTCATGCAAACACAACATCCAATGCCATCAGCCGATGTCAGCTCAATAACGGCAGCAAAAAGATTGCGATCGAAGGCCATTTCAAAGTCGGACATCATGATAGCATCACGGATGCCCCATTGATCCCAGAAGGTGTCGTAAGTGTCTTGGCAACAATCATGCCACTCTCTGTAATTCTTGAGAGGATGCGGCCAATGGCGGAAGGAGAATGCACTACTGGAAACTGCGTATCAGCCACGAAATTCATGCGTGATTGATTATCCACACAACACCCACGGATCAGCAATGGATTAAATTTCGTGGCTGATCCGTGGTTGATATGTGGGAGAATCCGATTAAGATTGTCAAGAAAAAATTCGTGGCTGATCCGTATCTAATCACCTACGGATCAGCCACGGAAATATTTAAAATTTTTATGAAAATTATTTGTGGATGATCTGTGGCTGATTTGCTATGAATCAGCCACGGATATTTTTTTTTTTGGGTAAATGTAATTATATAATCAAATATTTCCGTGGCTGAAACGTTGCTGATCAGCCAAGAAAATTTATTCGTTGTTGATTCGCACCTGATTTGATACGAATCAACAACGGAATATTTTTTACAAATTCAAAAAATTTTGTAAAAAATCCGTGGTTGTTTCGTAGCAAATCAGTTGCAAATCAGCTACGACATATTTTTGAAAATTTTTTGAATTATGGCGTGGCTGATCCATGGCTATAGGTACAAAATAGCCACGGAAAATTCCCTTACAGATCTCAATTCCATTTCTTGCAACCCATTTCCCTCAATTCCATTGGCCTTTCTTCTTCTATTTGCCACACCTATTTTCCTTGGTTTACTCCCACACCTCTGTCGTCGTCGCCGTCCTGTTGGTCCTCGTCGTTTGCTGCCGCAGAGGTGCCTTGCCAAGGGAGTCTGCTCTCGCCATTTGCCGCCTCAGAGGTACCTCGCTAAGGGAGTCTACTCTCGCTGCAGACTTCTTTCACTTGGCTTGAAGTTTTCTATTTTTCTGTTTTCGTAAGTGAGCAATGTGTGTAATGTGTGTTCAAAGGGTGTAATTTGGATACACTTCACTGAATTTTTTTCTTCATTCTTTGAACGCACATTTTGGTAGAAAGAAGCTCTGATTCCATTAGCTTTTCGAAGGGTGCATTTGGGTACTCTTCAATCGTGTGTGCAGTCCAGGTTTGCTTCTATGAACCAAGATTTGATGTCTTCTTAAAGTTGGATATATTTTATTCTATTTCTGTCGACAAGTGATTCTATTTCCGTAGGCTTCTCATAGCCAGTACAGATGCTTGAAATATGGATATTGAAACTTCATTACAGAAGAACGGTTGATTGATTGCTTCTAATTTGTTTTTCAATTGATTTATTTTCTTTCAAAGAAAACATGAAAATTATTTATTTTCTTGCTTTTGTCCGGTTGTTTCACCTTATCTTCTTTTGTCCTTGTTTCCCAAATGGCACTTAATGCTTTTTAACTGTGATAGTCTTGTCTTCTCTTTCATCTTGTAATTGTAGCTTGCTTTGTCTTCTTTTCACCGCTACACACAACGCTGCACACAATTTATATTCATATGCTTTTGTCCTTTCTTCTCATCATATGCTTTTATCTTCATCGCTGCACACACCGCTATATATTATCCTTGCATACCTTTATTCTTTTGGACTACATTTGTCTTTGTAATTTGTCTTCTTTCATTTTGTTCACTAATGCTTCGTCCTTCTTTTCTCATAGAATGTACACAACACTCAATTTTTCCTGCATCATTTTCTTTTTCTTGTCACCTTTTCCTTTCCTTTCTTCTTGTCTGGTTGTGGTTCTTGTATGTTTTTATCCTTGTTTCACTAATAGCACACACCACTCACAATTGCTATTTCTGTTTTCTATCATGCACTTTTCATTTTCTTCTTTGACTGGTTTTTGGTGAACTTTTATCTTGCTTCTTATTTTTGTTTCAGCAAAAAAATTAATTTGTAATTAGTTCATCTTTTATTGTGAAAAAATGTTGTAATTAGTTCAATATTTTACAAATAAATAATTTCTAATTAGTTCAATATTTTACTAAAACTTAGTGCTCACATTGAGTGCTCTAAAATGAATATCATATTCAGTCACAAAATTAATATAACTTTTTTTATATATAATTAAAATATCTTAAATTTAATATTTACTAATCTCCGTTTCCTTTAGCTTTAAATTCTTGATTTTGTTAGTAATTGCGTGTGTTTATGTGTGTTTACTATTCAAAAGACTTGAATGAATTTCACTACAACAACTTTTATCCAATAAAAAAGCAGAGGAAGACCATAGTGTGAAAACAAAAAAGATTCAAAAGCCTAATGGTAGCTTTGTGGGCCAACATTTTAATGAAGTGTTTCTATCTTTCAACTAAAAACACAAATCCACAATACAAATCCCAACTTGCCATTTTATTAATTTACATTATAGCCCAACTTTGTCGTCATTTTGAAATTGGATTGCCAACCACCTTCCTTTTCTTTTCTCTCTTTTTTTTTAAATAAGATAGAAATTAAATTGAGAATATATCACCTAATAAAAAATATTTATAACTAATTATATTATTCATCTTACCATTTATTAGATAATAATATAATATAAACTATAAAGAATATTTTATAACTAATTAAATTATTACTTTGTTATATATATATATATATATATATATATATATTATTTATAACAATATATGCTACAAACTATAGATGATTTATATTAAATATATTAATTTAAATTAATCTTATCTTTTTAATTTTTCAAATAATAACACATTAATTTAAATTAACTTGTGATTTACAAACAAATAACTAAAATTAATATAATTTTTTTATAAATACAATTAAAAGATCTTGAATTTAATATTTACAAATCTCCGTCTCCTCTAACTTTTCAAAAATATGAATATACAAGACAATATAATATATAATATAATATGTAGACAGGAGTAGATTATGTTCAAATAATGTTTTATGTGATATGGTTTCCATTTATGTAAAGGGGGTAAAGTCCATTTTAGTGTGTTTATTTGTGTGTTTATGCATGAATATTTTGGATATTAGTTACAATATTTATGAGTATCTTAAAATTATTGTCATGTTTGAAAACTAGTTTAAGGTTTCCTGTTAGACTACTAAACTTATGGCTACGAAATTTATAAATCATAATCGAATAGGTGGCATATAGTTAGTTAAAATGAATGGAGATAGAAGTTGGATGTATAATCGACTCCTCCCGAGTCGTCAAGGCATAACAAATGAGTTTACACAAAGACTCGACAAGTTCATCCGAGCTGCATGTGTGCAACCACAATTCATTCGCAGTGCAATGACAAGGTGTCCATGTTCTAGGTGCAAGCTTCTGAAATTCCAAAGTCGTGAAACTTGTCATGTTCACCTTCTAGACAAAGGTTTTATGTCGAATTATTTTATTTGGACGTCCCATGGAGAAGAGTATTAAACATATGAAGAGGAATTGCCTCATGTAGTATCGGACCATCATAAAACCACAAATAGGTATTGACAAATGGTACATGTTGCCACGGGTCCATCTAATATCGAGGAGGAAGCACCGAATCCCAATGCACAACAATTTTTGATCTATTGCATGAGGCAGACAAGCTACTGTTTCAAGGTTGTGTATGACATTCAAAGTTGTCAGTTGTGTCATGAATGTTGCATTTGAAGTCAGAGCAGAATATGCCAGATATTCATTTCGACAATTGGACTAGTCTTATTAATAAAATTCTACCAGATGATGGGAACAAAGTGTCGGATGATTTCTACAAGACTAAGAAGTTTGTGAAAGCTCTTGGGTTGCCAGTTGAGAAGATTCATATATGTGTCAATGGATGTATGCTCTTTTGGAAAGATGATGAGGAGTTAATGAATTGCAAATTCTGCAATCATCCCCGATACAAGCTAAGAATTTTGGAAAATCCAAACCCATTCCATATCAGAAGATGCATTACCTACCCATTACTCTAAGGCTTTAAAGGCTTTATGCCTCAAAAGAAACAGCCAAGCATATGACATGGAACAAAGACCATACGCAACAAGGCGATGAAATGAATCACCCATTAGATGGTGAAGCATGGAAGGATTTCAACATAAAACATCCAGACTTCACACATGAGCCATGCAACGTAAGATTGGCATTATGTGTAGATAGGTTTGCACTTTTTGTATGTCTGGCAAGTTATATTCTTGTTGGCCTGTCATTATCATCCCTTATAATTTGCCACCTTAGATATGCATGAAGACATCTTACATGTTTCTAGCAGCGGTAATCCCGAGACCAAGAGATCCTAGGAAGATGATTGATGTGTATCTCCAACCACTTATTAAGGAGCTTAAATCACTTTGGTGTGTGGGTATTCAGACGTATGATATTTCTAGAAAACGTAATTTTAATATGCGAGTTGCGTTTATGTGGACAATAGGAGACTTTCCTGCATATGGGATGTTATCTGGGTGGACAACTTCGGGCACATGGCATGCCCAATTTGTATGGAAAAGAGTAAAGCATTTCAACTTCGGCATGGAAGAAAAACATGTTTCTTTGATGTTCACCGCCAATTTCTCCCACAGGATCACCCATATAGAAGAAATAAGACCAACTTTTTGAAAAATCGTGTCGAAAATGATCTGCCACCACATAGGCTCACGGGTGAAGAAATTTGACAACGAGTTCAGAATATTCCCAAGGTTACTGATACCGGAGGTGAAGGCACTCCCGAAAGGTATCTCATCAGTCGCAATTGGACAAAACAAAGCATATTTTGGGAACTTCCTTATTGGTCTTCATTTCTTGTCTAGCACAACTTAGATGTCATGCACATAGTTAAAAATTGTTTTAATAATATTTTCAACACAGTAATGGATGTAAAAGGTAAAACAAAAGATACCCTAAATGCTCGTTATGACATCAGAGAACTATGCCAAAGAAAAGAATTGGCATTGGACCCCGGAGAGAGCATTAGATCAAAGGCAACTTATTGTCTTTCCAAACAAGAACAACACATTTTGTTTGAGTGGATAAAGAATCTAAAATTTTCTGATGGCTATACATCAAACCTATCTAGATGTGTTGATATCCTGGAGTCTAAGTTGATCAACACCAAGAGTCATGATTGCCATGTTTTTCTGTGCGTTTGTTGCCTACTGCTTTCAGACAAATGCTGCCAGAGTTGATTTGGAATGCCTTAATTGAGTTTAGCATGTTTTTTAATGACTTATGTGCCACTAAATTGACTGTGGGTAAGATGAGAGAGTTGGATGAAAATATTTCTGTTATATTATGTAAGTTGGAGAAAATATTTTCACCCGCATTCTTCAATTCAATGGAGCATCTTCTAATTCATTTGCTCTATGAAGCTCGTGTGTGCGGTCCAGTTCAATACCGTTGGATGTTTCCTTTTGAAAGGTAGTTCATAAAGCCCTGCAATGTCTAAAAAGTTCATTTTCCAATTCTATCTCTTCGTATTATAGTCAATGCTTAAATTATTTTTACCATATGTAAATACCTCTATCATTTGAAAAAGAAGATTAGAAATAAGGCAAGAGTTGAAACGTCTATAGTCAATGCTTACTTGGTTGAAGAGGCTTCTAACTTTACAACATACTATTTTGAGCTGCATGTGGTAACAAGAAGTAGGCGTCCAAGTCGACATGACGATGGCGGTGACATCAGTCATTCTGCAAATAATTTATCAATTTTTAGTTTACCGAGGTGATCAGCAGGTAGATCTTATATGTGGTGGCTTACTGATGAGAAATACAAAGCTGCCCATCTTTATGTGTTGCTAAACTGTTCAGATGTGGAATTGTTTATCAGGTTTATTAAAAGCTGATTTTACAAATGATTTCTCTAATTTACTAGAGATTAACTCTTCAGTGTGACAATAATATGTACTAAGTTATTTTTATACTATCACTTCAGTATGTTTATTGGTCAATTGCACACCCATCATCCACAAATCGGACATCGTAACATTGATAGGGAGATCGAGACTCACTTTGCTAGCTGGTTCCGTAGCTATGTATGTAATGTCATGTTTATGCAAATTATCATATCTCTATTCTTTATTGTACTAATATTAAATTATTTGACTAGGTTTTGGCTACTGATGATAATTATTAACAATAAGCTTTTAAAGGACCTCTCAAGAAGCCCTTTAATGGCAGTTGAAGCATATTCTATTTACTATATTAATGGATATTGTTTTCACACCATGAGTCATGGAGAAGGAAGATCAACAATGAATTATGGGGTGTGCATTCGAGGCACGACTTATGCTCAATCAACAACTGAAGGAGATTTTTATGGATTGATACAAGAAATACTTCGTGTGCAATATCCTGGCTTGCTAGAGAAGAACACTGTATTGTTTAAGTGTGAATGGTTTGATCCACGATCTCATGGCAGTATGAAAGTTCATCCAAGGTACAATTTGGTGGAAACAAATCATAGAAAAAGTGGCCAAAATACGAACCATTTGTGTTAGCCCATCAAGCAATTTAGGTTTACTACGCTCCGAGTACAAGACGTGATATGCGTGACTGGTGGTCTATTTTTCACATTAAAGCGAAAGAGATTTTTGATGTTCTACAAGTTGAACGCGCTTATCAAAATGACCATTCTATTAGCACACTATTACAAATTCAAGATGATTAACTTGATCCTCTACAGGATTGGGATGCAATAGGAGAAGAGGATATCATTGGGAGTGATGGTAATGATGAAACTACCGATGGAGAGATTGAATATGAGTCTAAAAATGAGGGAGATGAGGCCAATGAATCGATTGAAATTGAAGACGAGTAAAATATTCTTTTTACATCTTCATATCTTTTACTTTTCTTACATATATTATTATATATTATTTTTTAATTTGCTAATTAACAAATCATTTACTTTGCATATATGCCTCGGAGTAGTTCATATTTTCATTCTGAGCAGCGTCACAGACTCCACAAAATCCTTCATTAGATGGGGGCATTGCTACTGGTGATAATGCCGCTACTTCTGTTGTCCCTTGCTCTGTTCTTTCTTCGTCGCAACGACCCATGATACACATTCTTCCAGGAGTGATAATGTGTAATTAGACCATATATGTTTATAAAGAATATGAAGTTTTACTCACAATTCAAACTATATTTTCAATACTTTTTTGTTGAATAACTCTAAGTTTTGATCAATGTCTTTGTGTTAGGTTTGGACCCATAAAGATTCAGTATAAAATTCATAACTTCATCTTAGACTGCATCAAGCTAAAATTTGATGCCCCACACAAAAGGTGGTTGCATGTGGATTTTGATACGAAGAATACTTGGTTTCAAGAATTTGAGGCAAGTGTTTAATAATTAAATGTTATATGATGTTATTGCTCTCCTATAAAGTTTCAAGTTGAAGTATCTTACATTATTTCTTTTTATTGTAGAAACGATATAGATGGAGGGCCGAGGATAGTGAAATGATCCGAAAATCTTAGAACTCCAAGGCGGGGGAGCTATTCCGAGAGATTATTGCTTTAGCAAAAAAGGCATGGTTGAAAGATAGAGTTAAACTACCATAGATGCCTGAGGATGTGTTTGATGCTATGGTAGCATATTGACAGAGGCCAGAGACACTAGCACAATCAGAGCAAAATTCTCGTAATCGTCGAAACCAGTGAAAGAAAGCTTCATGCATGCACACGGGAGAGCGCATTCCACATCTAGAACATGCATATCGCATTGTAAGTGTCGAATAAATTTTAGGTATATAAATACTTAATAAGTTAAATCATAAAGAAATTAATACCATATAAATTTATTGCAGGTAGCAAAGAATGGTGGTGTTCTACCAAATACTCTTGAGCTTCACAGAGAGTTACATCAACACGAGGTTGAAGGGAGGACGGAATTCATCATACCATATCATCGAGATCTTCATGTAAGTTATTATTATAGTATATTTGACATAATATTTTTCATTGAATTATTATTGATTCCTTCTAAAATCTTGACTCAATTTTTAGGAACGAGCTACTAGGATGGTTGAGAAGGTAGAGACATAAGTCTCCTCTATAGCCTCGACATCTGTTGAACTTGATATTGCTACTGAGTCTCCAGTGGTTGATTATGATAGTATTATGTTTACAGCAGCTGGGGGTGTAAGGAAATGACGTGTCCCCGATCTTAGTTCAGCATGTCAGCCTATCCTGAGTTCAAGGTTTAGATGTAGCACATCTACGAGGACTAGCTATGTTGATCACGGAGTCCTTCACGAGCTGCATAAGGATTATGGTCGCAAAATGCAAGAGATGCAAGCAAATCATGCTGAGGAGATGTCGCATCAGGAGCAACTCATATTTGAGACTCGTCGTCAAATGGATGAGATGATGGCCACGATGCGGGTGCACTTAGAATCGTGCTCATCTAGAAGAGCCACAGACAATGAGAGGACTCATGATGATGCATGATTGTAGCTTTGGAAAACTCATCTATATAATCGATTAGTTTTTATCGACTATTACAACATACTTATCACTATTCTGTGGTGGAAACCATTTTGTGATGCCTTATTTGCTTGTGGGAGTTGGATATTATTAGACTTTATTTTGTTTGTTAATCTATTCTATTTTGTACTTTGTGGCCTGGGTGTTTGTTGATATGTTGGGTGTTTGGTTAAAGAAGTTTGGTTGTTGTTATGATGGGTGTATGGTTATAGGAGTTTGATTGTTGATATGTTAGGTGTATATTTATAGGATTTTGGTAAGACCTTGATATGTGTATATCCTGTAAATAGGTTGAAAAGTCAGATAGGGAACAACCACAAAAATTCCATGGCTGATTTTTTGCCAATTCTGCCATATAAACAGCCACGAAATTCCGTGGCTGATTACCAAATTCAGCCACGGAATATTTCGTGTCTGATTGTCATTAGACACAAATATAATTTCAGCCACGAAAAAATTTCATGAATAATCACCCACAGAATGGTATTCCGTGGTTGATTTCTAATTTTTTAATTAAAAATTTTTTAATTATTTTGAATTAATCAGCTACTGAATTTAATTTATCAGCCACGAAATATTCTATGGCTGATTAATTAGCCACGGAAAATTTTCCGTGGCTGTTTTGTAGCTAAGTTCAATCAACCACTGATTTCATCCGATCAACCACGAAATTTGTTGTGGCTGATAAGGCAATTTCCAGTAGTAATGGCAGGCCGACCGTCGAGAAATTGTCTCGAATCAGTGGAAGGACAAAGCCCTCTAGATAGGCAAACTGTAAGTGTTTGGCAGTAACTTTCGTCGGCAATAGTCGAGGGCCCAAAGCATATAGATCGGCCTCGGCTTGGATCAAGGCCAGGGGGGAATAATCAGCTGAAGCGACCATGGGGATTCAGATGTTCGTTAATCAAAGGAAAGGTACAAATGATGGTGGTGCGTTTCACAAGAAAGACAGAGGTTTGATCAAGATAGAGTTGTTGCAGAAGAAGGATTTCGTATCGGTGAAGGAAGAGTAATAGGGATCACGGCTACTTAAAGAAAAGATTCAAAAGACTAGTCATTCGCGGGCTTTGAAGCCGAAGAGTCGGCACTCCTCCAAAATGGTCGAGACTTTTTGACTTTGTTAGAAAAAAAAATGACTGTGAATTAAAGAGATACGATTCCCGTCGCTTCATCTGTTCGCGCCATCAAAGCAACGGGACTCGAGGGGGCATGTGTTGACGTCATATTTAGCCGATCCGTTGCAATGATGATATTGAGCCGAAGTCGATACGAATTATACTAAACGGATGATAACGTCAAGAAAATCTTCAGTTGTGCACTTGGTCAACATCAGAACCAGAAGCCGATGAGCTATCACCCTCACATCGCGGCACGATTAGCAAAACACTATCATCCTCAACCGCCAAGGATGGGCCATGAAGCGGGTTTCTCTCCACGTTCGAATAGTCGGTGATCATGCCACAGCAAGTATAAAACAAGTAGGGATCCCGGAGTGAAGGGCTCAACAACAATCATCTCCAACAAAATTACCCAAAATTTTCTAGTTTTTCAATTCCCTTTCTTCTACATTTTTACGACTTTGTTTACAATTTTGTTTACATTTTCTTTACAGTTTTCCTTACTCCTTTGATTACAAACTTTCCGTTTTATATCGTCTTAATCAAAATATACTGTGTTCGTTCCTATTTTGCTTTCGCATGCAAGATTTCTGCTTTTTTTGAACCCTTTCTATAGTAAGTTCAATAAACCCACATTTTTTAAAAGGTTTAATTCATCCATTCATCTTTACATCGGACTGTTTATATTCATCAGAAGAGCAGTCGATCGACATTTCCGTCGACTCTTCTTTTCGTAAGGCAACAATATAAAACAGCTCCCAAGACAAAAGCTGCCATACTGGGGTTGGCTGGTAGAGGTAGTTGTAGCACTGCTTCAGACCCAGTTTCTTTTTTAAAAAAATCCAATCCCAGTTTCTTTTTTTAAAAAAAAAAAAACCAAAAAGGCTGCTCGAAGCTGGAGAGTGTTAATGCAGAGCTTGGATAGAAAAGTTGCGAAGAAAAAATTTCTGTGTCATATTTCCTCTTTTAAAACTCAACATATTATATAGAAATTATTTGTAACTCATACAAGCATCAAATTAACACATTTTTATTTCAAAACTTAACTTAAAAAATATAAAATTGAGTACCAAATTGAATAGTTAATGGACTTCGAAATTACAAAAAATTACTAACTGATACTCCTATCAATTTTAGCCATTTAGTTCATCAGGAAGATTAAATTAATACTAACTATACCTGTTACGAGAGTTCTAATTGACTGTATAAAATTTCATAATTTCACAAATTTAGTACACTTTCTTTCAATGCCAATTTTACACCCCATGAGCCACAACACAATACAATAATTCATACAAATATACACAAATTTTCAATACACAACGCATATACATAACTGTATTCGCATTCACAATTCAATAATATCTGTACTTATTCCAGTTTTTATAGAATATATAAATTTCTAAAAAAAATCAAAATTTTTTTTAACAAAATAGAGGGTATTAGAATTACTAACCTCTGCTTGAAAGAAATTGAAACCGACAATTCAGTCTAAATAATTACACAGATTGTTTCTTAGTCATCAAAAAATATATAAAAAAAACCCCAATAACGATAAAAAGATAAAAACCATAGTTGTTAATGAACCATTGCTTATGGGTAAACTTAAAAATAATTAGCCAAAAACTCTTCTAGCTTAAGTAATTCCTCAAGACTATAATGGCCCACTTACAAGCAAGCCTAACATAAATTAAAGTGAATAATTAATTTTCTATCCCAGAGGTACAATGGAACTATTACATTCACAAAGAGTTGCGAAACACAAGAATATATTATAAAAATAAAGTCAATAAACTAGAGTACTAACGTCCAACTCTAGCATATATCTAATTAAAAAATATCTTAAACAATGCCTTGAAAGAAGTAATATGAATCTTCCATCTCGAAGTATTTACTTAGAAAATTATCAAAGTAAAAAATTACAGAAAAACTTTGAAGATTTAAACTTCTAAAATAATGCTACCTGCTATTGAGGATCTATTGCCACGCTTGTTCACTTTAAGTTCCAAAACTAATCCCTCCTCTCTATGGAACAACTCCTGAAATGGGAGGATTTAGAGGGCGAGCTTTTAAGTCTAATGATTCTCTACTCCACAAATGATTTTTGGGAAATCCTAATTGTTTATAAATAATATACTTGCATCACCTTAATATGAACAATATCCCAAAAGCCATAACAGGCAGTATAATATACTTGCATATATATATATATCACATATGACACAGTAAGAGAAGGATCTTGACCATATCCATTACCATCTTGGTTAGCTACTTCACAATAACCCAATTATCACCACAATATTCATCAGAGGACCCTAACTGCATGCAGTTAGCTACTCCTAATAATCTAACCATTACTACAATAACCACCGGAGGATCTTGACCATGTTCGGTCAATTACTCTCTGTATCTATGACAATATGGTTGATACCCCAATTCTCACAATACAACTCATATAAATCATCAGGTAATAGTACAAAAAATATAAATTATAATCATATCATAAAAACAAAGACAAATTACAAATTTAGTTTCTAAATTTTTTTCGATTGACAAGTTTAGTTCCTAATATTTATTTCAAAAAATTTTAGTCCTTCTTTTTAGTAAAATATTTGGCCCTTTCATCCATTATGTGACGGTCAATGTAAAATCAATATCTATTTTTAGAGATTAAAATTGCTAATAAAAAATAGTTTAAAGACTAAATCT
The DNA here is from genome assembly GCA_026120185.1 of Voacanga thouarsii. Classification (NCBI taxonomy): domain Eukaryota; kingdom Viridiplantae; phylum Streptophyta; class Magnoliopsida; order Gentianales; family Apocynaceae; genus Voacanga; species Voacanga thouarsii. The sequence goes on from JANUWF010002336.1 coordinate 86,836, forward strand.
GACAATTTACTTACACATATATATAGAGTAATAGATTAAGAGTTGAACATAAAATAGATTACTTAATAAATAATATTTTTTAAGTAACTAAATATTATTTTTGTATGAACTTATATATCTAGTTATTGATAGATTGATAAAAGTTAATGATAAAAATTTAAAAGGAAATATATTTATTTTAAAAAATAAATATTTATTTTAATACAATTAAATTAAGAAGAGAGATATAGTCATTTAATTTTGGATTGAGAGTATACTTTCTCAATTTTTTTTACTTGTCATAATTTATAATTGATTTTTTAATCTATATAGTTATCTTAAATAAATCGTAGACATAATAATTATATCTTTTAAATTTTTAACAAATTTGATATATAAATTAGCTACCTAAATATTCTTATTTATCTAAATTAACCTATGCATAGAAAAAATCCTTTTTGTCACAACTATTTGTCATTATAAAAAAATATTTCAATTTTAATAATAATATTATTATTCTTATAAATCATGACATTAATTATTAAATTTTCAAATTAATTTTATTATTTCCAATATAAGATTACCTAATATTAACACTTAATTCTGTGTTTTATTTTTTTTAAATAATAAGAAAATATTATTAATAAAAAACGTAATTCTTTTCAAACTTACATCATAATAATAATTCATTTAAATTCCAAAGTGAAAATGAAAAGATAGAGAGAGTATTAATTAAATAATATAATTTAAGTAAATTAAGAAAATTTTAAATTAAAATTTTTTTGAAAAATAAATTTATAAATTTAATAATTTCCTTAATTTCAAAACTTTACTCTAACATATAAAAAACTAATGAAAATACTACCTATTCTATCCTCTTGTTGGTCGACCATGCAATACTTATCTTAAAATTAGAAGATTTAGTCTCCAAACTTTTTCAATTGGCCAGTTTGGTTCCTAAAAATAGGCGTTAGCTTTGTGTTGGCCGTCACATGGTAGATTGAATGATCAAATATTTTACTCGAAAAAAAAAGGGCCTAAAAATTTGAAAATAAAGATTAGGAACCAAACTTGCCAATCGAAAAATATTTAGGGACTAAATCCGTCAATTTATCTAAAAAAATAATCAAATTTTAAAAACATTAATATTTCTAGACTACACTTTATGGTATAGTTATACAAAATTTGGTCTTATATGTGCTCCTACATATACAATATATAGAGAATGATGCGCGGATTGCATGTATGAAAAATGTCAGTTATTGTGCTCCACATACACATAAGTTTTATGAGTTAAAATGCCAATTAGAATCATAAATACACACACATATAGGCAAATGTCTTAAATTTAAAATGCTAAGCACTAAAACCATACATATGGGCAAGTATACCTATCGCATAGTATAGGGAATAGCAAGTATTGAATCCATGGGAACTTAGCAATTACCACTACTTTACTCTCATCTCATTATCCAGACAAAATGAATATAGAGATAAGGAAAATAAAACTAATCAAACTAACCTAAACTACTACAATAGAGAGTATATCAAACCCACACTAAAAAAGTTACAAGGATTGTCAAGGAGCAAGAATACGGAAAAGCTCATGTGCAAGAAGAAATTCTCCCAAAAAATATCAAGTAAAGAATAGATCACTACGTTCATCAAATTCCAACTCTAGCACCAGTTTGAGTTTTTAAGAATAAACCTTACTCTCTCTTGAGTTATGAGATTCCTTTCTAATGGCTCAATTAATTAATATCGCTACCTAATCAACCTAACCCAAGGAAACATTACACTCACCCATCACCTAAAAGGTACCTAAAAGCCCTAACAGTCCTATCTCTAGGCATTATTGAAAATTCATTGACTACCAAGTTCTAATCCCTTAAACTCTCTCTCAAGTTAATCAAAGGAAAATAAACATTGGACCATTTAATGAACTAACCCTATCTCTCAAAATCATTAAGAGTGAACTAATCAATTGAATAAATCAACTAAGCCTAAACAATCAATCCAACACAATAATGCCCAAGTAGTTAAATACAAGAATAGAAATTCAATAAATCATAATAACAACTCAATACAACAATATAGATTAGGGTTCAGCCCTCAAATACAATTAAAATCATATAAACATCAATATTATTAAAGTATAATACAAAGAAGAAGGAAGCACTTCACTCATAGACAAGACCTTGAGCTCTTTCTTCCTTAGATTTTCTTCAACCCCTTCTTTATCTCTTTTCTTCTCTATAATCTTCCCTTCCTTAGTGAATTTTTTGAATTTCCTGAGGGACCTCTTGGTTGCTAGCCAACCAAGGATAATGAATTAGGGTTTATAATAGGAAATTTATAGTATACAATGAAAAAAACTTAAGAAAAATGCAGAAAAATGTGGAACTGCTTGTTTTTGCGCATGTGGGCGGCCCAGGAAATTGGAACTTCATTGGGCCGCCAGGTTTTTGCTTGGTGAACAGTACTAGGAGGCCTAGGAAAATTAAACTTTCCTAGGACACTAGGTGTTGGGATTTGTGGACTCCTAAACGCGGAAAACATCTACGAATCCCTCCCGAGGACCCAAGTAAACGATTAAGAAGATCTAAGCTTTAAGAATTACCTCTGGTTGCTGTAATCGAAATCCTTCGATTCTGGTTGCGCTGTTGTACGTTCAACCCGAACAATCACCAGACGCTGCAGTATGCGAACGTCCTCTATCGGATACACACCGCGAACTCACTAGATACCCGGGGAGTGCTAGCGCCTAGGGTTTGAGAGGTTTTTTTTTTCTGGTAGAGAATAGCACGAATGTTCTCAACCGAAAATTGGACTATTGAAAAGACGGCTAGGGTTTTCTTAAAAACCCTCGAACCTCTTAGAGTCCAACCCTAATAATATCTTATCATATTCTAATTTAAATTCAAATTAAATTAAAACTGATAAGATAAGATTCTGCCATTATCTCGGTAATTTAACTAATTATTTTACCGAGTCAGATTCTTATAATCTGGATATCATCCAGATTCATCGAACCTGGTCACCAGAAAAATAACCTAACAAGTTCGCTTATTGTGTGACCCTATAGGTTCATTTAACACTGGCAGTGTGCCTAAATCATATTTAAATGGCCCACAAGTTATAAGCGGTTTCTAGCAAAACATTATAACTATCCAGGTTAAATGAAGATCGGTGATCTCTTTGAACCAAACCATAATTTTATATTTAGTCCTTTTGTCACACGATATCCAGATTAAGCATAAGGCACGGAGCATGTCATCCTTATTAAGCTTAATCAATTATTTCTTGATTTCATAGTAGACTGTTCAAACAAATAATATCAATATCTTAGATTGATATATTTGAGCACGGCCATGCATTTTTAACAGTCTAACTTATCGAGGGGCCCATGGATATCTCTCCCATAACTGAGAGGGACAAATTCCTTCACAATCAATCATATTCCTCTCCTTGATTTATTCTATATCCAACGAGTAGTCTAATTTATTATCTGATTAAAGACAACTTTAGACAATGTCAAAATATAGAATTTATCAAGTAGGAAATTATGATGAATTTAGGTCGAAGGACTTTCAATATTATTATGGTTAGAAAGTACTTATGACATATTCCATGAAGTACTCTTACAGTGGGTCATGTCCAATACAATGTTCTCTAACATTTATCTATGTCTTGACTTGATATCACAAATATCCATGGCCAGTAAAACATAGCCATCAAGTCACAAACATACTAATCTTAATTTATTATTATTCCAATAATAATAATCGATCAGGGATAGTTTTAGAATAGTCATTGTATTCATTGTAGGGTTTTACTATCAAGTCACGTACTTGATGACCAACAAAACAAAACTCACTATTCATGGAAAGGAAAGCCTCATATTATTATATAAAACATAATGACAATTGTATAAGTACAAATTGACTCTAGGGCATATCCCCAACACTAGGTACTATTCACTCTATCTTATTTTTTTTTTTTATAGAAATTTTGATCCTCGGCAGCCTAAGGAAGTTCCAATTCCCTAGGCCGCCACTTCCTATGTGGCTTTTTCATTCTTTTTCCATTTTTGCTCCATTTTTCTTCCTTTTCGTATTTATCATCTTGAATTGGTATTATCTTTATTTCCTACACAAAGAAGATGAAAAGAATGTAGTTAGTGGTGATTTCAACAAGAATTTTATTACAACTCATGCACAAAAGCATTCAAAAATTTGTATGTGATGAGCCCTCATCATACATCCCCACCTTAAACCTTTGCTTGTCCTCAAGCAAACCACACTTATTTGCAAATAACAAATTAACTAATATACAAATATGGCACATTACATATATTCAAAACTTAACTATTGTACAAACTAAGAAAAATAAATTATTTTATAAGGATAAAGAATAGCTAATTTACAAATACAATGCAAAATATTCTACATAGCATTCTAGGGAAGTCATTAAAAACAACTTAGCATATATGCAATAAGGTGAAAATGGTAACGAGATTATTTTTTCCTCTACTTTAGGATTCATCTTAACACCAATCTATCTAAGTTAATCCCATGTATACCTTTATATTAAGCTAGGCATAACCAAGAACCTCAAAGTGAAATTAAATAAGTTTATACTAAATAAATGTGATTCACTCAATATCTCCAATCAAGAAAAAATGATTCATATGAGATATGATCCAACAACTCACTCAAGTCTCATGGCTATCCCAAGTACATATATTACATATGTTACATTACAATATAACAATAGTTTATACTTTGATACAGCAATACAACAATACATTTGAATTTGAATTGGCAAAATAGGAGCCCCTCATTTTCTTTCTTTATAGGGAATGCATTTATAGTAATTTTAACTTAAATGCTATTTTGCATCAATTGCATTTTTTTTTTCATTTTTTTATTTTTGCTTTTCTTTCTTTTTTTCTCTTTCTTGCTTTTTCTTTTCTTTTTCTTTCATCACACTTTGTTTTTCATCATAGGACATGCATTTTTGCATTCCTAGAGCTTTTTTCCCCCTCACTTCAATAGGTGTAGTTAGCAACCTACCTCTTGCTCCTATTTGCCTTTTTATTAAAAAAAATACAAAAAATCATTGAAATTTTCTATAATACAACATACAACACAAATGAATGAATGAATAAATGGAATTAGCCACAAAACTAGAGAGAAGCCTACAACCTACACTCTATATTTCATCACTAAATTTTCACCCATTCTCAAAGAATTAAGCTTCATAAACATTTTCAAAATGCATAAAGAAGATTAAGTTACTTACCCAAACTTAGTCTATGTCATACCTAATGTCTAAGTGTACATAAAAATTAACCTTCTTAGAAAAGTTTTAAGTAGAATCCCTAGGCAAAAAGATAAATAATAACTTCACCAAACTAACACATATCAACACACATACCAATAAGGCTTGAAAACTAACCCAACAATACGAAAGAATTCAAAAAAATTTTAGCCAAAATGCAAAAACAAGAAATTTAGCACAAAAAATAGGAAATTTTCAAAAATAAATAATATAAAATTATAAAGAAAATATTATTCAACCTCGCCCCCACACTTAAATTAGACAATGTCCATAAATCAAACAATATACGCATTTTCAATAGGACACCAAGAAATAATAGGGAGAATAGGATAAACAATACTCCCTTAGCATCTTGAAACACAATGTATCATGGAAGGGGGAAATAATTGAATGGTTGTCCAAAAGAAGGAAAATCTTCCATCCTACAAAAATAAAGGAAACTACAAAGTATACCAAGGCTACAAAGATAGTGACAAAAATAATACAAATAAAACAAAATAATAGACCAAGAATATAAGTTAAAAGCGAATATAAATAAAAAGGATACAAGGAATTACTATTAAAATTTGTTAGGATCAATATTAATACCAATAAAAAAATCATCATCATATAATAATAATAATAATAATAATAATAATAATAATAATAATAATAATAATAATAATAATAATAATAATAATAATAATAATTGTTAACAAGTCATAAAATCAACTAATATAAATAAAACTAAAATAGACACTAATACCAAGAACTATACTACTATCAATACAACCAAACCACAAAACTAATAAATAACCCAATATTTACATTAAAGATACACTAAATCCATGTATACATGCTAATACCTCTAAATAAATAACTATACTATATATGGACAACAAAACACTAATATGTCATACATTAGAACTAGTATGTAATACCCCGCCCAAAACCACCTTTGACTATGGAAAAAAAAAGTCATGCATTGCATAGCATTTTGCATTTTATGTGGTAGCTAGAATAATTTTATTTGCATGGATGCATGTGAATTTTTCCGTTACTCTTGCATTTGAATTAATTGATGTGAAATAGTTGTGTTGTTAAAGACTTGTTTAAGGGAGGTTTGGTCGAAGACTTGGAAGGATGAGTATTGGGGTGGTAAGAACTTCTTGTAGAAAAATTAGCATTGGAGTTGTTTTGGAATAGCGGGGAGGTTGGTGATTTCCTTTGGTGACCCGAGTTCGAATCCTACCTTTTGAGAAGTAAGTTTCTCTTCTTGAAATTCTTTTCTTTAGACCGTTTCTTATCTTGGCCGAAAAAGAATCTAGCTATCCTAGAGAAATTTTAGTATTTTTACTCCAAGGAAATAAGTCTCTATATTTATTTCCTAAATTCAAGGACTTTGATGTGAATAAAGTTCACCTTTAATTTTCAGCTTGTGTTCCTTAGGATTTTCGAAAAAACCCCTAGCTAGGAGCCACCTTGAAGAATTTCAAGTGGTATAAAACTCTTCTTGATGAATATTAGAGTTAGGGGATATATTAGGGAAAAATCTTATTTCACCTCTTCAAGAATTCTAGCCATAATCCTTTTATTTATTTAATTGTTTTAGAGAAATATTTTAACTAAAGTCTTAGATATTTTCTTTGGGTTTAAACGCCACTTCCATAAGAGTAAGACTCTATATTTAACTCCTAAGTTCAAGGATTTTAGCTAAGGATGAAATTTGTTTTATTTTCAGCTTTTGTTCCCTTGAATTTTCGGAAACCATAAGCTGGAAATATTCTGGAAATTTTTCCAGATTTTGTCCGCCACCTTGGAGCACCTTTAGCTCAATCCAAACTCTTCTAGGACTAGAGGAAATCCTAACCAAATCCTTAATAAAACCAGATTTTATTTCAATCCAAATTCAACTAGGATTTCTTCCTTTTCCTAGCTGAATTTCGGCAGCTTTGTATCTACATAAGCTGTCCGAAATTCCAACCATCTTTAGCTACAATCCAACTCTGAAAATCCTAGCTCAAAACACCTAGAACACTCCTTAACAATTCAACTACCTTAGCTGCACAAAACCAGAATTTTATTCACACAAAAACACTGAAATTCGTCCAGCATATACACAGGAAATTCGGACAGCTTTGTGCAGGATTTTCGGCCAGCTTTGTGTTCCTACTTCAACCGAAATTCTGCACACATCATTCACTGAAAAACCCTAGCTGAACAAGCTATTTTCAGCGCCCAAAACCCTCAATTTTCCTCTGGAAATTTCGGTAGAATTATAGCAGCCAAACCAGTCCAAAACTTGCTACACTTGCACAGAATTTTCACAGCACTTACACAGGATTTTTCAGTCATCAAAACTCACTCAAACTCTTCCTTGTTTGGCCCAAAATTCTGAAAACATTCAGCCCTTCCTTTGAGCAGTAGTTCGGCCAGCATAGAGGAGCAAAATTGCAGAATTTTCTCCTCCATTATACTCCCCTAAAATCGGCAGCAAGGAGACGCGCGCAAGCTGGAAATTCCGCCTTTGCTGTCCAAGAAACCTAAAGCCATTAGGAGTGTATCTAAACATCACCATCTAACCCTAAACCAATCTCTTCCAACTTTACATCCTAACAACCGTTTACCCTCTCCATTCTACACGAAAATTTCAGCAACATCTCTCTGCAAATTTTCGAAACCACAAGAGTTATTCCAAGCAAAAATCGAACACCCCTTAAGGTAAGCACAAATCCTTTCAACCTCTTGATGCCCTTTTCTCTTTCTTCTACCCTTAAATCATGCTCTATAGAGGCTGATTTCCTTTTCTTCCTAAATTTTCGGTCAACTGAAGCAAAGGAGGTAGCTTCTCTCTTCTTCTCAAGCGAACTCGGGACGATCACCATAGGAGCATCGAAACCTCATTACCCGGTAGTTGCAAGGTAAGGGAATACCCTCCCTTGATGTCGAAAGTAAAGTGTAATGGTGTTTATTAGCGAGATAAACATGTGGTCGTAGTATTTGATCTTTGGGGATTGAATAGTTTACTTGGAATTAAATAGGAGATTGCGAATTGTTATGAAAATAAATGGGATTAGAGCATGTTTGAATTAATTGAGACCCTGATCATGATATTATATGGTTTAGATCGGGAGGATAATTGAGGAAAGCCAGCTGTGAATTTATCGCATTTATCTGAGGCATATCAAGTAAGTCCTTGCATAAACCCTTTTACTAAATGTTGTGATGGTAAGTCCTTTTATAAACTGTTTTGTTAAAGGTTGTGATAGCAAGTCCATGTTGTGAAGCTTTGTAAAGCTATTGTTAAACTATGTTTGTTTGGGTTGTAAATGTGGATATTTATTCTTTAAACGGTTTTGTCAAACTAACGATTTTTAGCAAGAAAACTATTCTTTTCATTAAATTTTTAGAAATCTCTTTTAAAGAAAACCACGTTTTACAAAGCCAAGGTTTGAAAATATTTTACATCAGGAATTGACGGATATGTTCGTTGAGTACTCAATAAGGGTAGGCTAACAATACTAGTCCTGGAGGGCTAGCGTAAGTCTTCTGGCAGGAAGCCACCACCAGAAGATGAACTCTGCTTGAAAAGGCGACAGTGTTGGTTGGTTAGGCCGGTCCGAGCTAGCATTATACCTGAAAGGTATTATTTATTTTCCCGGCATGGACACCCGGATGGTTTTGTTGGGTGTAGAGATGGAGGAGTATCTCACCCGGTGAGCTGTACACTCACCTTGATCAGAACGCCCAATGTGTGGTAATCTGGTCCGGACAAGGTGCACAAAGTGTGGTGCCTTGGCCAATCTGTTCTCATGGAACCCAACGTGTGGTGACATGACTTTTATCCGAGTGGAGGATTTATTTTGTACAAAGTGTGACAATGAGAAAAAAACCCACTCCTTGCGAAAAGAGATTGTTTATGACTTGCCAAATTATTTTTACAAATGTTTTACACTTTGCATACACGTACTATTCAAAACACCATGTGCACACACAGGACTTAATGAGATTTATTCTCACACTGTTTTACATCATATTTTCAGGAGATAGACTGTGCTGAGTCAGCGAGGCATGTAATAGTTGAAGCTTTTGCTATTTTCTCTATCCGTTTTAGGAGACATTTATTGCTTATGCTTCTAAACAATATTTTGTTTTATTCCGTTTTGCTCCAAGTTGAGCCTGATGTAATAAGAATATTTCTTTATTTATCTAAGTTGATCCTTTTGGAGATTGCCTTTATATTTTATACCTCGTTCTAAAGACCCCTTGTCCTACGGGACGGGGCGACATCCCCACCCTTTTAGGGTACGTAGTCGTGGGGTGTTACAATAACATATATACTATACATTCAATGAAATCCAAAGAAAAGTGAAAATGTCAAGGATGTAGTGGTTTTATTGAAAAGAATCTCAAAAAATTTTCACAACTACAACCACCAATTCAAGAATACCACACCTTCCAAAAACACCAATGCATCTCCAAAAGAATAATAAAAAAAATCCACAAAAACATAACACCAACTCTATAAACCCATTAACTCCTCAATTTTTTTACCATTAGTATATATAATCAAAATTTTAACCTCCACAATATATAGTACAACAACAACCCAAAACTACAAATAATACTTTCATCCTAAAAATGATAATAAAATCCTCAAAACTCCAACACCATTACAATAATAATGAAACCAATTCTATTATACAACTTCTCCTCAATAACAATAATAATAATAGAATACAACAAGACCATATACAAAAACAAAACCTTAAATCCTAAGAATCTACTAAATATACAATTTCCCAATATAGTAATATATAATAATATCAAAAATGTAATGATACAACAAATGTAATGATACAATACACTAAAACCTAATAAAATTTATTTATCTCAATGACTAAAAATAAAAAATTGAAACAACATACAAACACGGTATAAAAAGAAAAAGAAGGCTATATACAAGTAATTGTTAGTACTATACATAAATAGAGAAAGAAATATTTACATAGTGTTTACAAATATATACATAGCTAAATCAACAAGAATCAAGTTTTTCATGATATTGCAAATCCCTGACAACTGCTCCAAAAACCTAATGTGTGGGTTGCATGTATGAAAAATCTCAGTTATTGTGCTCCACATACACACAAGTTTTAATAGTTAAAATGTTAATTAGAATCATACAGCACACACATATATAGGCAAGAGTCTCAATAGCACTAAAATCACACATATAGACAAGTATACCTATCGCATAGTATAGGGAATAACAAGTATCGAATTCACGAAAACTTAATAATTATCACTACTTTGCTCTCATCTCATTATTTAGCCAAAATAAATATAGAGATAAGGAAAATAAAACTAACTAAACTAACCTAAACTACTACAATAGAGAGTATATCAAATCCATGCTAGAAAAGTCACAAAGATTGTCAAGAAGTAAGAATACGGAAAAGCCCATGTGCAAGAAGAAACCCCTCCAAAAAATGTCAAGTAAAGAGGAGATCACTACGTTCATCAAATTCCAACTCTAGCACCAGTATGAGTTTTCAAGAATAAATCTTACTCTCTCAAGTTATGAGATTCCTTTCCAAGGGCTCAATTAATTTGTATTTCTACCTAATCAACCTAACCCAAGGAAACATTACACTCACCCATCACCTAAAAAGTGTTGGGATGTATGCCCTCTTAGACTAGGTTTCTGATGTAATTTTAATTTATATTAATAAAAGTTTTATTCTCAGGAATTATTTGTGAATTTTTCTTTACTTTTGTGCACCATTTCGCTCGAAAAGACCCATTGTATTTAAGTAAATAGTTCTTGTGAATGGAGATTTTTTACAGTAAGGTATGGATCATGTGTTACTTAACACATAAGCTATTGTTCTTAATCGAATGATAAGAATAGGAATCTCATCATGGTAAAGTTATCGTGTTATGAATTTTAAAAGTGGGATGGCTTACCTTTAGCCAATGAGTAGTCTTCTCATTTCATAACACAAACATATTTCAAATACGTAGAACTGGACTAATAGTAATAGTTTCTAAAAATACTATATCGTAAAAGCCTAGACTACTACCACTATAGCGTAAACTTATACTCTACAACTTGAGTATGAGTTGGTGGTCTGATGAAGTTGGAAACGTATACTTTGATGTATTATAGTTGGGGTTCTATTGCAAGACCAATATACTTGTATGTTAGGTATATGTAACTAGTTAGTCAAGACAGACTTGTACAAGATAGCTTCTATACTATATCGCCCTTTGTGGTTGTCCAAATGATCTAAATATCTAGGGCCCTAGGGAACATAACTCTGATATTTATTTTAAGGTATCTCTCTTGGAAAGAGAAAATATTCCAAGAAGCTGTGGATCAGTGGATTAGAAGCCTAAGGATGGTAAATGTCTTTCAGAGAGGTGTTAGTATACTTTTTTTCTCTCTAAATGAACGTCAATGTATAGAGGGGTATTTTAGTCATTACACATATAAGTCGGAGACATAGCTAACACAACATTGTTCTTGAGGTTAATATTTTCTTATGATGATATTAAAAAATATTTAAAATATAAAATACAACTATTTATATAGCAGAAGTATTTTGGTCATTTTAGTAACTAAGGCGATGTGTCTTTTGGTCTTTGAAATAGCCCGTAAGTCCAAATTAATTTTAGATTGATGAAATTGTCTCAGTTAAAGAGGATTTTATTTTATTCGAGAAGTCTAGTTTATTATTGAATTGGATTAAAATAAAAAGATGAGAGAAATTAAATTAAATTTATTATCTGGTTTAATTGGTTAATTAATTATTCAAGGCCTAAGCCCAAATTGAATATTTAAAAAAATTAACCTGACTTAAACTAGATAAAAGGCTTGAATAATTATTTTGGTTTATTTGGACTCATTAATTATTTATTGAGTTGGTTTTATAAGTCCAGAAAATAAATAATTAATATTTATTATTTTTGGACTCATTAGGCCAAGGAAAATAATAAAAATAATGATGGCCCTGTAGCCTTAACCAAAGGGTTTTTTTTTTTTATCATAAATTGTACAGAAGAGTTTAGGCTAAACTAAACATCCTTTGTTGATAACTTTCGGGGGTTTTTATCATAAGGAACCCCGGTGTTTTGTTATCAAGGGTAAAGCCATGTGTTTTTCATTCTGTGAGAATACAAACGATAGTGAAAAAAAAAAAAACCTCAAGCCTTCTATTCTATTTTTCTTTCTCGTTCGTTCTTCGCTTCTTGTGCTTCTTGATTTTATTAATTAATAACAGAGAATCAAGAAGAATAGAGACTTATCTTGCTCCCCTATTTGGTTCACCAACAAGATATTAGGCGGTGAAATATTTTGAGAAGCAAAAAGTTGTGCATTCATGCCACGGAGGAGTGGAAGAATTGCAAGAGCTGATTCTGATACATCAACGAGTCATGAAGTTATTTCTGTTGTTCAGTCGACTTCTTTAACACTAAGGAAAAATTTCACGTGTAGAGGTACTAAAGAAAATTTTTCTTCCGCTGCATTGTGTTCTCTGTGCGTGTTTTTGTTCTTTGTTTCCAATATGCATGCATTCTAAAAACCAGGATAGATTCTCTACACACCTCACAGTTGAGGTTTAAGAAACCACTGTAATTTAAAGCTTGCATAGCAATCATGTAAACTTGAATTTAAAGGGTATAGGCGGATATTGTTTTTGTTTTGATGAAAATCTGGATCAAAAAAATGCCGTCTGTGTGGTTGCGAGAAGAATTATAGAAGTCATCCAAAGAAAAATCACAGAAAAAAAAAGGATCGTGAACTGAAGAAGAAAGGAGCCGAGCCGAGCCGTGCGTGGTGCGGTTTGGTGTGCCAAGAGCAGTGGGATGGCTTGGCCAAGCACACCCACGGCTCAATGTGAGGAATAGCATCCTGGGAAGGATGCTATGCATCCTCCCAAGGATTTGGTCAGTGTTGTGACCAGATTCCTTGAGGGTTGCGGGCAGCTCGGGTGCGGGCACCGGCAGGTCAGGTAGTCCATGTGGGCCCATGGGCCATGATCTGGTGTGGCAAGTGCGCAAGACCGGGAAAAAATATTTTTTTATTTTTTCCTTATAATTTTTGCGCAATTTCTTTTTTTGTTTTTTGTCACATACCAGGCGAAGTTATTATTTTTGTAATAATTAATATTCTTTGAATATTTTACATGAAAAATAATAGTAAAGAATTTTAGGATTAAACATGACCATTAATTAATTTAATTAATGTGTTTAATTTTATTCTTTGGGCATTTAGGTTTAAAAATAAAAAAGCATGACAACGTTTACTGTTTTCTAATATGCTATTTATTTTAATTCTTATGTGCACGTTTTCTCAAAAATCAAAGATTTTGGGAATTTTTTTGACAAGGAAAATATTTTTCTTTAATTAAATGGTTAGTTTTAACTTAAATAAAAATTAATCATTGGTTATTTTCTTAAAGATTTTTTATCATTGACATAGAAAATATTTTGGATCTAAAAATTTTTGTAAGTTAAAATGAAAAATTATTTTTGTCAAATAAAAACTTGAGATCAAAATTTCTAAAAAATTTTAATGGATTTTTTTAATTATTAAGTTTTTTACTTAAATAAATTTAATCCGTGGAGAAAATCTCTCAAATGGTATAAACCTTGGTATAGAAATTTTTATGGGTTTAGATATTTTATTTTTAGGTTAAAAGAGAACTTAATTGAAAATTTTCAAATGATATTTTTTCAAGAAAACCCTTGTTTTAGGAAACTAAGTGAGAGAGGGGTTCCAACGGCCCTATGGCTTCCATCATGATCCTTATTAGATATCGTTGGTCTCCTCGCATCACTCTGGGAGCGAACCCGTATAGGATAGAGATACCACAAGGATCTAGAACTAATGGAATAATATAATTAATAACCTGGGACACATGCTATGATCAGCTAGCTCACGTTAGAGGTTATAGTGTGAGGCATGTCCATAGAAAATAGAAAAATGACCATCCCCTCGATGGAGTTATCTTGTAAATCATTACCTAGAAGAAAAATTAATATATGGTTATTAACACAATTAGTTTAAGAAACTGTTAATCTTTTTAAGAAGCTATGTCAGCTTTTCTAAGAGTTAAATTAATCATGTTAAAGATAATAGTGATAGGGTTAACTATTATCAGTTTAATATGAGGATAAAGTGCACAAAATTATTTTTGTTTTCACAAAACTGAGAATTTCTTTTATTTAATTTTTCAAAAATGGTTAGTGGAGGTTTTTTTAGTCCCTTAGCCGTTATTCTCTAAGAAAATAAGTTAACGGGTTCTAATTATATGGATTGAAAAAGGAATTTGGATATAATACTCACAACAGAAGAGTATAAGTATATTCTCTACGAAACCTACCATGTTATCGGGGAGAGTTCCACCGATGAGGAGCGAGAGGCTGAGAAGACATGGAGAAAAACTGATGAGATGACACAATGCTATATGTTAGCCTTCATGTCTAATGTGCTTCAATCTAAACATGACCACATGGCAACTGCGTACGATATAAGCATATCATTAGTCATGATGCTCGCCGACATGATCATCAACACCAAGATGGTTGAAGGAGTATCAGTCAGGGAGTATATGCTCAAAATAATTGTTACTTTCGAGGAAGCAAAAGTCTTGGGGGCTATCATTGACCTCGAGAGCCAAGTAGATATGGTTCTCGAATCTCTGTCAGGCTCTTTTACTCAGTTCAAGTTGAACTACAATATGAACAAATTAAATATAAGTTTAACTGATTTAATAAAAGAGCTCTAGTTAGCGAAGAAGATCATGAAGCCACAAGAAAGGGCTATGATGGCTTCTTCTTCAAGAATTAGGCCCAAGCCCAAAAAGTTCAAGAAGAAGAAGGGTAACGTAGTGCTCCAGCCCAAGTCCTAGTCCAAAGACAAATCCAAGGGCAAATGCTTCAAATGTGGAAAGAAAGGATACTGAAAAAAGGAGTGTCCAGATCTTCAAACCAAGAAAAATTTCACAGGTAATGTTTTCTTTCTAAAGTTTAAATCAATGGTTAGATTAACTTCGACTTAAATTTTTGATTTAGGAGCCACTGATCACATATGTAACTCTTTACATGGGTTTAGAAAGATTAGAAAACTCCATAAAGGCGAATATGGACTATGCGTAGAAAATAGAGCACAAGTTTAGGCCCTTACAGTGGGAGAACTAGAACTAGTGTTTGATTATAATATAATAGTTATATTGAATGATATTTTATTTGTTCCTGATTTTAGACAGAATTTAGTTTCAGTTACAAAACTAATAAATCAATGATATTTTGATTATTTCCATTCTGATATAACTATCCGTAGAAATTGAGAAGTTTTATGTACTTGGCACATGTATGAAAACCTATTTTTCATTAATCATATTAACAATCAAATAAACAACGCTCAATCTGAACTTTTAAATAAAAAGAGAAAGACCAACGTCAATGGCTCCTATCTTTGGCATCTAAGGTTGGGTCACATTAATTCAATTAAGATTAAGAGATTAATCCATAATGGGCCTTTGGACTCATTAAGATTGAAAAGTTAGTCTCAGTGTGAATCCTATCTTATGGAAAAAATGACTAAAATGTCCTTTACCCAAAAGGCAAATAGGGTCAAGGAAACATTAAGTCTTATTCACACTGATATATATAGTCCTTTGTCTACATCAGCAAGAAAGGGGTTTGAATACTTTATCACATTCACAGATGATTGTACTAGGTATGATTACTTGATGAGACGCAAGTCTAATCTTGACAAGTTCAAAGAGTTTAAGGCTGAAGTGGAGCATCGAACAGGTAAACTAATCAAGACCTTACGATCAAATCATGATAGAGAGTACCTCCTTGGTGAATTCAAGAATTATATGGTACATCATAGGATAGTATCCCAATTCTCTGCACCGGAAACACCCCAGCAGAATGGAGTTACTGAGAGAAGGAACAAAACATTGATGGAAATGGTCCGAAGTATAATGTCTCATGCTACTCTTCCAGTATCTTTTTGGGGATATGCCCTGGAAACAACGGTATATATTTTGAACTTTGTGCTTTTCAAGTTAGTACCTAGGATGTTCTATAGGATGTGGATTGGGCTTAAGCCCAGTTTAAATCATCTCAAGATATAGAGTTATCCAACTTATGTACTGATAAAGGGAAACAAGTTAGAACTCATATCAAAATTATGCTATTTTGTTGGATATCCAAAAGAAATAAAAGGTGGTTACTTTTATCATCCTAAGGAGCAAAAAGTACTTGTGAGTACTAATGCTAGAAATTGCAGAAAGATCAAAGAACATCCACTAAAGGTTCAACAAGATTAGAATTCGAGAAGAAGTTATCTTTTGAAACGACTTCTTCTAACCTGATTATAGAATAAGAAGAGGCACAGCCTCAGGAATCTGTACAAATAAAGTCTCGTCGTAATGGGAAGGTATCTAGGGTTCTAGAAAGATGGACTGGAGAGGCTTTTGACTTAGTCTCTGACTATCAAGAATAAGATCTCATTTGATACAAGGAGGCTATTATTGATGTCAATGCAAACATATGACATGAAGCAATGAAAGCCGAAATTGAAATTATATACTTCAATTAGGTTTGTGATTTTATAGCTTCACCTAAAGGGATAAAATCCATTGGATGTAAATAGGTATGTAAGAGGAAGAGGGGAGTGGATGGAAAAATGGAAACCTTCAAAGTTAGGCTTGTGGCGAAAAGGTACACTCAGAAAGAATATATCGACTACGAGAAATCATTTCACTGGTAGCCATGCTTAAGTCCATCCGTATTCTTCTTACCATTACATGTCATTATGATTACGAGATATGACAAATGGATGTTAAAACGGCATTTTTAAATAGCCATCTTAGTGAAGACAACTATACGTCCCAACAGGAAGACTTTATTATTGAAGGCCAGAAGTATATGGTTTGTAAGTTTAAGAAATCCATTTATGGACTTAAGCAGGCATCCAGAGTATGGAACATTCGTTTCGATGAGACGATAAAATCTTAAGATTTCATTCAAAACGATGATGAACCATGTGTGTACAGAAAACTGGAAGGCATAAAAGTGGTTTTTCTTGTACTATATGTGGATAACATTCTACTCATTGGGAATGATGTAGGGACGCTGTTCTTTACTAAGGTTTGGCTATCTAGTTAATTTAGTATGCAGAATTTGGGAGAAACTAGTTACATTCTCGGGATAAAGCTTCTTAGAATATGAAGTAGAGAATGTTAGAATTATCCCAAACTACATACATTGATAAGATGTTGGCCAAGTTCAGCATGAACTCATGCAAGGAAGCATTAATCCATTGCAGACATAGATTGTCTTTTTCTTCAAATGACTGTTCAAAGTCTCAAGATGAAAAAGATAGAATGAGTAGGATTTCCTACACTTTAGCTGTAGAAAGTCTCATGTATACCATGCTGTGTACAATGTCAGATATCTGCTTTGCCATAGACTTAGTTAGCAGATATCAGTCAAATCCTAGGAAGGTACATTGGCAAGTTGTAAAGCATATTCTCAAGTATCTTAAGGGTACGAGAGATTATATGTTACTTTACAGGGTTGATGATTTAGTGCCTACATGATACACAGACTCAGACTTACAGGCGGATAAGGATGAGAGAAAATCCATTAGTGAATATGTCTTCACCTTATCTGGAGTGGCTATTTCATAAAGGAGTATTAAGTAATCTTACATTATTGACTCAACCATGGAAGTTGAATATGCGGTAGCTTTAGAGGCATCCAAGGAAGCTGTTTGGCTTTGAAAGTTCCTTTTAGAACTTGCAGTTGTGCCACAGATAGGCATGCCGATTGTGATGTATTGCAATAACACTGGCATGGTCTTACAATTCAAAGAACCCAAAAATTACAAAAATGGGAAGCACATTGAAATGAACTACCACCTGATCCGAGATTTCATCCAGAGACGGTAAGTCGTGGTGGAACAGATTGCCTTGGAAAATAATCTAACAGATCTATTCACCAAATCTTTGGCTAAGAGAGTCTTTAGAAGATACTTAGACACTATAGGGGTAGGCACCTATAAACTTACATAGTCTTAGAGTGCAAGTAGAAGATTGTTGGAATTTATGCCCTCTTAGATTAGGTTTCTAATGTAATTTTGATTTGTATTAATAAAAGTTTTATTCTCAAAAAATTTTTATGAATTCTTCTTTACTTTTGTGCACAATTTCACTAGAAAAGACTCATTGTGTTTAAGTAAATGGTTCGTGTGAATAAAAGTCTTTCACAGTAAGGTATGGACCATGGGTTACCTAACACATAAATTATTATTCTTAATTGAATGATAAGAATGGGAATCTTATCATGGTAAGATTATTGTGTTATAAATTCTAAATGTGGGATGGCTTACCTTTAGCCAATGAGTAATCTTCTCATTTCATAACACAAATGTATTTCGAATACGTAGAACTGGATCAGTAATAGTGGTTTCTAAAAGTATTATATTGCAAAATTTTAGACTACTACCGCTACAACGTGTATTTATACTCTACAACTTGAGTATGAGTTGGAGGTCTGACGAAACTGAAAGCGTATGCTTTGATGTACTATAATTAAGATTCTATTATACAACCAATATCCTTGTATGTTGGGTATATGTAACTAATTAGTTAAGACAGACTTGTATAAGATAACTTCTATGCTATATCACCACTTGTAGTTGTCCGAATGATCTAAATATCCAGGGTCCTGAGAAACATGACTTGGATATTTACTTTAGGGTAACTCTCTTGGAAAACGAAAATATTCCAAGAAGTCGTGAATCATTAGACTAGAAGTCTAAGAAATAAGAATAGTAGATGTCTTTTAGAGAGGTATTAGTACACTTCTTCCTCTCTAAATGAACGGCAATGTGTAGAAGAGTATTTTAGTCATTACACCTATATGAATAGCTGTATTGTCTTTGGAGTTAATATTTTCTTATAATAATATGAAGAAATATTTAAAATGTAAAATACAGCTATTTATATAGTAAGTGTATTTTAGTCATTTTAGTAGCCAATGCGATGTGTCTTTTTGATTCTCGAAATAGCTCGTAAGTCTTAATTAATTTTGGGTTGAAGAAATGGTCTCAGTTAAAGAGGATTTTACTTTATTCAAAAAGTCTAATTTATTATTGAATTGGAATAAAATAAAAAAATGAGAGAAATTAAATTAAATTTATTATATAATTTAATTGGTTAATTAATTATTCAGGACCTAAGTTCAGATTGAATAATTAAAAAAATTAACCTGGGCTTAAACTAGATAAAATGCTTGAATAATTATTTTAGTTTATCTGAGCTTATTAATTATTTATTGAGTTGGTTTTACAAGTCCAAAAAATAAATAATTAATGTTTATTATTTTTAGACTCATTGGGTCCAAAGAAAATAATAAAAATAATTACGGTCCAATAGCATGGACCAACAGATTTTTTTTTATACACGGTATAGAAGAGTTTAGTTTAAGCTAAACATCCTCTGTTGATAACTTTCAGGAGTTTTTGAAATACTAAAACCCCGGTGTTTTGTTATCAAGGGTAAAGCCATTTGTTTTTCATTTTGTAAGAATACAAACGATAGTGGGAAAAAAAAGAACCTCTAGCCTTCTATTCTATTTTTCTTTCTTGTTTGTTCTTCGTTTCTTGTGCTTCTTGATTCTATTAATTAATAACAGAGAATCAAAAAGAATAGAGACCTATCTTCCTCGCCTATTTGTTTCACCAACAAGATATTAGGCGGTGGAATATTCTGAGAAGCAAGAAGTTGGGCATTCATGCCATGAAGGAGTAGAAGAATTGCATGAGTTGATCCTAATACATCAACCAGTCATGAAGCTATCCCTATTGTTCAGTCAACTCCTTCAGCACCAAGGAAAAATTTCACGCGCAAAGGTACAAAAGAAAAATTTTCTTCCGTTGCATTGTGTTCTCTGTGCGTGTTTTTGTTTTTGTTTCCAACATGCATGCATTCTAGTTTTATTTTCAAGCTTCAAAAGGTACTCAAAAGCCCTATCTCTCGGCACTGTTGAAAACCTATTGACTACCAAGTTCTAATCCTTTAAACTCTCTCTCGAGTTAATCAAAGGAAAATAAATATTGGACTAATTAATTTGGTGTTCAACTCTTAAGAGTGAACTAATCAATTGAATAAATCAATCAAACCCAAACAATCAATCAACATAATAATGCCCAAGTAGTCAAATATAAAATTAAGAATTTAATAAATATAATAACAACTCAATATAAGAACATAGATTAGGGTTCATCCTTCTAATATAATTAAAATCATATAAACATCAACATTGTTAAAGTATAATACAAAGAAGAAGGAAGCACTTCACTCATAAATAAGATCTTGAACTCTTTCTTTCTTGGATTTCCTTCAACAACCCTTTCTTTATCTCATTTCTTCTCCATGATCTTCCCTTCCTTAGTGAATCTTTTGAACTCCATAAGAGATCTCTTGGTTTCTAGCCAACTAAGGATAATGATTTAGGGTTTATAATAGGATATTTATAATATACATATACAATGAAGAAAAATATAGAAAAATGCAGAACTACACGTTTCTGCGCACTTCCATGGGCTGCCAAGTTTTTGCCATGTGAATAGTACCAGGCGGCCTAACTTCCCTAGGTCTAGGTCTCTAGGTACTATTCACTTTTTTTTTATTAAGAAAAATTGATCCTAGACGGCCTAGGGAAGTTCCAATTCCCTAGGTCACCACTTCCTGTGTGTCTTATTCATTCTTCTTCCATTTTTGCTCCATTTTTCTTCCTTTTCATCTTTATCATCTTGAATTGGTCTTATCTTTATTTCCTACACAAAGAAGATGAAAAGAATGTGATAAGTGGTGATCAGATGGTGTGACTTAAATTTGAGATGGGAGACTGGTTATCCACTCTAATACTAATATGTCCATCCTTATATATCATTCAAACTTATCATCAAAATCCACAAAGGATCAAGATGTCACATTCACCCCCTTATGTCCAAGTATCCTCACTGGGCCCAAACTCACAGATCAAATCTAGGACCAACTAGGTAGCATGACTTAAATCCCACACGCGGGACTGGTTATCAACTCAAATACCAAATTTTACGCCCTTTGTCTGCAGACGCAAGAATGTGACCATGAACTTGGGAGCATTCACGATTAACTACTTAGTCGCTATCTTCGTTGAGCCAAAATAGATATTCCAAGTTGACAATGAGTACATAGGCATATTCTAATATACCATTCAGACTTATTATCAGAATCTTATGTGGGATCAGGGTGTCACATAGTTCATACATTAAGTTTTATGTTAATTCCATTCATTAATATTGGTATAATATCTATTTATGTTATTAAACCAATCATATTTAATTTTATTCAAATGATTTCGTATCATTATTTATTTTATTATTTATTTTTTAAACCCAATCAATTAAATTTGTGGCCTACATATTTAATCTAAATACTTAATAGTTGTATAATCCTCTTTTTATGAATTAGACCCAAACCATAAATTATGAACTACCTAACAATTTATTACCCTACTATTAATATTATTAGCCCAAAAACTTTTACCACAAAATAAAATATTGACCCAATCCCATAGGTTTTCTTTCCTCCAAAAACCTAAAATGATAGTAGCTGCTATGACTATTGGTCACCGCAACGCTCTCTAGAAGCACTATTCCTCTTCTATTTTCTGTGTAAAATCAAATTTTAATATTAGAATTGCCTAATTCTTCCCTTTAGTCTAAAAAAATACAAATTTTGATTTTGATTTCTTTTTAAAACCCTTAATTAATCCAATCATAAAGCCCTCATTATGATGTTATACAATTATCAAATGCAAGTTTACACATTATTATTGGAGTATGTGTCCTATAAATAATCGGTATTTAGATCTAAATTTATTGATCAAATTCAAGGGATTACTTAAAATACCTTCTATAAGCTAGTAGTTGAAGATTAAGCAGTTTCTTCTCGTCTATAGATGTTGGAAGTAAGCCACCAATTAAACTTTAAATAGTTTTTTCATGTTTATGAATGCTATGAGTATAACGATACCCTTTTGTAGTGTTGATTAGTCCTAAAATCTAATGGTTCCCTGATTTCTAATCTCTATTATTACTACTTTCCACCATTTGGTCAAAAGAAATGTTAATATTTTCTAAATCATCTTATTTTATTTATTTATTTATTTAGCTTTATTTATCTCACTATGTTTAGTTCACAAAGGAGGAGTAGAATAAGGAGCAAAAAGGGGAACAAAACCTTTATACCTATTAGGAGGAATGTAATTTACTTCTATTTTATTTGATTAGGGTAGAAGAGAAGTAAATGACAAATACTTCTTAATCCGTTCAAATCTAAAAGAGTTATATTCCTAATGTTAAGAGGGAGCTACCTCTCTTAAATTTATTTCCCTCCATCATGCCTTCCTAACTAAACAAGGTAAACAATCTATTTACCTTTTTTTTCTCCTTTTTACCCCAACCAAACATACTATTACACTTTTAAGTATCCAACTTAAAAAAAAAATACTTGAGCTCCTAATAATATGCATATACATATATATATATATATATATACTATATATATATATATATATATATATATATCAATTAGATAATTATTATCTAAATTTGGGTCTTACAAACCCCTTCAAAACTTATGGGCTATGCTATGAATTGTCTACAAAGAAAGGTTGGTGATAATGTCAGATCAATTTGCCTCCTACAAGGGCAAGTTTTATTCAAATGACTTATTTACCCTTTTTGATAAATCCAAATGTATTTAACAAATATTTTCTCTCTCCCTAAACCAATTTTATTAGTGTTATCTCTCTCATCTCAATCTCACTAAAATCTTACCCCGTCTCTCTCGATTCCTCTTTCCATTTACTCTCTCCCTTCTCATCTTTTTTCCACGCGCTCTTAATCATCTCTCTCCTCTCTTCCCTCGTAAGACTGTCTGGTTCTAGGAGGTGTTGGTGGTGGTAAACACATGCAATTTGAATTGATTATTATGTTTCTCCATTAGCTTGAAAAAACCTCCTATGTGGAAAATTGAAGACTTACCTTCAAGTAATATAATTTCCTAAATGTTTTCTAGTACTTTATACCTCTTGCCTTTGATCGTTTGCTTCTTTTCTTTCTCTTCATTCACCTCCGATGATCTACTTTTCTTCTTTCTCCTTGTGCTTAATATTCTTAAAAACTAATTTTTTGAAATCTGGATTTTCATCTTTCCCTTCTAATTTTTTCCAGTAAAGCACATCCAAACCATCCCCATCCATCATCAACTATGGCTCTCTTAAGAATATAATTAAACAATATGAATTCATCTCATGGAAGAAAGGAGCAAGAAGGAGAGAGAAGAAGAGAGAAGGAGAGGAAAAAGGGAAAGATTTCATGAGAAAGAGGAGAGAGGAAGAGAAAAGAGAAGACAGAGATAGGAAGATTTTGGTGGGATGGGATAGAGAAAATGGAGAGAAGATTAGAGAGAGAAAGCAAGATGTTGGTGGGTTGGGACCTTGGGAAGAGAGAAAAAGATATGGTTAAGATATTTGAGTTGATAAAAAGGATAAATAAGTTATTTGAATAAAAATTTCCCTATCAAGAAAGAAATTGCTTTGGCAATATTGCCAGCCAAAAAGAAATCAAGTATATACTTGTTCCAATCAATTTGGGTAAGGTTTTTTATATTTTATTTCTTGGTGTGTAAGAAATTTAATTATTAATTTTATTTTCAACAGAAAAATTTTCTATTCCAAAAGCAAAATATTTAAAAATTTTATTTTCTTGTGTTTAGTTTTTGGAAGAGTATGGAAGAAAAAGGCGTGGAACCAAAAATATTTTATTCCTTTTGTCCCATAAATATAGATCTACTTTCTTTTTTAATTTGATCAGATGATAAGCCTATTTTTTTTTCTCTCCAAACAATAGTTAATTTATCAATTTTCTAATATATACACCCTCAACAAATATATATCTTTCTTAACAAAGGCCTTCTTTGTTCTACAAAAACATTGTTTGTTCTAGTCCAAGAAATGAAATTAGAAGTACAAGAATTATATAGTTTCAAAAATAATTTAGTAACATAAGAATAGAGAGGCATATAAGACAAATATTCCTCAAAAGTAATGACACGGACTATATTTCTCAATTTTGTGAAACTTAGGTAATATTACTAATTACAATACTTGAACTTCATTTTGTTATCACTTATATAATTAATGTCATTTTACACATCTATATCCTCTAGGTGTTTGACTCATATCAATTGACTATTTGAATTTCTTGTTACATCTAATGGCTCTCCTAGAAAGAAATCACTCAAACATAGACTTAGAATGTGATATAGTAAAATACTAATAAAGTATTACATGTATTTTTTTTTAAATAAAAAATGTAAAGTATTGCATTGATAAAAAAATAAAATATACACAAGTTTTCTTAGTAAGCTAATGCATACATAAGTAAAGATGCTAACTAGTCTTACAATCACAAGCTTCAAAGAGATACAAAACATTAGAGTACAAGGTGAAAACTACTTATATACATATGTTTTGACCTTTTTAATGATTTTTTTGGATGGCTGCAGTATGATGCAAACATTCATGGTTCCTTGTTGTCCAATTGAAGTACAATGTGCTTGCTAGTGCCGTGGCTTTCACCTTGGTCGACTAGCTAGTTTCGTCAATGTCATTCTTATACCACTTCAAGTAGGCAGAAGTTGAGCTCATAGCATTGCGAATCCCCATCTATGCCTTGATATTCTCCCAGACAACCTTTGTCATCTTGCGTTGGAAAAAAACAGATAGTCTACTGTTTCTAGTTCCAATCTACAGAAAACATAAATTTAGTCTTCCGGGTGGAAGGGTAGCAAGTCCTTAGTATACAGTTTTTATTTGGCACATAACCACAGTATAAAAGAGTACTTAGGGGTGAGGCATTAGTTCCAAATGGTCTTGTTCCACAGTATCACATGTTGCTTAACTTAAGAATAATCATAGGCCATTTTGGCGAAAGGGACTAAGCAAATTGCCCTTTATTGGAGAAAAATAGGAAAATAGAAGAATTAATAGAATCGAACAAAGGCTTGAGTCATATTGACACTGTCCTAAAAGACTATTTTGGCAGTCTCATTAAGATAAAACAAGCCCCTCCACAAAGGTAGGATACAGAAACAACAAAAATTTTAATAAATATGACTTAACTATTCGAAGAAAAGAAAAGGCTGTATAAAACTTGTAGAGAGTTTTTAGAAAGTTTTTTCCTTGTCTTGTAGTGTGTCAATTAGATGGATGAAGCCATCTATTTCTAGGCAAAGCATAAATGTTCAAGTATGGAAAAATTGGAGAATGAGATAAGATTAAAGCAGCAATAGACTTGGTCAAATCTGATCGTGCATGTAGCTAACATGGAGTAAAACCTGGTCAAGGATATTTGATGATAACGTGCAGCAGTTGAAGATGAACTGAAGATTTGGTCAACAATTGCTGCTATCCCTTTTGAAATATTCCAACAATCTCCCATATATTTTAAAATTATCTAACATGAAAATGATGACAAGGAAATACTAGGTTATATTCACAGATAAAAGGCTTTAAGTTTGGTGTCTTCTGGACTATGAACCAAACATAGAATAATAAAATATAACCTACAAAGTTGTTGATGAAGCTTATAGTTTCTATGAACCAATAATATCTTATTGTAAGTTAGAAATTTTATTGCTCGTCTTTTACCCTCACAATTTTGTTGTTCATTGCTGTTTTGCATGATGGGCCATGTGCGTGTCTAGTTATTCATGAGTGCTCTAGAAATTGGCCAATAACAATCTTATAAGAACGACCCCATTTCACACTCATATAGGTGAATTCATTAAGTATACACTGCTTAAATACACCACTCATAAGGAATATGAATTCATTTAAAGTTTAACTCAACCCTCACAAATAGTTTGCAATTATAAGCACTTATTCACACATTATAGGAGGGACTTAATATTAGTACTTCAAAGTCAATTTTTACTTGTTATTACCCATATGAACCTAATTCATGGGATCTCCAATCACATAAGTTGGGTTTTTATCATAATTGACTATTCAATTGCCTTTAGTCCCATTCCCCTCGATATTTCTAAAATCAACTTTCTTATTAAAGGTTTGGTTAGAGAATCGGCCAAATTCACTTTTGACCTCACGAAATCAATGAAAATTATTCCATCTCTTAACAGCTGCTTTACGAAATCATGTCTCAATCTCATGTGTCGATTTTTTCCAATGTATAAGTTATTATTGGCAATGTGAATTGCCACTTGAAAATCACAGTGTATGGATATTGAGGGTATAGGTTTCACACCCAAAGAAATATTAGATAAGAAATTCCTTAACCAATCAGTCTCAGTTCCAACTAATTCCAAAGTTACAAATTTTGACTCCATAGAGAATCTTGCAAAGAATCATTTGCAAGGATGACTTCCACATGATTTCACCCCCACCAAGGGTGAATATGAAGTCACTGGTGGATCTTGACTTATTCGTATCCGAGATCCAATTTGCATCACTATACCCTTCTAGTAAAATGGACTAACCTCCATACAGGATACCATAGTTTATCGTTCCTCTCAAATACTTCATTAGTCTTACTAAAGCAGACCAATACTCATGATTTAGATTATGAGTATATCTACTCAATCTACAGATAATATATTCGATGTTTGGTCTCAAGAAATTCATTAAATACATCAAAGTTTCAATAATTTGAACATATTTAGATTATGCTACTAGATGACCACGATTCTTCTTTAATTGAGAGTTAGGGTCATAATGAGTGCTCATAAATGTCACATCATAATTATCAAATTTCTTGAGAAGTTTCTCAACATAATATTCTTGTGACAACATAATACCATTGCCTCTCCTTATAACTCTAACACCTAATAAAGTTTATCATTTTTTTTAGAGTTCTATTTTTCCTCTCAACTACATTAGATTCAAGTGAATAAGGTGAAGTTATCTCATAAATGATGCTCTCTTTCTCACAAAATTCATCTAAGGCAAAGTATTCTCCACCTCTATCAGATCTAACCATCTTAATTTTCTTATTAATTTGGTTTTCTACTTCAGCTTTATAAGACAGAAAAGCAGTAAAGGCAAAATCTCTATTCCTAAGTAAATATAACTTAGCGAATCTCGAAAAATCATCAATAAAGATCACATAATATCTCTTACCTCCTCTAGTCAGGGTTTGCTTCAAATCACTTAAGTCTGTTGGATTGTATGCCCTCTTAGACTAGATTTTTGATGTAAAATCGAATATTTTAATAAAAGAATTTATTTTCAGAAATTGTTTGTGAATTTACTTTTTGTTTGTGCACAATTTTCGTTTGGAACAGACCCATTATGTTTAAATAAGTGGTCCATGTGAATGGTGGTCTTTCATAGTAAGGTATGGATCACGGGTTATTTAACATATAAACTTTTGTTCTTAACCTATTGATGAGACTGGGAATCTCATCATGTTTAGGTTATTATGTTATGAATTCCAAATGGGGAATGGCTTACCTTTAGCCAGTGAGTAGTCCACTCACTTCATGATATAAGCGTATTTCGAATACGTAGGACAGGACCTGTAGTAGTGGTTTCTAAAAGTACTATATGATAGAAACTTAGACTACTACCGCTACAGCGTGGACTAGTACTCTACGACTTGAGTATGAGTTGGTGGTCTGGCGAAGCTGGTAGCATATACTTTGATTTGCTATAGTTGAGGTTCTATCGTAGGGCCAATATACATGCATGTTGGGTATATGTGACTAGTTAGTTAAGACAGACTTACACAAGATAATTTTTGCACTATATCGCCCTTTGTGGTTTTCTGAATGGTCTAAAATGTTCAGGGCCCTGGGAAACATAACTTGAATGTTTGCTTTAGGGTAACTCTCTTGGAAAGCGAAAACACTCCAGGAAGTCGTGGATCATTGGACTAGAAGCTTAAGAATGGTAGATGTCATTTAGAGGGGTATTAGTACACTTCTTCCTCTCTAAATGTACGGCGATATGTAGAGGGGTATTTTAGTCATTTCACCTATAGGTCGGAGACTTTGCTAATGCAGCATTGTCCTTAGGGTCAATATTTCCTTATGGTGATATTAGGAAATATTTAAAATGTAAAATATAACTATTTATATAGTATGGGTATTTTGGTCATTTTAGCAGCCAATGCGATGTGTCTTTTTGTTCCTCGGAATAGCCCGTAAGTCCTAACTAATTTTGGGTTGAGGAATTTGTCTCAGTTCAAGAGGATTTTATTTTATTTGATTTTATTCAGGATGTCTAATTTATTATTAGACTGGAATAAAATAAATAAATAAATAAAATAAAATAGGAGTTGAGAGAAATTAATTATCTGATTTAATTGGTTAATTAATTATTCATGGCCTAGGTCCAGTATGAATAATTAAGAAATTAACCTGGGCTTAAATTAGGAAAAATAATTAATGTTTAATTATTTATTGGGTTATTTATATAAGCCCAAGAAATAAATAATTAAAGATTAATTATTTTGGTTCATTTGGGCTCATTAATTATTTATTAGGTCATTTATTTAAGCCCAGAAAATAAATAATTAATATTTATTATTTTAGGCTTTTTGGGTCCAAGAGAAATAATAAATATTATTTCGGCTCAATAGTTTGGACCGTAGGGTTTTTTCTAGATACGGTTAAGAAGAGTTCAGGGTTAAGCCAAACTTATTCTCAGGATAACATCCGGATGTTTGAAATTTGATATTCCGGAGATATGTTTATCAGATAATGAGAGACTTAGTTTTGGTTGACCAATAAACAAGTCTCTGGTAGAAGGAAAAACCCTAATCTCCCTAACTCAATAGTGACTCATGTCCCTCTCTGTGATTCACGCAGCTTTCTCTCTGACTTTCACCTCTCCTCTCCTTTGTTGTTCTTCTTGTTTCTTTGCTAATCAATAGCAAGAGAACCAAGAAAACTTGAGACCGTTCCTCTTCACTTTGTGTTCACCGACTAAAGGTTAGGTAGAGGAATATTCTGAAAGCTAAAAAGCTTGGCCCTCATGCAAACAACGCGAAATAGAAGGCTAACGGGTTTTCAACCGGAAGCTTCTTCAAGTGGGCAAGGCGAAGCGATTCCTGTCGTTCAATCTACTTCTACTCAACCTAGAAGGCTTAAGGAGCGCAAATGTATGATCTTCACGCTTCCGTGTGGCCTTTAAGGCTTGCGTTTTTTTTTTTTCCTCTGTTTTTTCCCGTCACTGCATGGCTCCCCTGTTTTTCGTCCCCTCAAAGTCTACATGAATTAGGTTTAATAAAATTGTTTCTCTAGTAACAAGAAAACATGTCTTTTTGTTATCTTAGTTTTAGCACATATTTGACATTTTTCCATACAAAAAGAATCAAATCCAGAAATCAAACGAAGAGATTACATTTTTTTAAGATAACCAAAATCAACATGTCCTAATCTAACATGCCATAGATTAAATGAATCAATAATGTAAGCAAAAGAATAAGCATTTTTATTTATCACATTGGCAACATTAAGTATAAAGAGTCTCTAATTACAGTATCATTTTCCCACAAAAGTATTATTTTTAGTCATGACAATCCTGTCAAACTTAAAGGATACTTTTACCCCCACTTTTCCCAACAAAGCCATAAAAACAAGATTATGTTTAATTGTTAGAATATGGAGTACATCATTAAGGGCTAAAGTTTTCCCAGAAGTAAGTTTTAAAACCAATTTGCCCTTTACTAGAACTTTTGCAGTTCTCAAATCTCTAAGGTAGACTACTTCATTATCATCTCTTACAGATTTGTAAGAGGAAAAAGCTTCTCGATTTGCACAAATGTATCGAGTAGCCCTAGAGTCTACCACCCATTCTTTAACATTTGCCACAATGTTCACTTGATAAATGACCGCAACAAATACATCATCTCCTTTAATCATGTTGGCTTTTGGTTTAGGAAGATTGTCATTTCTCACTCTTTTTCTACATTGTGGTGCAAGATGTCCTAGTTTTCCACAAACAAAATAGGAGTTTTTTTTTTTTTTCCCTTGAAGTTCAGATTAGAAATTTTGGATTTGTAATAATGTGATTTATTATCATACCTTTTGGAAGAATTTTCTTGTACTAGATTTACCTTCAATGCCATTTCTTTTGCTTTGGTAGCATTCACTTCCTTCTTGTTGGTGTCCTCAATCAGGATATGTGTTACGAGCTCATCCAAGGAGAGAGACTTGTCCTTGTGTTTTAGGCTATTTTTGTAGCCATTCCCAATTTCTAGTAACTTTTCAATCAATATACCTGCAATGAATTTTTCTCGTAGTACTATCTCTTTAACTTTAAGTTCTTCTACCTATTTTTTATACTCATTGATTTGAGTTTTCATCTCCTTGTCATTTGTCATTTGCCACTGGTAATATTTTCTAACTATGAACTTTTACTTGGTAGCATCTTCCGCAGTGTACTGTTTGATAAGAAAGTTCCAAATGTCTCTTGTTTCTTTGCAAGGTGCATAGATATCAAACAAATCATTAGATAAAGTTTGTATAATACTATGTCTATAAACCTTATTTGCATAAACCCATGTTTTTTGAACTTTAGATTCAGACGTTGGTCACGGTTTGAGCTCGATTAATGCATGCACAACTCCATGAAGATCAAGTAGAGAGTAGACTCGTTCTTACCATCTTTTAAAATTTTTTTCAACAAAAATTTCAATATTGGAACATCCAAAAATGGCTTGGTGTACGTGACCGGAAATGGTACTCCAGTTGTTTGCATAATAAATGGTTAAGTTGAAGCCATAGCGGTCGTAGTGGTTACAGAACCATCTCCGTTAATAGGAACGTTGGCTGAAGTAGGAACATTAGATGAAGCCATAGTCCTTTAGAATGTTGGAGAAATATAGGAAAATGGAAGAATTAATGGAAACAAACAAAGACTTGAATCATATTGACACTGTCCTAAAGGACTCTTTTGGCAGTCCTACTAAGATTAAACATGCTCTTTCACAAAAGGTAGGATACAGGAACACCAAAAATTTCAATAAATATAATCCAGCTATTCGAAGAAAAGAGAAGCCTGTATAAAACTTGTCGAGAGTTTTCACAGAGTTTTTTCCTTGTCTTGTAGTTTGTCAATTAGATGGATGAAGCCATCTATTCAGGTGTAGAAAAATTGGAGAATGAGATAAGATTGAAGCAGCAATAGACTTGGTCAAATCTGATCATGCATGTAGCTAACATGGAGTAAAACCCGATCAAGGATGTTTGAGGATAACGTGCAGCAGTTGAAGATGAGCTGAAGATTTGGTCAAAAATTGCTACTATCCTTTTTGAAATATTCCAACACCCGTTACTACAGTAAACCTACTACTTTATTGAACATTCCCTTGGTTGCTAAGATGCAATCTTTAATAGATAAAAGTTGCCTAAACAAGAGTGAATGTTGACAGCTCAACGACACGTTCCAAGTATTACATGTATTACATGCTTTATCCACAAGTATTACATGTATTCTTCTTCCCCACATAGTGAAGCGAGAAGTCCTCTCCTACTTTATTTCTCTATCCCCTTTCTTTTCCTACTTCTCTCTAATTTTCTGCCTCTGGTTTAGATTAGGCGTCTTTTCTAGCCAGATCTCTAGCTAGAACCCACCTTCTTTTTTACTGCTCTTCTTGTTTCTTTGCTATACCATCCTATTTTTTGTTTGCAAACTATGGTAATCTCCTCCTCCATCTATATTTTCCAAGATCTGAAGCTTTATGGTGAGATTTCTTTGCAATATCTATAGATTGTCCTATCTCACTCCGTTTTCATGAAGTCGTTTCATTAATCGGATTGGATCTAGCCTTTCTTCGATTTTCTATATCCTTCTCAAGTGATGCTTGAGACTACTGATATAAAGCTTTCTTTTTGCTATCTATGGGAAGAAATGGTACCAAGTTGTTTCTAGCCATTGAAGTCGAAAGTTGGCGATGGCAGGATGGGGTTGAAGATTACGTGTATTTATTATTATTTTTTGTTTATATTATGTATTTTGTACTCTCTCCTTCTAGGGTTCTTGGAGTGTAGTTTTTTCTTTGTGTACCTTGGACTTTAACCTAGTGTGTAATCGGTTTAGTTTTATTTAATGAAGTCCTTTACTTAGAAAAAAAAAAAATCTTCTTCCCCCAGGCCTTTTTTTCTTTTTTAATTTTTTTTATTCTTCACAGAAATATATTATGCACATTTTTTGTGTATGAATATTCCACTATACAACATTTATGAACATGAAGTTTAGGTACTATGCGATATTTTATTAAACAAAAAATGCTTTAAAATAAAGTAAAGGTTATGTTATGCTAATAGAAGCATGAAAGAAATTAATGGCTGGTTTGAGAGTTAAAAAATGGAGAGAAGAGAAAGGATTTGGAGAGAAAGGCATTATCTCCACTTATTTGCCAAATTTTTTAAGGAAAGAAAGGTAGAAAAGTGGGAAGGAGTGGAGAGATGAAATCCCTCTCAACAGTAGAAAAAAGTTGCTTCTGAAGTGGGAAGAAATCAAATGGATGAAGTAGTGGTGGTGGTAAAATTTTTTCAAATTCTAATAATATCTTCATCTTTCTTCTTCTTTCTAGGGTTTCAATATAGTCGCCAAAACTACAATATGAACACGAAAGTAGAATTTTGCCACCAATACAGTAACAAATTAAACAATTGAAAATGCCCTTACATCAAAATCATTAGTCAAACAACCAGCCCCAAATATTTGGATCAATTCTTAAGGTAATTTCTAGTAAAAAAATTACAGATTTATATCAAGTCTTATAATTTTCCAATTGCTAGCCACAAATTCCATATTAATCCAAATCAAAACATATGAGACAAATATAAAATCCTTAATTAGGTTTCCAATTGTACACTTTAGGAACACCGCAAAGAGGGAATATAATGGGATTAAAAATTAACTTTGTGGCTAAGATTAAGAGGAGAAGAAGGAAGAGAAGAATTGTAACTGATATTAGGAGGAAAATGGGGAGAAGAGATTGATGGTGGTCATGGTGGTAGTGGCGGTGGAGATGGGGAAGGAGAAACTTTGGAACTCAGAAAATCGATAATGGTGGAGAAGCATGGAGGGATAACTTTGTAAAATTATTTTATTTCTCTTATTTTCTCTCCTAACTCCCAAATATTTTCTTTTCTAAACTCCCAACCAACATTATCTATAAATAATTTACCTTCCTTTCTCTTCTTTTTTCTTATAATTTGATATTTCTCTCAAATTATGCCCCCAGGGGCATAGGCTGAGTGGCAAAGGCAGAGGGATTTAAGAATTTGAGAGGTTAACTTCTCGAGTTCGAATTCCCTTGCGGGAGATACGTGGGAAGGCTCTTTTGTCCCTATTCTTAATTTACACTTCGTTCTATGTTGGGGGACCGGTGTGGGTTCTCTTCTAAACTCCCAAACTAGCCTAAATCTCCAAAGTCAAGCATGTCAACTTACAAGCCTAAAGGTCTTTTTTTTTCTCCTCCTTCTGGCGGGTGTTGGGGAAAGAAGCCAAGATATTAGGACTCTGATTGACATAGTTGCATAATTCAGGGACCAAATCGCAAAAATGCATCGGAAAGATATGGCAAACCGTTGGCCTTCTCCTTGGTCTGTGATTAGAAAATGGCGTATTCTCTCCTCAGTCCCGCCAAAATTAGCGCCATTAATCAATTTCAAGAAAACCCCAAAACCTTCATTCTTGAACAATGCAAGACTGTAAAGGACCTCAACCAAGTTCATGCCCACCTAATCAAGACCCGCCTCCTCCACAACCCCGTTGTGTCCGAGCCCCTCCTTGAATCCGCCGCCCTCCTTCTCCGTGAGACGTCTATTGACTATGCGCTCGCCATTTTTCGTGGCCTCGAAAGCCCCAATTCATCAGCGTACAATGTCATGCTCAGGGGCTTGACAGTGAAACAGTCCCCTGATGCGGCAATTCGTTTGTTTAGGCAAATGATTGAAAATATGGTGCGTCCTGATGAGTTCAGCTTCTCTGGGGTTTTGAAGGCTTGTTCTAAGAAAAAACGTTTAAGGGAAGGAGAGCAGATCCATGGACAGATTTTGAAGTTTCGATCCTGGTTTCGGTCTAAAGGGTTTGCTGAGAATGCTTTGGTGCACCTATATGCCAGTTGTGGTGAAATGAGACTTGCTCGCCAGGTATTTGATGAAATGGGCGAGAGGGGTGTGATAACTTGGAACTCAATGTTTTCAGGGTACGTTAAGAGCAGGTTTTGGAAAGAGGTCATTGAGTTGTTTACTGAGATGTTAAAAATGGGAGATGCATTCGATGAGGTTACATTGATTAGTGTGTTGACTGCATGTGGAAAGTTGAAGAATTTGGAACTAGGACAATGGATCTATGATTATGTGGAGAAAAATGAGTTAATGGGCAATTGCTCTTTGCTCACTTCACTTGTTGACATGTATTCGAGATGTGGCAACGTAGATGCAGCTAGGAGATTGTTTGATACGATGCCCAAGAAGGACGTCGTGGCATGGAGTGCCATGGTTAATAGTTATAGCCAAGCAAATCGATGCAAGGAGGCACTTGCTTTGTTCCATGAGATGCAAAAGGCCAATGTAGAACCTAATGAAGTTACCATGGTAAGTGTGCTTTCTTGCTGTGCTTTACTTGGAGCTTTAGAAATTGGAAAATGGGTGCATTCTTATATTTTGAAAAACAAGTTGAAGATCAGCATCACGCTTGGGACTACATTAGTTGATTTTTATGCTAAGTGTGGTTCAATAGATACTGCAGTTGAAGTGTTCGAAGAGATGCCATCACAAAATGTTTGGTCATGGACTGTTCTAATTCAAGGTCTTGCTATTAATGGGCAAGGAAAAAGGGCTCTTGAATACTATAACCTGATGCTGCAAAAGAACGTTGTCCCAAATGATGCGACGCTTATGGGTGTTCTTTGTGCCTGCTGTCATGCAGGCCTTGTTGATCAAGGTCGGACTTTCTTCACGAGTATGAGTAGGGATTTGGGTATTGAACCAAGAATTGAACACTATGGTTGCATGGTTGATATACTAGGTCGAGCTGGATTGATTGAAGAAGCCTATGAGTTTGTAAAGAACATGCCTATCAAGCCAAATGCTGTTATATGGAGAACAATATTAGCTTCATGTAGAGTTCATAAGAATTCTGAAATCGGGGAAGAGTCACTAAAACAAGTTGTAAAATTGGAGCCTGCACATAGTGGGGATTACATACTTCTTTCTAGTATCTATGCTTCGTTAGGTAGAACAGAAGATGCACTAAGGTTGAGGAGTCAGATGAAAGAGGTTGGAATTAAGAAAAACCCAGGATGGAGCTCAATTGAGTTAGATGGGGTTGTTCATGAGTTCTTGGCTGAAGATAACGCTCACCCAGATTTGCAAGAGGTCTACATGGCAACAGAAAGCATGATCAATCAAATCAAGTTGGCTGGCTACGTGCCGAATACATTAGAGGGAAGACTAGACGCAGAAGAAAATGACAAGGAAGTTTCCATCTCTCACCATAGTGAAAAATTAGCTATAGCTTTTGGCCTCTTTAGAACTCCTCCTGGGACGACTATTAGGGTATCAAAGAATCTCAGAATATGTATGGACTGTCACAATGCAGCAAAACTGATCTCTAAAGTCTTTAATAGAGAAATTATTGTTAGGGACCGAAACCGCTTCCACCATTTTATAGAGGGATCATGTTCTTGTAATGATTTTTGGTGATTGAAATTTTAAAAAAAAAAAGTACTGGTTATATTCTTTTTATCTCAATCCTAATTCCTTCGTTTACATAGACTTTTAACATAAACTAAAGTCCCTTCATATTATATCTAACAGAAGTATCTAAGCCATTTTTTTTAGATTCTTACTAATAGATATCACTATGTCAAAGTTTGTGATTCTTTCAGGTGAGAAAGTTGGAGGAAAGAGGACACGAACATTTGTTTCGATGGCACTTCTTTAATTTCTAAAATAATAGAAGTTTTTCCCTGAGGATAAAAAAAAAAATCATCACTTTGCGTGTTTTTCTGGATAGAGGGGCATTCTCTATAAAATTTCTCATTAGACACGACATATAGTATTTTATTTCTATTGTTAATGATGACAGTCATGCAATAAAATGTGATAGAACAGACCCTCCTCCCTCAGTTGGAGATGCTGATGCTAGGTAGGATGATAATATTTACTAAATGTGTAACCTGTGTTTTTCACCACCCCCCCCCCCCCTCCTCTTTTTTTTTTTTTTTGTTTGCCTATTATCTCATGATTTTGGTACTTAAAGATAGAAATCATTTTTGAGAAATCCATCCACGCTTCAATCAGTTTAACTTTTTCGTCCAGAAGGCAAACCTTGAATTAGGGTCTGCCATTCACAAACTTGACTTTGAGAATTCCGTTCTCAGTAAAGGTGGCAAAACTCTTCTTCCGGTCATTTGTTCAACTTCTTTACCACCTTTGGCGGCCACTTCTTACAGGTCAAAGCACCACATAGGAAATCAATGTGTCCAACAGCTGTGCTAGGTCCAATCAGCTAGATTTCAGCCTTTTCAAGAACCGAACCACAAACTGACCCTGCCCGAGCCTAACCATCAACTTCTATTTTTGAACCTTAACTTATCAAACAATTATGGGTCTTAAAAATGGTTCTCGAGAAGGAAAAGAATTTACAAACTTAGCAACAATTGATTTCCCTTAACATGAAAATGTCAATTCATTAAGCTGATAAATCAACAGAGCAGCTTGAAATACACGAGGGGAGCCAGAATCCATCCAAATTATCTCGTCTCATCTTCTAACGGATACAAAACAAAACAAAACAAAACGCTCAACCATAAAAATCACCCTTCTTACACAACTATTTCTAAATTCAATGCAAGACAGTTCAAGCTCGGGAAAATTCTCTTCAATAACCACACAAAACCTTCACCTTTGACGAAATTAAAGGGATTAACCATTCATAAAATGCAAAAGCAATCCAAACACCATGGACATATTTATAAACATAGATCGGATTATATTAGTAGGATAGCTGCAAAGCTAGTTCCCCATACGTAACCACAGTAAGTTACCCAAACCATTAAATACCTTCAAAATAGCTGCAAGAATCATTACAAGCTGACCATTAACTTGGTTAAAGTTTTATATACTATATCAACTGCAGGATGGTAATTTATAACTTCAGATCACATTTCTCCAGCAATGAGATCCATTACCACACGCTTGATGCTTCCATTGTTTTTCTTAAGCAGTTTCTTGTTCTTTTCTTCATCACAAAAGCCCTGCGTAGGAAATTCACATCACAATAAACGCCGACAGTGAAAAGAATTGGATAAACATGATAATGTGAAAACAAATTTTACTCTATTTCCTCACCATCTCATATAGCTCCTCAAGGATGGGATCCCATTCGGACACACCACAAAGATCATCCACAGACTTCTCCAAGTCATACTCATTCAGCCTCAGAATTTCCTTGTTCAAATCAACTTGTTTGAATCCCATCTCCTCAAGATCCTTGAGCAGTGTCTCCTCTATTTCATTTTTCTCTCCATCTTGAGGTGACGTCTGCATAACAGTCATAGAAGCAGAAGCAGGCATAGACACAGGAGCAGGAGCAGACACTTCAGATAGATCAATAATTGGATAAGAGACTGATGATGATGACGAAGAAGGTGCTATATGATCGGGCCTAGAGACACCACCACCAACCAACAAGCTATCATTGATGGGGAAATTCACCTCTTGCTCCTTCTGTACTGGCAAATCAACAATTAGTTCAACCAAATCTGGGGTCCTGTTGGAACTGCCAAACTCAGCAAGGCCAAGCTCAGACAGGCCATCCTCCACCATGGGCTCTGGATTCACATTTATAATTTCTGGGTTTGACATCCCACTCGGCACTGGTGGCAAATTCAAATTAAAGCCGCGGAAACTTTCAAAGGGCAACTCATTTGAAGAAGCATCAACCTAAATACCAGATAACAAATCAAACGTTATCCAGCCAAGTTAGTACACTAATTATATTGATCATCAAAGCAATCATAACTTGAAATACCTGAATGAGAACCCAAACTCGCTGGCCAAACTTTTGGCCAGATGGTGAGGCCATCCTCCAGTACGAAATATACCGACCAGGATGCTTAGGTGCAACAAAATCGACAGCAACGTCAAGTTCCTTGTCCACATGCAATCCACCATTAGGGATCTGCCAGCAGATTGTGACAAACAATAAACACACCTTTCTATTGAAGCAATCTAGGAAAAATTTACAATTCCAAGCAATGACGACAACAGAAAGTGCAGGAACAAATATAGGTAATGAACTAAACACGAACAATAGTTAATATTACCCACCTCTAATTCAGCAGAAAATGCATCAGTAAGTTTGTCACCACCAATCCAAACAAGTTTGGTTCCTTGGGGCCAACCAACAGTACCATTGTTCCTCATTCGCCAGATCTTGGTGAATGGAGTCAATGGGGCCATTAGAGTACCATCCAAGACATTCATATCTTGAATAAAGTGGCTGTCCAGCTTAGACCGAATTGGCTTAAGCCCGCAACCCCTGAGAACCTGTGGATGCCCTCGAGGAGGCTGGATATATTAAATGAAGAATTAGAGGAGTCAAAATTTAGATAACTAATTTAATAGAAGTAAACAAAACACTACAGAAAACTAGAATAGACATACAATTTCATGCAAGCCCTTCAAAGAAAAAGGGTGTCTATAGGTCATTGGACGATCCATTCTTATATAATCATTTTCATTGCCCATTTGTCCAAAGCAGAAGGTACAAAGATCATAATCATCTTTCCTGCAGCAAACAAGTGAAGGATTGTGTGAATACCTCGCATGCTGTCATTACAACTAAATGAAACAAGAAAAATCATTGCTTCTTACACTTTGGACTTAAATCTGGGGCCAGTAATAGGATGCACCCCGCAGCCATCGCAACGAACTCCACGATGGAAAATTGTTCCTGAGCTGTCTCCTTGTCCCTGGTTTCTTCTAGATTGAGCCACAAAAGGAGGAGTTTGCGAAGGAAGGGCTGAGCTGTTCCCTAAAGGCATTCCCGAGAATGGACAATCACTCATAGAACTTGGAACTGGATTTGAAG
Source organism: Voacanga thouarsii (assembly GCA_026120185.1). Taxonomy (NCBI): domain Eukaryota; kingdom Viridiplantae; phylum Streptophyta; class Magnoliopsida; order Gentianales; family Apocynaceae; genus Voacanga; species Voacanga thouarsii. The sequence goes on from JANUWF010002336.1 coordinate 126,358, forward strand.
TTGTCAAATTTCCAGGGCCACTTTCCAATGCATTCCTGATACCTCCACTTCCATCCGTTGGTGGGGAGTTCGGATTGGACCCTGGACCAGGGGCAAGTGGAAAGGGAGAAGGATTAACAGTTATTGGCTTGGGTTTATTAGCTGTGACTAATTTTTCTCTTGCCTCCTTTTTATCAGCAGGAACACTTTTTGAAACAGGTGAAGCACCCACTGACGATAATTTTACCAACTTCTCAGCTGCAGTAAGCTCATCTTTTGAAACAGCTGGAGCACCTGATGATAGTTTCATCAACTTTTTCTTACCAACATTAGTCTTCAATGTACTTGGTGGCTTAGGATTGACTGATGCAGATTCAGTCACTGAGTCAAGGGCTGCCCTTAAATCCTCTAATCCTGGAAGCGTTGTAGCTGAACCTGTTGAACCTCCAGTGTCACTTTGAGACTCAACCTTATCATTTTCCAAAGTTGGCTCAGGTTTAGCATTTGTGCAGACCTTTTCAGATCTGTCAGTAGACAGCACCTCAGCTGCAGCCCCTTTAACCTTTGAACCTTCAGCATCTTGAGAGGCTGTCTCACTAGTAATGCCTCCAGGCACCCCACCATGAGCAGTAGCATTAGGGACAGACTGATAATTCAGCCATACATCCATGAGATGTTGAAGGGTTGTAGCAGAGGAACTTCCACTAGATGCCAATATTTCAGTGGCAAACTTAGCAAAAATTCTGCGCAAAGGCTCCGGTATAGAATTCAGAATGTCAATGTTGAAGAACTGAGAGGGTTGCTGCACCCTAGGTGATCTCAAGGGTGTAGAAGTTCCACTCGTCCTAGTTGAAGATTTGCCGCTCCTTCCAGTACTCAAGTTCACAGTGACCCTCAGGGGATTCAGGCCTTGCCTTACAACATCACGTAGATCTTCATCATCAGCAAGAGTTACAATGTCCTTGTCTTCATCAACATATGTCATTGTGAGTTCAGTATCAGGAGAGAACTTGAAAAGGCTGAGAATCTTCTTTCTCAATCCATCCATGTCAAGATCGAATTCCCCATCCACAACTCGACCATTGAAACGCCTAAGTATTTCGGCATACTTAACCTGTATAGCAATAACCATAAGCCATTTTGGAAAATGACATGCAAGTGGTAGCCCATATGATAAAAGAGTTGATGCAATGGATAACTGATATTATAAAAGATTTCATTCAAAGACACCTATTCTAAAGTGAAAGCACAGACCATGACGAATATGAAAATAAGAGAATCTAGATTACAAACAAGAACACTTTTTTTTTTTTTTTTTTGAGGGGGCAACTGAGATTCATTGCTTAAGGCTATTTATCCCGAATACATGCATTCTTTTCTTTGAAGGACAGGGGTGCCAATGGAAGACAAGGTTCTCATTTTCTTTTGGTTAACGGCCTTTTACCTTTTTCCTCATGATTCATCTGGATATATCCAAGAGAAGAATGCCCCCATCAGGGGAATAAATTTCCCGGGGATAATCAAGAAATTCAATCGTGAGGGCCTAGGCATGGCGCTTTAAGCTATAGCATTCTTCATTGCAAGCTTGTGAATATATCAGAAAACAGAACCAAGGCAAAACCAAAAGATCTTACTTTTGAAAGAATATTCCGACATAAATCAAGATTACCTTTAATATTAATAAAATTATTTGTCACATGCCACAATACAGATGCACACAGATTCATGGCAGACACACTGAATCATGGAAAGAGAAAAGAAAATTGATAACAAAAAACATCAGATGAAAAAATATACCAAGGAAATGATCTAAAAACAAGCCAACGAAAACTTAACTTTTGAAGACAATCCCAAACAAGAACATCAACCAAAATTGAAAGGGGTATGAAAGGTAGACTTTCTTCCTCGTTCTTCAACCATTCAAGAAACAAATTACAGTTCTCTCCATCAGAAAACAGAACCAAGGCAAAACCAAAAGATCTTACTTTTGAAAGAATATTCCGACATAAATCAAGATTACCTTTAATATTAATACAATTATTTGTAAAATGCCACAATACAGACGCAAACAGATTCATGGCAAACACACTGAATCATGGGAAGAGGAAAAAATTGATAAGAACAAACATCAAACGAAAAAATATACCAAGGAAATGATCTAAAAAAAAGCCAACGAAAACTTAATTTTGAAGACAATCCCAAACAAGAACATCAACCAAAACTGAAAGGGGTATGAAAGGTAGACTTTCTTCCTCGTTCTTCAACCATTCAAGAAACAAATTACAGTTCTCTCCATCAGAAAACAGAACCAAGGCAAAACCAAAAGATCTTACTTTTGAAAGAATATTCCGACATAAATCAAGATTACCTTTAATATTAATACAATTATTTGTAAAATGCCACAATACAGACGCAAACAGATTCATGGCAAACACACTGAATCATGGGAAGAGGAAAAAAATTGATAAGAACAAACATCAAACGAAAAAATATATCAAGGAAATGATCTAAAAAAAAGCCAACGAAAACTTAATTTTGAAGACAATCCCAAACAAGAACATCAACCAAAACTGAAAGGGGTATGAAAGGTAGACTTTCTTCCTCGTTCTTCAACCATTCAAGAAACAAATTACAGTTCTCTCCATCAGAAAACAGAACCAAGGCAAAACCAAAAGATCTTACTTTTGAAAGAATATTCCGACATAAATCAAGATTACCTTTAATATTAATACAATTATTTGTAAAATGCCACAATACAGACGCAAACAGATTCATGGCAAACACACTGAATCATGGGAAGAGGAAAAAAATTGATAAGAACAAACATCAAACGAAAAAATATACCAAGGAAATGATCTAAAAAAAAGCCAACGAAAACTTAATTTTGAAGACAATCCCAAACAAGAACATCAACCAAAACTGCAAGGGGTATGAAAGGTAGACTTTCTTCCTCGTTCTTCAACCATTCAAGAAACAAATTACAGTTCTCTCCATCAAACTCAATTTTAATAGTTCACAGGCCCGGAAAACACCCATAATCAGTTGGTCCAACCAAAACAAAAAGAAAACAAAGACATATAACAAGATAAATTATAAATTTACATACGAGGAAAAAATCAATTTAGCTTTTCAACATTGCAATCAGAGCAAGATGATCACAAAATCGAAACGCATTTGCGATATTGACTGCAGCAAAACCGTAGTTTCACAAATCAGTGTAAAAATACAAAAACTGCCTCCACTGAGCCCTTAGTAGCATCTAATCAACTCAATCCCTCGTCAACACCCAAACGGAATCAACAGAGCAAATGAACAGTCCAGAGTCCCCAAAAATACCAATCACTAAATTAGCAACAACACATATACCCATCATAACAACAAATTCAGTATCAAGGAAACGTCAGCAAATTATTAAAAATTTTAAAAAACAAACCTTGATCACTATAGTGGACTCCATAGCCAGAGATAGCGTCCCAAATAAGCCGCAAAATACCTCTTCAGTGTATCAATCACTTCTTTTTGCCTTTCCAACTTTTATATATACACACCTGCATATATATGCCTGTACTAGTAGCGGATCAAAACAAAAAACAAAAACCAAAAACCCTAACCCTCGAAATTAGATTGGAAAATCGATCAAAGAGGAAAACTTCAAAGAGACTGGATCTATTAAACAGCGGTAATCTAACTATATACGAGATTTCCCGCAATCCACGTGTAGTCGTAAGCTGGGTTTGCCTCCATTAATCTCTTTTTCGCTCTGCTCAGAACGAAGGCCTCTTCTTGTGTACATATAACAGGAGTATGTGGTTTGGGTTTTTTTTTTTTTTTAATTTTCTTGTTGCCAAAGAAAACCACAGGGCTAAGGAAACAAACAGCGGGATTAGATACAGAAGGAGTACTGTAAGGAAAGGTGGGGACCAGTTACGTGATGATATGAGTGGGTTTTGAAAATAGTACAAAGTAGAACTACGAATAAAACATTCACACGTGTAAAAACACTTTCATTTGAGCACTTTTAGGTGTACGTGATTTGATTTTGGGGTTTAGTAGAGCTTTGGATATCGATTAGGGGAAATGATTGAGTGATTCTAGAGAGCATGGTACTGGCAGGAAGAGCAAGAGAAATATATATATATATATATATATATATATATATATAAATGTTATAAAATTAGGGTAGTGTTAGAATAAAATCTACACACTACACACTAAGAAAATTCTAACTATTCTTTGCACAAGAATTTCTCTTCAAACTTCTCTCTTTCTTTCTCTCACAATTCTTTCTCTAATCTTTCTTTCACTAATCTTTCTTTCACAAAATGATGGTATATTACAAACTTAGAGAATAGCTCTATTTATAGAGCTCTAATTAGTGGATTACATCATGGCATACATCATCTTCCACTAATCTTAATTAGTGGTGTCTCCACTAAATGGTGGACATCCATAAAAATCTTCTATAATAATTCACATAAATCCATAATTAGTGGAGCCTCCACTAATTAATAAAGATTCTAATAATTCATAACACTCCCCCTTGGATGTCCATCCATTACATAAAGAATATGCCTCGTTAAAACCTTACTAGATAAAAACCCAGTGGGAAAAAAATCTAGTGAAGGAAAAAGAGTACACTATTCTATATGTCTGTTTATTACTCCCCCTAATGAGATGATTCCTTTAAATCTTTAAACCGACGCATACCAATTTTATATCTCAACTTCTCAAATGTTGCAGTCGGTAAAGTCTTCGTGAAAATATCTCGCGAGGTTGTCACATGACCGAATTTGTAGCACATCAATTTCACCTTTCTTCCGGAGTTCATGAGTAAAGAAGAATTTTGGTGAAATATGTTTTGTCCGATCTCCTTTAATATATCCTCCTCGTAATTGAGCTATGCAAGCTGCATTGTCTTCATAAAGAGGAGTTGGAATTTCTTTGATTGATGATAATCCACAACTTTCTCGGATATAATGAATCATGGATCTTAGCCATACACATTCTCGACTTGCTTCATGAATGGCTATAATTTCAAGCATGATTTGAAGAAGTAGTCGCTATAGATTGTTTCGTAGAACGCCATGATATAGCAAGATTTCCACATGTAAATAGATAGTCCGTTTGAGAACGTGCTTTATGTGGATCAGATAAATAACCAAGATCTCGCATAACCTATCAATGTTGGACTGGTTTTATTTGAATAAAATAATCCGAGATCAATTGTACCTTGGAGATATCGAAGGACTTGTTTAATTCCATTCCAATGTCGTCGTGTTGGTGAAGAACTAAATCTTGCTAATAAATTGACAAAGAAAAGCAATATCGGATCGTGTATTATTAGCAAGATACATCAATGCACCAATTGCACTCGAGATATGGTACTTGAGACCAAGGAGTTCTTCATCATTTTCTTGAGGTCTGAAAGGATCTTTATCCACATTTAATGATCTGACGATCATTGGAATACTCAATGGATGTGCTTTGTCCATGTAAAATCTTTTTAGCACTTTTGTCAGTATATGTTGATTGATGAATAAATGTTCCACTCTCCAAATGTTCAATTTGTAAACCAAGGCAAAATTTGGTTTTACCAAAATCCTTGATTTCAATTCTCTTTTAAATAATCAATTGTTTCTTGGAGCTCTTCGGAGTTCCAATAAGATTAATATCATCAACATATATAGCTAATATCACAAATTTAGAACCGCATTTCTTAATAAAAACACATGGACATACCTGGTCATTTTTAAATCCCGCTTTCAATAAATATTCACTAAGACGTGTGAACCACATGCGCCCAGATTGCTTCAGGCCATATAATGATTTCGCAACTTGATGGAGTAATTTTCACGAGGATAATGTTTATATGCTTCAGGCATATGAAATCCTTCGGGATTTTCATGTAAACATCATTTTCTAAATTTCCATACAAGTAAGCAAGTGACAACATCTAATAGGCGCATATCTATCTTTTCATGTACTCGCCAAACCGATAAGATATCTGAGTGTAATAGCATCAACAACAGGAGAATAAGTTTCATCATAATCAATACCTGGTCTTTGTGAAAAACCTTGGGCTACTAATCGCGCTTTATATCGAACGATTTCACTCTTTTCATTGCGCTTTCGCACAAATATCCATTTGTAGCCAACAGGTTTTACACCTTCTCGGTGTTCGGATCTGCAGGTCCGAAGACTTCACGTTTTGTCAGCTGCATTTAACTCCGATTGAATCGCATCTTTCCATTGCAGCCAATCTTTTCTATGCCGACATTCATCAATCGATATTGGTTCAGGATCATCATTATCCCGTGTAACATCAAGAGATATATTGTATGCAAATATATTATCAATAACAGTTTCTATCCGATTCCAACTTCTACCAGAAGTGGTATAATTGATAGAAATTTCAGTGTTACTTTCATCAACTTCTGGTTCTTTGTCATCAGTTCTCTCTTGGTCTTTATCATTCTTTTCTTCAATATGATCTTCTGGATCATTTAATCCTCTTTTCTTTCGAGGATTTTTATCTTTAGAACCAAGAGGTCGGCCACGCTTCGGCATGCTTTTGGCTCCAGCAGCTATATGTAAAATCTTTTGTTCTGTTGGAACTTCAATTAGAATAGGAGCATTTATAGTTGGCATATGCGATTTTGTTACTCTTCTAGAGTCAACAAAAGCGTCTGGCATTTGATTTGCAATGCTTTACAAATGAATTATCTTTTGAACTTCAAGTTCACACGTGCTTGTATGCGGATCAAGATAATTTAATGATGTTGTCCAATCACGATCTTTCTTGTACTGTTTCTGTTCTCCCCCTAATTTAGGGAATAATGATTTCACAAGAGAATAAGAAAAGAAATATAAGAAAATGATGACAAGCAGAAAATGCCAAGAAAAATATCTCCTTTTTTTTTCACTCTTCCCTGCATCGACTTTTCCTCTTCCTCTCTTGTCTTTTCTTCTCCTCCGACCCTCTACCTACCATCTACCTCTTCTTCTTCCTCATACGATATATATATATATATATATATATATATATATATGTATCGATATATATCTCGATTATCGATCATTAGTAAACATCAAAAACAAAAATCACAAAGCAGATATGGAGACTCGTAATTCATTTGAGACATGGTCAAATTTTGACTTGGTTTCTGCAGCAGATGTTGATGTATTTTCCTTTCCAAACCAACCGCTTCTGCCTAATTCGAACACAGAAGATTTTGATATGTTTTCCTTTCCAAACCAACCACTTCCTCCTAATTTCGGGTGAGATACCTTTGAGGGCTTCCATTTGTTTTTAGTGTGCTTGATAATGAAATTAAACTCTCTTTTGGTTTGTTTTTTATGTAAATCAATGGAAGTTTTGAACATACCGCTTTGGACCAAGTTGATCTCGCCCCTACAAGAGATCGCTTTGATATCTGTTCCTCTTGATGCTATTCCTTTGAATGAGGATATGCTTGTGCATGATCCATTCTACTCTCTAATGGATTTTGAACAAAGCCGTAATATGATTCCAGAGTTATTATACATTTAAACATGGATTTTGAATGGTATTACCTTTATCGATATTATTTTCTTTTTCTAGGAGAAATAATGAGTGGTCTTGGCAACGAAGTCTGAGTAAGTACTCATGAAATGTATAATATCGAAGTTCAAGATATTATTGCAAACAAAATTCCTGGGGAGAAGAAGATGATTAAGAGGCAGAGAGAGAAGAAGGGCAATAACTCCCAGACACTATCAAGAGAAACAATTTCGCAATACTTTTACCTACCAATCAAGAGCGCAGCCAAAGAATTGAATATTGGCATAACCTGTCTCAAGAAAAGATGTAGGGAGTTAGGAATTCGTCGATGGCCTCACAGAAAGTTGGTGAGCTTGGAGACCATAATTAAGAATGTTCAGGTTCTCTCTCATACATACTTATAATTTGCAAGTATGAAACTATGAAAGATTTATAAATAAATAACCGATGATATCACTTCGATTTACAGGAGATGCAAAATAAAGAAGAAGGAGGACATATGGCTGAGAAGAAGTTGAAAGAAGCCATTGCGATATCGGAATGTGAAAAACAGTTAGTGGAAGAAAGTCCTAATACGCAGCTTAGAGGACCAAACACAGTAAATTGAGACAAGCATGCTTCAAGGCCAAATATAATAAGAAATTTAATTATAATAAACTTAAGGAGATCATAAAATCTCAAGACTCATTTCGCAGTAATTTTACTAGCTAATTCTCGCTACTAGTCTCGATGTCGGCTCAAAGGGGAAAGAAAATGAGGAGGATGTCGAAAAAGAGGAGTCGAAGTCCATAATTACTAATTGTTTGTCTTCCTCTAATGTAAATATTGAAAAAGAACAATTACAAACCTTCATCTTAAATTTGTCACTCAATTACAAAAGAGCAACTATAAGCATGTATCCTCAAGTTCATATGAACACTAGTGATATGAATAAAAGATGTGATGCTTATTATTAATGGAAATATCTTTTTCCCTTATTATCTTTTCTGCTCCACTTCAGTGGCCAGTATTTCTCTATGATAAGGGAAATATCGAGTGTGTCCATGACCATAACCACGACCACCGCCACAACTACGACTATAACGATGGCTTTCACTGGAGCCAACAACATTCACTTCGGGAGTGCTCGTTGAGCCAGCTCATCCGGCTTCATGATTTCTCAATAATAACTCATGTTAAAGTCGTCAATTTTGGATACCCTTTTTCTCGATATTGTTACTGTAGAACATGAAAAGTGGAGAATGTCTTCTCCAATATAACTTCATCAGTAACTTTTTCTCCATAAAATTTTTAACTAAGATGTAGTTTTATACATCACGGAGTTCACGGTTTTACAATCTTGCAACTTCAAGTGCAACCATTCATACCGTGCAGTGGGTAGTACGACCATCTTCAGGTGGTCAAATCTTTCTTTTTATCCACATGACATATGGATCTCTTTTTTTTAGCATTTAGATGCATTTTCGTATGACATATAATTTTTTTTCGTAAATATCAAGGGCTACAAATTCGAATTTAGCGAGATCAATAAATGCGTACTGTCTTCTCGGCTTTAATAACTGGCAGAGACTCGTGTCGATAACGTGTTATAAAATTAGGGTAGTGTTAGAATAAAATTTACACACTACACACTAAGAAAATTCTAACTATTCTTTGCACAAGAATTTCTCTTCAAACTTCTCTCTTTCTTTCTCTCACAATTCTTTCTCTAATCTTTCTTTCACTAATCTTTCTTTCACAAAATGATGGTGTATTACAAGCTTAGAGAATAGCTCTATTTATAGAGCTCTAATTAGTGGATTACATCATGGCATACATCATCTTCCACTAATCGTAATTAGTGGTGTCTCCACTAAATAGTGGACATCCATAAAAATCTTCTATAATAATTCACATAAATCCATAATTAGTGGAGTCTCCACTAATTAATAAAGATTCTAATAATTCATAACAAAAAGAAAATTTTGTTGATTAGTCCTTACACTATTTTCGTCAAAGGGCTTTCAATTGATTTTTTTTTAAAAAAAAAACATTTTAGTCTATAACATTTTTTAAATTGACAATTTAATTTCAAGCTATCATTTTAATTCTGTTAGTCCATAAACCTTTTAAACTACTAAATTAGTCTTGATAATATTTTTTTTAAAAAAAACTTTTCTAAGCTTAACTGTTGTTTTCAAGTGGATCTTTATAATTAATTTTATAACGAAATTTAACTAAACGTTATTCATCTTTTTATATGTAAAAAAAAAAATTATCTGTAAAATTTCATTCCCCAAATCATTGCCAATTAAGGCAAAATTCAATAGTATAACTTATAAATTTTCATTGTTTACAATTTTGTAGTAACATTAAACTAAAAAGTTATAGGGATGCACATAGACCAAAAAGAAAAGAAAAAGGTTAGAGATGCTAGAATCTCTCTTTCAAGATTATATTGCTAAGGATTCGAGTGCTTCAAAAACATACGTGGAAGAAAGTTTTCTTGAATTTAGAATTTTTAACCACAACTAATTTCTTATTTGGAAAATTGTTTGAAAATCTACAATTAACTTGAATTTCATATGCTATTCTTCTTATTGAATTTAGATTTGGAGATTAAGTGAGATTTTCGTGTTAATTTCTGTTCTGCCACCAGCAACTAGCAAAGTCAATGGACTTTTAAGGGGGATTTGACCAAATCGGGTCAAATTTAAAAATACGCACTGCAAGAGAGATGGATTCAGTAGGTATCTATGATGAGGGGATTCCTCGTTGTTGTTAACAGCGTGGTCGCGGTGGAACTTGCTATTGCCAACATCAAGGAACATTAAGCTACCCATGCCGACTTGTGGGTTACAATTCGTTTTTTTTTTTTTTTTTTTTTTTGTGCCTCGCGACTGCCAGTCGTGAGGGCAGCATGCTCCGCTATTTTTTTTATTTGTTTTAATTTGTTTTATTCATTTTAATTAAGTTTAAAAGTTTTTAAAACTAAATTTATATTATTTTTTAAAATAAAAAATTCTATATAAGTTTAAAAAATTATCTATAAAATAAAATATAAAAATATTATTTATAATTCTCTTAAAACTAATTTTAAATTTAATTATTCTTAAATGTATAACTTATAGTATTATATAAATTACAAAAATAATAATTTATATTTTAGTGAATAATAACGATGAAATATTTCGTGAGTTACCAAGTATTTTTCTAATTTCAAACAAAAAAGTAAGAATTTCAAAATAAAATGTAAAATTTTATAAATGAATTATTGAGAAAAAAATTATATATCAAGTAGTCATATTACAATGAAATCATCTAAAAGGATGTCAGCTAGTCCCACAATGAAATTCTCGACGGTTCCTTAGGGGCTGAACTCGTCTTGGAGGTTGTTCTTGAGGTTGTGGTTCAGATGGCTCCTCATCGTGTTATTCTGTAGCGTATGAGGGACCTGCATCCTCTTCAAACTGCATATGCCGTCTACGAAATCACTCATTTAATGGACCAACATCATACTCACCGACAGAAGAATGACGCCTAATATCGAATACTAGGTGCTGTGTAGTAATAAAATAATCAATTGTTGCAGGATCACCTACAATATAATCACCTTCATCTATCGGCACAAGTGAGTAGTGATCCTGTTGAGGAATTTCGTCCGCTGCAGCATGCCAATGTATCCACCTACCGCCCCTTCGAATTGGCACTTCTCGAGGAACTTGTTGCGAAAACTGTGGTATTAGGTCAGAAGAATACGATCGTCTAGAAGGCTCGTATGGCATGCGATTCAGACGATCTACTTCGCCACCAGCAGTCAATGTACGCAGGGCAATATCTGATATTCTTCCGTAGCCTTACTGAGAGTACGATGTATCATCAGATTGGGACGCTTCGTTGCTTATTTGCAAGATCTAGTGCAACGCATCGGCCTGCATACACATTTTCAGAAACGTCATTAAAAATATATAAATAAATTGTAATTTATATATACATACATGTACTAGAAAAATTTTACTTACATATACTTCTAGTGTTAAACTAGTAGATTGATAACCCATAGGATTCGGTTGTTGTATTGTTGGATTGGTAATCAATCGCTGTGTGTGAGTCCAATACCAAGCAGCATAATCAGATGAAACCACCGCTTGCCTAAAAGTGAGATGTCCTGTCATAACGTATGTATGCCAGTGCATCCAGTTAGTACGGTGCAGCATATCAACCTCATCTCATCCAGTACCAGTAGTACACAGGTCACGCCGGTGCAAATTTAACCCCGTGTCAACAGCTTTAGGAATTAATTGCACCATTCTAAATTGTCGCCTAACTCTATCGGGTCAATGCAGCTCTATCGTCTCTCAATACAACAGTGATGTGACGACGCCCATATCTGTCGACTATGCATGCAATATGGAGGGAGAGATGCCAACGTATGCTCACTGTATGATTGCCAAATAAACTGCACAAATTAACTCGAGTTTAGTATCAACAAAAAATAATGACAATCTATAAAACTTATACGATGGAACGTTCAAAAATATAATACTTACATGATTGTATCGCATTCGATCCAACTGATCTCTGTACGCAATTAGAACATGGGTTGGCGTGCGAGAAAGTTCTAATGGACCCTGCCATATTGCTCATATAGGCGCATGTTGTGCAACATCCTCTATTGGATGTACTCTATCTGGTCTGGTAGTAGGAATACGCTCCCATGCCCATAACTATTACAAAAGTAATAATAAGTTTATAATTAGATCTCATAATTATATTAACAATAAAATACTAATAAGTTTAAAATTAGATCTTGTAATTAATTTTATTACGTACTTGAAGCAATAGTAGGGGACTACTGATTTGATGTGTCGTGTATGAAGTAGCATTGCATATACAACGATACAAATATGCCAGTACTGCACTTCCCCAACTAAGGGTCCCCGACAAGTCTAAGTCACGGATATATCTTAGGAAGCGCAAATGAACACGACTTCCGAATTTGTCCGGGAAAAGGAATCCGCCAAGAAGCTGCATGATGCGACACCGTGTGTGCTGTGTAACTATATCTGCAGTTGCGTCTGGTGGGAGTGGTTGGGTCAGGGCTCGCTCGATTGCGCTTAACCTCAATTGAGACCCGCCTAAGTCCGTGCCAGTGGGTCGAAAATCGAATAGTGCATCGCACAAGGTATACAACTCCTCTTGTGAGCAGTTGAACCCACGACCAATGATCGGATTGTTGGGGATATGCCCTAGAGTCAATTTGTGCTTATACTATTGTCGTTATGTTTTATATAATAATATGAGGCTTTCCTTTCCATGAATAGTTTGTTTTGTTTTGTGGTCATCAAGTACGTGACTTGATAATAAAACTCAACAATGAATACAATGACTATTCTAAATCTGTCCCTGATCGTTTATTATTATTGGAACAATAATAAATTAAGATTAGTATGTTTGTGACTGGATGGCTATGTTTTACTGGTCATGGATATTTATGATATCAAGTTAAAACATAAATAAATATTAGAGAACATTGTATTGGATATGACCCACTGTGAGAGTACTTTATGGAACATGTCATAAGTACTTTCTAGCTATAATAATATTAAAAATCCTTTGACCTAAATTCATCATAATTTCCTACTTGATAAATTCTATATTTTGACATTGTCTAAAGTTGTCTTTAATTAGATAATAAATTAGACTACTGTTGGATATAGAATAAATCGAGGAGAGGAATATGATTGATTGTGAAGGAATTTATCCCTCTCAATTATGGGAGAGATATCCATGAGCCCCTTGATAAGTTAGGCTGTTAAAATGCATGGCCGTGCTCAAATATATCAATCTAAGATATTGATATCATTTGTTTGAACAGTTTACTATGAAATTAAGAAATAATTGATTGAGCTTAATAAGGATGACATGCTCCGTGCCTTATGCTTAATCTGGATATCATGTGACAAAAGGACTAAATATAAAATTATGGTTTGGTTCAAAGAGATTACCGATCTTCATTTAACCTGGATAGTTATAATGTTTTGCTAGAAACCGCTTATAACTTGTGGACCATTTAAATATGATTTGGGCACACTGCCAGTGTTAAATGAACCTATAGGATCACATAATAAGCGAACTTGTTAGGTTATTTTCTGGTAACCGGATTCGATGAATCTGGAAACATGTCTAAGTTAATCGAACTTAGAAAATCTACCAGATACAATGAATCTGGAAATATGTCCACATTCGATGTATCTGAATGATGTCCAGATTATAAGAATTTGACTCGGTAAATTAATTAGTTAAATTACCGAGATAATAGCAGAATCTTATCGTATCAGTTTTAATTTAATTTGAATTTAAATTAAAATACGATAAGATATTATTAGGGTTGGACTCTAAGAGGTTTGGAGTGGGTTTTTAAGAAAACCCTAGTCGTCTTCTTGTGAGTGCCAATTCTGTTGTAAAAATTCGTGCCTTCATCCACCAGAAAAATAAGCCTCTCAAAAACCCTAAGCGCTAGCACTCCCCGGGTGACGAGTGAGTTCGCGGTGTGTATCCGATTGAGGACGTTCGTACAACTGCAGCGTCTGATGATCGTTCGGGTTGCACGCACAGCAGCACAATCGGAACTGAAGGATATCGATTACACATAACAGAGGTAAATCTGCAAACCTACGATCTTCTTAATCGTTTACTTAGATCCTCGGAAGGGATTCGTGGATGTTTTCCGCATTTAGGAGTCCACAAATGCTAACACGGATCACCGTCAATGCGTAAACCGAATAGAACCTCCACATCTTGGAATGTAATAGTCGCCTCACCAACTGGTAGGTGGAAAGTGTGTGTCTCTTGGCGCCATCTCTCCACCAATGCCGTAATAAGTGGATGATCAATTTTTATATACGGTAGACGGATGATTCCACTGAATCCAACTACATCCATAAGTTGTACTACACGGGGATCGAATAGTCTGGCATCCCAAAATGTACTGTCATGACGTCTTGCATACAGTACTTGTTCTTCTAATTGCCTTACCCAAATATAAGTGGACCGATGTCTACGCTGTTGTGTCAGTACATCAGGGATAATAGGGCCAGGATCGACTCCTTCAGCTGTAGGTTCGGTCATATTATCCTAAAACAGCGACATGTTTAGAGGAGTAGTAAGTTTATCTCTCAATAAAAGAAAGTACAATATCAGATAAAGCTATACAGTAAGCAAAGGTAATATAGACGATACTGTTTGTACAATATCAGATAAAGCCATACAATATAAGATAAAAACTATTTGTACCAATTACTTTAAGACAATACTAATATATAATAATTTCCAATCATACACCAATAATTAAAGTTGATACACCAACAATTATACATGATACAATAATTTATAACCATACAATTTACCCTAGAAAACCACTACATCATGAACCATAAAGTGCACTATTAGGGAAATTTCTCCTATTATGCCCAGTATGATGACAGTTTCTACACCGAAGAGGCGAGTCAGGGTTATACTAGTCCATCTCATTTTTTATGCGCGATGTCCTCATACGACCGTGACGACGGTTCTTGAATCGATGAATATTTGGAGCCAACGTAAAAGGAGGATTGCGCCAGTAATCCTCGTGTGAAATCCTGAATATGTTGTGGTGTTTAAGGGTGATATGAGATCCCCTGTATTCAACCCTATTTGTTGACAAGCTACAAATGCGTGCGAACAAGGTATTCTGTATATTTGCCATTTGCAGCAGCTGCAGATCCTTGAACCAATATCAATCTAGTATGAATTATTCCCCTTTCCATACTCACGAAATGGTGATAAAACACTAAAAATGCCCTGACCTTGATCATAAGCTTGCACACGTTGGCTTCTCCCCTTCAGTTCATTCTTCACAAATTTAGACCATATCCGAGAAGAAAAGTGATATCTACTATGATTAGCTTCTTCTCTGTGGTCATTGAAGTATTTAACCATTTTTTTGAAAGAAGATTCGACAATCAACTTGATGGGCAGAGCACGTATGTCTTTAACAACATTGTTAAATGATTCCGCAAGATTAGTTGTCATATTACCAAACCGATGTCCACCGTCATAAGCAAGCGTCCACTGCTCCTTCGGGATCAAATCTAGCCAAGCCTTCGCTTGCGGGTTTAACAAACCTATTTATTCCATAATCTTCACAAATTTGCGCTCTTTGCTTTGAGTCCCAACTGCATACATCAACTTCTTCAACTGATGATTCTTGAACTTTGCATTGAAGTTGCTCCGGATATGTCTCAGACAAAATCTGTGCACTGCCATTGGCTCCTGCCAGCTCGGTAGTCGATCAACAGCATTCTTTATCCCAATGTGTCTGTCTGATATTAAACAAACTCTTCGATCCTTTAGCACATGCTCTCTGAGTAGGGACAAAAACCAACCCCAATTGTCATTCGTTTCTTCATCGACGACTACAAATGCAAGGGGCAGTATATGATTATTGGCATCTTGACCTACTACTGTTAACATTTTTCCCTTATATGTGCCTCTAAGAAATGTCCCGTCAACGCTAACTACCGGTTTCATGTGAAGAAACGCATCAATGCATGGTTTGAATGTCCAAAAAACATATCCAAATGTCCTAGCCCCACTCGATTCGGTGGGTAAGAAGTACACTGCCACGACGAAACCAGGATTCGCATCCTGTAATGCTAGCATATACCACGGTAGTTGGTCGAACGAATTATGCCAATCTCCGTATATCATCTCAATAGCAAACCTCCGAGCGTTCCACCCTTTTCTATAGGGCAGAGTGAAATGCAGTGTATTTTGAATATGACTGTTTATCTCGTTGACTTTAATCTCCGGATTATCATGAATCATCGTCATAATATGCTTCGCCATGAATTTTGCGCTCATATTGCGATGGTTCCCGCCCACAGTTTGGACTAGACAAATATGATCTCCATTCCAGCGAGATATCTGCCATAAGTTATGACTCTTTTTCTTTCTTGTACGGATTCTCCAAGGACAAGGATGCTGCTGAGTTGAATTTTTACACTCGGCAATCCACAATGCACTCTTACTTTCCACTATTCTAAACTCACGTCCAATCCTAAATGACCATAATCGAACAGTCCAAAGTAACTCATCTTTATCCCTGAACCACATGCCAACCTCAAATCATTGTTCAATTCTGACCAAAAATCCATCACACTGCTACTTGTTCCAAATCCATCAGCTTCGTTGTCTATTTCCTGAGTAGCATCCAACCTATCAAGGTACACTGCATATGGTGGATTATATAAACGTTCATATTCAGCAGGTCTTCCAGGCTCTTGTTGCATTACGAAGTGATCGGGAATCTATTCTTCAGTATCATCATCTCCCTTGGGGTCCTCATCCTCATCGGGAGTATCTTCTGCTGTAGGCCCATCAATATCAAAGGTAGGTCCCAAACCATCTATCGTCGCTTCCGGTGCACCAACCCAATTGCGCTCTCGAGCAACCCACTCATCAACTGGAGTTACATCTAAGGGTACACCAATTTCTGCAGATGAAAATAGCTGTGTCATAACACTTGGTTGGAAGGGTTTATATGACTGATTACTTGTTCCAACAACCGGAGTATTTGGATTGGATGTTATCTGGAGGGATTGGAAAGTGTCAGTCGGGAGCTGTTGCTGAAAATATTGAGGTCAATAGGTGCAAGTAGATTTAAATCAAAATTAGGCATATTCTTATGAGCAGCTGAGTTCAATAATTTAGTGAAAGTCCCAGTGATGTTTGCTTGGCTGTTTTGCCCTTGACGTTCTGTTCCTGCTACATTTGGTATCTGGATGATCTCATGTCTAATATGCAGATCAATTGGTTGTCCCTGCACGGTAGATGAATAGTATCACAAACTTTCCATATCTTCATCATCATTTATAAAAGTTGTTGTAGACCTTATTGTCTACCAATAGCAATATTTTCCCTCATTGTGATTCGTAACTGAACAGTGACCGTATCAAATCCTCGAATTGCACATATTTTATTGACTAAACCGAGGAAATTAACTCGATTTCTCACAACCAATGCTTTTCGACAGGGACCATTAAAAAAATCGCCATGTTCTGTACGTATAATGTCGCAATCCCAATACAACCGTAATCTAACAGGTTGTTCTAATGACATTGTACGTATATAAAAGTAGAAGTATTTTATCTATTAAAAAATTTTAAAAAATATATAAAAAAAGCTATCATAATATATCGATCGTCATTATAAAGAAATATATGCCAAGTATAATTAGTTAACTAATTTCACTAAAATTAAATAATAAAATATCTATTAAAAATATCAGGCATTAATTAGTTAAAACATTAATAAAAATTACAAGTATTAATTAATTAAAATATTCAGTATTTATTAAAATATCAAGTATTAATAAAAATTAATTAAGTATTTTATAATTAATTAAATTAAAAAAATATTTAAAATATAATAACATTTTAATTATCTATCAATTTATAAAATATTTAAAATAATATAATATTTTAAAAATTTGTAAAGTCTAAACAACACTATTAAGTATAATTAATTATCTAAATTTATTAAAAATAATTAATTAATTAAAATATCAAGTATAATTAAAATGTCAAGTATTAATTAATTAAAATATTAACTAAAATAATTTAACATAATTAATTAAAAACATCCTATATTAATTAAATTAATTAAGTATTTTATAATTAATTAAACTACCAAAATAACTAAAATATTTAAAATATAACAACATTTTAATTATCTATCAATTTATAAAATATTTAAAATAATAAAATATTTTAAAAATATGTAAAGTCTAAAAAATAATTAAGTATAATTAATTATCTAAACTTACAAAAATAAATAATTAATTAAAATATCAATTAAAAATGTCAAGTATTACTTAATTAAAATGTAAACTATAATTAATTAAAATATTAACCAAAATAATTTAAAATAATTAATTCAAAATATCTCGTATTAATTAAATTAATTACGTAGTTTATAATTAATTAAATTACCAAAAAATATTTAAAATATGTAAATATTCAAAATATAGTAACATTTTAATTATCTATCTCAATTTGTAAAATACTTAAAATAACATCATATTTTAAAAATGTGTAAAGTCTAAAAATTGTTTAATTATAATTAATTATCTAAACTTACTAAAATAAATAACTAATTAAAATATCGAAAAAATGTCAAGTATTACTTAATTAAAATGTAAAGTATAATTAATTAAAATATTAACCGACATAATTTAAAATAATTAATTAAAAATATCCCATATTAATTAAATTAAAATATATAATGTATAATTAATTAATTCATTTGCATAATAAATTAATTATGTAAAGAAAGGCTAGCATAAAAAATCAAAGATAAAGAACACCAAAAATCTATCCACAATAATAATTATCGCTAAAATTTCATTTACTGTTTATGACATACTATGCTATTTCACATAATTAATCATAAGATAAGAGAATACAAATCAAAATAACATCTAATAAAATTTTATTATTCCACATAAATACAAGAAATAGATTTATAAACTATTTAACATACTCTCAAATACATATAGTCTATAATTTAACAATAAATTATAATATGGTATTCAATTAAATTACAAATAAATATAGAATTGAAATAATTTATTGTTTAAAAAGAAAAACCTAGTATATGCGGAGAACACCGTCAGTGAATATGCGATTAATAATTCCGGTAGTAGCTCTCTTTATCTGGAACCGATTCTGCAGCAATACTTTACTCCAAAAATATACTTCCTTTCGCAACAATAAAATAATTTTTTTGCCAAATAAATTAAGAAAAAAATAAAATAGGAGAATAGTAGTGTAATGAGAAGAAGGCGAAATCTGTTTGTGCAATGCAAATGAGGGAGAATGCAGAAATTGGAGGAGTTATATGAATCAAACTTCTTTTGTAAACAGAAATTTTGCAAAAGGGGGAAGAGAATGGTTTGCAGTGTTGAAAAGTTGCATGTATATAGAGGCATTGCAAAAGAGAAGCTCGTGAACCCCTATGGTCAAAGAATCTCTGTTAAAAATAGAGATTCCTTCCGCTTTTTGGACGACGCGATTGGCTTGGTCGCGTGCTGCCAAACCGCGTGACTCACAGTCGCGCGGTTGTCGACTTTTGACCCGGGCATGTGACACGGTGGACAGCGGGCAGTTTAAACTTTGGCCAGGCAAGTTTGTGCATAACTTGCTCTTTTCAATCGTGAAATAGCGGTGCACATAGCTATTTCCAATCGCGATGAACCCTCTCCACTTAGATAGCCTTCTTACTCGTCCCTCTCGCAATGCGTGTTTCAGCTTTTGACCCAATTTGGTCAAAAGCCCACTTTTAAGCATACCTCTGTCACGTGCTTAAAAGGCCGAAGGGCAACCTTAAAAAAATAACATAAATGTCAAATAAACTGGTAAATGAAGGAATCCCTAAATAATCTATTAGGTTTGTTTATTATTTATTTGGGAAATGGTAGAAGAAACAATAGTAAGCATTTTACATGTGAGCATTTGTGGAAAGTTAACAAAAATGCGAACTTCTTAAATTGACACTCCCAATTAATTAGATGTATTCGAACAAAAACGAATCGAGTGTTGAATTTTCGAGTTTTGAGTTCGAACTTATTCGAACACTACTCGAGTTTGTTCATTTACTAATCGAGTTTGAATTCATATTCGAACTCGTTCATTTATTCTTTAGTAATATTCATGTTCGTTCGAATTTGAGTTCGAAAAACTTGATTAGTATTTGTGTTCGAATTGTTCGTTCGTTTATTTTGTATTTTTTATTCTGAAATTAAAAAAAATAAAGAATCTATTAAAAAAAATCAAATCTAAACCCTAATTAATAAAAAGTAAGGTCAAAGTGGTGTAGTAATTACCCTAACTAATATTAAAAAAATATAATAGTATCAAAAAATATAAAATTAATATAATATAATTAATTTTAAAAAATATATTATATGTTCCCGAATATTTGAATATGTTCGCGAACATATTCGAACACGAACAAACCTTATTCGAACACGAACGAAGTCAAACGAGTTTTTGTTCGCGAACATTCAATTAATTTACAACTCTACTCCCAATAAAGAGATTTTTGGCTTTTTTAAAGTATGAAAGTTTGCATTTCTTCACCCTAGAATTTGGCTAACAAGTAAGTTTTGGGATGTAGGGAGGAGGAAGGAACGAGATTTTTTTTTAGTAGTTTGACCTGCCGATATATGAAAAATTGATGAATCTGATTCTTAGTTTGTTGAGGAGAGTGAATCTAACTAAGTTTGAAAGTGCAATTGATGAGATTGTATGTTGTCATTTGTAGTTTTTGATTTTGATTTTGATTTTTTTTGTTGTTCTAGTCGTTTGTTTGATATTTACAGGTATATAATTATGAATTTTGAATTTTACCTTTCAACCTTTTAAGTAGCGATGCACACATGTTTAAATTTATTAGATTTTGCCTCGTTGCTGTTAATAGAAACTAAAATAATGCCAAAATTTAATTTGGGAACTTAAAAAAAATTGAAATTAAATTATATCAGATTAAGTTATTATAAAATAAATAAAGTTGAGATTAAAATAATCATTTGCCCTATCTAAAATTTTGAAAATTTTAAGAAACGTGGTTGCTTGATTTAGATTGAGAGGGATTTAATTGCAAAATATGTTATTTTTGAATGATCAAATTGAAATTAATCCCAATCTTTTATTCTTCTATAAAAAGGTTACGAAAATTATAATTAACACATGACGACATCCGCAACTCTCTTTGTAATATGTGATAACTTCTTAGGTTGACAAATGACAAATTTGAAGTTATCCGAATTCAAATTCAGATAAAAGTCATTTGAATTTAATGAATTTATCTGTTGGTCATAAATAAAAATTAATAGACTTAATAAGTTATTAAGAAATTGTAAAATTATAAATAAAAATTATCTAATTGATACATTTTATTTTGCGTCTCTTCATACAATGCATGAGTATCAAACTAGAGCTATAGGAATAGTAGCAAAAGCTTGACTAAATTTTCCAACTCTTCAACCATGTAATTGAGTCAAAAGCTACAAGTGCCATTAGATTCAATAGGTCCAATGTTCAATCTCAACTATATGTATAAATAACATTTTTTGAATATTTTATTCGATTAGTTATTGATTCTTTTTAATTACTATTATATTTTGACCTTAAAATTATTTTTGAACAATATTTAAGGGGAAAAAAGTTCAATTATAAACTAAATGTTTAGTATATTTTATCAAAATATACTAAAATAATAGTCTAACGACGAATATATGGTAACAAAATAGTTCTCAAAACTTTTTTTTTTCTTTTTTTCAACCATGAATTGGTCATTGGGCATAAAGCAGCATTTGCAAGTAATGGCATTTGGTGATTTTAGAATGCAGTTTGAGAACTCTAATATATTACTTCATGTATCAATCTGAAAGTAGTTTGACATTTTCTTGCCTTAGGTTGAAGAAAAAAATCTCTGATGATTTGCCCAAGTAGGAGAATTTACAGTTAAAAACAGTTAATTTGTGCCAAAAACATGGTAGAAACTCAGAAGAACTTCAAGAGATAGAATAGCCAGAAATGGCAGAAATGGATTACTCCATGGAAGTACCTACTTTCTGCTTTAAGATGTGTTACTCCGTGAAATGTATAGCTTGCCGAGCTGGTTGTGTTTTTGTCGTCTTGTGCAAGCTGATCCTGGCAAATTCAGGTTGGGACAGTTCACACGGAAATATGCAAATGAGAAGAAGCTATTTTAGAAATAACAGCAATAATATTTATGAACTTAAGATCTGGAAAAAAACACCTTTTTTGATTGATCACATGAACAAAATCCAAAAATACAAGCAATTCCTAACATTCCGAGGGACTTTTTCGATGTTGAGTTTTTCTCAATCTCACATGGGATAATTTAAAGAAGAGTAAGGAAGACCTTCCCTATAAATAGGTTAGTATTGTTTTTAGAGAGAGTACACTAACTCATTGCGTCTAGTAAATTAGAAGATTTTTGGGCCTTGAATTATTTTGTGAAGGTTTGTAATTTTGTTCGTCCAAAAATGACATAGTGGAGTGTTTCCTTTCGAGGTCGTGGATGTAGGTCTAATTGAGAGATCGAACCACGTTAAATTTTTGTATTGTGTTTTATTTATTTATTTTCTTTCCTCTTTTCTATATATTTGTGTGTTGCTTCCGTTGCCTATCCTAACAAGTGGTATCAGAGCTTGGTTCTGATTTGAGAGAATAGCAAAGGTTTCGGCTTGGGAAAAGAGCAAGGTTCGGGTTTAGGGAGGAGAGAAAAGGAGTAGAAGGTGCTTCATCAGCAGTTCTAAGTAAGAAGTAATTTTTTTTTATATCACGTGGAGGTAAAATATTTTATTATAAATTCTTTAAATATTACATATATGAAGAATGATATTTTACTTCTATTATTTGATGGAAAGATTGACTTCACTCTGTGGTAATGCACAACTCAAGACTACTTAGTGCAGTAGGGTCTTGATTCTGCATTAGAAGATGAGAAAGCGGAAGGTATGAAGGATTCAGATTGAAATATTATTCAGAAAAGGGCGGTCAGTACTATTCGGTCAGCATTGGCTCCACATATTAAAGTTACAGTATTGAAGGAGACATCACTTAAGAAGTGTGAGAAACTTTAGATAAAAATCATGCGTCGAAGACACTGACTAACCACTTAATGATGAAGATTGATCTATATTCGCTTAAGATGGAAGAAGGAGGTAACATTATTGACCATATAAATAAATTTAATGAGTTAGTATCTCGACTTGAAAATTCAGGGGAGAAGATTGAAGATGAGGAACAAGCATTGCTTTTGTTGGCTTCTCTACCCAAATCTTACACGCCATTGGTGCAATCACTGCTAGCAGGAAAAAGCACACTGCAATTAAATGAGGTGTTGAAGTCGTTAAAAGAAAATCACCAGATGATAAAAGAAAATTATTGTGAAGATAGTCGAGTACTAGCTACAGAGAGTTGGAGAAGAGGGAGGAATCGAAGTAAAAGAAAAGGTGATCAAGAAAGAGAAAAATTCCACCAAAGTGATAATAGCGACCTTGAGTGCTATTACTTTGGAGAGATTGGTTACATCCAAAGTCGTTGCCCAAAAATAAAAGAGGATTTAAAAGTTCTAAGAGAACAAATGAGGGGCAAGGCAAAAGTAAGTGATTCTTTTACAAATATGGTCATGGGCGATAATCTATTATTGATGAGATGTTCGGATAATACTGTTGATGAGAAGCATTCAAATTGGATAATGGATTCTGCACCAGACTTGCATATCTGCAAGGACCAAGACATGTTCGATAATTTGCAATTGAGGAATTTTGGCTACATTAACGTGGGAAACAACTCGAAGATGAAGGTTGAAGGCGTTAGACGAGTCCGCCTTAAACTCCACAATGATGAAGTCAAAATACTTCCTGATGTAAGGTATGTTCCTGATTCATGTGTCAATATTATTTCATTAGGTGTGATGGCATCAAAAGGATACAAGTATGTTGGAGTTGGGAAGTCTTGCAAAATATATAAAGGTAATTGTCTGGTTATGTAAGGGAGAAAAAAGAGTAAAAACATTTACCATCTTGATAGTCATTCTTTGAAGAAGCGATTGGAAGGAAGTAAAACAGAAGAAACAACAAAGAAGAAGGCTGCAAAGACTGGGAATATAGTTAGGTTTTCAAATTTTGTTGTAATTTGAAAATTTGAGAAAATGGAGGATTTGTTGAGTTTTTCTCAATCCCACATGGGATAATTTAAAGAAGAGTAAGGAAGGCTTTCTCTATAAATATGTTAGTATTGTTTTTAGGGATAGTACACCAACTCATTGAGTCTAGTAAATTGGAGGTTTTTGGGCGGCCTTGAGTTATTTTGTGAGGGTTTATAATTTTGTTCGTTCAAAAATTACATAGTGGAGTGTTTTTCTTCGGGGTCGTAGAAGTAGGTCTAATTGAGAGATCGAACCATGTTAAATTTTCGTATTGTGTTTTATTTATTTATTTGCTTTCCTCTTTTCTATATATTTGTGTGTTGCTTCCATTGCCCATCCCAACATTCGAGATGTAAACTGGATTTTAAAGTTGAACAATATGTAAATAAAAGCTGTAAAGCTAAATCTAAAAGAAAATTTTAGAAAGATGAAATCAAAGAAATTGCTCTGATAATTTTAGGTATTCTTTGTGTACTTTTTCTTGCGCACTCTTGGATGTTAAAAAGAGTCGTCAATTTTGTGCCCACTACTACCGCCATTCCAGATGACCACGCTCTCCTGAAAGTTTATGGCAGTCGTAGTGGAAACATGGTCTTTTTGCCGCCCCTGTTTCTTCCTAAAATGTAGGCATTATCCTATTCAAACTCAAACTCCTAAAAACATAGGCACGTCTCTCAGCTGACTCGTTAGCTTTGTTTATTCGACTAACCTTTAAACTAGCTACCCTTGGTTTGGCTGATCAGTTGTTATAGCTATCTGTCATCTGGTAAATTGGCTAGTAGAAATCCTTCAACCTGCCTGATCGCTCTTGCTTGCCAATACTTTGCCCCTTTTTTGTTCTTTGAAGTCAATTGAGACTTGAAGAATAAAATATCTCTTCAAGTTCTGACTTTGTTGCCCTCGGGAAGTAGGGGTAGTGATTGTTCAGGTGACTTTTAAAATTTCGAACCTTTAACCAATATAAACATCCTCCACCTCTTCCTATTCCCTAATATTTCAAAACCCTAAGTTGGCACCTTCTTCTTAAAAAATCCTGCTTCTCTTTTCGGATTCTTCACTTTTCGTCCTCAACCAAAGTTTGCCAAGCATCAATCATGTCTAACAGCGATAGCTCCATTGCTCCAGTCAAGATCTCTAAAATGGCTAAAGAAAAACAAGATACTATTTTTTATCAAAGGGCTCTGATTTGTCACTCCGACGCAAATAACCAATTAATACTCTTACCTGTGTAACCCAAAATTGGTTGGAGATGTGGCCTTGTTCTGAGGACGATGGTCTTTATAACAAAAATACAAAAGGAAATCTATAACTTAAAATAAAGGCTAACTAAAAAATTTTTACAAGTCTTAAAACTAATACAAATTCCCCAAAAAAACATAAATATTCAAAATCAAGAGTCTACATGATAAGTACGGGAGAATCACATAACATAAACTTCGAGCTACACGACTTCCAACCTTGCCAAAATCCACTTCTCCCTAAACCTTGTCAAAATCCGCTTCTCCCTGAAACCATGGTTTTAAAGAGTGTCAAATAATCAAAGTAAAATTCACTCATGATGCACGTAGAAGCAAAGTTTCAAAAATACTAGTAAAACATATCTTTCACAGAAACAAAGTCCCACACTCAAAAGGGCTCTTGCAAGCACTCGTGGTAAAGTGAATGTAAAACATTTTGTTTGAAAAGTATTTAATAGTAAACAGGTACATTGAGCTTCAAATAAATTTCACAAGATATCTTTGAAAAATTCGTGGCATAAACTAATTCAAGAGATTTGCAGATATCGTATTTAAAAAAAAAAATACCACATGTGTTTGTGAGCACGAATGGGGCTTTCACACTGATAAAACACATGACCCCTCTTACGTGATGAAAAGGCATAAATGTAGCACTCATTTTCGTGAAGTACGTGACTCCTAATACTTGATAGGTGTATATCCCATTAAGTGAGATTCTCCTCTTTCTCTCACTTATTCTAATCCTATTGTCCACATTCAACCATCGATTCCTCCAGAACACTATCGCTAGCTAAAGACTAGCTCAGCCAGCAAGCATTGGTGCCCTGTTTGGAATGGGGCAGCCTTTTGAAGACGACCAGTCTACTGAAAGTCCCCTACAATCTAACACAAGTTAGTGCATGTAGTCTTTGCCTAATTGAGTACTCAATGCCTTTCTTTTTCACATTTTACAAAAGCTTCCACAATAGGCGTCCTACAAATGTCACTATAAGAAAAACATCAAATTAACAACGGATTGCGATGGAACAGCAACATAAGTAAAAATTTTGAAAATAAATTTATTTTTTAAAAATTTTCGTCGATAATTGTGACAGATTAGCGACGGATATCTAGCCGTCTCAAATTAGAGATGAATTTTGGACATTTTTTTAATTATTCATTAGCACTAATTAAATTAAAAGTCATTTCCAATCCGTCACTAATTTGTGACGGCTTTACGACGACCTTTTTTCATATTTAATTAACGTTAAAAAATTAAAGTGCCGTCACAAATCCGTTGCAATTAGAGAGGGATTTGCGACGACTTTCTGAAATTTAAAAATAAATTTATTTTTTTAAAATTAGAAAAATAAGCCATTGCAAATTCGTTATAAATTTGTGAGGGATTTGCGGTAGTCATTCAAAATTTAAAAATAAATTTATTTTTTTTAAATTAAAAAAAATGCCCTTGCAAATTCATCGTAAATTTGCGACGGCCATCCAAAATTTAAAAATAATTTTTTAAAATTAAAAAAAGCCCTCGCAAATCCGTTGCAAATTTGCGATGGATTTGCAATGGCCATCCAAAATTTAAAAATAAATTAATTTTTTTAAATTAAAAAAAAACCCTAGTAAATTTGCAAGGGATTTATGACGGTCATCTAAAATTTAAAAATAAATATATTTTTTAAAATTAAAAAATAAAATCCATCACAAATTTGCGAGAGATTTGCGACGGCTATCTAAAATTTAAAAATAGGTTAATTTTTTTAAAATAAAAAAAAAATAAGCGCTCACAAATCCATCACAAATTTGAGAGGGATTTGTGACAGTCATCTAAAATTTAAAAATATATTAATTTTTTTAAATTGAAAAAAATAAACCCTCATAAATCCGTTGCAAATTAGCAAGGGATTTGTGACGATCATCTAAAATTAAAAAATAAATTTATTTTTTTTTAAAATTAAAAATAAGCCCTTGTGATGGATTTGGAATGGCCATTCAAAATTAATTTTTAAAATTTAAAAAAATAAGCCGTCGCAAATTCGTTGTAAATTTGCGAGGGAAATAAGCCCTTGCAAATCCGTCACAAATTTGCAACGACCATATAAAATTAAAAATAAATTTATTTTTTAAAATTAAAAATAAGTCATTACAAATTCGTCACAAATTTGTGAGAGATTTGCGACGGTCATTCAAAATTTAAAAATAAATTAATTTTTTTAAAGTTGAAAAAATTAAGCCCTCACAAATTCATCGCAAAATTTGCGAGGGAAATAAGCCCTCGTAAATCTGTCGCAAATTAGAGAGGAATTTGCGACAACCATCTAAAAATTCTTATAATATTAATATGCATATATATATATACACATATTTATATAATATAAAAATAAATATATATACATACATACATATTTGTTTATATATATATGTATGTATATATACTTACATACATTTAATTTTGACAGATGCATATATATTATATTTATACATATATACATACATATATATTTAATAATATCATATGTATATTATATATATATATATATATATATATTTCAACTTAGTAATGTCTTTTCTCATATTCTACTATTTTAACACACCATACACACATATAATCAAACTTTAATTTTTTTTGGATGAATTTTTTAGATTAGTGACGGATTTGTGAGGAAACCCTGATCCCTCACAAATCCGTTGCAATTAGCAAGAGATTTGCGACTGCTATCCAAAATTTTAAAAAATATTTTTTTTAAAATTGAAAAAAGAAGCCCTCAAAAATTTGTCGCAATTAGCGAGGGATTTGCGATGGCAATCTAAAATTTAAAAATAAATTTATTTTTTAAAATTGAAAAAATAAGCCCTCATAAATCCGTCGCAATTAGTAGGAGATTTGCGACGGCCGTCCAAAATTTAAAAATAAATTAATTTTTGAAAATTAAAAAAATAAGCCCGGCAAATCCGTCGCAATTAGTGAGGGATTTGCGACAGCTATCCAAAATTTAAAAATAAATTTATTTTTAAATCATGAAAAATTAGCCGTCGCAAATTCATGGCTAATTAGCAACGGATTTGCGACAGAAAATTGGGTCGTCGCAGGTTTGTCGCAAAGCCCTTACAAATCTGTCGTTAATTCACAAAAAAATTACTATATAATTAATATATAGCACAATAAATCACAAGAATATCAATAGCTTAGTGGTAGATAGAGTTGTATTCGAACACGAACGAACCGAGTATTGAATTTTCGAGCTCGAGTTCGAACTTACTTGAACACTGTTCGAGTTCGTTTGTTTATTAATCGAGCTCGTTTGTTTATTAGTCGAGCTCGAGTTCGTGTTCGAATTCATTCATTTATTCTTTAATATTATTCGTGTTCGTTCGAGTTCGAGTTCGAAAAACTCGATTAATGTTCGTGTTCGAATTGTTTGAATTGTTCGTTTATTTCATATTTTTCATTCTAAAATTTAAAAAATAATAATTCTAAAATTCATTAAAAAAATCAAATTCAAACATTTGAAATACATCAGTAATTATATTTTTAGAATACAACAAAATAAAAAAAACTAAATTACAAACATTTTTAACATTACATAATTCCCTAGTCCACAACAAAATTACAACAAACTAAAATTAATTAATGGCCATAAAATACCATAAAATAATTAAAAATCTCTCTTAAAAACACTCCATAAAGAGAACTTCAAACATAGGCACCATCACTCTTCAAGAAACAACTTGTTCTACTGCATTATAGTTCCTGAAATTTCATGAAATTAAAATCATTAATTCAACACAAAATTCCAACTCTTTGAATAAAGAATCTACACAAAATTAACAATAATATTTACTAGTGGGCAAGTTGAGAGCTAAAGTTTTATGATACCAAGTTTACTGAAGAACATAATGACAATAGCAGAAAAAACTGGAAGGCATATCAAAAGTGAACAAAGTGATTTCCTCTTCCTAATCACAGTTTTGTATATATATTCATTTTCTAGCATTCAAATTTTATACTTGAAAACAATATCCCTAGAGTTTTTCTCTCCAAAACCAATCCATCTCAAGAAAATTATGTACACAAAATTGAGTAAACAAAATCATGTTACTATACAAACACAAACACAAACACAATTGTGTATTTAATGAATAGAGGCAAGATATGCCAACATCAGCTTGAACATAACATAATTACATATATAAATTAAACAAAATTTACCAAATTATAACTTACCAAATGGCAACTTTAATCCACTACTATAGGAAGCATAATTTCTTTAAAAGAAACTTGTTCATTATCATCTTACAAAAAAAAATATAAATTAGTATATTTAATATGAGTAATATACTATATAAATTTTTTATCACACTAACCTTTGAGCTCTTTTTAAGTCCATGAAAATTTCGTACCCAATCAGATGAGCATAGGAGCATCTCTACTGTATCAATAGACATTGAGGCCCGGCGATTATCAATAACCCTACCCCCAGCACTAAAAGTTGCTTCAGAAGCTACAGTAGTAATAGGAATAGCTAATAATTCACATGCCATCCTAGCCAATCTAGTATATTTTGATTGATTCACCCTTCACCAATCTAAGGCATCAAAATGAACACTTGAATCACAAATGTAGACACTTTCTTCAAGATAAATATCTAATTCTGATTTCACTGATTGAACAGTCTCTACTTGTCTAATAAATGATTCAAATTTAGCCTTCCCAGTGATGAAACTCCTTCCAATTCCTTGAGAATCAATGCTATATTTATTAGATGAAGTACTCTCTCCTCTTGTACTCTTTTTTGTACTTTGTCCATGTTCACATTTAGATTCATTATAAGCACTAACATACTCTTCATAAAGATCATCCAATGCTTTTTTAACCAGAGAAATATTCTTTTAAGCATATTTATCATAGATCACAGGAAAAGTAAATTCAATAAGTACCATTTTATATCTAGGATCCAAAGCAACAGCCAAGGAAAGCAATAAGTTACATTCACCCCAATACTTGTCAAATTTGGCTGTCATTCATGAACCCATGGCCCTTATGTGATCAGAAATATTAGAAGATTTTTCATTCAATAGCTCTTTTATTCTGTAAAGCTCAGGTAGAAAGAGGTTTGTAGTTGGATACTCAGAACCAGAAATCATGTTTGTAATTTCATGAAAAACACCTAGAAATTGACACAGCTCTTCCACTTTCATCCAATCAACTATATTAGGAACATATCTAAAACCAACATCAATATCAGCATAACGAGAAAAAACATCTTTAAACACTAATGCAGCAGCCAACATCAAATAAGTTCCATTCTACCTAGTTGGATAATCCAAAAGCAATTTCTTAGAAGGTAATTGGAGTTGTCTTGCAATTTTAGCAAATTCCTTAAGGCGACTCTCTGAATTGTTCAAATACTTTATTCCTTCTCTAACAACTTCAATCACTTCTCCAATTTGATCAAGCCCATCTTGAACTAACAAATTTAAAATATGAGCACAACATCTAACATGAAATAACTTTCCCCCAAGAGACAACTTTTTCCTCAATGCAAAATCCTCTTTCAATCTCCTAATACAAACATCATTATAAGAAGTATTATCAACTGTAATAGAAGCCACTTTATCTTCAATAACCCAATCAAGAAGACATTTATTGAGAGCATCAGCAACAAGAACACCCGTATGTGGGGGAGGCACATTTTTAAAACTCAAGACACGTTTTTGTAACATCCAATTAGAATAAACAAAATGACCAGTGACAACCATGTATTGAATTTTTTATCCAAAACACTTCCACAAATCAGTAGTAATACTAATTCTTCTCATATCCTTTAATAATGATTTCAAAATTTTTTTTCTCAGTCTCATAAGTTGATATACAATCCTTCTTCACAGTATTTCGACCTATTTTTTGGTAAAAGGGTGATGCAACTTTCATAAACTTATTAAAAATCACATGATCCATCATTGAGAAAGGATATTCATGACCTAAAACCATATGTGCAGCAAGCTCCCTAACTTTAGAATGATCATACGAAAAATTAGCAATAGAACTCACGTCTTCATTCTCTGATTGAGTAAAAGAATGTACTTGTTGCTTCATCATTGGATTTTGACCAAGAGCAAGCTTCCTTTGCAAACAATTCGCCAAGTGCCGGTTGAGTTGAGTGGTGGTAGACATCTTGTTTAAAGGCCATGACTCCTTGCAATAGGTGCACTTAGCCATCTTCACACCTTTACTGTCCACAATTTCTTACATTTCCTTCCAACAAGTAGCAACTTTTTTTCTTTTTTTTTTCGTTGAAATGCATTAGTTTCTTGTTCTTGAACCCCTTCTTCTACTACTTGTTCTTTGCTTTGGCTAGCATATTCATCATTTTTTCCCATATCTATCTCATTTAATTGAAGTAACCCATCATCAAAAGAGCTATTAGCCATTCCTGGACTTGTAGAAGAACCTTGAAATGATGAAAATGGAGGACTTGACATACCTATCTTGCAATAAATGAACACAAATCAATCATTTTAGAGTGTCATAAACAAAGAATAAGAACATAAATATAAAACAATCTTTACAAATGACATATGAAATGATACTCAAATAATGAAAAATGCCAATTGCCCAAAATTTGAACAGAATTTGAATACAGTTCTGTATATCTAAGGAATAGAACATAAAGGATTTAAGGAATAGGAGCACCAACCAGAAAATGGAAGCAAGATTTGACGTGCCCCCGGAATCAGAGAGGTTGAAGAACGACAGGGAAGTGCGCACCGTTGTTCGTCTCAGATGATAGAAGTTTGTGCCGTGCCTCTGGTAGCAGTGAGAGTGAAGAATGGTGGGGGAGAGCGCGCTGTTGTTCGTCTCGGACGAGACAAGTTTGTACCGGGGGAGTGTCCATAGTTGTTGGTCTCAGACGGTGATGAAGTCGAGAGGATAGATTTGAGGTGTCACGGTCGAAGAGTTTGAAGAGTGGTAAGGTTGTGAGGGTGAAGAGTCTGAGAGGTAAGGCCGTGAGGGTGAAGACTGAAGAGTCTGAGGAGAGGTGAGGCAGTGAGTACTAAGGGTGAAGAGTCTGAAGATAGGTGAGGAGTGAGACGGCGACTGCAAGCTTGCAATGGACAATAGTGAAGGAAGAGAGACTCAAACAAGACTAACCCTACATGTTAAAAAATATATTATTATAAAATATAAATAATAAAATATAAATAAAATAAATATAATATAATTATTTTTTAAAAAATATATGTGTTCGCGAATATTCGAATATGTTCGCGAACATGTTCGTGTTCGTTCGATTAATAAATGAACATAATATTTTGTTCGAGTTCGTTCATTTATTAAACAAACGAGCCTTAGTCGAACACGAACGAATGCGAACGAACTTTTGTTCGCGAACGTTCGGTTCGAATTCAGCTCTAGTGGTAGAATACATGTTCCCCCACAACAAGGATCGGGTTCGACCCCGGATCCGACATAATCTCATAATATTATTGGTGTGTTGGGTCGGGTCGCGGATCGGGTTCTTGGCGGGTTGGGTCGGGCCGATGGCGGGTGGACCAAGCAACTAATTAATTAATTTTTTTAATAAATTTTTTTTCCGTTGCTAAATTAATTAATTTTTTAAATAAAAATTTTTTGCTACCACAAATTCGTTTCTAAATTAATTATTTTTTTAAAATAATTTTTTGCCGTCGCAAATTTGTTGCTAAATTAATTGATTTTTCCAAAATTTTTTTGCCATTGCAAATCTGTCACTGAATTAATTAATGTTTTAAATAAAAATTTTTTATCGTCGCAAATCCGTTGCTAAATTAATTAATTTTTTGTAATTAAAAAAAATTTACCCTCGCAAATTTGTTACTAAATTAATTAATTTTTTGTAATTTAAAAAAATTTGCCGTGACAAATCCGTTGTTAAATTAATTAATTTTTTGTAAATAAAATTTTTTTCGCCGTCGTAAATTCGTTGTTAAATTAATTAATTTTTTTAAAAATAAAATTTTTTACCATCGCAAATCCATTGCTATGTTGATTATAAACTTAATTATAATGTCATCAATTAAATTCCGTCGCAAATTTCGACGCCCTTTTTAGCGACAGACGTAATCCGTCGCTAAATGCGATTAGTGACGGATTTGGCCGTCGCTAATTTTATTTTTTCTTGTAGCGTATTAGCTCAATATATTTCCAAACAATTTATTCCTAATCACACAAAGATTTCTAGAAGGCATAGTTTTCAAAATAAACTTTTATAGTGAAGAGTTCAAAAATAAAGAAGCCACATACTCAGTATGAGTCATGCTATAATTTTCAAAAATACATGCATGAACATAAATTTATAATTTGAGGTGTCCAAAATATAGCACAAAGTTTGATACTTAGCCTATGTTACTTGGGCTTGAGTACGGGTGTCGGGTATAGGTACACATCTAGAGGTCGAATTCATTAACTAGTTAAATTTACTGGTTGTAAAGTATCCAAATTTTGAACACAGGTACTAAGATATGGCAAATAAAGTTTATGAAAAAGTAACAAATACTACTTATAATTATAAATATTTAATAATTAAAGATACATAAAAAATTCTCCAATGTTAATCTACAATATTCATATAAATCACTCATAATCAGCAAATTCCCCATCTTGAAAATCATTATCAAAACTAACGACTTCCATGTGTGGCTCATCAATTGAAAGACTATCAAACTGCTCCAATGGACTACTATCAACTGCAATAGCATCACCACCTAAAACAATATATTTGAAAGTTAATCAGCTATTATATAACTTAAAAGTAAAACATTTGATGATGAATTTATGTAAAAGAAAGAAAAGGATATTAAAAAACAAATTCACTTACCAATGTCCCAATATTTTGAAGGATCATCTTGGTATTCATTTTTCTTTCGCAAGAGTAGTCGAATGTTGCTATGGATAAACACAAGATCTTCAGCCTGTTCCGTTGTGAGATGATTCCTTTTAATGCTTTTTATCAAAGAGTAGGTGCTCCAATTTCGTTCACAAGATGAAGCAGGTTGTGATAGTAATTTGAATGCCAATGCTTGTAGTAAAGGTGTAGATGCTCCATGGTTTGCCCACCAAGAAATTGGCTCTTCATACTTTCTAGCTTTAATAACATGAGGCTGCCCAAAGTATTTAGAACCACTAGAAAAAGCACCAAATTCAATAAAAGCTTTATTTCGATCCTCTCAATTAGGGAACAAATTCTCAAAACTTTTAATTTTGTTGGAGGACACCTCTTGATCCTCATGAGGTGCTAACCTTCGAGTACCACTAGTTCAACTTTCACCTCTAATCCATGCATCACAGTAGTATTTTGGGACTAAAGAGTAAGGCAAACAATGCAATGGGGTATTACTCTTATTCTATCTACTTTCCAGAATGCTGTGAATGACATAAAAGAAAATTGAATTTCTTGTTAATAAGTCTTTATCCTCATGCTCAAATATTTTAACCTTTACCTTTTCGATCATTGTGTCCTCCATATCATATATAAGATGCAGAACTAGTTTATTAGTATCAGCAGCCCTAAACATGTCTAACATTGGCTCGTAAAACTCAAAAAATGGTCTATCTTATCCCACCAATTATCATCAACAACATACTGTTTAACCTCACGAGCTTTTGCCTCTATTGGTCCTTTTCCATCTCTGTAAACTTTCCATTTAGCATCCATAACCATTTGTTCTAATGCAAGTTTTACTTGTCTCAAATGTCTAGTCATGATGATGCTAGATGCAAATCTAGTTTCTGCCATTTTTAACAGTCCCAAATTTGAATAACTTTTAGACAATGCATTTTCAAACTCATGACTAACAATAAAATTTCTAATATTTCACCTCATCAGATAATAAAGATAAAATCCACTTACATTGATTATAATGTGTAGATTTTTCAGACGGCCCACACAGGCTTTTGATGGCCAAATTCAGACTATGGACCACACAAGGCGTCCAAAATATGTGGGGAAATTTCCTTTGTACAATCTGTCCTACAGACTTGTATGCAGATGCATTAACGTTTTTTGCTCCAACTTCATTTACTGCTTTCAACAACAAATTGGCTACATACTCCCCATCCTTTATGTTTCCACTTGCGTTGAGTGCAGATATGAACATTGCAGTGCCTACTAATGTTGCCATTATATTAATGAGAGACCTTCGCTGCCTATCTGACCAACCATCTGAACAAATTGATGCTCCTTTTTTGTTCCACGAGTCTTTGATTGGTTGAAGTTTCCTATTTATATGTGCCTTCTCTTGTTCAAGCAGGGTTGTGCGTAACCTTTCATATGAGGGAGGATTGTAGCCTTCAATAGTGTTATTTGCTAGTATCAGTGAGTACTTTCGAAAGTGGGGAGATCTTGCAAAATTGAATGGTAATGCAGAAGCATAGAACATTCGAGCGTTGATCTCTTTCTTCCACGTTAAATGCTTTTTCTAGGGGACTAGCTTTCCGTTTCTTCAGTTGCTTCAAATCTGAAGTTTCTGGTAATGTCACGTAATCCTCCTTCATCCTGGCTGTATATTGTTCATTTTCTTTTTTGTTTTTTGCCCCCTCGTGTTCATTTCAAATGGCTTCAAACACCTCTAGGGAAATTGATTTGCAGGCTTCTACTCCTTTATTTGGAATTTTCTGCAAATGAGCCTTCACTTTTGAGTAGGATCTAGTCACTTTCTTGTTGCAATAGTTGCACAACCACACCCGATTACTGCCTCCACCTGGTGCAACATGAAGTACTTTGACATGGTTCCAAAGAGGTTTATCATCAAATGCACTCTCTCGGACTTTCAAAGGACGCATAGGCTTTTGTCTTCCTTTGGCGTTATCTTCTTGAGATGAAGATGCCATTCTTTTAGGGGGAGTAGTTTGATTATTTCTGAGATGCAAAGCGTAGAGTCTGTAGACATATATCTATATAGAGAAGTTGATACTCTTTGGAATTCCATTTAGAGACTCAAGATGTGTTGGGATTATGAAAATTTAAGATTCTATTCTTCTGATGCGGCGATGCCCCCTTGGAATTTGATATTACTCCAACTTGAGAAACTCCCAAATTCCCAATGAGTTAATAACGTCTAATTACATAGTTAGAATAGTTATGCTATTGTTTTTTTAAATGTAGATTGGAATAAAAAATATAAGGTTTTATTAAAATTTCCTATATATTCTTTTTAAATTACCGTTGAATAAAAGAGACATAATTAAGATAAATTATATAACTAATTAATCTTACAATTTTATCTATTTACTTTAAATCGAATTTTTTGACAAGTAAAGAGTATTATTTAAATATTTTCATCATTATATATAGTTGTTTCTAAAATGTTTTATCATTTTTTAAAAATATTGTTATTATACAAACTATAATACTAGTAGTAGCAACCATTGCCACA
Source organism: Voacanga thouarsii (assembly GCA_026120185.1). NCBI lineage: Eukaryota > Viridiplantae > Streptophyta > Magnoliopsida > Gentianales > Apocynaceae > Voacanga > Voacanga thouarsii. The sequence continues at coordinate 163,282 of JANUWF010002336.1, forward strand.
TTCAAAGAGAAATATTTGACAAGTAATAAATTGAATCATGGTAAGTATTATGTAAAATTTTTCATTGGTATATGTAAGGTATCTTATGCATGCGGAAAAATAAGAACAAGATACACTATTAGAAATTAATGATATTGTAACATATTTATTATAATATTTTTTTAAAGATGTCATTAGAAATATAAATTTGTAACAGTTTACCGAAAATGTCATAATAGACATAAGTAAAATAATACATTTTTACTAGATTTACTAGAAATGTAAAATTTATTGTGTTTTTAGAACCATATTATGACATTTTCTAAAATGTGTTACAATACTTTTTTTTTATATATTGTATTATTTATTTTGACATGTGAAATTGTCATAATAGCTATTGTAATAATAATAAAAAAAAACTGAGTAATAAAAAAAAAATGGCGCCAGGATTGAAAAAAAATAGCGCTAAATGAAACCCTCTCTCAAAAAAAAAAAAAAAAATCCTCTTACACAAAAGCACTCCTTTTCGCTACACCCGTTTCCCTGCAGAAGCACTCCTTTTCACTATACCCATTTCCCCACAAAAGCACTTCGGTTCTCTCCTCTCCGGTATCGGCGAACTCTTTCCTCACCAAAATCCCCTTCTGTTCTCTCTGTGTCACTTGTACCGGCGAGCCCATTCAGTTTTCTCCACTGCAGTAGCCTCAAGTGCTGGCATTTCCTCTTTCTTCTCTTCTTCAAGTGTCGGTCTTGGAGCAGAATAAAGGTTTGATTTTATCCCTTTATTAGCTGTTATCCGATTTGTGATATGCTATTATTTGGGTATTAGGTTCAAATCTGTTTGAGATTGGTCTAAAATGCTATTTTTGATTATGATTTGTCGGATATATGTTTGAGATTGGTCTGTGAACTAATTTTTCCGTCTCTGTGTGAGCTTGTGCCCATATGTGGACGCCGAATTAAAAATGTGAGCATCTTTGTTATCACATTCTTATTTGAGATGAGGATGGGTCATTCATTTTCCTTCTATTGGTAATCTTTATGGTGTTAGTTAACTCAAAAATATAGTTCACCTGTTGAGCACTTAGCCCTTCACTATCAGGTTGGTCTTTTGCTGATATCGAATGTGTCATGCTTGTAATCTTGCTCCTGTAATTATGCATCTTTGAATTATCTTTTGTAGGTTCGTCATCTTGATACATCGGAAAAAAGTGAACTACACAAGTTACAACAACTGAACTATGAACAATGTGTGTTTTTGTTTTTTTGGTTTACAATGTTCATCCTCATCGGGTTTAGTTTATTCATCAGTATGTTGCATTTTTACCCCGAAACATAGAAGATTGTTCCTTGCTAAATTTGTATTTGAACTTTTTCTTTTATGCCAGACTGATACATTTATTTGGTAAGTTTTATACAAAGGAGCAGAAGCCTCTTTATACATTTATTTGATAGGTTAATAGAATTCTTTTTCAAGAACCAAATAAGAAATATCTTACAGCTTTACTACATGCAAAGTATAAATAAGAGATCCAGAAACTAGTGTGGCATAATTATAAGAAGAATTATTTTCTTTCTTTTTAAGTTATTATTATTGTTACTTTTTTCTTTAATCATCTATTTTCATGTTCTGGGATTAACAAGTTTGACAACATGTTGTATTGAGGAGGAGTGTGTTTCACTAAGGTTGACTAGTTATCTAAGTAATATTGGGTGGCAGAGTCGTAGAGTGCTATTGATCTGGAGAAATGTAAGGTCAAATTGAGGATAAATCCTTTACATGACATGGGTTGTATGCTTTTTGGTATGCTTCAATTAATTCAATTTCACAAAATTGGAAACCTGTTCACTAATTTCTTGCCAATAGGCATTATGTCTCAAAATTTTTGTTCTAGAGACCCATCGAAGAATCTACTTGTGATCCACGTAATTTTTTTTTCTTTTTGGGTACACTGAAGATGTTATATTGCCATAGTTGCTGGAAAAAGGGAGAGTTTTCCAGCTATTGCCCCTGTCTGAATTTGATTAAATTATAAACTTAAAGTGCATATATATACATTGTTCTTCCTTTTTTTTCCATGAAAAAGTTCTGAAAGCATATGTATGTTCATCTCTCATATAGTTTGCTTGCATTTCTCTGTTGATTTGATATGTCTAGAGGAATTCTCACTTTAATCTCAATACGTTCATAGATCCTCGAGATGATCTTGGTGGAATGGATGTGGTAAGAAAGGTATGAATACAAATTTTCTAATGATAGCTTTGGATGTGTCATCTATATTTTATTTCAAAGGAAAACCAATATCATTAAGTAGGACTTCTCCTCGTTTTATGAATACAGACTGGAAAATTCTCTAAAGCATCACTTTGTAGATATGGTTTCACTTATGTGCTAGAAAAATCACTTTCATGTATTATCCTGGTTAGATTCACATAGTGTACAGGACATGGTTGGAAATATTGTGTATGCATGTTTATAGCATCTTCAGTCTGTTTATCTTGGGGTTTGTATTATAATTCCTTAGAGAAATATTAGGTTTTAAAGTTTCAAGAATTTTTAGCATGTACTTTTTGATTTAAAAACTCATGTTTATCACCTGTACTTGTTGGGATATTGAAAATGAAACATTCCTTCAAAGGATTTTTGCATAAGAAAATACTTTTCTCTTGAATTGTTATATTTTTAAAAGTTGAAATTTGTCTAAGGAAAAGATGATTTCTAGATATGTTTTGAAATGATCTAGAAGTGTTTAATGCTAGGATTGTTGTCTTCGACTTAAATCCATTCGATGTTGGGGTTTTCTTGAGTTAATAAGTCTAAGGTAATGATTTTTTGAAAGATAGAATAAATATTATGCTTGTTGGAATTTCTGAAAATATGTGCTATATGCTTGTTTTGGTTCAAAATAAATTAGCAATGCAATTTATTATTGCAAGGCCGTTTGATATTGGTTGCTAGACATGCAAGAGATGTTATTTATGTTAATAATTAAGCATGAAAACCTGGGTTTAATCCCAATAAATTTTCAAAAATAGAGGAAGCAAAAACAAAGTTTATCGGTTTAGCTGGAGGTTCAGATTTTGGCTACTAATGCTGTGTGAAAAATTCCGAATTTGAACAAGGTCAAAACAGAGAAAACTTAGCTCTATGTGTGTACTTGTTAACTGGAAAGATTCAAAATTTTTGGAATTGGGATGTAAAAGTTAAAAAGTTTTATTTAACGTTGGTCTAATCTGGGCAGAAAGCTACAGAAAAGGAATTTTTTTTTTTTTGAGTATGATTTAAACCTGCTTTTTGTGAATGGCCACCTGAATTCTGTTTTATATGTATTGATGTTTTTCTCTGTAAAATTTGAGGTCAATCCAGTATATTTTTATATGTATTATACTCTTGGGAAAAAATGGATAACTTGTTGGAAATTATGAACAGCTTAGGAATCTTAGGGAAGTTTCTAATATTGAGTTATATACTTCCCTTATGTGCAATGTTAGTATGTACCGGCATTTAGGGATGTACTAAAGGTTTATATACTGATTTATTTGAAGTCATTGCAGGCTGTATATCTGTGGGTTTTGTCAAGAACTTGAGATGCTATATGTACGTTATAAATGTGGAGTGTGTTTTCCTAATGTATTTAGGATTATGTTGTGACATTATATTTTTATGACTTTTTCTTAGACTTGGAAGGTTGCCAATGGCAAAGACCTACTCTTTATGGTTAAGAAACTTATTTACTAGACCAAGGTTATTTTTTGCATTAAACTGTTTATGAAACAATGTAATTGCCAGTAGTCAAATATTTTGTGTTATCAATGGAAACATGGGTTATTGTAACAAAATGTTTAGCATATATAAGCACAAGAACTTCTAAGATATTGTCAAATTACAAGGAAGGTGGAATTGCCTTAATGCATCAAAATTATTCTTGGTTTGACTATTATAAGATTGCAGCCAAACAATTTCTGCTACTTAGTTATCTCTTTTTGGTTCTTTCCAATTTGTTGGAAATTTTTCCAAGTTTTACTATAGAATATGCATAGCAAAGAAATTTCTCACTTAGCAGGTTCTTTTTCTTTTTCATTTCTATTTTGATTCTTACCTTGCAAAATAGAGTATGTATATTGAAATTATTTTCATCTTGAAAATTTGGTTTTTTTTTATATAAACCACCTAAGATAGTGGGGGGTTTGGTGGACCCCTATTTGTTTATTTAAAAAATTAAAATACAAGGAGGGAGCAATCATCTTAACCTCCTATCAATTAGAAAGAAATATCCTTAAATATAGGAACCTATTGTGAATCTAAAATACAATGAGATTTAATACAAGAGAGAAGCAAATTAAATGTGATAAAAGAAACCAAAACACTAGTGGCTGAAGCTTGTTTTGCTAATAAATTAGCTACCGTTTTCCCCTGTCGAAGAACATGAGTAAAAGAGATCTTATGAAATCTTTTGATCAACATCCGGATAAGCTGCAACTCCTCCAATCCATTCATCAAATAATCAACATTGTTGGCTAAATACTTGACAATATTTTGGGCATCAGAATGAACAACAACTTCTTGCACTCCTCTAGATAAATAAGCTTTCATTCCTAAAATGATAGCTCTAATCTCTGCCTGCTAAGATGAGACATCTCCAATATGGGAGGAGAATGTAAACACAAAAGAACCACCCCCCTTCCTCAAAATACCTCCTACTCCTAAAGTGGGAGCAACTATTCAAGTGCTACCATTTATATTAAGAATAAAAACACTAAGATCATCACATCGCTCCCAAGCTACCAATTTGGGAACAATGGCCTTAGAACACCATGCATACCTTAAATTAGCCTGTTGTGCAAGCGTGAAAGTCTAAGAAAATCTGAAAGCTTGTACTTTAAAGAATCAGTCCTCAGCTTCACAACATCATCCTTGCTATGAATCTGAGTTTTCTATATAGTCTATCAATAGCTAATCAACGATACCCTACTCTAGCTCTGTATCTTCCTTAGCAAATTCCACCTATAATGCACACAATGAGACAAAGAAAAAGAATCAAGACTGGCCCTCAGCACCCCTAACTCCCTAGCCATTAATCCTTGCCATAACTCTTGAGATACTAGGCATGATACAAAAACATGATCCATAGTCTCCTTAGAACTGAGACAAAGCTCACACCGTGCAACCAAACCGATGCCCATGCCCTGCAAAACTTCATCAAATAGGAGATAAAAGTCAATAATTTCCACATAAAAAATAGACATTGCGGTTGTACCTTAACTGACCATAACTCCTTCCAAATTTTGGACTTATTCCTCTTCTACCTAACCAACTCCCAAGCAGAAAAGATAGAAAAATTACCATCATATTACACATCCCAACTCAAGGTATCTAGGACATTTGATTATAAAGGTGGCAAGAGTTTCAATACTTTAAAAGCTACATTTGGCTCTAAAATTTCATACAGTTTAGAAACATCCCAATAACCATTGCAAACACATCTCTCACCTTAAGCTGTGGGTCTTGAATAGAGGACTGCAACGAGGATAGTTTGGATAGTTTCCCAAACCCTGTCCAATTATTAAACAAAAAAAAAAAAAAACTTGTACCAGAATTAACATACATGAAAATATGCTGCTCTACAATTAGACCTACCTTAACAATTCTCTTCTAAGTTGAAGAAGTAAGAGACGAAACACATAACAAAGAGAGATGCATACCCTTAAAGTTATATTTAGTAGCAACATATCTAGCCCACAAAGAGCTTTGCTACCTGAATTTCCACCAAAACCCAATGTAAATGCCACATTCAAGTCACTAAAAGATCAAAGTTTCAGGCCATTCTTCTCGTGTGGAAAACACATTGCACTCCAACTTCTCCAATTCTTGAAAAATTCAATGGTCGTCCATGAGTGTTGAAATTATGGTTAAATTGGGAATAAATTTCAAAGGATTTTTGTTAGGGCTTAACATACTAAGTTTCTATTATATTATATGAGTATTATGAAGTTGATTTTCCATGGAAACCATGTAAAGAATCTATATTTATGTTATATGGAAACTTGCTCTGTTTGCTGAAAATTTTTTATGTATATAACATGTGAATTTTTTGGCTTGAAATTTTGTTATATTGATTTAATTATGTTGGAATCTTTTATGAAATGATACTTTGATGTTATATAAATATTTTTGAATAAAAATTACTACTTGAAACATTGGGGGTAGATTGTAGAAATTTTGAAAAAACAGCCATGCAAAAGTTGCTAATTTCTTGTGCTTGTTATACTCTGTTTTAGAGCTTTCAAATGAAAAGTTTAGGTGCACAATTTTGAATGGTTTTAACTTAAAATCATAGTATATATGTTGAATTTTGATATTGGAAACTTTGAGGAAAAAGTGAGTTCATTTACTTGATCAAAAGGCTAGTACTCTATTTACTATCCTAATTAACAATGCAAAACAGAATTTTCTGGGCATGGTTGATCTATGGTTTCATGGGGATTTTGCTAGAAATCAAATGTATATGTACTTAACTTTGTACCTTGAAGGTTTGGGACATTTTGGGAAGTTTATAAGAGTTTTTTGTTGCAAAAATTGAAATCTATACTTGGTGAAAATCATTTAGAAAAACAGCTTACCTTTGTGAATGAGATTTCAAGAAGGAAATTTCTTAAATTCTATGTGATCATTTGAATGATTATAATAATTAATTTATTCAGGTTATTTGATTGATATTCTCATGTGTTGTATGGTTATTAGTTGAAGATACCTATGTTGATTTGTGATTAGGAACATGTGATTAGGGGTTGTGAGCCTAAGTGTATGATATGTTAACATAGTTGACTAGGATTGTGATTGGGATTAAGTTATTCTATTGAGAATTGATATGGGAATTTGACATTTGTATAATTTATGTGGTAGAAGTGGAAGATATTAGAAGCTGAGGACTACATAATTAAGTTGGGATTATATATCTTTGCTTGGATCAAGATAAGTCTTGACATTCATGAAAATATTTGACTTTTTGTAAATTGTAAGTCCATACATTCATATAAAAGCTTTACGCATGAGATATTTTTGGAAATTTTGTAGGTCCTTCGATTTGCATTCATGAAAAATGCTATATGCTTGATGAAAGTTCTTACGTTTCATGAAAGGTTTTACACCTAAGTTATTTTGGAAACATCACTAGACTTGATATGGAAATTTTTACATCCATGAAATCTATTTATATTCTTGACTTGATTTCAATATGTATTTTAAAGAACAAAACAAGTCCTTATGCATATGAAATGTTTTATGCATGAATTATTATAGAAACCTTGTTAAAGTTGATTTGTATGTGAAATTGGGAGTTATGCATTGATTGTTATGAAATGTTTCTGATCGCCCATTATATAAGTTTTCTTCTATGCAAATATTTGTGAAAAATACAACATGTACTTTGAAATTATTGGCTCTAATTATCATTATCTTATGAAAGATGATTTGTGAACTAAAATTGTATTCCTTCTATATATTTTGAAAACTGTTTGGTCAACAATATATTTTGGAACTATGGGAAAATAATTGATTTTCAAAGTATTTTCGAGATGAAAATGTATGTATATTTTGGAATTGAGAACTAAATTTTGGAAATGTTTTAAGCTATTTCTTGAAGGAATATCATTGTATTGAGCCACTTTGAAAGGTGAATACGAAGATTTGGGTACTTAATGGGGCAATACTTCACGTACTAGTTCGTGTTAGATTGAAGGCGTTTTTAGTATAAAGGTCTTCTTCGAAAAGTTACCACTTTCTCTAGAAAGGTCTTCTCCGAAAAGTTACCACTTTTTAAACAAGGCAGTAGTACTTGAAAGTTGAGCGGTCCTTAGCTAACAATGAGGTTCCAGGGAAGCTTGATGACCAGACGTCGGACAATCAGATTAGTTTAAATGAGTGAAGGAGAAGTATCTCACTTAGTAGGTGATACAACTACTTGGTTTGGGATTACATGTTCTATGCGCATTTGCCACGTATCATGATGCATGGTTTCATGATACAACATTATCAAAGGTTTAAAGTTCAATGTGATTGTAATGCTTGTTCTCAGTTTATTTTGATGATATTGTTTTGAAATATGATATTACACCGAAATGATATGTTATCAGTTTACTTCATGAGTATTTGATAAATTCTCCCAAAAGCCTGAATAAGGATTTATTTTTGAAGGCATGGTTTATCACTTATGCTCATCACACGAGCAACGTTTTACATGTATCATGAGTTTGTTCAAAATAAGACATGAGTATCCTATAGGACTTATTGAGATTTATCTCATACTTTTCTGTTAATCGTACTTACAAAAAAACTTGAGTTCTGTCAAGACTAAAGGTTTTAGCATGACTACTTTTTTTGTATTAGGATACTCTTATGCTAAGATATTTAATACTTATGTTATTAGGATGTTTCAAGTGTTTCGATTTGGAGACCATTGTATAAATTTGAGCATTGTAATGAATTTTGTTTAGCTTTATTTTAAGTTTCAAAATTGCTTTTATATTAATACATTATAAAGATCCATGGTTTTAAGGATGGAATAACATTCCTAACCCAATTGGATTATGTGTGTAGTTGGGGCGTTAAAAGAGGGGAAAAAGGAAATAGCTTTTTGTGTTAAAAGAAAAGGAACAAGAAATATATAGTCAAGAAAAAAAAAAAATGAGTTTTGGAAATTGCAAGAAAGTGAAAATGGAAAAAAATAATTTAGAGTTAAAAGAATGGGAAAAAATATCATCGAAAAAAAATATGAATTAGAAAAATTACAAGAAACGGATAAAAGGAAAATTTTTTTTGAGCAAAAAGAAATGGAAAAAAAATGTATCGTCATGCAAAAAAAATAAGTTAGAGAAATTCTAAGAAAGGGAAAAAAAAATATATATATATATATATATCGTCGAGAGAAAAAATGAGCCAGAGGAATTACAAGAATAGGATAAAAGTAAAAAAGTTTTTGAGTTTAAAAGAAACGGAAAAAAAGATATAGTCGAGAAAAAAATGAGTTAGAGATATTGTAAGCAAGGTTGAGAGATAAAAAACTTTGAGCTATTGGAAGCGGGAAACAATATAAATATTGTTGAGAAAAAAAATGAGTTAGATAAATTATAAGAAATGAGAAAGAGAAAAAACAATTGAGCTATAAGAAACAGAAAAAATATATATATCATTAAAAAACATATGAGTTAGAGAAATTCCAAGAGAAGGAGAAAAGGAAAAAGAAAAAGGTTGAGCTAAAAGAAATGCAAAAAAAAAAAAAAAATACGAGTTCAAAAAATTACAAGTATTGGGGAAAAAGAAAAAAAAATTGAGTTAAAAGAAACAGCAAAACAATATTATATTGTCGTGAAAAAAAAATATGATTTCGGGAAATAACAAGAAGTGGGAAAGAGAAAAAATTGTGGGCTATAAGAAACGAGAAAAAAAAAAGTATATCTAGAAATTAGCACTAGGAACAAGTAAAAAAAAAAAAACACTAAAAAAAAGGGAAAAAAATATACCATCTTGGAAAAAATATGAGTTTGAAAAATTGCAAGCAAGTAGGAAAAGGAAACATTTTTAGAGCAAAATGAAATGAGAAAAATATATTGACTAGAAAAAAAAATATGAGTTAGAAAAATTACAAGAAGAAGGAAAAGGGATTTTTTTTTTTTTTAAGTGAAAAGAAACTAGAAAAAATATACATTCGAGAAAAAAATATAAGTTAAAGAAATTATAAGGGTGGGGGAAAGGAAAAAGTTTTTTTAAGCTAAAAGAAATGTGGAAAAAATATTACAGAGAAAAAAAAAATGAGTTAGAAAAATTGCAAGAAATGGGAAAAGGAAAAAAAAAATTGAACTGAAAGAAACAGGGAAAAAAATGAGGTAGAGAAATTACAAGAATTGTGAAAACGGAAAAAGTTTTTAAGGTGAAAAAATATGAAAAAAAAATATCATCGAGAAAAAATATATTTTTGGAAAAAAAAAAAGAAAAGATAGTTATAGAAATTACAAGAAATAAAATAATATCATATAGAGAAAATTCTTTTAAAAAGGGGGGGGGGGGGAGAGAGTTAGAGAAATTACAAGAAATAGAAGAGAAATAAATAAATATGAGTTAAAAGACAAGAAATGGAAAAAAAAATAAGTTACAAAAATTACAAGAATTGTGAAAAAAGAAAAAAGTTTTTAAGGTGAAAGAAATGTGAAGAAAAAAAATATTTTTGGAGAAAAAAAGAGAGTTATAGAAATTACAAGAAATAGAATAATATCAGATAGAGAAAATTCTTTAAAAAATGAGAGGGAAAAAAAGGAGAGAGTTGGAGAAATTAACAAGAAAAAAAATATATATGGGTTAAAAGAAATGGAAAAAGACTTACATTGTTGAGAGTGGGATTTGAACCCACGCCCTTTCGGACCAGAACCTTAATCTGGCGCCTTAGACCAACTCGGCCATCTCAACTTATTTGTTAGATATGTTTCTCATATATTTAACAAGGACTTAAAAACATTATAATACAGTTTATTTTAAGAAGAAGTATTAAAATATAATTGCATAACAATTACTTAAAAATCAAACTGAAAAGTATTTGCCTAAAAAAACTATAAAATCTAAACTATTATGTAATTCTCATGAAAAACTCTCTCTGAAAGATAAATCATCAAAATTTGCAACCCAATATATTGGTTAACTTCTCAAGAAATTAATCGAGATACGATCAAGAATGCATTGGCAATACATGAAAAAGATACTAACTAGTTTCACAACAGCTGAGGACTATCCAAATTCCAAGGTTTCCACATAAAAATCATACTACTTCAATTTCACAATATAAATCATTTTAAAATTAATTTTTTTTCACAACAAAGATCATTTTATAAAAATTTATAGTACTTTTTTTTTCCATCGCTATCCCTCGTTGTAATCTCTTTCTTATCACTAATTATGATCTAACTATTTTTAATTACCAAAGTAGATAGCGACTTAATTAAGAGTATTTTTGAAAGTTTAATTTTAATATTATCTAAAATTTATAAATTTTTAATTTTGATATATAAATATAAAATAATTTATATTGCGAAACGAATGTATTATCCATTGCTCAAGCAAGACAAAAGCATGATAATAATAATAAATCAAAGCAATTAATAAATTCACCAAAATTTTCTAGTATGTTTCACGGGTAATGCTCATTGGATTGCGTGCCTATCGTATCCCCTAATAGAGTAGGATTTCCTTATTGTCAGTGTACTGACAGAGTCAAAATATGAGGAGCATTTGCATGAAGAGTAAGTAATATCTTCTTGTAATATATCATACCTTTGCATGAAGAGAAGCAAAGTCTTGTTCCGGCCGTCTTAAGCTGAAACCAGTTGTAGGGCAGCTCTCCTTTGGCAGAAAACTGGATGTTTGTACCGATAATCAAGATTCATCAACACCCCCACCAACTGCCAAGAGGAGAGGTGCCCTAGAACTGCCTAGCTTACTGAAGCAAATAGATATTGATCTTATTCCTTTTGCTGCATTTCTTTGAATAAACTGCTTCTTGCTTGAAGTGCCATTAATGGCCTCTGAGGACTCTGAGAGATTTATAGGCAATGCAGTTTGGATCTTGTCTGTTATGATCGAATAGGGGTGTTGAAGAAAACGGCAAATGCCATAATGCTTATATGCACCGGATATACCCATATATGCCTGCCTTTTACGCGTTCCGTGCAGAGGAGTTTCTTTTTTCTTTTATCTGGAAAGGCTCCAGCTGCCCAGCAGAGAAACGTTTTAGATTCCAGGTAGCATGATCTTGACTTCTCAATGTTTTCTCTCAGCTTTCTCTTTCTCTATATGGAGGAGGATGAAGGATAGATATAAAGCAGCCCAGTAAGGATGCCTACTTTTGCATATGGATGGCATTTGCACTTGGACCTTTGAGGTATATACTGTGTCACATTCTTCTTTAAATTTCCTCCAAGGTTTTTCCTTAAACCAAACTCACGGGATTGGCAATTGGGATTTTTCCCAATCACAAGTATAAAAAACTTTATGGCCTTATATTTGCAAACTCAGGATAATTTATATAACAATTTGTACTTTTTAAAAGTACCAGAGGTTTCAATATTAGGTTTTAATAAAGAATTGCACGATTCTTTCTTTGGATACCAGCGAATTGTTCCATAAAAAATATTGTTAAATTGATCCCGGAATGGACATAATTCAATTTTGAGTCCTGCAAGTCAAGCTCTAGGTGGATCCCAGCTCTTCCCCACATTGTTAAAACTTTGGTACTGTAATACCAGCTCATGCAAGCAATTGATTTGTCATTCCAAGACAGGTTGTTTTCATATGATTTAATGTCCAACGGAGTTGGATTCATTTTTCATCAGATATGACTCGTGATGGCTGTTCAATGGGGAAGAATTTATTGCTTCCTTATTGTTGAAGGCTGCCATTAATCATGTCTCTCCCTCGAATGAAAGCCGAAGGGGCAAATTTCTTAGCAGCCATTTGGCTAAAAATGTACATCGTTAATAACCATTTGAAATGGATTACAAATGATCAAAAGATCAAATTCCAAATGCACATATAGGATAGTGTACGTATCATTTGACAGAAGAATACTTTGATTATTGTTCCAAAAAAACCTAAGCAGAGATTTGTTTGTCAATTCGATGACTCACTTGCAAGCCTCTCATTCAGTATCCTCACTCCCATATACCTGCATCACAAGAAACACAAAAAAGGTCCATCACTGATCATAATCTTATCTTTGGAAAACTTAAAAAACAATGCCAATAAATATTGTGCATTACCTTCCTAACATCATAACAGTAGCTTGTGGATTAGTTCCGGGAGAGTAATTAAACGTGGAACCATCGATAACACGTAAAGCATCGACTCCGAGCACTTTGTGGTCATGATCAACAACCTTACCAACTTGACATCCTCCATGGTAATGCCAGATGGTCATTACAGTATCCTTACAGAACTGCTCCAGTGAAGTTGAAGAATTAGTGTGCCTTGGCAACAAGTTCACCGGAGTATTCGCGGTCATGTTGAGTAGGACAGACAACGGCATGTTTTCGTATCTAAATTTCAAGAAGGATTTTGATTCAATTATGCTTTCTATCAGTTTGATGCCATTAACACATCTTTGCAAGTCCTGTGGTTCTTTGAAGTAGTTGAATATTACTGATGGATTTTCGTTGGGATTTCTATTTCGAAGTTCTAAATGACCTGTTGAGAGAGGTCCCATGATTTTTTCCAGAATGAATCCTCCTCTGAAAGCTGGTTCTTCAAGTTTGCTCATGGCAACAATAGCCTTTTCTAGTGCTTCTGGAGTTCTTTGTTTTGGCGGCACGGTTGAAAGCTGTCCAATCTGCAGATATAGGCAAATTATTGTAGTTTCTTGGGCCAACAACAGGAAAAATATGGGCCTAATTACCCCAATATGAGCAAACCCAAGAATTGTCCGTCGGCCATTGAAGCAAGAGAAACTTTAAATGGTACCTTGGGAGAAAAAATTCCGAAGTCTTTGGTAGTGGCACCGCCAGCAAAGTTTTCACCGCTGGCAGCTTCAATGTAGCTACCAAATTGGGTGATGCCAACAACTTGAATAAGGGAAACCTCCACCGGAACAGGAGAGGGTACGAAGATTGCATTCATGGGATTATCAGACATGCCTTGGCCAACCATAGGCTGGTCTAGAACCACGGAGATACTGTGGGCCTTTAGGTGCTCGGCTGGGCCTACCCCACTAAGCATCAACATTTGTGGGCTTCCAAGTGCACCAGCTGATAAAATAATCTCGTTCTTGGCTCCTTGCCTTAAATATGCCTTGTGCTTGGTTCCTGAAGCATCTCTAAAGACCACACCATGTGCTACCGGCCTTGATTTTCCTGCAATTTAATCAAAAGAAACTCATTGGCTTTACATACCAAATGATCCAATTCTTTAATATTTGGCAGATCGAGTTCTAATCTTACTAAATTAGGGATCAGATGTTAATTCAACCGCAAGGAACATGATTTACCTTTGGTTCTGAACAGGATTTTGTGAACAGAAGCATGCAAAAGCAAAGTAAGTCCACTGGGATTTGCATACTCAAGAAGATCAGCAGCTGTGTGGCGAACGCCTTGAGGGTCAAAAATGGTGCCCCCAACCTTAGTCCCATTCAAATGATCATAGGTGAAACCATTATAGGGCTTCACACCAACCTCCACCAAGCCATCTCTAACAGCAGTCTGCCACTGCTTCACCGGTGGCTCGAAGGCCACCTTCTTTTCCACCCACTGGTACGACTCATTCACAAGTCTGCCATCCCAACCTACAGTTTTCACGTAGTTGGGGGAGGCACGCGTGTAAAAGCCGGCATTTAGGCAGCTTCCTCCACCTAGAACACGGGCTCGGGCACTGATTACACCGTCTTCTGAGATGAATCTTTGGGAAGGGGATGATGGAGAGAGGTCGGAGAGGGCTGCACCAAATGTACTTAAGTAGGTGATGTTAGGATTGCCATAGGGTGAACCACCGCGTTCTAGGAGGAGGACACTGTACTTTTGAGAAAGAGTGGCGGCCAATGGGCAGCCCGCGGTCCCTCCGCCTATGATAATATAGTCGTAATATGAAACATTTGGAGCCGTGGTTGCTTGATGCATGAATGTATAGTTTGGATCTGTGAAAGAGAAAGATTACAACATTAAAATTTAAAAATTATTAATCATGAAAAAAATTTAAGCTATAACCCCGTGACCGAGAATGTTTTTTCCCCCAAATTTTTCATCAAAACTTTTCTTCTTACAAGGTATAATTTTCTATCACAGTTCTAATTAATGAATTTGTGGCGATGCAAACAAAATGCGGTGGTATATTAATAACTGGCCTGCTTTTCAGACAAGGTAGTTGGATGACAATAAATTTACACATGGAGTAGAATAAATAATGAAGGGTCCTTATAATTTTAGCTAAAAAAGGAAAAAAATAAAAAAGAAAACTATATCCAATATCAATAATTGTCCGTTTAAAATTGAAGCAACTCTCTCTGAGTTCTACCTGAAATTGTTGTTCTCCTAGATCAAGAATGAAATTGGCACCTCTATATATTGAGATTATTATGTGAAAATTTTCATGAGGTAAATTATTCAATTATCCCACTACATTGACAAATTGTACCATGCGTTGTGTGGATAAGTTACAAACCAGAAGTGGTTGCCTAGATAATATACAAATCCCCTCTTATTTATTTATTTTCTTTTTTTCTCTTTAGTTTTTTTTTTATTTTTATTTTGGCAATGCCTTAGGGACTGCAGTTCGCAGAATGAGACAAACAGTACACTTGAAACTGGTTTTCTTGAAAAGGCATTTTTGGCAACAGGGAATGCTCAGGAGCGCTAATTAGCCTCTCATTCCCCATATATGGTAATGCATTAGTTTCAGTATGCTACGAAGACAGCAGTAATCATTTCTTACCTTTTTGGGAGAAACAAATGCCGTGAAAGAAAATAATGCCAAGAGTTGCAGCAGCTATAAATCTCCAGCACTCTAAACCCATCATGTTTCCACTGGATATTGAAGCTTCTAGCAGCTGATCAGAGGACGAATATAGACCTAGCAAGTGATATATCAAGTGTATCTGCTGCCTCAGCCCTTATAAGAGAAAGCCAGAGATCCCGACGGCAATAATTTAGGAAGTACAAAGATTACTATCAGGGCATGGGAAGCATTCAAAAGACATTCAAGAAATGTGGGGAACACCCTCTGGGCGTCTCTCTCATACAAGGAACTAGAACTGCATGTTCCTAATATAAAGGCCCGTAACAGCAACATTTATAGTGAGTTTAAATCCTCTGTAAAATGTATGAGAACTTAACACACACAAGAAGGATACTATAATATGTAGGATAGGATGGCATTTTGTTCCTGTGTTACTTCTCTTTCTAACGTCAAGAAATGGTTGGTGGAGGCTGGGAGGTGACAGAGAGGAAGCGGAGGGCAGTTGTGAAGCCATTAATGGCCGCACATAAGAAATCAAACTACCTGGCTGCAATTCAGGATCATTATATATGTATTTTTATTTTTAGTTGTTATCCTATCTCAAAAAAAAAAAAAATAGAAATAGCAGATATTGAGTGAGCAATTTGCAGCAATTGCAGAGGCAGAATATAGATTGGTAACAGACTTAGAATGTTTGATAAGTATATATATACCTAAAAAATGTTACGAGTACTAACAGACGATGAGAAAGCTTGAAATAGAAACTTTTAGTGCATATTATTTTACTGACACTTAATATAAGATTTCTTAAGAAAAATACCTTGACCAAAAATTAGCCTTAGAGTCCCTCCTTAAATGCCATGTGCAAACAAATGCTAGTACACAATTATGTGACCATAAATTTGACCTCTAATTTCAAAGCGGTGGAACCCAACTTGATAAAAGTACAACCGAGCTACAAATGCGCCCATATTTTTTGTTTTTGACTTATATTACCCCGTCACTCTAACTAATGCACTAAAACCTCCATTTTGGTTACATATTTATGCTATGTTTGGACCGCGGAAGGAAGGAAGAAAAGAATAAAGGAATATAAATGTATGATTTATCTCGTTTAATTAAGAGATAAATTTTTAAAAAATAAATTTAAATGAAAAATAAGTAAAATGTTTAATTAGTATAAAGATAACATGAATTGAAAAATAAATTAATAAGATAAATATAAATTTATTTTTCTTCTATCTCAATTAAATAAGATAGAAATAAATTTTTATTTTTTTAAAATACAGAAGTAAAGGTTACTTTCTTGTCTCCCTTCCTCTTCCCTCTCCCTCTCCCCCTAACCTTACCACACGTAGTTATAAACGGCTTAAAATTTTGTCCAGAAACTTTTTATTTTAATGGCATAAAGACTAGCTCTACGCAACAACTATATATATTGTACTTTCTTCGTTTTAAAATACTTATTCATGATTTTTTTTGTTTCAAAATAATTGTTCATGTACATATTTCTAAAACCAATGATTAATTTTTTCCTATTGTGTCTCTATTTATTTCAAGTCAACTACACACTTTTCAAAACTCTTCTTTCTTTTTGCTTTGTAGGAATTTCCACTAACCAATAGTTATAGGATTTTTAATATGGGTAGAATAAGAACTTTATCTAAATTATTGTATTGTTTTCAATACTCTTAATTTGTGTGCAAAATGCTTTATGAACAAATATTTTAAAAGGGAATACAAAATTTACGTAATAAATAGACCAATAGATCTTCTCCCAAAAAAGTCACTACGTAAGCTATTTATTAGTGCATTTTTAAGAGAGGGGCCAGTTTTCAAAATACAAAAATTGTGTTTAGATTGAGATTATATTTAATTTTTTTAAAAAGTAAGTATAAATATGATTTTAAATTTCATAAGAATTCATAAATTCAAATATTAATATTAAAATATATTTAGAATCAATAATAAAATTGTTAATATTTAATAAATAAAATTTATTTATATTGAATCTATTTTTATAAAAAAACAATTTAAAATAATAGTATTTTTTTTTGGAAATAATTGCACTTCTATAACAATTAATAATTAGAAGAAGAAGAAGGAGTAGGTAGGTCGGCTTTAATTAGGTTTCAACAACTCTCTTTAAGATGTTGAATTGAGATATGTTTGGTGGTCATAAATTGGGCTGGATCCTGTCCAACTCCATGATTGTCTTTTTCTTTTCTTTTTCAATTTTTTTTTAGCAGAGGTAAGATTATCTTCTCATTTATTAGTTCAATTTACTGGCGGGACTTCTTTTGTTTTCTTTTTCTTTTTTTGGGGAAAAAAAAAGGGCGGCAACGGGTTCCTTAGAAAGGGAATGGAAATAAAAAGTTTCCATATTGGGCTTAGCAAAGGGAAAAACTGGGTCAATCAGGCCATAAAATTGGGCTTCCAATACAAGGTGCTAATTCAAGGCCTGAGATTCAAATAATCAAATAAATATATATATATATATATATATATATATATATATATATATATATATATATAAAGTAGCTGCTTCCGTTTTGACAAGTGACTATGTTTATTTGTGATATGTGGCACGTCGAATTTAAATGAAAATTTTTTTTCAAAGGAAATGTCAAGATTTTTTTTTTATTTTAAACATCAACGTTATATTAATTCATGCATTCAAATAGAACTTATTTAAATATGAATTGTTTTTTTTATTTTAAATATTAAAATTTTTTGAATTCAATTAATTCAGATAGATCTTATATGAATATGATTTATTTTCACCATTGAAAGAGATTTCTTAATTCAATGAATTTAACTGCTCAATCCCATTTATGTTGATCGTTATCTGATATATGCGTAGGCCTCAAGTGCTGTGGTAAAAGTTGTCGCCTGAGATAGCTCAATTATCTAAGACCAGATATCAAACATGGTGGTTTTACAATGGAGGAAGATGATATCATTTGCGCTGTTTATAGTAAAATGGGAAGCTGGTGAGTTTCATGTTATTGTACAATTGTTTCCTTTGCTGATCTCTAATTTTGTCTTTTGGCATTTTGAATTCACAGGTGGCCCATCATAGCTTCTCATCTTCCAGGAAGGACAGACAATGATGTGAAGAATCACTGGAACACCAGATTGAAGAAGAAACTAATGGCAATGGCAGCAACTACTACTACTACAACCAACAATGCTGCTACCAACACTGTCTTTCAGTTCTGTGATCCCAAATTTCCAACTCTTCTGAGTCAAA
The DNA here is from genome assembly GCA_026120185.1 of Voacanga thouarsii. Taxonomy (NCBI): domain Eukaryota; kingdom Viridiplantae; phylum Streptophyta; class Magnoliopsida; order Gentianales; family Apocynaceae; genus Voacanga; species Voacanga thouarsii. The sequence goes on from JANUWF010002336.1 coordinate 181,995, forward strand.
CGAGTCATCCAACAATCCTACCATTTCTAGGTGATGGTCATTACAACGTTGCTTTTCCTTAAGGGACCTCCAAATTTGACTCAATTTCGAAGTTTCTAAATAGTGGCTCACAACCCCAAGAGGATTCAGGCTTTTCTGAATCTTCTTCGTTTGCAAAGAACGATAACTTTACTGCAGCATGGTCTGATAATGGTGGCAACCAAATTGAGGGACTTCCATATTGATGGATGTGGGCACTGCAAATTCGTACTAGAAGTTGGCCTCAAGAATCAACATTTCTTGAAGCCCTTCCTTCTCTGCATGCCAGTTTATGATTGCACAAGGGTAGGCGAGGATTTTGGTCTTGGAGAAGATATGGTTAAGCCAAGAAGGATAAGTTGAGTTTGGTCCCTTCAATTCCATCAAATGGTATGCAACAATTGATTATTGATCTTAATCTTTTAATCATTCAAAATTTTGATTTTTTTTTTTTTTGTGTTTGCTTAATGATGATTCACTTAATACAAACAAATTAATTATGAAGAAATGTGCAATCTGGATGGAATTTGGTAGATCAATGGCAATTTGATCATGTGGAAAGATGTTCCAAAATCAAGCCTTTGGTTTGGATTTGGTTCAATTTTATCTAAATATAAATTCATTGAATTTGAATTCAATGAATTTAGATAAAGTTATCTTAATTTATCGAATTTTTATAGTTACAATAAAAAAGTTAAAAATATTATAATAATATATTATAATAAACAAAATAATTAAAATATTAAAAAATAAAATTATTCATCCCTAATAATGCTCGAATCACCTATCTAATTAATTAAAATAAAAACTAAAAATATCTTATTGGTAAAAATACGTTACGAGTTTACTGTTTTAATATATAGTTAATTCCTTTTTATCAAACACTGTTAAAAATTAACATTTCAGATCAGATACTCAATTAATTTTTATCTAACAGCATTAATAAGAAACATTCTTTACTAGATAATAGTTACTAAAGAAAATTGGATTTAATCCAAATCCGTTTTTTGCCAATGCATTAAACATGTTCATACTAATGCCAAAATAATTATCACGATCGCCCATATTTTTTATTCATTTACAAGGACTCTTGGTAGCCAATTTGGCATTTTCCAAAAAGGATCGGTGAGGCGAAATATCATTCATTCAATTGAACAAAAATCATTAAAAATTTTTGCGTAAGTACTTTTTGATTTATGTTTCGTGTTAACAGATATTGTAAAATTATGCGCTTGATCGTAAGACGATATTAAAAGTATAATATAAAAATATATTATAATTAATTTAATCTTTATATCCAAAAATTCCATTTTTTATTTTTATATTTTAAAATTTAAAATTTAATATTCAAATCTCAATTTTATCAAATAAATACTTCCTCTACATTGATGGCATAATTAGATAGCAAATAATGCCTTCTATAGCCACTATTGCACCTCATGATAGGGATGGCAATATCCCTACTTAAACTGGATACTAGATCCGATCCAACCCTGCTCAATTGGGTCGAGAATTTCTCGATTTCAAGCGGGGATGAGGTCGGGATCGGGCTTCATTTGAAGATTGTATGATCCTCGCTCCCAACCCAATCCATATATATTTTACATTTTATGTATTTTATATTATATATATATATATATAATATGTATATCATATATATAATCTACTTCTATATTATTTACATATAATATATATATATATGTATATATATATATATGTGTGTGTGTGTAGGTAGATTATTTATGTATATAAAATTTAAAAAATAGAAGAGAAGAGGAAAAAGAAAAATTATCAATTATCAATTTTACTTTTACTAATTTAGTGATATGATTAATATATGAACTATTAGAAACCATCACAAAAGTTTTCAAATTGATTAAAAGTTTTGAATAAAAATATATCGGAGGTCAAAAAATCTTTAAAAATTTTTCTGGCCTGCTCTTCCCCGCTAGGCCGGGATTAGGGATTATTTTATCCTTGATGGGCTAGGGGTAGAGATCTCCGTTTTTCTCGTGACAGAGACGGGGAGACAGGAGGTATATGGGGGCAGGGCCAGGATTTCTAGTCCCTAGCCCGGCCCCGTTGCCATCCCTACCTCATGAGGGCAAATCACTCTTTTCATCATAATTTAATGAGGAAAATTCTTACATGAACCTAGTGCACGACCCCACCTGTGTACTGAGTGGGCCCAACCACCCTCAGAGCTTGACACATGTCTCATTAGAATAAAATATTCTAAAAATCAATTTTGATGTATTTTCTTATTTTTCTCATTTTTTCCAACTCAAACCTGGTTAACCACGGTTGCAAAATTTTTTGGAATCCCGCCATCACACCTTACCCACTCCTCTCTCTGTATCTTTCTCTACTCTGTACCACCACCACCCACCCGCAGACTCTCTCTATCTCTACTCTGTACCACCACCCCCTACCTGTAGACTCTTTCTCTACTCTGTACCACCACGACCATCCACCCATAGAAATCACAGTTTGCTTTATATACTAGAACCGCCTACCTCCTCCTCCATCTGACTCCCTTCTTCACCATCACACATCACATTACCACCCACCCCCTCATCCAGGGTTTCTACCTCCCACCCCTCTGGCGCCTCTACCTCCCACCCCTCTCACCAATTTGCAAGATTACGAGCTATAAAGAACTGAAGGTCCAATTGAAACCCAGATCATTCAAAGAAACCTGACCCCGCACACTGTCAAGAAGGGGAAGAGAGCAAATATAGACTCCAATAATGGAATGCACAGCATATCTGTATGAATAAACGGGCTCCTATAGAACTTAAAACAGTAGCTCTGACAAACCCCACTTAGATCTGAACTCGTTAGCTGCTCTTCTACTTCTGATTTCATCTTGGCCTGCTTAAATCACAGTTGTATTCCTAAGTCACTCCCCCGATCTAGCAGTCCACCTCCACTCTGTCTCTTGTTCCTATTGGTGCTTTGGACAACACTAGTCGAATTGTGCTCAAGTCAAAGTGATCCACCATTAGGTTCATGGCTAGTGCATGTTTTGCAGCTATAAGGTATGGTCTCAGGCTACATATTTTGCATTCCAAAATTCTTCGAGTCGTGATTTGATTAGCTAATTTATGTTTTTTTCTTTTTTTAGGCAAATGCGATTAGAGAGAGATTCCCATTACTAAAGACAAGGCATTGTTGACCAGTTGAAGACATTGGTTTTTTAGGCAAATGAGATCAGAAAGAGATTCCCAATACTGTGAAGGTAAATCAGGTTTAATATGGATAATTCTTTCGCTCTCATTTCATGTCTCTATTACTTTTAAAGTAATACAAGTTCTTATATTACGTACATTGACTTTGTATGCCTACAGGGATGGATGCACAAATATCAAGATGCATTTATTCTTAAAAGAAGTCGCATCCTAAAAAATTTAAAAATCAACGGGTTAATAAGGTATAAACTTCTTTCAATCTATACTTTAGATATAAACTTCTTGGTGAAGTTGATCAAACTAAAGTATAATTATGTCACTATTGAAGTTCAGCAGACTTCCATGAGTTTGAATGTGAATTTGCTAAAAAATCTTTCTCATCCAAACATTGTGGTGAGAAAAACTACATTGACTTAGGTATGATGGTAGAATTTTGTTTAGAAAACTTGAATGTCATTAAGTCTCCTTAGTATTAGAGTGTCTGGATGGTTGAGTTTGTAACTACTATTTCTCTCCTTGATTGTTAGTTTGTTAAGAAGATGGGTGAAAAGCTTAGGTCTTTTTTTTTTGGGGGGGGGGGGGATTTCAGCAAAAGGAAATGGAAAGGACAATTATAATTTCTCTAAAAGTTTTAAGAAACCAAGGTAAATTATAGCTAGCTTTTGTGGACTTGATTTTGTGTTCATAATATCTATATATATATTTATATTTTTTTTATAAATGATTTTGTGGTCAGATTTGTTGTGATTTTGTGATGATTTTCTTGTCATAATTTCTCTATTTTTGTGTTCAAAAGCACTTCTAGTGGCTATACTTCTAAATGGCATTGTAGTATTAAAGTGATGTAACAACTTTATTCTATATTTTGTTCAAACTAATCTGTAAATGCACATAAATGAGGAGTTTAGCTCATTTGATCCCCTGGATATTATTCATTTTCTTTCATCTCTGATTTGATTTTATGTCATATGATATTTTGAAGTGGATATGAAAAACCTTAGAGGGGGGGGTGAATAAGGTTTTTGGCAAGCAAAAATAACTTTTTCCGATTGTCTAAAATGCTGAACAAGGATGATCACCAAGATACTTGGACTGACTTTATAGATGCATAGAAAGCGATCCAAGTACTCGTAGATGTATATTCAGATTTAGACAGTGAAAGATCATAAAAACAAAATGCATGAACCATTGAAATAAAATGAGACAAGAGATGTATAGTGGTTCGATCGATAATGATATACGTCCACTACCTTAAGCCTCACACTTAAGGATTTTCAACCATATTTCATTAACATCACTTAATGAAATAGCCACATACAAGAGAGGATCACCACACTAGGTTTTACATAACCTCTCAACACATATCAAGGCTCACCCCTATGGGTTTTACACCACAACCTTGAACTTACAAACAACAAGGATCACCCCTATGGGTTTTACCACACAACCTTGCACTCACAAATAGAGAATATGAAAATCAATAAAACAGAGATAAGCTCACTTACTTGAGCAGATATTCTCTCGGATACAAGCCACAAAATACTTTTATCTTTGATACACAATCAACTCACTTTGAAGCTTAAGATAAAACGAGATTTTTGAAAATATTGAGTAATAGTGTTTCTAAGATGAATGTTTCAAAAATCTTGCTTGTAATCTTACTTTAAGGGCTATTTATAGAGCCAAAAAGTGGAGTGCCAACGGTCATAAAAAAACGGCTATAAATTTTTCTGTTTAAACTCATCCGAGTTTTGGACTCGGGTTTTGGACGAAGATGCATCCAAAAGTTAAGTCCAAAATGGTACATCCGTGACAAACAATTTTCAACATATTTTATAGGATTTTGGATGAACTTTTTGGATTCAAACTATACCATCCAAAATTCTGCGAATTTTAAAAACTTTGAAAATTATTTCCTTTCAAGCTTCAAGGTAAAGTCAAATGAATCAAAAGATAAGAGGACATAGGAAATAATAAATATACCTTAATGAACACTTCCTAGTCTAATATTCTTCATAAAAAGTCTTCTTGATGTATAACTCTTTATACTTGATTTTCCATTTGATCTTCCATTCTTGAAATCAGTGATGAAGGAGTCGCCAACAATTCTTATCTGAAGACTTTAGAAGAACAAAGGTCAATCATGTCCTATCACAATAAATTGACATGTTAGTCCATATCCATGTTTGTCATAAATCAAAACATAAAAGAAAGCCCTCAGGGCTAACAAGATATTATTCCTTTTCTTTTATTCGAGTTTTGATGTGATTTCATATGATAATTTGAAGTGTAAATGCAAATGTCATTTTAAGTAGGCACTAAATATTGTGTGTATATTTAAAAAGAATCTAAACCCAGTGGAATGGGCTTAATCACTGATTTTTTTATATATATTGTCTGAAAAAATTTTCTGCCCCTCATGGAAGAATCTAAAATCAATTGGAAAGTAAGAGTGTTACCGAAAATAGTCTTGTCTTTTTTCATCAATTAGGAAATTTTAGTCTTGTAGGTGGTGGAATTTTGCTAACATGATTAGAATCTATAAAAAATCTAAAGCTTTGCCCCATGGATAAGGTGTTTGTGTTTCTTGAAATTGATGCTTTGTGTTTGTAATTTGGTTTTTATTGTTAAATAGACATAACATGGTGTACATAGAGAAGATCTTTTGCTTTTGAGATTCTATTTACTCAAAGGAAAAAAAGATCTTTTACATATTTTGATGTTGAAGTCACTTATTGTTATGCCTAGAAACCAGGGAACTTTTTGATTAGGTATGTGCTTGGATATTTAATGTTTGTTTAGGTATCACTATATAATGTTTGAAATGAAGGTGATGGTAGAAACAGAGCATGCATACGGTGGACATAAAAATGGACAGAAAGAACATAAAACAATGCAAGGAAGCAACATGGAGGCATGAAGACACATACCTTTTGGAGCCTAAAAACTTGAAGAACAAGGTTGAATCAATCTAAGCTTAAGAACAGCTTCTTTCTTCTTCCGTGGATTGAAGCTTTAGTGCAACACAATCCGGCTCTTTCTTCTCCTCCGGTGCAATGCTTGGCTTTCTATTACACGGAATATGACCTAGCCTAATCTCTTTTGGTGAGCAAAGAAAATGGGTAGAAGAAAAGCTTCTCAGAGAATTGTTTCTCCTTCACTGCCTCCACTAGTTACCTTGTCTCGGCCTCATATATATAGACGAGACAACCTTGACCAATGGCTCTTGATTTCTTCTGATATGACCAAATCCGAAGCCAGAAAATCAAGAGGCATCCTCTCGGTTGGCTTCCTTTGGTTTCAAAACCAAAAGCCAGAAGAAGAAAAGGCACGAGAGAGGGAGAAAATTTTTTTTTACAAAATTTTTATTTTTATTTTTCCACACAAAAAACCAAAAGTCATGAAACCAAAAATAATTATTTTGACAAAAATAATATTCCCGAGATTTAATACTCGAATATTATTTACAAAATAAATTTTGGCTTCACCCTAAACTCTTTTGTACTATGTCCGAAAAAATCCTATGGTCCAGGTTATTAGGCCAAAATAATATTTATTATTTTTCTTAGACCCGAAAAGTCCAAAATAATAAACATTAATTATTTTTCTTGGGATTAAATAAATAACCCAATAAATAATTAATTAACCTAAATGAACAAAAAATAATTAAATTTTAATTATTTATTTCTTGAGATTTAAGTAAATAAATAATTAAGTATTAATTATTTTTCTTCTAGTTTAAGTCCCGATTAATTTTCTAATTATTCAAACTGGATCTAGGTTCTGAATAATTAATTAACCAATTAAACCAGATAATAAATTTCTCTCCATTTATTTTATTCCAATCCAATAATAAATTGGACTTCCCGAATAAAATAAAACTCTCTCAATTGAGATCATTTTCTCAACCCAAAAATTAATTAGGACTTACGGGCTATTTCGAGGACCAAAAAGACACATCGCCTTGGCTACTAAAATGACCAAAATACCTCTACTATATAAATAGATGTATTTTGCATTTTAAATATTTCTTAATATCACTATAAGAAAATATTGACCCCAAGGACAATAGCTGCATTAGCAAAGTCTTCAACCTACAGGTGAAATGACTAAAATACCCCTCTACACATCGCCATACATTTAGAGAGAAAGAAGTGTACTAACACCCCTCTAAATGACATCTATCATCCTTAGGCTTCTAGTCCAATGATCCACGACTTCTTAGAGTGTTTCCGCTTTCCAAGGGAGCTACTCTAAAGCAAACATCCAAGTCATGTTTCCCAGTGCCTGGATATTTAGATCATTCAGACAACCACAAGGGACGATATGGTGTAGAAACTATCTTGTACAAGTCTGTCTTAACTAACTAGTCACACATACCCAACATGCAAGTATATTAGCCCTACTATAGAACCTCAATTATAGCATATCAAAGTATATGCTTCCAGCTTCGTTAGACCACCAACTCATACTCAAGTTATAGAATACTAGTCCATGCTGTAGCGGTAGTAGTCTAGGTTTCAACCATATAGTACTTTTAGAAACCACTACTACAGGTCATATTCAACGTATTCGAAATACACTTATGTTATGAAGTGAGTGGACTACTCACTGGCTAAAGGTAAGCCATTCCCCATTTGGAATTCATAACATAATTACCTAAACATGATGAGATTCACATTCTCATCAATCGGTTAAGAACAAATGTTTATGTATTTAAATAACCCATAATCCATACCTTATTGTGAAAGACCTCCATTCACATGGATCACTTATTTAAACACAATGGGTCTGTTTCAAATGAAAATGTGCACAAATAAAGAAAATAAATTCACAAACGATTTTCGATAAATAAATTTTTTAATTAAAATATTCGATATTTATATTAGAAAACTAGTCTAAGAGGGCATACATTCCAACAATCTCCCACTTGCACTCTAAGACTAGTTAAGTCCATAGGTGCCCACCCCAATGGCATCTAAGTGTCTTTTGAAGACCCTCTCAGCTAAAAGCTTGGTGAATGGATCTACTAGATTGTTATTTGAGGTAATCGGTTCCACCACGACTTCCCGTCACTGGATTAAATCCCGGATCAGGTGGTACTTCCTCTCGATGTGCTTCCTCTTCTTGTGGTTCTGAGGTTCCTTGGATTGCGATACTTCGCCAGTGTTGTTGCAATACATCACAATCGGTCTATCTATATGTGGCACGACTCCAAGTTCTGAAAGGAACTTCTGGAGTCAGACTGTTTCCTTAGATGCTTTCGAAGTTGCCACATACTCAACTTCTATGGTTGAGTCAGCAATGCAAGATTACTTAATACTCCTCCATGAAATTGCTCCTCCAGACAAGGTGAAGACATATCCACTAGTGGATTTTCTCTCATCCTTATCTGCTTGGAAGTGTGAATCTGTGTATCCGGTAGGAACTAAATCATCAGCCCTGTAAACCAGTATATAATCTCTCGTTCCTTTGAGGTACTTGAGAATATGCTTTACAACTTACCATAAACCTCTCCAGGGTTTGACTGATATCTGCTAACTAAGCCTACGACAAAGTAGATATCTGGCCAAGTACACAGCATGGCATACATGAGACTTCCCACAGCCAAAGCGTAGGGAATCCTACTCATTCTGTCCTTTTCTTCATGAGACTTATGACAATCCCTCGAAGAAAGTGACAACCCATGTCTACAAGGGATTAGAGCTCCCTTGCATGAGTCCATGCTGTACTTAGCCAGCATCTTGTCAATGTATGCGACTTGGGATAATCTTAACATTCTCTATTTCCTATTTCTAAGAAGTCTAATCCCAAGAATGTAGCTGGCTTTTTCCAAGTCTTTCATACTAAATTGACTAGATAGCCAAACCTCTGTAGATGATAATGACCCTACATTATTTTCAATGAGTAGAATGTCATCCACATACAAGGCAAGAAAAACCACATTAAACCCCTCAAGTTTCTTGTACACGTATAATTCATCCTCGTTTTGAATAAACTCATAAGACTTTACAGTCTCATCAAAATGAATGTTCCACGCTCTCGATACTTGCTTACGTCCATAAATGGACTTCTTAAGCTTGCAAACCATATGTTCTTGGCCGTCAGCAATAAAACCTTCCGGTTGGAACATATAGATGTCTTCGCTAAGATGACCATTCAAAAATGCCGTCTTGACATCCATTTGCCATACTCGTAGTCATAATGACATGCGATGGCAAGAAGGATACGGATGGATTTAAGCATGGCCACAGGGGAAAAGGTTTCATCATAATCGATCCACTCTTTCTGCATATACCCTTTTGCCACAAACCTAACTTTTAAGGTTTCCACCTTCCAATATGCTCCCTTCTTCCTCTTGTACACCCACTTATACCTAATGGGTTTTATCCCTTCAGGTGAAGCTACAAGATCCTAAACCTGATTGATGTACATAGACTCAATCTCGACTTTCATTGCTTTATGCCATAGATTTGTATCGGCATCAGCAATTGCCTCATCGTATCTAGTGGGGTCTTGTTCATGATGATTAGAAACCAGCTCAAAAGCTTCTCCATACCATCTATCTGGAACCCTAGACACTCTCCCACTGCGACGAGGCAACATTTGTATAGGCTCTTGAGGTTGTGCCTCTTCTTGTTCCACAATCGGGTCAGAAGAAGTTGCTTCCGAAGATAACTTCTCCTCGAGTTCCAACCTAGTTGAACCTTTCATGGAAGTACTTTGATCATCCTCTAAATATCTAGCATTGGTACTAACCAGTACCTTCTGCTCCTTAGGATGATAGAAGTAACCACCATTTGTTTCTTTTGGATACCCAACAAAATAGCATAATTCTGACATTGGTTCCAACTTGTCTCCCTTGATCAGTACATAAGTTGGACAACCCCATATCCTGAGATAATTCAGACTTGGCTTACGCTCAGTCCACATCTCATAGGGAGTCTTAGGTACTGACTTGGAAGGCACCAAATTCAGAATATATGTCGTTGTTTCCAAGGCATATCCCCAAAAAGATATTGGAAGAGTAGCATGAGACATCATGCTTCTGACCATTTCCATTAATGTCCTATTCCTTCTATCAGCCACTCCGTTCTGCTGGGGTGTCCTCAGCGCAGAAAGTTGGGATACTATCTCATGATGTACCATGTAGTCCTTGAATTCACCTAGGAGGTACTCTCCACCACGATCCGATCGTAAGGTCTTGATTAATTTACTTGTCTGACGCTCCACTTCAGCCTTAAACTCCTTGAATTTATCAAAAGAGTCAGACTTGCGTTTCATCAGGTAAATATAACCAAACCTTGTACAATCATCTATGAAAGTGATGAAGTACTCAAAACCTCCTCTAGCTGGTGTAGACAATGGACTGCACACATCAGTGTGAATAAGGCTCAGTATCTCCTTGGCTCTATCTGCTTTTGGGATAAAAGACCTTTTGGTCATCTTTCCCACAAGGCAGGATTCACATTGAGGCCAATTTTTCAATCTCAATGAACCCAAAGGCCAATCATGGATTAACCTCTGAATCTTGGTTGAGTTGATATGACCCAACCTCAGATGCCAAAGATATGAGTCATTGACATTGGTCTTTCTCTTCTTAGTTAAAGGTTCAGATTGAGAGTTATTTGATTGATTGTTAATAGGGTTTAAATAGAATAAATTTCCATACATGTGCCTAGTACATAATATTTTCTCCATCTCTATTGATAGAAATATCAGAATGGAAAGATATAGAATATCCTTAATTTATAAGTTTCGCAACTGAAATCAAATTCTAACGAAAACCAGGTACATATAAAATATCTATTAAAACCACTTTCTTATTACAATCAAAATCAAGATCCAGCTCTCCCACTGCACGGGCCCAGACTTGTGCTCTATTTCCCACGTGTAATCCATGTTCACCTTTCTTGAGTCTTCTTATCTTTCTAAACCCCTGTAAGAAGTTACAAATATGATCAGTGGCTCCTGAATCAACAATCCAAGTGGAAGTTGATCCAACCATTGATATAGACTCTAAATAGAAAACATTACCTGTAGGGTTTTTCTTGGCTTGAAGATCTGGACACTCCCTTTTCTAGTGTCCCTTCTTCCCACGTTTGAAGCACTTGCCCTTTGGTTTGTCTTTGGGCTGGGTCTTGGGTTGGACTATTACGTATCCCTTCTTCCTTTTGAACTTTCTGGGCTTGGATCCAGTTCTTGAGGAAGAAGCCTTAGCAATCATGGCATTTGAATGTGGCTTCATGACCTTCTCTGCTATCTAAAGTTCCTTCATCAACTCAGTCAAACTCATATTTAACTTGTTCATATTGTAATTTAGTTTGAATTGAGTAAAAGAACCCGGTAGACATTCGAGAACTATGTCCACTTGGCTCTCGGGGTCAATGATAGTCCCTAAGATTTCTGCCTTCTTAAAAGCAGCAATCATCTTTAACATATGCTCCCTGACTAATGCTCCCTCAGTCATCTTAGTATTTATTATAGTTCGAAGAGCCTCTTGCCTTGCGAGCCGGCTCTTATCTGCGAATATAGTGGCCAATGAATGACTAATGTCATATGTAGAAGCCATGTGCTCGTATTTAGACTGGAACACATTAGATATGGAGGCTAGCATATAGCAACGTGCCATTTCATTAGCCTTCTTCCATGCCTTTTCAGCCTCTCGCTCTTCGTCGGTGGAACCCTCCCGATCACAGAGCAGGTCTCATAAATGACATACTTATATTCCTCGACTGTGAGTATTATGTCCAAGTTCCTCTTCCAGTCCACATAATTTGGTCCCGTTAACTTATTCTCATGGAGAATAATGGCCAAAGGACTAAAATAACCTCCTACTATTTCGGAAAAATCGAAAAATAAAAGAAAAGATTTAGTTTGTGAAAATAAATTTGTGCACGGAAATTAATTTGGCTCTTAGGAAAACTGACATAGCTTCTTGGAAGATTAATAGTTCCCTAAGCTAAGTGTATTAACCACCACAAATTAATTTTCCTTCTAGGTAATGATATAGAGGATAACTCCATCGTGGGATGGCCGTTTCCTCTCATTTCCTATGGACATTCCTCGCACTATAACCTCCAACGTGGGTTGGCCGATTATAGTATATGTCCCGAGTTATTAATTTCATCCTTCTATTAGATTTAGATCCTTGTGGTATCCCCATCCTATACGGGTTCACTCCTAGGGTGACACGAAGGGATCCACGATCTCTAATGAGGATCGTGATGGAAGCCGTGGGGCCATTGGAACCCCTCTCCTACTTAGTCTTTTAAAATAAATTTTTTTGGAAAAACAACCTTTTGAAATTTCCATTAAGTTTTTCTTTAACTTAAAAATAAAATATCCAAATCCATTAAAATTTCTATGTCAAGGATTATATCATTTGAGAGATTTTTCCATAGACTAATTTTATTTAAGTTAAAACTTAATGATTTTAAAAATTTTCCAATTAAAACTTTTCTCGAGACTTTGGTCTCAATTTTATTAAACAAAATAATTTTTCTTGTGAAAAATAAAATAAAATGGCTTTCTATTTTAACTTACAAAAATATCTAAATCCAATATATTTTCTATGTTAAGGATTAAATCATTTGAGAAAATATCCAATGATTAATTTTTGTTCAAGTTAAAATAACCATTTAATTTTTTTAAAGAAAAATATTTTCCTTGCATAAATATTACTTTGGTCTTTGAGAAAATGCGCACATAGGTACACAAAATAAATAGCATGCCAGAAAACAGTAAACGTTTTCATGCTTTTCTATTTTTAAACTTAAGTGCCCAAATAATAGAATTAAACACATTAATTAATTAATTAGTGATCTTGTTTAATCCTAAAATCATTTACTAATATTTTTCATGCAAATATATTCCAAGAACATAAACTATTGCAAAAATATTAATTTCGCCTGGTATGGGACCCAAATTAAAAAAATTTAAAAAAATGACTAGCGGTCCACGTGCACTGGATCCGTGCCCAGTAGCATAGCGGTCCACCAGGAGCCCGGTGCACCAGCCGCACTAGATCTCTAGCAACCATGACCCGCCCAGCCGCCGCCCGCCCGATAACCTGCCTACTGACCCGCGCTTCAACCTGGAAGCAATTGCAAAATTGCAATTGCTGTGCGGCGCATATGGCTCAAAATCAAAGGAAAATCGGCTTGGCTTCAGCGGCTTGCGGGCAGTGGCTCGTGACACAGAACAGTGGCGGCTCGGCTTGCGGCTCGACGGCTTAAGAATAGTTCTTCTTCTTCCCCGCGACATTTTTCTGTGTTTTGTCTGCGAATTTTCCATTTTTTTCACTCCCATTGGCTTCTTTGGACATTTTTCATCACAAAATCTCATCCAAAACAAAACCACAACTACCTATACCCATTTAAATTGGGTTTACACGATCAAATTCTCAAACCCAAAAAATTACAGTAGGTTCTTATGCTTCAACAGTGAAGCTTACATCAAGCTTATCCCATACCAAAACAACGAAGGATCACATGTTTAATTTCCAAACAATGTTCTTCTTCATTTTTATTAACTAACATGCTCCCTAAGCCAATCAAATTCATTGCTCTGATACCAATTGAAGGTGATGGCAGAAACAGAGAATGCATACGGTGGACATAAAAATGGACAAAAAGAACATAAAACAATGCAAGGAAGCAACATGGAGACATGAAACACATACCTTTTGGAGCCTAAAAACTTGAAGAACAAGGTTGAATCAATCTAAGCTCAAGAACAGCTTCTTTCTTCTCCCGTGGTTGAAGCTTCAGTGCAACACAGTCCGGCTCTTTCTTCTCCTCCGGTGCAATGCTTGGCTTTCCAGTTTATGGAATATGACCCAGCCTAATCTCTTTTAGTGAGCAAAGAAAATGGGTAGAAGAAAAGCTTCTCAGAGAATTGTTTCTCCTTCACTGCCTCCACTGGTTACCTTGTCTCGGCCTCATATATATAGATGAGACAACCCTGACCAATGGCTCTTGATTTCTTTTGATATGACCAAGTCCAAAAGCCAGAAAATCAAGAGGCATCCTCTAGGTTGGCTTCCTTTGGTTTCAAAACCAAAAGCCAGAAGAAGAAAAGGCACGAGAGAGGGAGAAAAAAAAAAATTCCAGAATTTTTATTTTTATTTTTCCATATAAAAAATCAAAAGTCATGAAACCAAAAATAATATTCCCGGGATTTAATACCCGAATATTATTTACAAAATAAATTTTGGCTTCACCCTAAACTCTTTTATACTGTGTCTAGAAAAATCCTATGGTCCAGGCTATTGGACCAAAATAATATTTATTATTTTTCTTGGACCCGAAAAGTCCAAAATAATAAACATTAATTATTTTTCTTGGGATTAAATAAATAACCCAACAAATAATTAATTAACCTAAATGAACAAAAAATAATTAAATTTTAATTATTTATTTCTTTGGATTTAAGTAAATAAATAACCTAATAAATAATTAAGTATTAATTATTTTTCTTCTAGTTTAAGTCCCGATTAATTTTCTAATTATTCAAACTGGACCTAGGTCATGAATAATTAATTAACCAATTAAATCAGATAATAAATTTCTCTCCATTTATTTTATTTTAGTCTAATAATAAATTAGACTTCCCGAATAAAATAAAACTCTCTCAACTGAGATCATTTTCTCAACCCAAAAATTAATTAGGCACTTACGGGCTATTTCGAGGACCAAAAGACACATCGTCTTAGCTACTAAAATGACCAAAATACCTCTACTATATAAATAGATGTATTTTACATTTTAAATATTTCCTAATATCACCATAAGGAAATATTGACCCCAAGGACAATGCTGCATTAGCAAAGTCTTCCACCTATAGGTGAAATGACTAAAATACCCCTCTACACATCGTCGTACATTTAGAGAGGAAGAAGTGTACTAACACCCCTCTAAATGACATCTATCATCCTTAAGCTTCTAGTCCAATGATTCACGACTTCTTGGAGTATTTCCGCTTTCCAAGGGAGCTACTCTAAAGCAAACATCCAAGTCATGTTTCCCAAGCCTGGATATTTAGATCATTTAGATAACCACAATGGGCGATATGGTGTAGAAACTATCTTGTATAAGTCTGTCTTAACTAACTAGTCACACATACCCAACATGCAAGTATATTGGTCCTCCGATAGAACCTCAACTATAGCATATCAAAGCATATGCTTCCAGTTTCGCCAAACCACCAACTCATACTCAAGTTATAGAGTACTAGTCCACACTGCAGCGGTAGTAGTCTAGATTTCAACCATATAGTACTTTTAGAAACCACTACTACAGGTCCTGTTCTACGTATTTGAAATTCTCTTATGTCATGAAGTGAGTGGACTACTCACTAGCTTTGGTAAGCCATTCCCTATTTGGAATTCATAACATAATTACCTAAACATGATGAGATTCTTATTCTTATCAATCGGTTAAGAACAAATGTTTATGTATTTAAATAACTCATGATCCATACGGCATACCTTACTGTGAAAGATCTCCATTCACATGGATCACTTATTTAAACATAATGGGTCTGTTCCAAACCAAAATGTGCACAAATAAAGAAAATAAGTTCACAAACGATTTTCGATAAATAAATTCTTTTATTAAAATATTCGATATTTACACTAGAAAACTAGTCTAAGAGGGCATACATTTCAACATGAAAAACCTTAAGGGGGGTGCATGAATAAGGTTTTTGGCAAATTTTAAAATTGTTCTAATTTATTCTGTTTTAAGAAAATAGCTCCTTGGATTTTCAGATCGGAAGTACTTGCAACAATGAGAGCTTCTCGAAATGACTTAAGACTTTCCTACCCCCTTAAAAGGCAAGATGCTCAATGCAATTAATGCTGAAAAAATGAGTTGGTGTGAGCAATAAGCATTTCTTTTGTGGAGCAAAAACAAAGGATCAAAGACGATGATAGCTGATTGAAAGTAAATGCAGAGAGAGACAACATAAGATTTATAGTGGTTCGATCTACCAAGATCTATATCCACTACTTTAAGCTCACATTTAAAGATTTTCAACTAGATTTCATTTACCCAACTCAATAGTGTCAATCTGTACTAAATACAAGAAAGGATTACCACACTTGATTTTTCAAAACCTCTCAATCAACTAACAAATCAAGGTTCACCCTCAAATGGGTTTTACACCACAACCTCAATACACCAAGAAGATTGAAGAAATGAAATGAAAAATCGCTCACTCTTTTGAGCAGATATATAAGACAAATGAGCTCAAACAACCTTTACCTTTTTGATATAATTTGATTTCACTTTGAAGCACTATGAAATAGAAAATTTTTATTTTCTATTAAAACAAGAGTGTTTCTTAGAAAGATAGGACAAAAATTTACTTTCAAATCGAGTTTTGAAGCCTTTTATAGATGCATAAAGTGGAGTTCCAACGGCTAGTTTTCGTTGTTAGATTTGCCAGAGTTTTGGACTTAAGTTTTGGATGCTGGTACATCCAAAAGATAAGTCCAAAATGGTACTTTTTTAGGCAAAATAGATTTGATATTGTTTACAAGATTTTGGACGAAGCTTTTGCATACAGGTTCACCCAAATCACTCAATCCAAAATTCTGAAGATTTAAACCTTTAAAATCTTTTTGTTTTAGTGCTTCAAGGTAGAATTAAACTGAATCATAAGGTAAAGAAGATATAGAAATTTACATAGGGAAATACCTTAACAAAGATTCTTAATCTAAGGTTCTTCCATAACGGATTCTTGGTATGCAATCTCTTAAGCTTGATATTCTTCTTAATTTCCCATTCTCGAGTTCGATTGCTTCAAGAGTTGCTTATCAATCTAATTTGTACGCCTTAGAAGAACTAAGGCAAAAAATGTCCTATAATATGTAGATCACATAAGTTAGTCCTCATCAATATTTGTCATAAGTCAAAACACAAGAGAATGTCTTTAGGGCTAACAATCTCCCTCTTTTTGAGTGATGACAAACTTGATGGGATTGTGATATAAAAAATAATGATATGTACAGTACGAACATGTTAGACTGAGAGAAATAAGAATGTTTTTCATGAAATGTAATCTCTCATCATAGGACTCAATGAGTGTTTATGAAATTAAGATAAGAAAGTTCAAGCATATACTCATAAACATGGCTCAATGAGCCTATGGCCTAACCTACCTCCATATCCTCCTTCCTTTCATCACACGACTATTTCTTAAACGAATAGCCATAATAAAAATTATATAAATATGTACACAAGAAGGTATAGTTAATAAATCATAAGATGAGATGCTCCCCCGTAATATGTGCATATATGAACATATGTAAAATATGAGATTTAGAAGTGCGATTTTAGAGAAAATAGGATTCAACCTTTGGACGTCCAAAATGTACATCCAAAGTTAAGTGAAAGAGAGTACAAAACTTTTGGACTTTAGATTTTTGATGTCCAAAACATGTGTCCAAAATAAGGTAAAGTTTAGACAAAAACTATTTCCTCTGTAAAACTCAATTTTGGACTGAATTTTTAGTTCAAGAAAATGTCCATTCAAAACTCCCCCTGTATAAATGCAAGAAATAACAAGTTTTTAGAAATTTTGATCCACCCTAATTTTCTCAAGAAATTTCAGACTTTCAAGGAAGGTTTTATGTAATGAGAGATATATGAATAACTATCCTTATCATCTGAGATTTCTAATAGGAGCATATCATAATAGTTTTCAAAACGAATTGATCAACAACCATATCATGAAAGCTTTCAAAAATCAGATTGACCAACAACTCCAATCTCAATGATATCTTTATACATAAAAAGAACACATTTGACTAAAAGCAAGATATCAAATTGGTTTTCATTGAACCACTTTAAATATTTTTAGACAACAGCAAGCTATGATCATAATCATTCAGAGATCACAGATCATAAATCAATAAAAATTTCACAGTATGCTAGTTTAATCAGATCTAAAATCCGTCATGAATTTCATAGAGAGTTTCACAGGATCTTAAAAAATATTCAGAATTAGCATTTAACCCTGTTCCAATGCATAACATAATAACTAATCCCAATTCTTAACCCACCAGTGCATAAACATTAGTTCATCCAACATTAGCACACATAATGCAAAATAGAGAATCAAAATACTCAGAAGTAGCAACAATCAATTAGCAGTGCATAATTTTCAGCATAGCCACAGAGAGCACAGCATAATAGCACAACATAGTGCACAACTAAATTACTGCCATTTTTCCATGGTGTAAGTGCGCGCACACTACACACACACATACACGCTTAGTGCACAAGTGCTCAACCACAACAATCCCAGCACAATAATCACAATCCAGCTATCATTTTTCTCCCTTTTTTGTCATCAATCAAAATGTAGAGTAATAAGTAAATAGATGAAGCAGAGATAGTTATATATATGAAGCATCATAAGATGAGCAGAGATAGTAATTAAAGGACAGAAAATAAATTGTTCAAATGTTGGGGCAGAAAATAAAATTTGTTTAGTGAGAAGCAGTAAGAAGGTTCTGGTAGAGAGAGGCTAGAAAGCAATCTTCTGATCCGATCACTCAGGAAATATGAATAGTCTTAACTTTTGATTTGGCACCCTTTCTGGAATGTTGTCTAGCAAGCCTACTTGATTTTTGCTTGACTATCACATGCTTTTGTTTCTTCCCAGATGAGACACGAGGTTCAATAAGGTATGGGGTGCTACATCTTCCTGATGTGGGGATGCAGTTGCTTCTTCAGTCTCAGGGACAAGTTTCTTTATAGTTGCTTTTGCTGGGGATGTAGCAGACACTGGTTCATTCTTTTGAGCCTTTTCTTTCACAACGGTTAGCCGATTCCCAAGAGTTTGAATCTCTGAGCTAAGGTTATCTAATTTAACAGCTAGGGAATTAATGGCATCCAAAATACTTTCAGTTATGCCTTTATCCTGAGTCACCTGTTTACTTCTGCTAGAAGACTCAGCTTGAGTTGCTATTTTAGCTTTTCTTTTGGCCCCTGCTAATTGAGCTATTCATTTTCCTTCTTCCTTAATCTTCAGCACTTTTGCTTTCTCTTCATCCGAGAGATCTCTTGGTAGAACCCACTTCTGATCCACAAGAATAAATCCCATTCTTTCAAATGATTTTGTGTTATACACAATTGTTCTCATTTGTCAAGGCCCAACTTTATCAAAATTGACATAGAAGTATCTGAAGATTTTGGTCAATAGATTGCCATATAGAAGTGCCTTAAGAGAGGTTTTTCTCAACCGCATTATTAATTTTATTGCTAAAAATCCAAAACTAATCTGCCGCTCCTCAGACAGGGCTAACATTAGTATCATTTGCATTATACTCACTGAAGTTTCGTGTCCAAAGCTCGGAGCAACCATTGTTGACACCACTTGGTGTAGCACTTCTTCCAGGGCCATTTAACCATTTTGTATTTCTATCAGTTGAGTTTTTAAAACTTTTGCCATCGAAAAATCTTGCCTCAAATCTAAGTCAAAGATATCAGTTCCTTTAGGGAACTTGTTCGTCTCAAAAAACTGAACACCTCCATCTCTTACACCAAAAATTTTGTTTAGCAGTCTATGATCAAACTCAATAGTCACATACCCAATTCTGGTGTTGTACCACTACACCATAAAACCTTCACCGGTCTCCTCAAGTCTCCCATTTTTCAAATTGGCTTAAAACTCCCAAACTAACGGGGTGTACATCTTTTCATCGACTGCCAATAATGCTCCCCAACCCAGATTCTCAAACATGTTTAGAATATAAGAGAAATTAAAAAAATCTCCAGCCTCTCCCCGATATCTAGAAATCACAGTTCTATTTCTCGCTCACCAATCATTGAAATCAGTTTCACATTTTTTATCAAGGAAACGAGGTACCTGTGTTTCTGAACTTTCTAGAGCGGTATGCCCCGAAGATGAGTTTGAATGCGAGGCCTCCTTAGAGATTTCCTTTTCTTTCTGCTTGGTTACCGCTGGTGTAGCCATTTTTATTTTAGCCGCTACTTTTCCCATCTTGGTTCTTTTTGCGGTTTCTTTGTCAGATTTAGCTATTTTCACCATTCAGAAAATGAGAGGAAGATGAAGAATTTTTTTGTTCTATTTCAGAGAAGATGAAGCCGAGAGTGATGGTGAACAAGTCGGTTTCTGATTTTTAAGAGAGAGAGAAAGTTAAAGTCTTTTTAAAATTTTCTAGGTTCTAGATAGGATAGGACAGTTAAAAGCTTTTCATTAGATGCTTTTCAGAAGAGTTGAAAAAAGCGCAGACTTTTTGAAAATTTTGAAAAGGTATTTCTGGGCTCATATTTTCTTTTGCAGATAATATAAATTGTTTGGCTTTTCATAAATTGAGAGTTACTAATATTTTGGACTTATATTGAGTCCAAAATTGTTTGTATAAAAAGGTGGAATAAAGTTTAATTGAGGTAATTTTAGAGTCGAGTTTTTTTAATGGTGTGTTCAAAATTTGCGTCCAAAAGCTGTGTCTTCAGTGGTTCTGCAAAAATAAGAATAACAGCTATTTGGTAAACATATCAGTCACATGATCTTTATAAATCCTAAATCTCTTCTCAGATTATTGAATTTTTATTCGGTCAAAGGTTTTGTAAAAATATCCGCAAGTTATTTATTAGTTGAAATATATTCAACACACATATTTTCTTTAAGCTCATGATTCCTAATAAAATGATATTTAACTTCTATATGCTTGATCTTAGAATGTTGAACAGGATTCTTAGTTAGATTGATAGCACTTGTATTGTCACATAATATAGGTACGCAATTAAAATTGAGACCAAAATGAAGCAATGTATTTTTCATCCACAGAATTTGTGTGCAGCAGCTTCCAGCGACAATATATTCGGCCTCAGTTGTGGATAAGGACACATAGACCTACTTTTTGCTGTGCCATGACACTAGAGAATGTCCAAGAAATTAGCAGTGGCCCTTGGTGCTTTTTCGTTCAACTTTATAGCCTGCATAATCCATATCGAGTATATCCTATAAGATCAAGTGTGTTAGGACGATGATACTATAAGCCATAATTATATATTCCAATCAAATATCTAAGAATGTGTTTCACAACACATAGGTGTGATTCCTTAGGACATGATTGAAACCGAGCACAAAGACAAATTGAAAATATGATATCTGGTCGGCTAGCAGTAAGATAGAGCAAGCTTTCAATCATACCTCTATAGTTAGATTTGTCTACCTTCTTACTCTTTTCATCCTTATCAAGTTTTAGGAAAATGCTCATAGGTGTGCAGATTTCTTTGGCTTCGTTCATACCAAACCTTTTGAGCAGTTCCTTAACATACTTAGTTTGATTTAGGAAGATTCTATCCTTAATTTGTTTGATTTGCAACCTGAGAAAGAAGTTTAGTTCTCCCATCATGCTCATTTCAAATTCTTGCTGTATTGTCTTAGCAAAAATCTTGCACAAGGAATCATTAGTAGCACAAAAAGTGATATCATCAACATAAATTTGAGCAATAAGAAGATCACTAGATTTTTTCTAACTTAATAAAAGTGTGGTATCGATCAATCCTCTAGAAAAACCTTTTGAGAGCAAGAATTCACAAAGTCTTTCATACCAAGTTCGTGGGGCTTGCTTTAAACTATAAAGGGCATTTGAAAGTTTGAAAATATGATTCGAAAAATGCTCATGAATAAAGCCTGAAGGTTATTCTTTATATACTTCCTCCTCAATAAAATCATTTAAAAATACACTTTTAATATCTATTTGATAAAGCATGAAGTTTTTAAAGATGCAAAGGCAAGAAGTATTATTATGAATTCTAATCTAGCAACAAGAGCAAATGTTTCATCATAATCAATGCCCTCTTCTTGATTGAATTTTTGGACAACTAGTCTTGCTTTATTTCTGATGACAGCTCCATTTTCATCAAGTTTGTTTATAAACACCCACTTGGTACTAATAACTGGATGATCAAGTAGTCTAGGGGTAAGTTTCCAAATTTGATTTTTTTCAAATTGGTTCAGCTTTTCTTGCATAGCAATTATCTAAAATTCATCATGTAAAGCTACATCAATACAATTGGATTCTATACTTGAGAGTAGAGTAAAATTATCTATAAAATACCGTCTAGTTTTGACTCTGCAGCTCGGTTCACTATTGATTTGCTCTTTTGGATGATCGATTTTATATTTTCAATCCTTTAGTAATTCTTGATCCGTGAAGTCTTCAATTTCTTACTTTCCTTGTTCAGCTTGTTGTTCTTCAAATTCTTCTTCTTTTGCATGAGTGTTAAGTGGTGGTGTTTTGTGTTGTTCTTTCCTTCTTTCCTTTGAACTTTCTACATCATCATCATCTTTCCTTGAAGCATAAATGTTAGATTCATCAAAGATAACATGTACGGACTTTTTTCACATATAGAGTTCTCTTATTATATACTCTATATACTTTTTTATTGGAAGAGTATCCAAGAAATATAGTCTCATTGGATTTGCTATAAAATTTTCCAAGATTATCTCAGGTATTAAGGACAAAACATTTGAGCCAAATACTTTGAAATAAGAAATTAATGGAGTTTTGTCAAACATAAGCTCAAAAGGTGTTTTTCTTAAAAAGTGTTTCAACATCATTCGGTTTACAATATAGCATATTGTATTTACAACTTTAGCCCAAAAGTATTTTAGAAGAGAGTTTTCACAAATCATAGATCTAGCCATTTCTTGTAAGGTTCGATTCTTCCTCTTAACAACACCATTTTGTTAAGGGGTAGCAGTTGAAAAGTTGTGAAATACTCTATTTTCATCACAAAAGTGTGTAAATTCACTGTTGCAAAATTCTATACCATTATCACTTCTAATAGAAATCAGCTTGCATCAATAGAGTTTTAGATGCACTTGAATAGTTTTGAAAATTCAGAAAATGCTTCATCCTTTTGTCCAAGAAACAAAGTCCAAATAAATCTTGAGAAGTCATCAACTAGCACATAAGCATACCTCTTACAACCAAGGCTAGTGGTTTTCATTGGTCCAAACAAATCCATATGAATTAATTCAAGTGCTTTTGAGGTGGAAATCATTTTCTTAGGTTTGAAAGAAGTTTTGATTTGTTTTTCAAATTGGCATGCATCACAAATTTTGCTTTTATCAAATTTCATTTTGGGTAGTCTCCTAAAAAGTTCTTTTGAGGATAATTTGTTTAGCAAATCAAAAGATATATAGCCTAATCTCTATGCTAAAGATAGCTATCATTTTCATGCATGGAGAGGCATCTAATACCATGAGCTATGAAATCATTTAGATAAAATATATAAATATTTTCAACACGATTAGCAACAAAGATTGTTTCATTATTTTTGAGCTATCAATAATAGAGTAAGAATCTTTTTCAAAAATGACTTTGTAATCATTATCAAATAATTGGATAATGCTTAACAAGTTATATTTCAGCTCATTAATTAATAACACTTGTTTTATAATGGTTGAAGATCTTTTACCAATGTTACCTATGCCAAGAATTTTTCCTTTTTTTTTGTCTCCAAAGGTAACAAATCCTTCATTTGTGGTTTGCATATCTTCTAATAGAGCTGCATTTTCAGTCATATGTCTTGAACATCCGCTGTCCAAAAATCACTTTGTGAAGCTCATTTTCTTCAATGAATATACCTATATATGAGAAGGAAGAGTGATTTTTAGTATTCACATTTTTTTGGGTCTACGGGGGTTAGTAGTGATTCCTCTAATTTTTCAAAATATTTTTGCACTAGATTCCACTTTCTTCTTAACATGACACCTAAATGCTTTGTGTCCAGATTTTTCACAATATGTGCACAACTTGTGTGTCATATATGATGAGGCAGCTTTTACAAAGTAAGGTTTGTGATTTTTATCCTTGATCTCATGCTTATAGCCTAGGCTATTTCGGTTTCTAGCTAAGTATTGAGCACCAAGCAATTTCTCCAAGTTGTTTTTGTCATTTGTAAACTTTTCAATACATGTAGTGAGATCATTGACTCTATTTTTCATATTATCAAACTTGCTAACCATACCTTCAAGAGAATAAATGTTATCATATAAGCATTCATTTTTTAGAGACACATGTTGTAGGGCGGTGATGATAACATCATTTTTCATAATATCACACATGTGTGACTCAAGAGACATTTTATTCTCATTCAACAACTTTACATTCTTATCTAACAAATAGTTAATTTTCATTTTCATTTCTTTATTTCTTCTATACAGCTTTTTCAATTCATGGAACATGTCAATTAGCAATTCATTTGGATCATCATGCTTTTCATGATCAAAATTATGTAACTCAAATTTGGAATTAGTGGTAGTAGAATTTATCTCATTTTCCATTGCCATGAAGTATATGTTGCAAATTTCATTTTCAAAATCTCCATCTATCTCAGACTCGGACTCATTTTAGTCCCAAGTTCTTATTAATCCTTTACCCTTTTTTGCTTTCAGATCCTTCTTCTTTTTCTTAAGCATTATGTGTTCCTTTTTTTAGCAATTAGGCAGTCAGCAATGAAATGTTCTGTACTCTTGCACTCATAGCATTAGGGCTTAAATGATGAGGTCTGTCCTTTTCTTTTCATGAACTTCTTTCCTCTTTTGAAGTTTTCTTTATTAAACATTTTTCTGAATTTCTTCACAATCATGGCTAGTTCTTCAGTGTCTACTTCAATCTCATCATTACTATCCGATTAACTAGTTTCAACTTTCTCATTTGCAGCTTTCAGTGCTACTCCCCTTTTTCCTTTATCATGGTCATTAGATTCTTGAAACCTCTTGAGTTTTATTTCATGTGTTAAAAGAGAGCCAATCAACTCTTCAGTAGTTAAGGATTTCAAATTCTTAGATTCTTCCACAACAAGAGCTTTTGGTTGCCAGCTCTTAGGCAATGTATTCAAAATTTTTCGATTTTGTTCACCAAGGGAATAGACTTTCCTATAGGCTTTAAGGCTATTAGCAATATTTGTAAATCTGGTAAACATATTAATTATACTTTCATTTGGCTTCATCGTAAACAACTCATAGTCATGAATTAAAAGACCCAACTTAGATTCTTTCACTTGGTTGTCTCCTCATACGTGACTTCAAGTAGTCTTCACATATCATGGGCTGAATCACAGCCACTAACTCGGTTATATTCAGTGACATTAAGAGCACAACACAGAATGTTTATGGCTTGAAAGTTTAATGTCATTTTGGCATTATCTTCAACATCAAATTTATTACTCTGTTTAGGCACTTTTCTACCATTAACAAATTTTGACGGGACAAATGACCCATTCTCAATCAGATTCCACAACTCAAAGTTGATTGAACAAACATAAATCTTCATCCTGTTTTTCCAAAAATGTATAATTGCTTCCATTGAATAATGAAGGTCGATTTGTTGAGGATCCTTCAATATATGGGAGAGCAGATGAGTTTGCCATGAGGATCTTTTCTACATGGTTGTTAGACTGAGAATAGAGTAGACCAAGCTTTGATACCAAATGAAAAACATTAGAGGGGGGTGAATAAGGTTTTTGACAAATTTTAAAACTGCTCAAATTTATTCTATTTTAAGAAAAGAGCTCCTTTGATTTTCAGACCAGAAGTACTTGCAACAATGAGAGCTTTTCAAAATGACTTAAGACTTTCCTACCCCTTTAAAAATGAAAGATGCTCGATGCAATTAATGCTAGAAAAATGAGTTGGTGAGAGCAATAAGCATTTCTTTTGTGGAGCAAAAACAAAGGATCAAAGACGATGGCAGATGATTGAAAGTAAATGCAAGAAAAAAACTAATGTCAATAACTCATATCTTTTGCATCTAAGGTTGGGACATATTAACTCAACCAAGATTTAGAGGTTAATCCATGATGGACCTTTAAACTCATTGAGATTGAAAAGTTGGCCTCAAAGTAAATCTTGTCTTATAGGAAAAATGACTAAAAGGTCCTTTATCCAAAAGGCAGATAAAGCCAAAGAAGCATTGAGTCTTATTCACACTGATGTGTGTGGTACTTTGTCTATACCAGCAAGAGGGGAGTTTGAGTACTTCATCACTTTAATAGATGATTGTACAAGGTATGGTTATGTTTATCTGATGAGATGCCAAGTCTGCCTCTTTTGACAAGTTCAAAAAGTTTAAAGCTAAAGTGGAGTGTCGGATAGGTAAACTCAACACTTTACGATTGGATCGTGGTGGAAAATACCTCCTTGGTGAATTCAAAAATTATATGGTACATCATGGGATAGTTTTTCAACTCTCTACGCCAAGAACAATCCAACAGAATAGAGTAGTTCAAAGAAGGAATAGGGCATTGATGGAAATGGTACGAAGCATGATATTTCATGTTACTCTTCCAGTGTCTTTTTGGGGATATGCTCTAGAAATAACGACATATATTCTAAACTTGGGGTCTTCCAAATCAGTACTTAGGACTCCCTATGAGATGTGGATTGGGTGTAAGCTAAGTCTAAATCATCTTAAGATATGGGGTTGTCCAACTTATGTACTGATCAAGGGAGACAAATTAGAACCGAGATCAGAATTATGCTCTTTGTTGGGTATTCAAAAAGTTTAAAGGGTGGTTACTTTTATCATCCCAAGAAGCAAAAAGTACTCGTGAGTACTAATGCTAGATACTTGGAGTAAAATAACGTGTATATAACTTGATGCTAAATTAGAAGGTAATGGAGGTAACATAAGTACGTATACTTTATCTACACCTCGTACTTTATATACACTATAATATATTAATATATCTAGTTTGTAAGTAACAAGAATATATATCTAATACTTTATATATGTTATAGCATATTAATATATTTGGTATATCATATAATATTTATAATATTATAAAGAATATTTATATATGATATATCAAAATATATTTTGTTTAAGTATAACTTAGTATTTGTAAGTCATTCATATATTAAATATATTGTAACATATATATCACAATATATCTGGTATATTTACTACATTATATAGTATTTAAGATATTATAGAGAATATTTATATACAAGATATTAAAGTGTATTTTATTTAAGTACAAATTAATATATTAAATATGTTGTAACTTGTATTAAGTATATTATAAAATGTATCATTACATTCGATGATTCTTTTATTACTACCTTGTACCAAAATCATAATTACCATTAGTGGGCATCCAAAGTTTTTTTAAGACAACATTATTATTTATTTTGTTTTAGAATAAGCATATCTAAAATATTTGTTCCATAATTTGTAATTTGTCAAACTTTATATTTTGTTCAAAAAATAGTGTATTTTAATAAAATATACTACTATTTTATTACATGTTAATTAATGTATACAAATGACCAATCTTTCCATTGGATTCAAAGATCCTTCTTGGTCCCAAAAAAGATCCTTTTTTAATATTGCAATGCTTCTATACACGAAGAGAAATTTAAGAAGCTCAAGTACAAATATAAGAAAAAAACTAAAATTTAAAAAGTTCCCAACTTGTCTCATCTTATAAAGGTGTTTCAAGAAAGCAGTTAAACAATATAATTGATGTCTAATGCCCGTTTGCTTGGCCAATGATGTTAATTTTGACAATTTTACCTTTAGAGAAGGCTGAAACAATGCAGCAAGGGAATAGGTTTCTCTGATTGAAGTCTGCATTATTGTTGTGTGGTCCACTCCAGTGGAGGATGGAATGATGTTGTCGACCATCATGAAGAATGGCTCCAAGAGTCTTTTTGAGTAAAGGGGTCCACCATGTGCTGCTGTTAAATGAATAATCTTGCAGTACGTCTGAATAATGTCATGTAGCTTTTGTGACTGTTGGAAAAGCTGATATGTCCTTTTCTCTCTTTTGCTTTTGGTGTGGAGCCTCACCATTATGGACTCTGACAAAGGTATGCTTGAGCAATACCGGATGGATTGTCCATATCTCCATTTTCATATAGGCTGTCTTCTGGCTGTGACTCTGATTCACTTTCATCATCATCTGCTTGTCGAAGCTGTTGCTGTAGAAGCTGTAATTGGAGTTGCAATTCTATTTTACTGATTTTCTTTTTGCCTTTGCTTGAGGAGGACTGCGCATCTTGTTCTTTCTGATCTGGTTTAGGGACTGGAGTCCATCCCTTGACTCTTATCTCTTTACAGAGATATTTTACATTTTCAATTTGATCGAGCTTATAGCCCCATCCTAATACAAAATATATTTTCTTTTCAATATAAAATTTACAAAGCTGGTTGTTCAGAGTTAATCCCTGAATTTGACTTTCTACTATAAATTGGTTAAACTTTTGCAAATTCTGACTGGATAAAGTGGATTTGCTTCCACCAAAGGTCTTCCACCAGGCATAGTACCATCTTGGGATAGGACTGATTGCCTCTTTGCCATATTTGACAAACCAGGTGTGTGTGAGATCGCGGAGGTACATAAAATTGTACCAAGCATCTATGTAATCCATGAAGTTGTATGTGGGAGGTTTAAAGGATGTTTTGAACTGAATGGGAGTATAGATACCGGTGACCGGCCAAGTGTTTAGGTCAAGGATTTTCATAATCCTACATTTGGAGTAAGCAATGCCTTTATCGGTTCTGTTCATGTTTCTTTCATGTTCAAATTCAATTGAACCTGTTGCAAAAAGGATGTGTTCATAGTAAAGACGGGTTTTCTGGGGTTCTGCTTTGAAAATATGGTTAGACTGACGATAAGCTTCTGGGTGTATCTTGGTAACTAACTCTCTCTCAGGAAGAGTTGTTAATTCTCTGGGAAGGGCTAAGATTGGAATGACTGTTTTTGGGAGGAATTCAAACTTTTCTTTTGCTGCAAAAAGGGTTGGCTTTTCTGGTTTATTGGGTGTTTTTGGAACTACTGCTTCCTTGAAGGAAGTAGGGGTTGGAGTAGTATAGAAGGACAAATCTGTTTTTTGAGTTTCTGTATTCTTTGAAGAAGCTGGGTTGAAGAGATCCATTGTGAGCGGTGACTTGCTCATTGGATTTGATGGAAGAGGGGGAAAAGAACTAAGGACTGAAAATCGATTACCTTGTGGAGGTCTGAACTTCGATTGTTGATCCATGCCAGATATTGCTGATTGATGCGGGTATTTATAGGCGGATAGAATGAGCTCCAGCATTAAAGCGGTACTCATCACAGTGTTGAATACTGTGTTAAATGTCATGTTCATCCTTGAAGAAACTCCCTGGTTAAGAAATCTGGAAGGGAATTGTTTTCCCCTTTGATAAATTCAATTTCAAAATCAAAGCTGGAAAGGAGTGCTTGCCATCGGGCAAAGATTTGTTTTGACACTAGATTTTTTACATCCTTTTGTAAAACATCTTTTGCAGCTTTACAATCAATTCTAAGTAAAAACTTTTGATTGATTAAATCATCTTGGAATTTCGAAATGCATAAAACTATTGCAAGAATTTCTTTTTTGATAGTGCTGTAATTCTTTTGGCTTGAAAGCCAAATCCCTGAATGAAATCTAACTAACTGTTCTGATGAAGAATTAGGTTTTCTTTGTTTGAGAATACCACCATAACCTAAATCTGATGCATCTGTTTCAACAATCATAAATGCTGTTGGATCTGGGATTCCTAGACAAGGAAGTCTTTTGACTATCTGTTTGATTTTCTTGACAGTCTGAGTTTGCTCTAATCCCCAAGGGATTGGATCTTTTCTTAATCTTTTGTATAAGGGTTCACAGATGATTCTAAGGTTAGGTATAAAGTCTGAGATGTAATTTAAACATCCTAGAAACCTTTGAAGCTGAGTTTTATCCTTAATTTCATCTGGGAATTTGTCTGCAAATTCAATTGCTCTACAGATTGGCTGATATGTACCCTGAGTTAAATTATGACCTAGAAATCTGATTTTGGTCTGGCAAAGTTTGAGTTTAGATGCACTTACTACCAGCCCATTTTTCGTGATTATTTCACGAAAAAGACGTAAATGTTTAAGGTGCTGTTCAAAAGATTCATTGAAAATTAAAACATCATCAATGTACATTATTGTAAAGGCGGTATAAGGGTTAAAAATATCATTCGTTACCTTTTGAAATTCGCTGGGTGCATTCTTTAAGCCGAAAGGCATGACATTCCATTCGTATTGACCAAATGGAACATTAAAAGCTGTTTTATATCTATCTTCTTCTGTAATCTGAATTTGCCAAAATCCTGATTTCATATCAAATTTACTATAAATGACTGCTTTATAGGTTCTTTTCAACAAATCTCATTTGTTAGGAATAGGATACCTTATCCATTTTAAAACTTTGTTTAACGGCTTATAGTTGATGACTAATCTAGGAACACCTCTTTCTTTTTCTGCATTGTTATTAACATAAAAAGCAGAACAAGACCAAGGCGATCTAGATTCTCTAATTAATGCCTTTTGTAATAAATCTGAGATTTCTGATTTACAATGTTCAACTAATTCCTGATTCATCTGGATAGGTCTAGCTTTAGTGGGTATCATTGATTCTTCAAAATCATCAATGTATGGTAGGCTGACAATATGCTTTTTACGTTCCCAAAAAGCTGTGGGGACATCTGAGCAAATTTCTTTTTCAAAATCTTTACGGATGGATTCTATTTTATTTTGAATGTCTTTTAGTCGAAGCTGATTTTGGATTCTAGTATACTTTATATCTTCTTTTATAAAAGCTATCTGTTGCTCACGACAAAGAATCTTTCTTTTGAGGAGATTGACATCTTTGGTGAGTGGACACTGTAAGAAGGAAAAAGTAACTGGTACTGGATCCTATTTCGTGTGGACTCCATGTTGGTCTACACTGAAGGGGTAAATCGGGTAAGGAATGGGGTTCCTAAGATTATCTCTTGGCTTAAATCTTTAATAATTAAGAAAGAGTTCAGAAAGCAAAACTGTTTATTACAGATATGAGCATTAGATAATTTATATCTGATACTTAACTGTTGACCAGCAGCAGAGTATAACTTAGAACCTGTTTTTTCTAAATATTTGGTAGGGATTAATCCTTCACAGATGCAATTTTGATCTGCTCCGGAATCAAGAAGGGCTACTAACTGAATTGAGAAATCTCCGATTTTAAGAAGGATTGGAATATACCATTTTTGGAAAGTTATTTGAGAAATGGCTGAAATGTAATCTGGATTATTTTCATTTTGTTCTGTTTCTTCTCCATCAGATAATGAAGCTGGATCAATTAAGGGTTTATCGAATTTTTGTTTTACTATTTCGTATTGATCCGATTAATATCGAAAATTCTTTGATCATTCTGTTCTTTTAGCCATTTAACTTCTTGTTTAAGTTCTTTAATTTCTAATTTTAATTCATTCATAGAAGTAGAAGATTCTTCTTCTCGTTTTCCTTTAAATTTATCAAATACTTCTCTTAGATTATAAGGTTCTACTTGTACTTTGGGATTAAGAACTAAATCTTTAACTTTTAACAAATATTCTCTTTTAACTGTTTCATCTTGAATATGATCTAAGAGTTCAAAGAAGAGTTCTTTATTTGCTCTAGTTATTACATTAATTTGGCTATGCTGTTTGTTGCTAATCATACAAAGTTCTCCAATTGCACAAGTACATAAGCCTCGTACAATCGCAAGAAGACTCGTGTATCCGATTCGATTCGGAGGATTTCTCTTGGATTTCATAAACGTCTTCGTTTCACTTGTCACTACTGTCTGATGAAAGAGGAGAATCATATTGATCAAGGATCTGGTTGATTTGATCTAAAGTATCTTTTGGTAGGGAAAGCTGATTAACTTGTTTTTTCTTTTTAGCTTTAAATTTACATTCATCTGCTTTGTGTCCTCTTTTTCCACAGAAATAACATTTAATAGTGGTTTTGGAAGACTTTTCTTTTCTTTTAAAAGGCTTAAAAGTCCTTTCTTTTCTATCTTTTTTAAAGTTTCGTTTCTTGTCCTTTTTTAATTTTTTAGATGGTGGACTTATTGGGGAAAATCCAAATATTTCACAGAAATTACCTAATTCCTTTTTAGATTTTTTATGATAGGATTCCATCTGGTTTTTCAATTTTAGATCTGTGCAGAGATCTGCACCTGTTTGGTTTATAAAACTGATTAATTGCCCATATGTTAAATAATCATAAGGAATTTCATTACCAAAATCTACTTTCAGCTTTTGCCTAACTTTTTCTGCAAATAAGGGAGGTAATCCTGAAATAAATCGTTCTTTCCAGAACGCATGGTGACAATCTGTTCTTAACATAACCTTTTGTAAAAACATATCTTTGTACCATCTAAAATCATGAAGTTTAGGACAAGTTAGATTAGTGAGGATTTCAGAACTTCTATCTGCTAATTGTTGAGGATTTCCTACGAAATGCTGAGTGAGGGTAAACATGAAAGTGTTTAAGCGGTCGAAAACTGTTTCGCTACTTGAGTAGGCTGACCACTTTGGTTAGGAACTGTTTTAGTTATGACTTTGGTGGCATTCAGAATTTCTTGTCTCTGTGGTTCAGACAAGTAATTGTTCCACCAACCATGGAGAACACCGGTAAATCCGGTAGTAAGGATGTAGAGGATTGATTGATCTGTGTTGGTAGGATTTTTGCATTTAATGGCTGTAATTGCCATAGACATTTCTTGGATAACATTCAGAATGCTATGTTCAGACATTCCATCAATATTCCATTCGGTGATTTCTTCACCGGAAAAGGTTGCTCGGGTATCTAGATGACGTTCTTCAAACTGAACATCTGGAAATGATGGGCGAGGATAATAATTCCTAGTATAGGGATTAGCAAATCTTGGCTGTTTGATCTTATTAGTTGGTTTACCACCTCTGAGCCTATTAAGTTCCGAAGGAGAAGGATCTATATCCATTAAAGAAACTGGCTGATGTAATGTTTGAAGATGATGTGTTTGACTAGATTCTGGTTTATCTTTTGTTTTCAGATTTTTTAATTTTTCATTTATTTCTTTAATAAAATCTACTTCTTCTATATTCATCATAGTTCCTTTAGCAAGTTTCATGTTTTGTGATTCATATAAAATAGGTTTAAATACTGGATTGGGATCTACTGATTGTTTTGGATTAAACTGTTTAAATTGTGGGATTTCTCTAAATGAAGACTTACTATCTAATTGTTCTACTTTACTAGCCATGGTGACTAACATCTGATTAGTATAATTATTCTGTTGAATGACCTTATTTAGATCTTTAT
This sequence comes from Voacanga thouarsii, assembly GCA_026120185.1. Lineage (NCBI taxonomy): Eukaryota > Viridiplantae > Streptophyta > Magnoliopsida > Gentianales > Apocynaceae > Voacanga > Voacanga thouarsii. Next base: position 215,347 of record JANUWF010002336.1, read on the forward strand.
TGGTTACATCACCTTGTTTATCTAAGTTTTCTAGCTTGAAAGGAGAGGCTGTGATTATGTGATTATCTACAGGGATTTTTATTTCTTCTGCTGGGGGAAATACTGATTCTTTAACTTCATTTTTGGTTGTATACCACTTTTTAGTAATTACATTTAATATATCTTTTTCTTGATATTTAACTAATTCATACCAATCAAAGAAATCTAAATGCTGTTTCATTCTAATATGGTCAGAATAATATTTTTGTAAGAGTGTAGCTCTTTCTGGTTCAGAAACTGTTGCAAAATACCATTTACACTTTATTTTGTTACAAGGTCTATTCCATAATTTACGAAGGAAATTTTTGTCAAGGGTAAAATCTTTTTCAGAAGTTAAGACCATTAGAGAAGAAGGCATATTAGGCATATTCATTTCTGATTGGGTAGGGCTTCCTGACTTAACACTTACGTTTTCTTCATAATGTACTTTAGGGATTTCTCCACTAAAATCAACATTGTTTACTTTTGGAATTTCTCCAGAAAGATTTAAACTATTGAATCTCCTGCTACTCAAAGTTCTGGGTAGAGAAAAGGAAGAAGACGAAGCTAATGAAAAGGATTTTCTCCTAAATTCTAATTCTATGTGACCTGTTGAAGTTTCTGTTATTTTGCCTAAGGTTTTAGATTCATAATGTTTTTTAGGATTAATGATGTTATCAAAATTCCAAGTTGGGTTTTGTAGAACATTATCCCACTTAATCATTCGAGGGACAAAGGTATTAGATCTTTCAAAATTTGTTTCTAATAAACAAGTCTCTTTAGGATTTCCTATATGCTGTTTAGCTTTAGGATTTATTGTGGTTTTCATTACCTTGTAATAAACTCGGTAAATTAACCCAAGAGGTTTTGAACCTAGTTCGAATTCCAAATTCTTTGTCTGAATGTTAAGGGTTAAGGTTTTGAGAATGTGTGGATCTGTTAGATCTACAGTAAAGTTCGGATAATGGTTGAAGTATACTGGACCATGGGCTGTGTTAGTTTCAAGGACTGCAAGCAGACTGTTTTGGAAATCCATATGCCTACTATCTCTCAAAAGAAGGCAAATTGGAGCATCGATTCCTAATCGATAGAGAGGTTTGATTGCTACTTGAACTAACCCTATGTGAAGATATCGATACTTATTCTTTTTATGCTGTTCAAGTGTAACCGGATTTAGAAGCTGAATTGTTCCGTAAGGCTGATTAATGGAAACTGTTTTTTCTGTTGTTTTGATTGTATAGCTTTGGACTAAATCAAACATTCCTTTTTCATAAATTTTATCAAATTTCTCTATTGGCAAGTTCCAATTCATAAGTCTAGATTCAACTCTATCTAGTTGGGAACTGACTTCTAAATCATTAACTGAATCTATATCGATATCTGAAAGGTTTGAGGCCATGGGAGTAGGAAGATTACTTTCTCTCTCTTTACCTTTGCAATGAGTAAGTCACCGCTCACAATGGATCTCTTCAACCCAGCTTCTTCAAAGAATACAGAAACTCAAAAAATAGATTTGTCCTTCTATACTACTCCAACCCCTACTTCCTTCAAGGAAGCAGTAGTTCCAAAAACACCCAATAAACCAGAAATGGTACGAAGCATGATATTTCATGTTACTCTTCCAGTGTCTTTTTGGGGATATGCCCTAGAAATAACGACATATATTCTAAACTTGGGGTCTTCCAAATCAGTACTTAGGACTCCCTATGAGATGTGGATTGGGTGTAAGCTAAGTCTAAATCATCTTAAGATATGGGGTTGTCCAACTTATGTACTGATCAATGGAGACAAGTTAGAACCGAGATTAGAATTATGCTCTTTGTTGGGTATTCAAAAAGTTTAAAGGGTGGTTACTTTTATCATCCCAAGAAGCAAAAAGTACTCGTGAGTGCTAATGCTAGATACTTGAAGAATGAACAAAGTACATCTACTAAAGGTTCAACAAGGTTGGAACTTAAAGAGAAGTTATCTTCTGAATCAACTTTTCCTAACCTGATTATAGAACAAGAAGAGGTACAACCTTAGGAACCTATACAAATAAAGCCTCCTCATAGAGGGAGGATATTTAAAGTGTTAGTGTTGTGCCTTAGAGACAATCACTTGTACTTTGTATATGACACATTAGTTTTAGGCATTATTTATCTTTCAGTTTGTTTAGTTTACTTTCATGTAAAATAAATGTTAAATAAAGTCCCTAGTACAACACCGTATTAATAAAATCATGATAGAGATTCTGATGTGAGATTCCTACTACACTGTATAGTGTTTAGTACTTAAATAATCCCTAGTCGTAGTATTAATCAGATAGGACATCATTAATGTGTTAAGATTAGTATGTGTTAGACTTCCTAATTTGATTAGGCGGTGGTTCTCACATCCATGAGTATTATGATACTCAAAGTTAACACGTGGATACTTGTTACTAAAATAATTACATTTGATGACCTAATTATGAGATAATCACATGAATAATTATTTAGTGCCAGTGATAAAATCTCATTATAGCAAGCGTATAAATATCTTTAGATTTGGGATCTCCAAGGTACTTTGTTTGCTAAGCATTATATTTTGATTCTAATCTATGGATCTAGATCGAGGGCCACCTATGGGATGGATATTGGGTAAATGTGAAGTAAATGAAAGTAGTTGAAGGAATCAATAAAGGATTCACCATTCCTAATAGTATGGGCGAATATCTCACGGCCACTTGTAGAAATTACTACTCGAGAAGTCTTTGGCCAAGATGACTATGTATTAGAAACGGTTCCAATTGATACATATCTAGAATAGTGGATTCCTGGTACAAGTACTACTATATTCGAGCCAGAATTAATATATATTTTGGAAGGGATTGGCACTAATTCCGTATTCCAAATGAAATGAGATATTGTATGGTGAAATGAGTTTATTGCACTGTAATTTGTTATTGAAGGGTTCACATCAAGCCACTTGACTTTCTGGATTTTTGGGTGATCAAAAGTCATTGTTAGATATCGCTCTTGATATGCTAAATATGAATTTATTAATTAGAGAATTAATAAATTAATCTTATATTTTATTTAGGGTTATTAATTCTAAATATGTTAGAATTAATTCATATTATACTACCAATAAGACCAGGAAACCTAATGGGTTATACACAATAAAGGTTTGAATGCTCAATATATATTATTTGATAATATTGTGGGGTTAATTAAGAGAAGAAAATATATTTATAAGTGAATTATAAGTTTGTTATAATTCATGGGACTTGGGTACAGTTATATAAACTTCAAGGGTCCAATTGTAGACATTGGATCTTGAAGGACTTAATTGCAATTAATATAACTTCTAAAAACTATAAATATAGGAGTTGTTCCCTTATGCAGACGTTGGAAAAATAGAGGGTGAGAGGCGGGCGTTCTTTCACCTTCTTCATCCCTACTCTTCTCCAATTAAAACCTAGCCGCTCCTCTTCTACTAGCATAGTTTTGAGCGGGCTTTGTGAGCAAGTCAACCTTGTGTGGATTACTACTAGAGACAACCCTACTCTTAGATTGTAGTGGCACCGAGTAGACGATCAAAAGTAGAGGAATTAGTTCCTTGGTTGGCGCAAGAAAATTTTTGTTTTCTTTCATATAAGGTAATCTCTGTTTCCTTCCTTTATTTTTGTTTTAATTACAAATACGTGATCCTTGGGCACAGATTTCATGGTTATTTTCGCTACATTCTTATTTGATAAGCATGATGAAAGGGATAAGTTATGCCAAAGCATATGTTGGGCACAAGCTTTGAAAGGCTTACTCCTTTTTGGATTGATCCATGTTAAACCTCTTTAGCACTTTGCCTATGTATGTAGACTATGAAAGATCTAGTAACCTTTTTGAATGGAGTAAGCCTTTCAAAGTCGGTGTCTCTCAAGACACAAGTTGAAAGGGATCACATGAGTAAGATTTCATATGCTTCGGTAGTTGGATCTATCATGTACGCTATGATTTGTACGAGGCCCGATGTATCTTGTGCTTTCAGTTTGATAAGCAAATACCAATCTGACCCTGGTGAGGGTCATTGGGTGGTTGTAAAGAATATCTTCAAGTACTTGCGAAGGACTAAGGATGTATTGTTAGTGTATGAAGAAGGTGATTTGAAAATAATTGGGTATACTGATGCCAATTTTCAATCTAACAAAAATGATTTCAAACCATAATCTGACTACGTGTTTATGTTGTGTGAAAGGGCAGTGAGTTAGTGTTAGTGTTGTGCCCTAGAGGCAATTACTTGTACATTGTATATGACACATTTTCTTTTAATAAAAGACATTATTTATCTTACAGTTTCTTTTGTTTACTTTAAGTAATATAATTATTCGATAAAGTCCCTAGTACAACACTGTGTTAAGAAAATCATGATAGAGATCATGATATGAGATTCTTACTACATTGGATGGTGTTAGTACTTAAATAGTCCATAGTCATAGTATTAATGAGATATGACATCATTAATGCGTTAAGACTAGCATGTGTTAGACTTCCTGATTTGATCAGGCGGTGGTTCTCATAACTGTGAGTATTGAGATACTCAAAGTTAATACATGGATGCTTGTTAATAGAATAAGTTCATTGGATGACTTAGCTTTGAGATAATTACATGGATAACTATTTAGTGCTAATGATATAATCTCAATATAGCAAACGTGCAAGTATCTTTAGACTTGAGATCTCCAAAGTACTTTGTTTACCGAGCTTTGTACTTTGATTCCAATCTCCGGAGCTCGATCGAGAGCCGCCTATGGGATGGATATTGAGTACATTGTGAGATAAATGAAAGTAGTTGAGAGAGTCAATAAAGGATTCACCACTCCTAATAGTAGGGGCGAATATCTCACGGCCACTTGTAGGAATTACTACTTGGAAAGTCCTTGGCCGATTGTGTATTGGAAACAGTTCCAATTGATACATATCTAGAGTAGTGAGTTTCTGGTACAAGTACTATTGTATTCGGGCCAGAATTAATTCTGGAAGGAGTTGGCACTAATTCCGTACTCCAAACCGAATGAGATATTATATGGTGAAAGGAGTTAATCGCACTGAAGTTTGTTATTGAAGGGTTCATGTCAAGCCACTTGACTTCCTGGACTCTTGAGCATAGTCATGATGTGTTGCTAGATACCGCTCATGATTTGGGAATATGAGTTTATTAATTGATAATTAATAAACCAATCCTGATTAGAATTAATAAGATTAATTCTAATTAATTATGGATTATTAATCTCAAAGACGTTTAAATTAATTCATGTTCGCTACCAATTGACTGGGAAGCTTAATAGGTCACACACAATAGAAGATTATATACTCAAGATGTTATTTGATAACATAGTGGGGTTAATTGCGAGAAGGAGAAGTTGTTGTGGACAAATTATAATTAGTTATAATTTGTAGTCCAAGTTGTAATTGTGAGAACTTGGTGTTTCCAATTACAATTAGGAAATTCTAATTGTTTTAGAATTTTAGATTTTTAGTGGATTTTGGAACATATATTGGATATGCTCGAAACCCTAATCCAGGGGTGATTCACACGAAAATAGGAGCCATAAAAAAAAAGTCCTCTTTTCTCTCTCTCTCTCTCTCGTTTTGCTAAAAACGAAAACAGCCCTAGCCGCCATCTTTTTCTGCTAGCATAGGAATCTTGGTGCTTAAATATTCCTCTGTGTGGATTACTGTTAAAGATAATCACATATTGTGATTATAATGGTTAGACATCCAACTCTCATGGAGTTTACATAAGAGGATTGCTGGATCGCACATCGACTTGAAGAAGATCAATTTTATTTTTCGAACGATCAAATAAAGGTAAAAATCTGTTACTTTTATTATTTTTATGTCTTGTTTTCCACACATAGGCGGGTCCTGGGATGGTATCTCGTTTATTTTTCTCTACGCCATATAGAATACGAGCCTGAGATACCCAACAGTTAGAAAGGTTCCAAATAAGATACTATTACCGACAATTGATTGGAGTATGTACTTAGACGTTTTCATTTGATTAGAGATATCATTGATAAATGAGATGTAAAGATAGAGAGAGTTTCTACGGACGAGAGCATAGTTAACCCTGTTACAAAAGCACTATCCTAGAAGAAACATGCTAGACATATTGAGTCATTCAATATTAGATACATGAATGATTAGCTCTAGTACAAGTGAAAGTTTGTCAGTGTTGTGTCCTAGAGGCAATCACTTGTACTTTATATTTGACACATTAGTTTTATAATACAAGGCATTATTTATTTTTCAGTTTGTTTAGTTTACTTTCATGTAAAATAACTATTAGATAAATTTCCTAGTATAACACTATGTTAAGAAAATCATGATAGAGATTATGATGTGAAATTCCTACTACACTGTATAGTATTAGTACTTAAATAATTCCTAGTCATAGTATTAATCAGATAGGACATCATTAATGTATTAAGACTAGCACGTGTTATACTTCCTTATTTGATCAGGTGGTGGTTCTCATATTCATGAGTATTGTAATGCTTAAAGTTAACACATGGATGCTCGTTACTAGAACAAGTACATTGGATGACCTAGTTATGAGATAATCACATAGATAACTATTTAGTGTCAGTGATAAAATCTCGTTATAGCAAATGTGCAAATATCCTTAGACTTGAGATCTCCAAGATACTTTATTTGCTGAGTATTGTACTTTAATTCCAATCTATGGAGCTAGATCGAGGGCCGCTTATATAATGGATATTAGGTACAATGTATGGTAAACGAAAGTAGTTAAGGGGATCAATAAAGGATTCACCACTCCTAATAGTAGGGGCGAATATCTCACAGCCACTTATAGGAATTACCACTCGAGAAGTCCTTGGCTAATGTGACTGTGTATTGGAAATGATTCCAATTGATATACATCTAGAGTAATGGATTCTTGGTACAAGTACTATTATATTTGGCCAGAAATAATATATATTCTAGAACTAGTTAGCACTAATTTTGTACTCCAAATCGAATAAGATATTATATGATGAAAGGAGTTTATTGCATTGTAATTTATTATTGAAGGGTTCATGTCAAGCCACTTAACTTTCTAGACTTCTGGGTGATCAAGAGTCGTTCTAGATGTCGCTCTTGATCTGCTAAATATGAATTTAATTAATTAGAGAATTAATAAATTAATCTTATATTTTATTTAGGGCTATTAATTCTAAATATGTTAGAATTAATTCATATTATGCTACCAACAAGACCAGGAAACCTAATAGGTTATACACAATAAAGGTTTGAATGCTTAATATATATTATTTCATAATACTATAGGGTTAATTAAAAGAAGAAAATATATTTGTAGGTAAATTATAAGTTTGTTATAATTCATGAGACTTGGTTACAGTTATATAAACTTTAAGGGCCTAATTGTAGATATTAGATCTTGGAGGACTTAATTGCAATTAACACAAATTTTAAAAAGTATTAATATGGGAATTGTTCCATTGTGTAGACGTTGGGAAAATAGAGGGTGAGAGGTGGATGTTCCTTCTCCTTCTTCATCCTTATTCTTCTCCATTAAAATCTAGTTGCTCCTCTTCTACTAGCATAGTTTTGAGCGGACTTTGTGAGTAAGTCAATCTTGTGTGGATAACTACTAGAGACAATCCTACTCTTGGATTGTAGTGGCGCTGGGTGGACGATCAAAAATAGAGGAATTGGTTCCTTGGTTGGCACAAGAAAAATTTTATTTTCTGCTACAAAAGGTAATCTCTGTTTCCTTCTTTTATTCTTGTTTTAATTGTAAACACGCGATCCTTGGGCATGAATTTCATGGTTATTTCCGCTGCATTCTTATTTGATGAGCATGATGAAATCCTAACATATAGTTCCAGAAAGATAGACTAGAGAGGCTTTTGACCTAGTCTCCGACTATTAGGAATAAGATCCTACTAGATACGAGGTGGCTATTGCTGATACCGATACAGACTTATAGCATGAAGTAATAAAAGTCGAGATTGAGTCTATATATTTTAAACAGGTTTGGGATCTTGTAGCTTCACTTGAAGGGATAAAACCCATTGGGTGTAAGTGGGTGTATAAAAGGAAAAGGGGAGCGGATGGGAAGGTGGAAACCTTCAAAGCTAGGTTTGTAGTGAAATGATATACTCAAAAAGAAGGAATCGATTATGAGGAAACATTTTCCCCGGTAGCCATACTTAATTCCATTCGTATCCTCCTTGAAAACACATGTCAATATGACTACGAGATATGTCAAATAGATATCAATGCAGCATTTTTAAATAGCCATCTTAGTGAAGACATCTATATGTCCCAACTAAAAGATTTTATTGTTGAAGGCCAAGAACATATGGGTTGTAAGTTCAAAAATCTATTTATGGACTTAAGTAGGCATTTAAAGCATGGAACATTCATTTCGATGAGACTGTTAAGTCTTAAGGTTTCATTAAAAAATGAGGATGAACCATGTGTGTATAGGAAACTGGAAAGCATAAACGTGGTTTTTCTTATATTGTATGTGGATGACATTCTACTAATTGGAAATGATGTAGGGATACTGTCATCTACTAATGTTTGATTATCTAGTTAATTTAGTATGAAGGATTTGGGTGAATCCAATTACATTCTCAGAATAAAGCTTCTTAAAAATAAGAAGTAGAGAATGTTAGGTTAATCTCTAAACTACATACATTGACAAAATGTTGGCCAAGTTCAGTATGGACTCATGCAAGGTGGCGTTGATTCCTTGTAGACATGGGTTGTTTTTTTTTTTTTCAAATGACTGTCCAAAGTCTCAAGAAGAAAAAGATAGAATGAGTAGAATTTCTTATGCTTCAGCTATGGGAAGTATTATGTATGACATGTTGTGTACTAGGCCAGATATCTACTTTATCATAGGTTTAGTTAGTAGATATCAGTCAAACCCTAGGGAGGTTCATTGGTAGGCTATAAAGTATATTCTCAAGTATCTTAAAGGTATGAGAGATTATATGCTAGTTTACAGGGCTGATGACTTGGTTCCTACAGGATACACGGACTCAGACTTCCAGGTAGATAAGGATGAGAGAAAATCCACTAGTGGATATGTCTTCACTTTGTTTGGAGGAAGCCATTTCTTGGAAGAGTATCAAGCGATCTTGCATTATTAACTCAACCATGGAAGTTGAGTATGTGGCAGTTTTGGAGGTATCCAAGGAAGCAGTTGTTGGAAATTATACCTTCAAAGACTATGTATTTTGTGTAAATATATTGCAATAAAAATATTTATTCATTCAATTTAGTTTGTTTCTTATATTATTGCATATTTAAGGTTCAAGTATGATAAGTTATGGTCTACGTGTTGGGTACGTTCTTCATAGTAAGGTATAAACTATAGGTACTTATCATACAAGTAAAATTGAGTTCTTAGTCTTTTGATGGAATTGGGCATTTCATCAAGGTAATACTATTATTCCATAAGTTCCAATGAGGAATGATTTACCTTAAATCAATGAGTAGTTCACTCACATCACTGGTATAAGCAGTATTTCGACTGCATAGAACTGAACCTACAATAGTGGTCTCTTATAAAATACTATGATTATAGAGACCGGACTATTACTGCTACAGTGTGGATGGATACCTTTGTACTTGAGTATGAGTTGGTAGTCTAGCGAAGCTAGGGTTTTATACTTTGATATATGTTAGGTGAGATTTCTTTTGTGAGATTAATACCCTTGTATGTTGGGTATATTACTCTAGTTAGTTACGATGGATTTATACAACAGAATTTCTATGCTTCACTTAGTGAAGTTAAATCACCCTATTATGATTATCTAGGATAATCTAATAATCTAAGGTCTTGGGAACGTGATTCTAGAATATATGCTTTTGGGTAGCTTCCAATGATGAACAAGTATATTCAAGTGAGTCATGGCTTATCGAACTAGAGATTTAAGGATGGTAGATGGATGTTAGTACATTTATCCTATCTCGTTGATGAGTGTTACATAAAGGGGTATTTTCGTCATTTCACCTATAGGTCGGAGACATTGCTTTAGCAATATTATTCTTAGGGTCAATAGTTTTATATGGTGATATATGAAAATATTTAAAATGGTAAAATGCAACTATTTAATAGTAAGGTCATTTTGGTAATTTTAGTAGCCATGAATAATATGTCTCTTAACTCTCAGAGTAGCTCAAGTTACCTTGGTGTTGTTTAGACACAATATGGGCTTAGTGGATAATTATTTGGAAGAAAATAAAATTTATTCTAAGAGTCTAATTAGAATTAATTAATTCATCTTGGGTATTTAATGAAGTTTAGAAAAGATAATTAATTAATTAAGAAGATTGTGTCAGTCTTAATTGGTTTTGGAGCATAGCACCAAACCCATTAGGGCTTAATCAAGCCCTAAGGCTGGCCGAAATCAAGGGTGCAAGAGAGGGAAAAAAAATAACATGGTTTGTTGCATGAGTTCTTCTCTCTGAAAAAAATGTGTCGTTTCTTCCTCTAACTCTCTGTTCCATGTTCTTCTCTTCCTTTTCTCTTGGAAAGTATTTGGATTATCTAAAGAAGGAGCTTTCACCAAGCTAATCCAAAAAAAGGTAGAGTCATATTCCAAAAGACGAAAAGAGAAAGCTTGAAGACACTTGATGCGTAGGAGTAGAAGATTGGCGGGAATACCGGTCGAACTGCAGACGCCTTCTTCTCCCCTTCTAATGCTAGTTCCAGTGTAACCTGGCCCCTCGTTAGTTAATCTTCAATTAATCAAGAAAAGTAAGTACTTTCTCCTAGATTTGGTTCGGAAAATTGAAAAATTTTCCATTACGTTTTCTTTGATATTTTCCGTTTTGATCCTTCAAGTGGTATTAGAGCCATGATTTTCATCTAGAAGTATGTACTAAGTTAAAAACTAGAAAAGGTGGTTCCTTTACTTTTAAAAATGGATCTTTTGTGATTTAATGTGATCTCTCATGGATTGGTTTCTAGAGTTCATGTATGCCTCGTAGTTAGAGGCATAGGATCATGTATTTTAATGGTTTCCTCATTGTTTTTCTGATTTTGAGTAGATGTGATGTACACCTCGTGGTTAGAGGCATAGGTACTTGTAATGACATGTTTTTATGCCTGATTTTGTGTTTCTTTTAACCTATAAATTTTGGGGACTGAAGAACGTGATTGCTGGAATTGTTAAGGGGTGAAAAATGGCTGAAAAGCAAGATTTTTTCAGAAATTGGAGAACTCTAGAATAGACCCGGCGCCAGATCCACTCTGTCCAATCGGAGGTTTTGGAGAAATAAAGCAGACTCGGTGCTAGGAGGGCCCAATGGACCAGGCGCTAGGTCCATTCTGCCTGGAGGCGGATGTGCGTAGTTTTGTCCAAGAAAAGCGAAAGCACTGACTGAAGTTTTGTACCTCAATTTTTCCTTGATATAAAGAATGAATAAAGAATGGAACCACCTTAGAATTAAACAAGATCATTAATTTTTTAATTCATGATGTTTAATCCATTGTTTGGTTACTTAGGTATAAATGAATAGTTTGAACATGAAAAAGTTTACTTTTGTTATCATGCTTATTTTATTTTTGTGATTAAATACGCAAGTTCTTATTAGACCAAAGTCTTACTAGATCGAACGATTTTTTATAAAATATTTCAATTTAAGAACTTTTAAAATAAATGAGTTCATTGTTTATTTTCTTAGAGGGTTTAGTCCTTAAGGTTATTTAATAAGGTTTTATTTTATTATTAACTTAGAATAGTAAAATAAATTCATAGTTTATTTTCTCAAAGAATTTAATCCTTAACATAGAGAATAATATTGAATTTTAGTTTTTTACTAAAGTTAATAAAGCGATAAGATTATAGAAAACGTTTTTGGGTCTAAAACCCTATTTTTAATAAAAAAAAATTAAGTGGGAGAGGGATTCCAACGACCCCATGGCTTCGATCACAACTCTCATTAGAGATAATGGATTTTCTCGTGTCATTTTAAGCATGACCCCCTATAGAATGGATTTTCACATGTATCTAGAACTAATGGAAGAGTAAAATTAAAAGCCTATGATATTTGTTAGGATCGACCAACCTACGTTGGAGGTTTTTAGCACTAGACCATTACCTATTAAGGAAGTTTTGATTCGTGATGGTTATACACTTAACTTAAAATGCTATTAATATTCTTACGAAGCTCTGTAAGTTTTTCTAAGAGCTAAACTATTTATATTATTGATAATAGTTTTAAGAGTTATCTATTATCAAATAAATAATATAAAGAATGTGCACTTTTATTTCATGCAAACTAAATGAATATTTTTTCGTAATATTTCAAAAATGTCTAGTTTCAGTCCATTCTTAATCATTCTTAAGGAGAATAAGTTGATAAGCCTAAATTATGTGGACTGGAAGAGAAACCCAAACATAGTACTCACTGTCGAGGAGTATAAGTATATTCTTATGGATCCTTGTCCTGAGATTGGGGAAGAATCCACTGACCAGGAGCGAGAAGCCAAGGAGGCATGGAAGAAAGCCAACGATATGGCTAAATGCTATATATTGGCTTTCATGTGTAGTGTGCTCCAATCTAAGCATGAGCACATAGCCACTATATACGACATGGATTTGTCTTGCGTACTATGTTTGCTAACAAGAGCTGGCCCACAAGGCAAGAAGCTTTTCAAGCAATCATGAACATTAGGATGGCTGAGGGGGCAGCAGTTCAAGAGCATCTACTCAAGATGATTACCTACTTCGAGAAGGCTAAGGTCATAAGTGCAACGATAGATCTTGAGAGTCAAATTGACATGGTTCTTAAAACTTTGCTTGATTTATATTCTCAGTTTAAGTTGAACTACAATATGAACAAGTTGGATATGAATCTCATGGAGCTTATGAAAAAGCTCCAGGTGGCAAAGAAGATCATGAAGCCCGTGTCAAAGGTTTTAGTCTCTCATTCTGCTTCTTCTTTTGGAATTAAAGCAAAGCCTAAGAAATTTAAGAAGAGAAATGTCTAGAACAACACAGGGACGCAACCCAAAGCATCTGGTCAGGCAAGTCTAATGAGAAGCCCAAAGACAAATGCTTTAAGTGTGGCAAGAAATGGCATTGAAAGAAATATTGTCTAGACTTATTAGACAAGTCTACTTTAGGTATTGCTCTATATCTAGAGTCTATTTTGATAGTTGGATCAACATCTTCCTAGATAGTTGATTCTAGAGCCACTAACCATGTTTGTAACTCTTTGCGGTGATTCAGAAAGACAAGGAGACTCAATAAGGGTGGGCATGGACTTCAAGTAGGCAATAGAGCAAGAATATAGGTTGAAACAGTGGAAGATCTTGAGCTTATTTTTTTATTATAATAGGAAGTTAATTTTAAAAGATATTTTATATGTTTTTTTATTTTAAACAGAATTTGATATCAGTTTCCAAATTGACGAATCAATAATATTCTATTTCTTTCCATTCTGGTGTTTTCATTAGTAGTTATGGTAATTTAGTTTGTGTTGGAAACATGTATGAAAATCTTTTTTATATACATCCTATTAGAAATCAAATAAACAATTTTCAAACTGAACCTGATAATAAAAAGAGAAATGTCATATCAAATGACTCGTATTTGTGGCATCTAAGATTGGGACATATAAATCCCAATTGGATTCAGAGGCTAATCCATGATGAGCCTTTAGGTTCATTGAGATTGGAAGAATGGCCTCAGTGTGAATATTTCCTTAAAAATAAAATGACTAAAAGGTCCTTTACAAAAAAAGGCGAATAGAGCCATGGAAATACTAGCACTAATTCATACGGATGTTTGTGGTCCGATGACTACACCAGTTAGGGGAGGCTATGAGTACTTCATCACTTTCATAGATGATCACACTCCTTTTGGTTATATTTATCTGATGAGGCTTAAGTCTGACTCTTTTCATAAATTCAAGGAGTTTAAGGCTAAGTTGGAGTGTCAAATAGGTAAATTAATTAAAACTTTGAGATCAGATTATGATGGAGAGTAACTTCTCGATGAGTTTAAGGATTCTCGGTACATCACGACATAGTTTCTCAGTTAGCTATGCCTGGGACTCCCTAGCAGAACGAAGTAGCTGAGAGAAAAAATAGAACTTTGACAGAAATAGTCAAAAGCATGATGAGTCATGCATCTCTTCCTATTTCTTTTTTGGGGATATGCCTTAAAAATAGCGGCATATATTTTGAACTTGGTGCCTTTCAAATCAGTACGTAGGACACCCTATAAAATATGGATTGGACGAAAGTCCAATTTGAATCATCTCAAGATATGAGGTTGTCCAACTTATGTGTTGACAAAGGGAAGTAAGTTAGAACTAAGATCGGAGTTATACTACTTCGTTGGGTACCTAAAAGGAACAAGGGATGGATGTTTCTATCATCCTCAAAAGCATAAAGTACTTGTTAGTACTAATGCTAGATACTTAGAAGATGAATAAGTTACTTCCAGCATGGGTTCAAGTGGAATAGAGTTAGAAAAGAAATTGGTCACTGATTTAACTTCACGTATTTCTAACACCCCGATTGAGGAACCAAGAAAAACACTACTAGATGTTCCTATAGAAATTGAGCCTCGTTGTAGTGGGAAGATCACAAGAGTTCCAAAAAGATGGACCGGAAAGATCTATGATTTAATCTCTAATCATCAAGAACAAGATCCCACTAGATACGAGGAGGCCATTGTTGATACTGATACAAACAAATGGCAGCTAGCTATGAATGCCGAGATTGAGTCCATGTACTTCAATTAGGTTTGAGATCTTGTCACTACGCCTAATGGGATAAAACCTATTAGGTGTAAGTAGGTATACAAAAGGAAGAAAGGTGTAGATGGAAATGTTGAAACCTATAAAACAACGTTGGTTGCTTAAGGTTATACTAAAAAATAAAGGATCGATTATGAGGAAACTTTTTCACCAGTAATCATGCTTAAGTCTATCCATATTCTCTTAGTCATCGCATGTCATCATGACTACGAGATATGGCAAATGGATGTTAAGACAGCCTTCTTAAATGGCTATATTAGCAAAGACATATATATGTCCTAACCAGAAGGTTTTGTTGCTAGAGGTCAAGAACAAATGGTCTGTAAGTTTAAGAAGTCTATCTATAGACTTAAGCAAGTGTCACGAGTATGGAATATACGTTTTAATGAAATTATGTAAACTTATGGTTTCATTCAAAATGTGAATAGACCATGTGTGTATAGGAAATCAGACAGTGGCAAAGTGATTTTCTTGGTACTTTATGTAGATGACATTCTACTAATTGGAAATAATGTAGGGACATTGTCATCCGTTAAGGTTTGTGATGAGACTCCACTTCATCATGGAGGACAAGAACCGATGACTAGAGCGAGGACCAAGAAGCTTCAAGATGATTTTCAATTGATCATCAAACAATGCTTGAGGATGAAGGAGGATTGGAGGGTTGAGGAAGCGAGCCAAGAGTTCGTATTGATTACCATCCGCAAAGGACCCCAACAAGAACTTAAGCCGTCAGCAAAAGGGGATGAAATTTGACCAGGGAGGCTTCCAGAGGACAACCGGCGTCGGCTCCATGCAGCCAAATCGGCGCCGGCTCCATTCTGTCCAAAACTAACACTTATGCAAATGAGAACCGGCCGAAGACAGAACCTGACCGGTGCCGGTTGTAATGTTCCAAACCGACGCCGGTTTGGCCCTGGGCAGTCGTCGACTGTTTCGCTTTTTAATACTTTTCTCCAATTTTCTTCACTTTTAATTACTTGTAAAGACTTATTTTGATCCTAAATTGTAACTAAACCTCAGGGATTACTTAGCTAGCGTTAGGGTAGTATAAATAGCACCTTTATTACTTTGACAAGACAATTCACTTGACTTTAATTCAAATTTGAGAGAGAATCTTGAGAGGCTAAGCCTTCTTGTTCATCTTGTTCAAGACCAAGCTAAATGGTTAGTCCTCATTTTGTAAGAGTCTATAAATCTTTTGGATAATCCATTGTTGTTTTCTTTGAATGGGTCTTAGTTGCTTTGTTCTTCTAAGGTTTGTTTGAAATTCAATATTTGGGTGCCTATTTTCTCTATTCTATTGTTCTTGTTTGCCTTTGTTACTTCAAGGATATTAGAGTGAGAATCTAGTGGAACTTTCTATTCATCTTGAGGGTCTTTGAGGCTTGTTCTTCAAGGGTTTGAAAAAGTGTAGATAGTTAGGTTACCTTTCTCTTTTGTCACAAGAAAAAATCTCTGTTTTGGTTCCCATTGTTGAGCTGAACCATAACCAACAAATATACCACAACACCAAGAAAAAGCCACCACAAAAAGTCATATCAGTTTGGCTATCTAGTCAATTTAGCATGAAAGACATGGGGGAAACTAGCTACATTCTAGGTTTTAAGCTTCTTAGAGATAGGAAGTAGAGAATGTTAGGTTTATCCCAAGCTACTTATATTAATGAGATATTAGTTAAGTACATCATGGATCAATGTAAAGGGACTATTATACCCTTTAAACATAGATTATCCTTATCTTCCAAGTAATGTCCTCAAACACGGGAAGACAAGTAGAAAAAGAGCAGGATCCCTTATGCTTCGGCTGTGGGAAGTCTTATGTATGCTATGCTTTGTACTAAGTCAGATATCTACTTTGCAGTAGGCATGGTTACTAGATAGCAGTCAAACTCAGGGAAAGCTCAGTGGCAAGCCGTAAAGCATATATTCAAATATCTCAATGAAACGAGAGATTATATGCTTGAATATCATGCCGATGATTTAGTTCCTACTGACTACACAGACTCAAACTTTTAGGCAGATAAAAATGAAAGAAAATCCACTAGTGGATATATTTTCACTTTGTCTGTAAGAGCTATTTCATAGAAAAGTATCAAGCAATCTTATATTACTGATTCTACCATGGAAGCTAAGTACGTTACTGCTTCAGAAGCTTCTAAAGAAGTTGTGTGGCTCCGAAAGTTCCTCACAGAACTTGGAGTAATACCACACATAGATAGGCTTGTCACAATTTATTGTGACAACACTGGAGCGGTGTCGCAATGTAAAGAACCTCAAAACTATAGGAAGGGCAAGCACATAGAGAGGAAGTATCACCTCATTCGAGAGTTTATCCAAAAATAAGAGATTGTGGTCGATCAGATTTCCTTTGTCAATAATCTGACGAATCCTTTTACCAAGCCTGTGACATAAAAGGTGTTTTGCAGACACTTAGATGTCATAGGGGTAGGCATTTGTGGACTTTCTTAGACTTTGTAGTGCAAGTAGGAGATTTTTAAAAAGTATGACCTCAAATACTCTGTATTTTGTGTAAATATATTGCATTAAAAATATTCATTCATTCAATTTAGTTTGTTTCTTATATTATTGCACATTTAAGGTCCAAGTATGACAAGTAGTGGTCTATGTGTTAGGTCGTTCTTCATAGTAAGATATAGACCATTGATACTTGTCATTCAAGTAAAATTGAGTTCTTAGTCGTTTGATGGAATTGGGCATTTCATCAAGGTAAGACTATTATGCCATGAGTTCTAATGAGGAATGATTTACCTTGAATTAGTGAGTAATTCGCTCACATCACTGGCATAAGTGTATTTCAAATACGTAGAACTGGACCTGTAGTAGTAGTCTCTTATAAAATATTATAATTATAGAGACTGGACTATTACTGCTACAACGTGGATAAATACCTTCATACTTGAGTATGAGTTGATGGTCTGGTGAAGTTAGAGTTTTATACTTTGATATATGTTGGGTAAGATTTCTTTTGTGAGATCAATATCCTTGTATGTTTGGTGTATTAGTCTAGTTAGTTAAGACGGATTCATGCAACAGAATTTCTATGCTTCATTTAGTAAAGTTAAATCATTCTCTTGTGATTGTCCAAGATAATTTAATAATCTAAAGCCTTGGGAACGTGACTCTGGAATGTGTGCTTTTGGGTAGCTTCCAATGATGAGTAAGTACATTCGAGTGAATCATGGATTATCGGACTAGAGATCTAAGGATGGTAAATGTCTATGATGTTAGTACATTTATCATGTCTCATTGATGGGTGTTACATAGAGGGGTATTTTCATCATTTCACCTGTAGGTCGGAGACATTGCTTTAGCAATGTTATTCTTGTGGTCAATATTTTCATATGGTGATAAATGAAAATATTTAAAATGGTAAAATGCAGCTACTTGATAGTAAGGGTATTTTGGTCATTTTAGTAGTCATGAATAATATGTCTCTTGGTCCTCGGTATAGCTCAAGTTACCTTGGTGTTGTTTAGACATAATCTGTACTTAATGGATAATTATTTGGATGAGAATAAAATTTATTCTAAGAGTTCAATTAGAATTAATTAATTAGTCTTTGGTTTTGATGAGACCAAAAAAAGATAATTAATTAATTAAGAGAATTAGTCTGGAATAAATTAATTAATTGAGAGAATTAAACTGGAATAAATTAATTAATTAGGCTAATGTATGTTAATATATATTAAGAGTTTAATTAGAATTAATTAATTAGTCTTGGGTATTTAATGAAGCCTAGAAAAGAAAATTAATTAATTAATTAAGAGGATTGTGCCAATCTTAAATTGGTTTTGGAGCACAGCACCAAGCCCATTAGGGCTTAATGTTTTTTGCCATTAGGGCTTAATCAAGCCCTAAGGCTGGCCAAAATCAAGGGTGCAAGAGAGAGAAAAAAATAATGTGGTTTGTTGCGTGCATTCTTCTCTCTGGAAAAAAGTGTGTCGTCTCTTCCTCTTACTCTCTATTCCACATTCTTCTCTTCCTTCTCTCTTGAAGAGTATCTAAATTATCCAAAGAATGAGCTTTCACCAAGCTAACCCAAAAAAGGTAGAGTCATACTCCGGAAGACGAAGAGAGAAAGCTTGAAGACGCTTGATGCGTAGGAGTAGAAGATTGACGAAAATACCGGTCGAACCGCAGATGCCTTCTTCTCCCCTTCCAATGCAAGTTCTAGTACAACCTGGCCCCTCATTGGTTAATTTGCGACCAATCAAGAAATGTAAGTACTCTCTCCTAAAAGTGGCTCAGAAAACTGAAATTTTTTTTATTGCATTTTCTTTGATGTTTTCCGTTTTTATCCTTCAGCAAGTTGGCTTCGGAAGTTCCTTTTTGAACTTGGAGTCGTGCCACAAATAGACAAACCAATTGTGATATATTGCGATAACACTGGTGCAGTCTCACAATCCAAGGAACTACAAAAAGGGAAGCACATAGAGAGGAAGTACCACCTGATTCGGGATTTCATCTAGAAATAAGAAGTCGTAGTGGAATGGATTGTCTCAGAGAACAATCTAGCAGATCCTTTTACCAAGCCTTTGGCGAAGAGAGTTTTAGAATATATTTAGACGCCATAGGGGTGGGCACCTAAAGACTTACTTAGTCTTAGGTGCAAATGAGAGATTGTTGGAATGTATGACCTTTTAGGCTAGGTTTCTGATGTAATTTTGACTTGTAATAATAAAAGTATTTTTCTCAGAAATTATTTATGAAATCTTTTTTATATTTGTGCACGATTTTTTTGGAAAAGACCTATTATGTTTAAGTAAATGGTTCATGTGAATAAAGGTCTTTCACAGTAAGTTATAGACCATGGGATAATTAACACATAAACTACTGTTCCTAACCGAATGATGAGAATGAGAATCGCATCATGGCAATGTTATTGTGTTATGAATTTTAAATAAATAATGATTTACCTTTAGCCAATGAGTAGTCTTCTCATTTCATAACACAAGCGTATTTTGAATACGTAGAACATGACTTGTAGTAGTGATTTCTAAAAATACTATATGATAGAAACATAAACTACTATTACTATAGCGTATACTTATACTCTACAGCTTGAGTATGAGTTGATAGTCTGACGAAGTTGGAAGTGTATGCTTTGATATACTATAGTTAAGGTTCTTTAGAAGGACCAATATACTTGTATATTAGGTATATGTCACTAGTTAGTCAAGATAGACTTGTACAAGATAGTGTCTACATTATATCACCTCTTGTGGTTGTCCAAATGATCTAATTATCTAGGACCCTAGGGAACATGACTTGGATATTAGCTTTAGGGTAGCTCCCTTGGAAAGCAAAAATATTTCAAGAAGTTGTGGATCATTGGACTATAAGCCTAAGGATAGTAGATATCTTTTAGAAAGGTGTTAGTACACTATTTCCTCTCTAAATGTACGGCGGTATGTAGAGGGGTATTTTAATCATTTTACCTGTAGGTCAAAGACATAGCTAATGAAGCATTGTTCTTAGGGTTAATATTTCCTTATGGTAATATTAGAAAATATTTAAAATGTAAAATACAACTATTTGTATAGTAGGGGTATTTTGGTCATTTTAGTAGCCAAGACGATGTGTCTTTTTGGTTCTCGGAATAGTCCGTAAGTCCTAATTAATTTTAGATAGAGGAAATGGTCATAATAAAAAAGGAGTTTATTTTATTCAGGAAGTCTAGTTTATTTTTAGACTTGAATAAAATAAAGAAACGAGAGAAATTAATTTTATTATCTAGTTTAATTGGTTAATTAATTATTCAGTGCTTAATCCCAGATTGAATAATTAAAATAAATTAACCTGCGCTTAAATTAGTTAATAAAAGGCTTAAATAATTATTTCAATTCATTTGGGTTCATTAATTATTTATTGAGTTATTTTAGTAGGCCTAGAAAATAAATAATTAATGGTTATTATTTTAGACTCGCTGGGTCCAAAGAAAATAATAAATTAATTTTGGCCCAATAGCCTAGACTAAAGGGTTATTTTGATTCACGGAACAAAAGAGTTAAGGTTTAGCCGAACCTCTTCTATTGATAGCCTCCGAGAGTTTTGAAATATTAAAACTCCGGTGTTTTGGTGATGTGATATAGTGAATAAGCTGTGAGCCTCTATTGAAAAAAACACACAGATGCACAAAGGAAAGAATTCTCTGAAGTTTTTCCTTTCTTCTCTTTTCTCTCTCTCGTTCGGTTCTTCCTTTATGTTTTCTTGATTTTGTTAATTAATAGCAAAGGATCAAGAAGTATCATTCCTCGCCTAAGTTGTTTCACCAACGCAGATTGGGCGGTGGAATATTCTGAAAAGCAAAGGCTTTGCATTCATGCCAAGGAGGAGTCAAAGGATTGCTAGTTTTCAACCAGAGTCATCGAGACAAAAAGCCACTCCAGTGGTTCGCACCTCTTCTTCTCAACCAAACAGACTAATGACACGCAAATGTATTATTTTTTTGCTTTCGTTGCACCATGTCTATTGTTTCTCTGTTTGGTTTTATAGCATGCATGGCTTCTATTCATCAGTCAGAGCATTAGGAATGTGAGTCCACGGTCCATTTGGGGCCTCGGGGCTTTCCCTTTATGATATCTGGTTTAGGCTTGAGCCTATGTATTAGAGGCTTAATTAATAGAGGGAGTGATTTAAGGACTTATTAGAAATTATTATTCTTAAGACTAATTTACATTTTGTCAATACGTTGTTTCTGACATTCACATTGTTCACCATTCAGAGATTGTTTAGGAAGAGAAGAAGGGCTAGGAAGAGGAGACAAGGAAATGGGAGGTGCTTGAGACTACAGGTTTAGGTAATTCGTGTTCCCTTACGTATCTGTTAAGGTTTAATTAGTATTTAGGGTTCTTGTTTTTGAGATTCTGATTTGAGGAAATTGTGAATATGATGATTCTATAGGATATTGATAACTGGGATTGTAGGGGGAAAGGAATTGGAGGTGATAAGAATAGTTTGTGATTCAGTGTTTCTGGTAAGGGATTTTAACTTATCTGCGTTTTCAATTCTTAATCGGTGTTTTACTAAATTCTCTTTTTGTTTTGAGATTCTAAAATTATGTTTGTATAAACGAGAATTGAGCATGGTGAATAGATTATTTTAGTGAATGAGTTATTATGCTAATATGTATGATTTATGAGTTAAATAATTTTTCTGTTCTGGCACTTTTATGATCTTTGATTTTTTATTTTTGGCTTCTAATTTGGTTCTGTTTGATGTTTGGGGTTTGGAATTGGTAGGGATGATCCCATTCTGTTATGTGTACTGGCCCTTGGCTAGGGGGATACAATACCTAGTCCACCTGTTCTGTGTACTAGCCTTTTTCCTAACAAGACACAATAATTAGGGGACTAATATCAGTTAAGCCATACCCAATCTCCAAGCATGAATCATCTTCTTAAATTAAGCTATGTTTAAGTATGTATCATGTATGTTCAAATGGTTTTTGTGCACAAAATGGTGTTTTCCTTGATAAAGTGGATGGTTTGATTGGTTCTTGAGGTTGAGATGTTGCAGGTTAGCTTTTTGTGCTCTGAAAAATCACATTCGTGCAGCCCAGAGCTCAGTCGGCGCCAGCCTCCCAACCACGCCCGGTGCCAGCCCCACTCTACGCGGCCCCAGTGTTGCCGAGGCTGCACCCAGCATTGGCCCCCCTCTGTTCGATGCTAGCACCGATTTTCTTTTGCACGAGCGATGGTTTGTCCCCTTGCCTGATTTTTTCATTATTTTCATTGAATCAATAATACCGGTTCGGTATTTGGGTGTTGGTTCTGCATCGTTCGATTCAGTATTTAGTAAACTAAGGAATTTATTATTCTTCTTTTCCCTCCTCCTATTTTTTTGTGTGATAATCCGAGATCTTCCTAAGGTGGTACACAACCTTTCCAATTTTCTTCAAAACTCCAATTCTCTGACTTTTAACCAAGAATCCTAATGTTTTGTTGTACCGACCTCTGTTGTGAGTTAGATGTGAGAATTTTCTTGAGCTCAAACCGCAACCATCCCTCTAACCATGACAAATTACAAATTTCTACTGAAAGGCTAAGTGCTTTGCGAATCTATTACTTATCCCACTTGCTCAATCACAGTTAAGTAATGTTTTTCTTACTGAGCTAGTGAGCTCACCACTTATCTATTATTTTAGGTTCTCAATTGGAAGAGGAAGAGTTAGACGAGTGGTACGAGGAGGACTTAGAGTAAATTTTCTGAAGAGCTTATGTAATACACTATTCATGTTAGATTTGTACTGATGACAATTGAGGTTTTAGCATTTGTTAGAATAGTACAAGTTTATTGGATTTTGTTTTCTATTATGTTTTAGTTAATGGCATTTGGGTTATTTTAGTTGTTCTATCTATTTCTGGTTCTGAGTTTGGTATTCCATTTTGGGATACTGCTATGTCATCCTCGGGTTTGGGGCATAACAGCATCACTTAGCTACTCTCAAGTTCAATAAAATGCCCAAAAATTTTAAATAATTAAAAAATGCCATTTGCAAAAACTAATCCTAGTTTCACTGATGACCATATGAGGATGAAAATGCACAAACCAATCCTGGTTTCACCGATGACCACAATAGCTGCAAGAAACAAAGGAAAAGTCAATCTTCTTACTGTTTCAAAGAAAACTAATAGGGTCGTCCCTATTTCACAAATAAATCAAAAAAGATTGAAGGGAGAAAAAGAAAACCTTCTTAATATTGAAGACTTTGATTATCAAATGGATCAACCTAACGTTGGAAAACACAAAATAAATCAATATCCTAAGCATAACTACAAAATTTATGCACCAATATGCTATAAGAAAAAAGCCTTACCGTAGCACTACTATTCAATGCAGTGAACCCCTACAACATGTAAAAGACTGAAAAGAACCCCCATTATAGGCACCTACAATGAAACTACAAATGACTAAAAAAATGTCTAAGACTCACAAATATGAAAATGGTCTTTTACAAGTTAAAAAACTACCAACAAACCTCATTGTTCCATGTTGGATTAGTTAACCCCATAGGTAGGTAAGACTCATTATTTGTTGCACTTAATGGCTGCAATGATTGGCTTTCCCTTATGGCAGGCTTCTTCCTCTTTCTTACATAATAAATCCATTAAATTATATTAGCAAAAAACTGAAAATCATTAAACATGAATTGATGATCAAAACCAAATAAAACACATCATTACAACCGCAAGAAGTTGATTCCTTTTGACTGGAATTAATCCTCTGTCCTTTCTTGAAATGGTCCTTTATCCTTTCACCTTTTACTTTGCCCTTCGTTCTTATTTTTTTTAGGGTCTTGAATAGAAACCTCATCAAGCTCCACATCCTCTCCATCAAGGCTGATGTTCACAATTGAATCTTTAACCCCCCAACTGTGAATCAATCACTTTTTTTTTTTTTTTTTTGAAATAGTCTTCTATTCTAGTTGCTATATTGTGAAACCCCACCTAAAGCCAACCCTAGGGTAAGAGGGTTGGGATGCATATCATATTTCATTGCATGAATATATATATATGTTTGAATGATTTTATGTGCTTTAGAATTATGATTTATAGTCTAGAAGGCTTAGTTACGCTTATTGAGTAGGAAGGATAAAATGGTAATTTTGTTTGAGGTCAAAATAGGAAGATAGCTTGAGGATTAAATAAGAAGAATATTTGGAAGAGAAAATAAGAACAAGAGTTGTGGTTTAGTGGTTAGAGCTTTGGAATTAATTTCTAAGGTCTTAAGTTCGAATTCCATCATTTAAGTTTTTGTCATGATTATTTTAATTTAAAGTTGGATTTTTCGTCCCTTGCATTCCATAAGTAAAAATAGGAGAGTTGTCTTAGGGGAGATATAAAGGGAATGTCCTAATCCTATTCTTATGTCCTAAAAAGAATTTCTAAGGGATTCATGTCCTTTTTATTTCCTAACTTACCCTAAATTTCATTACCAATTAAATTTGTTCAATTTATCCAAATCTATGTTTTAATTCCAGAAAATTCAGTAAGGTTTATTGGCCTTTAGATTTCGAAAATAATTCTTAGGGGTTAAAGATTGGACTGAAAATAGGGAAGGAGTTAAGGAAGGTTCCCAAGAGAAATTAATCTCCATGGTTGGACCTTCAAATTCTACTCTATAGTGTTCATCTTTCCCATGGAAGAAATCTGGAATTTTTCCAGATTCTTGGGCAGCCTAACTTTCGAAAATCTTAGCCATCTTCCTTACTCAATTGCTGCTAGAAAAAATGGCCTATTTATTCAGCTTGAAGACTGAAATTCTTGTGCAAAAATCAGACTGCACAAAACTACACAAAGCAGAAAAAAATTCTGGACAGGTTCGCAGCATAATAGGCCAAAATCAAAGTTGTTTCTTCTGCCTTCAAACCAATAAATTATCTCTACTTTTCCTTCATAAAGAAGGCTAGAAACTAGCCTTAAAGGACCCTCAAATACCTCTCCAAACCCTCTGCAAATCGGCTGGAACATTGCAGAAAAACTGCACAGCAAATTCCAGCAAACAATTCGAATCTCAACTAGAGAAAAAAATTCCAGCCTTACTCTCTTCAAGCCTTGTCCGAAAATCACCTCAAACTTCTGTGAGTTAACCTTGGTTTAGCCATAAACTGAACTCCATTTCCACCTCCACTGATCTTGCATGATTAGACTCCATAGCCACTCCTCAAATTTCTCCTACAATCACTCCAATCAAACTTCTATTTGAAGTTCAAAAATTCCAGCAATTGCTCCATGAAAACACCCTTGGATTAAGCTTCAAAACCAGAAATTCTTTCCCTATTGAACTCAAAAAATTTGGCCAGCCTTATAACTCCTTCAACCCTCATTCATTTCAGCAAACCAACTGGCTCCATTGTAGCTCCAAGGAACCTCCATCAATCAAACATCATTACCATATCTTCTACCTTAAAACACTCCATAAATTTCTTCATTTGAATTTCAAACCACTAGATTTCTCTTCTCTATCTAATCTGAAAATCAAAATCCCAGAAATCCCTCCATCATTCGGCCAACCCCTTCAGCAATTTCGTCTAGCACTTCTTTCCAATTCTCTCCATTTTCACCAAGAATACACACTACCTTTCTTCAAGCCTAAGACCACTCTAAACACGTCTAATCCCTCCTAAAAACTCTAGAACACGCCTACATACTCCCTGGAGTCCATTTCTGGATTTTATAACATCAAATCTTAAAAAAAAAAATTTACAATCGGATCAAAAACCAGAATTTTCCTTAAAGTCTCAAGAATATCATCAAGGTAATCAAGAACAACTTTTGTTCATCTTCTTCCCTTCAATTTTTAACATGTCATACTAATATTCTCTCTCTCTCTCTCTCTCTCTCTCTCTCTCTGGCCGAAATGGTTGTTACAACCATGGCCGTTTTCCTTCTCCTCTCTTGGACGGTTCAAGCCTCTCAAGCGTGTGAATCTCCTTAAATCTTCATTGAGATAGCTTTAACCTTCTTTTTAATTCTAAAGTTATGTCTCTTAGATGTTGATAGAAAGGGATAGAATATAGTTGGGGATTGATTATATGCTTATATATGAAGGAGTTGAGATTGGAGCATGAGAATGTTTGGCCATAGTTAAGCTTTATGAAATTCCTTGTGGATCGATGCATGCTCTTCATGTCTTAAGTGAATATGAATGTTTAAGCATGCTAGATATTATGTCACTTTTGGTGAATAGAATATTATGTTCTTATTTTCATTGAAGCCATGAGTATGATTATGCTTAGTATAGATTTGGCCATGTGATAGTAGATATGGATTTAAGCCTTTATTCATGAATATGATAGTTTGTTGATTGATGTTGGGGTATATGTTCATGATTCTTGTTAGCAATAGGAAAATTATGATCATGACCTTGTTGATCCTAAGTTATTTTAATTAGCCAATTTTATTACGATAATTAAAATTAATACTATATTTTCCTCCAAAGATTTCGAAAACCCTAGGAAGTTTTGGAATTGGAGTATTAAATGGAATAGTGATATTTTAGCCAAATAAATGATATCTTTTATTAAAAATAATATATAAATATTTATATATGATAATAATAATAAATAAAACTTTTTATATAACTAATAAAAATAGGTAAAATATTAATGACCTTATAAACCATATATTCATAAATATTATTTAGGTTGAAATTTATTTATTATCTATTAATCAAAATTTAATAAAATTTTTTTATTATTAACTTTAGTTATTATTTTCTATCTATTAATTATTAAATAAGAGGTTAGTAAAAATTTATTATTTATTTTGCTATTTAAGAATTATCATTTATTAATATCATCAAGGATTTAGGACTTTTCAACAATTAAATCCTAGTTTATTTATTAATAACAACACTCAAGATTTATTATTTGAACCTATAACTTCTTAGTAATTATTTTACAACCTCTAGTTATTTTAACTTATCAAGCTAGTCTTATTTTATAAAATCCTTTATCATTTAGTCTTAAAGCTTAGGACATTAGGGTCATGATTGTAATAAGTTGAACTAGGATTATTTGTGGAATCGAATATAGCTTGAGTATAACCATATGACTTGTGTTTACCCCGGGCGGGGTTAGGTCAGCTTTGGAAGATTCTTGATTTTGATCAAGCAAAGGATCAGGTAAGCTCCTGTATAAACTCATTTGATGACAAAAGGTTACTATGGCAAGCCGAACGCGAAGTGTATGGATACTCATTTTGTAAAGGCAATTAAGGACTATTTCCTTTCTTATTCAATCAAACAAATCATTTGAAAATTAAACAAGCAGTTTTGCACAAATACTAAACTCTTTCTAAAAACCAACTTTGACACAAATTTTAGAAACTCTTAATTGCCATTTCCATATAAAGCAATGTTTTATCAGTTTTCTCCCAAGTGGGACCATCAACGTTAAGTACTTAATAAGGGTAGACTACTAGGACTAGTCTTTGAAGGGTTAGGGTAAGTCTCTCAGTAGATGGCTACCTCTGATGGGTGAGTCCTTCCTGGATAGGGTGCCAGTCCAGTAGGTCATGCCGTTCCGAGTTAACAAGTTTCAGTCATGTGGACTGTGTGTTTCCGAAGTGGACAATCGGTAAGTTTGGGTGTTGAGAATGAGGAGTATCTTACCCGGTAGGTCGATCACCTACATTTTGTCAGTCTGCACAAAGTGTGGCATTTTGAACATTATATGGTTATGGGGCCCAACGTGTGGTAACCCATTTGAGTTGTTGTATTTATTGTGAACATGTATGGTTTGAAAAGCAAAACGCCACTCTTTATTTTTAACCTTATTTATTGCTTATCAACACTTTCTCTTTCACAATTTTTACAACTTGCATACATGAACTGTTTTACTTGAAACACTCAAAGCACATACGGGCTTACTGAGATTTTTATCTCATCACCTTTTGTGCCATGTTTTCAGGTCGATCATGTTGTAGAGATGAGTAGCTAGATTTGTTGCCTGCTTTGAAGACTCTATGTTATTTATTTTATGTGTTGTTTTGAGATATGATAGTAAACAATTTATTTTGGATTTATTCTTAAATTTTTGGATTGTAATAAGTTCGATTTTAAAGTATTATTATTTTTTAATTTTGTTTGTGTGACCTAGTTATAAAGACCCCTTGTCCTTTGGACGGGGCGACATCCCCGACCCTATTAGGCCTAGGTAGTAGGATGTTATATATAACTTTCAAGACCTTACAACATAATGAGCCTAATTGCTTCACAAGTTTGGCTTTTATAAATAAGATCATAAGCAAATCTCATAACTCGATTTGTACAAATAATATTGATTTGTACAAACTCAACTACAAATTTTGTAGGGGTAAGTGGTCTTATACCCAATTCCGTTTAAAACACTATTATTACCCTCATTTTTTGAAGTGCTTTTGAATCTAGCACTAAAAGATTCATTGCTAACAGCTATACACAATCTTTCTCGAAGATTGTACAATCTTTCTAGCTATTTTTGCCCACTCAAATTATAGTCATTAATCATTTTAGCCCATGTCTCATCAAATTCCTCCTTTGTCTCGCAACCAATCAAGCACTTATGAAATATTTCTTGAAACTTCACATCACTATTGAGGCCTTCTAGGTATGATGGGGCATTCTTACAAATGTGCCATAAACAAAATCTATGTTAGCTCCTAGAAAACATTGTATTAGCAACTTTCATGATCGCTGCATCTTGGTCAGTCATAAATATCATAGTCTGCTTACTATTCATAGACTCTAAAAAGGATCTAAATACCCACTTAAATGATGCAGCAGTCTTATCAAATAAAAATTCACATACAAACATAATAGTCTGCCAATGGTGATTTGCCTTAGTGAATGATGCATACACTAGGTTATATCTTTTTGGTTCTATAAGTAGCATAAAAACTACAACATCACCAAAGAAGTCATAATCAATCTGGAATCTACTATCCCTTCAAATGAAATTGTGAATTTGCCCTTCATCATCTAACTCCACATCCCACAAAAACTTACTTTCTATGCTAGCTTTATGCTTGAAGTGGTTGACTGAACTTTGAACATCTCCCTTCTCAATCAATGAGTTTCTTCTATTGTTAAGTTAATTATAAGTATCCTTTTCCAAGAATCCAACACTTGCAATACTACCACCTTCTTTTGCCATATAAGTTAAGAAGTCTTTATTTTGGAACCAACCATTTGCTCTAAAGTGTCTCCTTAAGCTTGTGATATCCGATGGGCTAATCTTAACAAGTGCTTCCCATATATCTTTGCCATCTCAGGGTTATACTCCTTGTGTAGTTTGCTAACCTTCCAACTGTTGGTATCTCTCATGCATATCATATATGGCGCAGCGGAAAATTAAAACGAGATACCATCCCGAGATCCACATATGTATGGAAAATAAGACATAAAAAGAACAAAGGTAACAGCTTTATCTTTCTTTGAGCGTCTGAAAAATAAAATTTTTCCTTCTTCAAGTTGAGGCGCAATCCAGCAATCCTCCTGATCAAACACCACGAGGGTTGAATGTCCAACTACTATAATCATAATGTGTGATTATCTCTAATAGAAATCCACACGGAGGAACACTCAAGCACCAAGATTTCTATGCTAGCAAAAACAACAATGGCGTCTAGGGTTATGATCAATATCAACGAGAGAGAGAATAAAGAATGTCGTGAGTTACCCTAGGGTTTGGAGTTTTTTTTCGTGTCTTACACTATCCCGAATTTTTGTGCATATATCCTCTATATATTACACAAAATCAGCTGGAAAAATACTCTAACTAAGCATTCTAAAATAGTTAGAATTTCCTAATTGTAATTGGAAACATCTAGTTTTCACAATTAAAATTTGGCCCATAAATTATAACTACTTATAATTTGACCACAATAACTTCTTTCTCGCAATTAACCCCACTATGTTATCGAATAACATCTTGAGTATATAATCTTCTATTGTGTGTGACCTATTAGGTTTCTCAGTCAATTAGTAGCGAGCATGAATTAATCCAAACGTCTTTGAAATTAATAATCCATAATTAATTAGAATTAATCATATTAATTCTAATCAGGATTGGTTTATTAATTCATCAATTAATAAATCCATATTCCCAGATCATGAGCAGTATCTAACAACACATCATGATCACCCAAGAGTCTAAGAAGTCAAATGGCTTGACATGAACCCTTCAATAACAAATTACAGTGTAATTAACTCCTTTCAGAATACAATATCTCATTCGATTTGGAGTACGGAATTAGTGCCAACTCCCTCCAAAATATATATCAATTCTAGCCCGAACATAATAGTACTTATACCAGGAATCTACTACTCTAGATGTGTATCAATTGGAAATGTTTCCAATACACAGTTGCCTTAGCCAAGGACTTGTCGAGTAGTAATTCCTACAAGTGGCCATGAGATATTCACCCCTACTATTAGGAGTGGTGAATCCTTTATTGACCCTCTCAACTACTTTTGTTTACCTCACAATGTACCCAATATCCATTCCATAGGCGGCCCTCGATCTAGCTTCAGAGATTAGAATCAAAGCACAATGCTCAGCAAACAAAGTACCTTGGAGATCTCAAGTCTAAGGATACTTGCATGTTTGCTATATCGAGATTATATCACTGGCACTAAATAGTTATCCATGTGATTATCTCAAAGTTAGGTCATTCAATGAACTTATTCCATTAACAAGTATCTATGTGTTAACTTTGAATATCTCAATACTTACGGATATGAGAACCACCACTTGATCAAATTAGGAAGTCTAACACATACTAGTCTTATCGCATTAATGATGTCCTGTCTCATTAATACTACGATTATGGACTTTTAAGTATCACACTATACAATGTAGTAGGAATCTCATATCATGATCTCTATCATGATTTCTTTAGCACAATGATTGTACTAAGGACTTTATCTAACAATTATATTACACAAAAGTAAACAAAAGAAATTGTAAGATAAATAATGTCTTTTATTAAAATAAAATGTGTCATATACAATGTAATACCCCACTACCTAGGCCCAACAGGGTCGGGGATGTCGCTTGTCCAAAGGACAAGGGGTCTTTATAACTAGGTCACACAATGGAAATAAAATAATACTTTAAAATTAAAATTCAAGAAAAAATCCAAAATGAATTGTTCACTATTATCTCTCAAAGCAACATATAAAATAAACATCAAGAGTCTTCAAGCAGGCAACATTCTAGCTACTCATCCCCACAGCTGGATCGACCTGAAACATGGCATAAAAGGTGATGAGATAAAAATCTCAATAAGTCTGTGTGTGCTTTGAGTGTTTCAAGTAAAACAGTTCATGTATGCAAGTTGTAAAAAGTTCATAAGAAAATATACTGGCAAGCATTAGATAATGTTAAAAATAATGAGTAGCATTTTGCTTTTCCAACCATACATGTGCACAATAAAATCAATCACTCGAAAGGGCAACCATGGATTACCACACGTTGGGCCCCATGATCATACAACGGTCAGAATGTCACACTTTGTGCAGACTGACAAAAGGTAGGTATACGGCCTATCGGGTAAGATACTCCTTCTTCTCTACACCTAAATATACCGGTTGTCCATTTCAGAAACACACAGTCCACATGACTGAAACTTGCTAGCTCGGACCGGCATGACAAGTAGTACTTCGCTTCTCCAAGTTGAGTTCATCTTCTAGAGGTGGCCTCCTACCAGAAGACTCACTCTTACTCTTCAAAACTAGTACTACTAGCCTACCCTTATTGAGTACTCAACGTTGATTGTCCCACTTGGGAAAAAACTGATAAAACATTGCTTTATTTGGAAATAGCAATTAAGGGTTTCTAAAGTTCGTGTCAAATTTGGTTTTAGAAATAGTTTGGTGTTTGAGAAAAACTGTTTGTTGATTTTCAAATAATTTGTTTGACTGAAACAAGAAAGGAAACAGTCCTTAATTGCCTTTACAAAATGAGTGTTCACACACTTCGTGTTTGGCTTGCCATGGTAACCTTTTTACAACAAATAAGTTTTATGCAGAGGCTTACTTGATCCTTTGCTTGAGCTAATCAAAGATCTTCCAAAGCTGACCTAACCCCGCTTGAGGTAAACACAAGCCATAATTAAACTCAAGCCAAATTCGCTTTCATAAATAATCCTAGTTCAACCTATTACAATCATGACCCTAATGTCCTAAGCTTTAAGGCTAGATGATAAAGGTTTTTGTAAAATAAAACTAGCTTGATAATAAAATAACTAGGGATTGTGAAATAATTACTAATAAGTTATATGTTCAAATATAATCTTTGTTTTTAATAAATAAATTAGGGTTTATTTGATGAAGGGTCCTAAGTCTTAAAAATAATAAATTATTACTAATCTCTCAATTAATAATTAGTAGATAGAAAATAATTAGTAAATAAAATTAATAGTAAATTTTATTAAATTTTGATCAAAAGGTAATAAATAAATTTTAATAGTATTTATGAATATATGACCTATAAGATTAATATTTTACCTATTATGATTATTTATATAAAAGGCCTTATTTATTATTATTACTATATATAATATTTATATATATTATTTTTAATAGAAGATATCATTTATTTGGCTAAAATCTCACTATTTCATTTAATAATCCAACTCTCAAAGCTTCCTAGGGTTTTCAAAATTATTGGAGGAAAATATAGTATTAACTTTTTTAAACGTAAATAAATTGGCTAATTAAATTATCTTAGGATCAACAAGGTCATGATTATAATTTTCCTATTGCTAACAAGATTCATGAACATAAAATCCAACATCAATCAACCAACTATTCTATTCATGCATAAAGGCTTAAATCCATATCTACTATCTCATGATCCAAACCTCACTAAATATAATCATATTCATAGCTTCAACAAGAATTCAAGAACATAAACCCTATTAACCAAAAGTGACATAATATCTAGCATGCTTAACCATCCAACTTACTCAAGACATGAAAAACATGCATCGATCCACAAGAAATACTACAACACTTAATCATGGCAAAACATCCTCATACTCCAATCTCATCTCCTTCATACACAAGCATATACTCAATCCCCAAACATCATCTATCCTTTTCTAACATCTAGGAAACATGATTTTAGAGTTAAGGAGGGGGTTAAAGAGAAATACTTTGTTGATGACAATCTTGTTGAAGATCCAAGGAGATCCACACGCTAATGGGGCTTGATTTGTCCAAGGAAGAAGAAGAACAATGGCCATGGTTGAAACAACTATTTCGGCGAGAGAGAGAGAGAGAGAGAGAGAGAGAGAGAGAGAGAGAGAGAGAGAGAGAGAATATTAGTACATTATATTAAAGATTGAAGAGAAAAGAAGAATGATCAAAATCATTCTTAGGTACCTTGAGAGAGTTCTTGAATCTTTAAGAAAAATTCTGGTTTTTGATCCGATAGCAGAATTTTGTTTTCAATGTTTGATGTTATAAAATACAAAAATGGTCTCTAGAGGATGAGTAGACGTGATCTGGAGTTTTTGGAAGGGATTGGAGGTGTTTGGAGTGGTCTTAGGCTTGGAGAATGATGGTGTGTGTTCTTGGTGTTCTTGGAGAAATGGAGAGAATAGAGAGAAAGCTGGACGAAATTTGCTGAAAGATGTTGGTCGAATGGTTAGAGGAATTCTTGTGATTGGATTTTCAGATTAGAGGAAAGAGGAAAAGCTGGTTGTTTGAAATTCAAAAGGAGTAATTTATGGAGTGAATTAAGGTAGAAGGTATGGTAAGAGTGGTTTGGTTGATGAAGGTTCTTGGAGCTGCTATGACCGACTGGTTTTGTTGAAGTTTTGCTAAGATGAATGAGGTTTGTAAGAGCTATAGGGTGGCTGAAATTCTGAGTGTAATGGTGGGAGGATTTCTGGTTGTTTGAAGCCTAATCCATGGAAGTTTTCATGGAGCAATTTGCTGAAATTTTGAATTCTAATTGGAAGCTTGATTGGAGTAATTGATAGAGTGATTTAAGGAGTAGCTATGGTGCTCATTCGTGCAGATCAATGGAGGGGGTGAAGAAGTTCAGTTCATGACTGACTTAGGTTAGTTTCACAGAAAGTTGAAGTGATTTTCGGACAAGGTTGAAGAGGGAGCAAGGCTGGAATTTCTGGTTGTTCATTCGAGAGGTTTTGCTGGAATTTTTGTGCAGTTTTTTCCACAATGTTCTAGCCGACTTGCAGAAGGTTTGAAGGGGTATTGGAGGGTCCTTTATGGTTGGTTTCCAGCCTTCTTTATGGAGGAAAGATAGAGATAAATTACTGGTTTGAAGGCTAGAAGAAACAACTTGGTTTTTGGACTGCTAAGCTACGAAACTATCCAGCTTTTTTTTCCTGGTTTGTACAGCTTTGTGCAGTCCGATTTTTGGCCAAAGGTTTTAGTCTTCAAGCTAAACAAATTGGCTATTTTTTTGGCAGTATTTGAGTGAGAAAAATGGTTGAAGTTTTTGAAAGCTGGACTGGTCAATGAAGTTGGATAATTTTTAGATTACTACCATGAAAAAGATGAATACTTATGGAGATTAATTTTCAGTATCTGGAGTTTGAATGTTCAACCATGGAGATTAATTCTCTTGGAAACCCTCCTTAACGCCTTCCCCATTTCCAGCCAATACTCTATCCTCTAAGAGTCATTTTCGAGATTCCAAGGTTAATGAACCTTGCTGGATTTTCTGAAAATAAAAATGGCCTTGGGATAAATTGAACAACTTAATTGATAAAGGATTAAGGTAAGTTAGAGAGTAGAAGGACATGAATCCCTTAAGAATTCTTGTAGGTCATAAGAATAGGATTAGGACATTCATTTCATGTCTTCCCTAGGACAACACTCTTAGTTCTACTTATGGAATACAAAGGCCGAAAGTTCAACCTTAAACAAAATAAAATTTAATCATGCTAAAACTTAAATGATGGGATTTAAACTCAAGACCTTAGGGATAAATTTCAAAGCTCTAACCACTAAACCACAATAACTCTTATTCTTATTTTCTCTCCTAAATATTCTTCCTATTTAATCCTCAAGCTATCTCCCTATTTTCACTTCAAGCAAAATTACCACTTTACCATTCCTACTCAATAAGCACAATTAAGCCTTCTAGACTATAAATCCCAATTCTAACGCCCATAAAATTATTCAAAAATATATTTATGCATGCAAGAAAATATGATACGCATCCCGACCCCCCTTACTCCAAAGTTGGTTTTAGTTGGGGTTTCACATATAATGTACAAGTGATTGCCTCTAGGGCATAACACTGGCACCAACTGCCATCCTTATCAACTTCAAATTGCACTATTTTCTTACAAGCAGTTCTTGTATCTGACTTTTCATAAAAACTACCATCACTTTCACATTTTTTAACACCTTGTTTTAAGTGGCAGAAGACTTTTGACCTAATATCTCTTGTCCCTTGCATGTAGTATTATTTTCCCCTCCTTACACTAAAGCTATATACATGTGCATATTCACAGTATAAGCCATACACTTTCTCTATACAATCTACAACAACATTCATTAATTTCTTTTCCCCAAGTTTTGCATTATTGACTCTTCATTTTCATGATCCTCATCATTTATTCTCACAGCTCGTTTCTCAAACATAATTTGAACATCATTGTTACTGTTGTCATGCAATAACTGAATTTCTTCACTTGTTTGGTGCAAGAATTGAACTTCTTCATCCTCGTCTTCTTCTAAATTATCAATATAAATAGTATCTGAAGAATGTGACATTCTATAAACAAAAAATTATGTAAGTTGTGAGAATTCAATTCAATTAATCTTAATTCTCAAAATCAGAAATAATGTCCAAATCAGAGGATTTGATAGTAGAAGAAGAACTATGGAATCATTAAAAACAAGTTAAAATCACCCGATAATTGAACATTTGAACTATGGAATCAATAATGGACTACAACATTAATTCAAACTTAAGTTTTAAGCATAATCATAAATTAACAAAAGGAAGAGGGTGGTGGATAGTATAAAGATGCATTTGCGGGAGTCACATTGCACGTTCACACAAGATTTAGGCATAGAGCTTAAAAAGAAAGTATTTTTTTTCTTTCAATGTTATAGGATATTGAAACTTCTAAATATGTATTCACATCGATGCTTTTATTTCTATTGGGTTTAGTCTATTACTAGTCTTATGTATTGAAAAAGCTAAATACATGTTCTAATTCCTGCTATATGCCAATGGAAAATTAGAATGCTTACTCTCATTCTCTCCTGCTTTTGGATGACAATAAAACTGACCATGTTAAATAAAAAGAAAAAGAAAGGGTAGCAAAGGAGAAAAGAATATACTCATTTCACAACAAACTAAGTATTTAGGGATGTTAATAAGTTTGTTTTGGGACACTAATTTATGTCGTAAAATTATTTACCAATACTTTTATAAGTGTCCACATATGTGTTGCTATAAGTGGTGTCGTCAAAAAATTTTACTAGGCAATACTTTGAGTCAGCAAATTAAATTGCTGACGTTTTTCTTATAAGCATCTCGAAATTTGCTACATTTAAGTTCTCTAATGTCGTTGACATAACGACATTTTTTAAAAGTATCCCAAAATTTATGATACAAGATTTTATTTCTGCCCATTTTTATGGCTACGTTTTACATTTATAGCGTTTAGAATTTGGTGATACTTTGTTCTAAAAATGTCCCAATAAACAAATTTCGTCCCCCTTTTTACTACACAATCAATCATAGTGTCTCAAAAGTTAACGATTATATTTTTTAACATGTCTCTAAAATAACTACACTTACTTATGAATGCGTTCCTTTTTTTGTTATACCATATAAATAGTGTCCCAATTTTGGCCTCATTTTTTTTAAATGTTCCAAAATCGGCAACTATTATATTTTTAGTATTTGGTAAAATTTTTTCCAATTTAAAATCACATAAAAAATATTTCTTTTTACATTACCCGATACAAAACTGTAAAGCAATGATAAATTTGAAACAAATAAATAATATATTTATTTAAATAAATTGCATAAATTAAAACAATATTTAAATGCTCATATTCAAAAGCATTTAAGAAAATGTCTTACTACAATATAAATCAAACTAGATATAAAAGTCTAATTTCATTGGCAAACTAGAAAAAAAAAAGTCTTCATATACTAATGGAAAATCCAATAGCCCTACATATCAAATAAAGAAAAAAAGTTAACATTTAAAAGATTTAAATTATATTATTAACATAATTCATAGTTACAAGCAATATAATGAAACAAATGTAATTTTTAAGTAATTTGAAAAAATAACACACTTACTTGAAGAGACCAAAAAATAGGAGTCACTTTTGAGTATAGACAGATTCACTAAAATTATACGCAATCTAAAAAATAAAATTCATGTCAAAAAATTTCCTTTTTTTTTTTTTACTATAATGAAAATGTAATTCATTTTCCTAATGGGGATATCAAACCCAGGGATGAGAAAATTATGGTTAGAAAAGAAAAAGTAGGCTTCCCAATATGAGCCCAAATTACCTAACATGGTTCAATTGTTTCATGTCAAACATAAATATCATTTTAACTTCTCTTAGTGATACCACCCCACACACAGAGGGCAAAAGACACGCTAAAATGAAATTATCACACAAGCACCCCCTAAGAGAGCAGAAGGGGTTGTTGTTAAGAAATAGCCTTGTAGCTATATTGATGCATATTGAAACAATAGAACATAACCAAAGGCAAGGAAAAAAGATATAAAAAGGTGCTTTCTGTTGCTGTGTGGCCAAATCAATTTGTACTTCCGGGGGAGCAAGGGCAGTTGATTCCACAAAATGAAGATTGGGATCCCTAGCATATAACACAACAGATCAGATTTTGTTTCCACAATATTATGTTAGTAGAAAATCTCTAATAACCAATATATGTATTTTCCTTACCCAGTAAGCTTTCTAGTGAGGTATAAGTATTTCATGGTGAAAATATCTAATGTCATTTATCTTATGAAAAAAGAGGTTCTATTCAACAATGTAAGAGTTTCTCTACTTGTCAAAGAATTTGTAATGTTGAATATGCCAAGGAAGATGTCCGATTTGAGCATCTAGAATATACTTGGTGAATAAAACTTTAAATGAGCGAAATAAGACTTTATCATTTCTTGCAGATTGGAGCCACCATTCATAGAACTATTTTGGAAGTATATATGTAATCTCTTTATTATATTTGACAAATCAGCTATGAGTATATGTTGTAGATATAGGAAGCTGAACCATACTTTCTATAATCATAATAATTATATCTAGGAGATTATAAGAAGAGGGCAATTGTAGTGGGGTACGAGAGCCAGATGTAGTTTAGATGTCAGGGTCACAAATCTTATTAATGGTAATTTTAGAATAGGCTATATTCTCAAGATCATCATTGTTTAGAATATTTTCTATAATAACGGAATTATTTGCAACAAGAAAGTATTCATAATATTCTCGAGCTTTAAGAGGATCATATGTAAGTAGATAATTCTTCTTGTTAAAACTGATTTTTGTAAGGTCAGTCAAGGAATAGTGCGTATGTGATCTTTCAATAAGGATTAATGGGTTAGTGAAAAGGATTTGATATCGAAATGGTTCCGTAGAAATAGTTTGAGAACTTTATTTGGTTGGGGTTTGCGGTGGTTTTATCGCTTCACGATAAAACAAAGTAGGTTCATGAGTAGCTTTCTTTGCCTTTAATAATGGTTTTCGGTGGAGAAGAGCTTCTTAGGCTTTTTGTTTTTGGTAATATCAGAAAAGATGCTAATAAAGAATATTTGTTAATTTATTATGGAGAAGAAGGCCTTGTTGGTCCTATTAATGTGATAGTACTTGGTCGCATTTTTCTTGTAAAATTCTATTGTAAGGAAATCAATACTCCTTTCTAGTAGCCAACCAATGCTCTAAGGCGCT
The DNA here is from genome assembly GCA_026120185.1 of Voacanga thouarsii. NCBI lineage: Eukaryota > Viridiplantae > Streptophyta > Magnoliopsida > Gentianales > Apocynaceae > Voacanga > Voacanga thouarsii. Next base: position 254,582 of record JANUWF010002336.1, read on the forward strand.
AGTTTGGGTGATCTTTAGTGTTTACTTGTTTAAGATTTAATTTTTGTAGATTTTTTAGTTTTTCTTTTGCTTTTTTTGGTCATGTTTGAACTTCTAGATTGTTCATGTCATAGATTTTAGCATTTTTTCCTTGATTTCTACTAATATAATAAAGTTGATTGAATCATCTTTTCTGACAGTTTACTTACAGTTTATATTTACTGAGGTGCTTTGTTCTGTCGCTTTGCTCATCAAGGAAAAAGGTATATGAATTTATATGTTTCAAATCAAAATTTCAATATGTATACCTTATATAAAATGGATCCCCGTGAGTGATAGGAGATCATTGTTGAGATGTATACTCTCTTAAACTAGATTTTTGATGTAATTTTGACTTGTATTAATAAAAGTATTTTCTCAAAAATTATTTACGAAATCTTCTTTATATTTCTTCACAATTTTCACTGGAAAAGACCTATTGTGTTTAAGTAAATGGTTAATGTGAATGGAGGTCTTTCACAGTAAAGTATGGACCATGGGATACCTAACATATAAATTAATGTTCTTAATCAGATGATGAGAATGAGAATCTTATCATGGCAAGGTTATTAGTGTTATGAATTCTAAATAGGGAATGGTTTACCTTTAGCCAATGAGTAATCTTCTCGTTTCATAATACAAGCGTATTTCGAATACGTAGAACAAGACATGTAGTAGTGATTTCTGAAAGTACTATGTGATAGAAACCTAGACTACTACTGCTACAGCGTGAACTTGTACTCTACAACTTGAGTATAAGTTGGTGGTCTGACGAAATTGGAAGCGTATGCATTGATATACTATAATTGAGGTTCTTTAGAAGGACCAATATATTTGTATGTTGGATATATGTAACTAGTTAGTCAAGATAAATTTGTACAAGATAGTGTCTACACTATATCGTCCATTGTGGTTGTCCGAATGATCTAATTACCCGGGCTCTGGGGAACATGACTTGGATATTGGCTTTAGGGTAGCTCTCTTGGAAAGCGAAAATATTCCAAGAAGTCGTGGATCATTAGACTAGAAGCCTAAGGATGGTATATGTCTTTTAGAGAGGTGTTAGTACAATCTTTCCTCTCTAAATGCATAACGGTGTGTAAAGGTGTATTTTAGTAATTTCACTTGTAGGTTGAAGACATAGCTAATGCAACATTGTCCTTAGGGTCAATATTTCTTTATAGTGATATTAGAAACTATTTAAAATGCAAAAGAAGTGCTTGGATAGTTCAAGCGGATGACTGGTCTTCTGATATGGATTTGGATTTAGATACTATGTGGAGAAAGATAGCTCAATGTATTAGGACAGTAGCTAAAGAAGTACTTGGAGAATCTAAAAGAAGAGTACCCCACTAAACAAGGACGTGTTGTGGTGGAACAACGAAGTGAAAGAAATCAAAAGGAGTAAACAAGAGTGTTATAGAAACTTAGAGAAGTGTAGGAATGATGAGAATTTTGAGAAATATAAGGTCGTGAGAAGAAAAGCTAAAGAAGGTGTTAGAAAAGCAAGATCCATAGTTTACAAGGATTTATATGAAAAGCTAGATACTAAAGATGGGGAGAAGAATATATATAGAATGGCGCGTTTCGAGGAGAAGAAGACGAGAGATATCGGTGTGGTAAAATGTGTGAAGGACGACAACTACAGAGTTTTAGTTAAAGATGAAAAAATCAAGGAGAGGTGGAGGTCTTATTTTGATAAGTTATTTAATGGGAGTCAAGTTCAAGTTTCGAGTGTAGGTAGTCTTGTGATTTCGAACAAAAAGGTTAACCATGAATGTATTCGTCATATTCAAAAGCATGAAATTTGAGAGGCCTTTAAAAGGATGAGACCAAAAAAGATAGTAGGACCAGATGGTATACCAATAAGTGGAGGAAGAGTACTTTGATTCCTCTGTATAAGAATAAAGGGGATGTCTAAGATTGTTCCAATTACCGTGGGATTAAACTCATAAGTTATACTATGAAGCTTTGGGAGAGAGTGATTGAATAGAGGTTAAAAGGCATTATACAGATTTTAGATAATCAATTTGGTTTTATACCTGGGCATTCTACTACGGAGGCAATTTATTTATTACGGAAGATGATTGACTATTATAGGGAAAGAAAGAAAGATTTACATATGGTATTTATTGACCTAGAGAAATCCTATGACAAGGTACCTAGAGAAGTAGTTTAGTAGGTGCTGGCCAAGAAAGGTATCTCACTAAAGTATATTACTTTCATGAAAGATATGTATGAGGGAGCATGTACAAGTGTAAAAAGTTGTGCTGGAGTGACTGCAGAGTTTCCTATTACTATTGGGGTGCATCAAGAATTAACGCTTAACCCTTTCCTCTTTGCGACTGTTATGAACGAGTTGACTTGCACTATATAAGAGGTTGTGCCATAGTGTATGTTGTTTGCTGATGATATTGTGTTGATTGATGAGACTAGAAGTCGGTATAAATGCTAAATTAGAGTTGTGGCGACAGACATTGGAATCAAAGGGCTTTAGAATTAATAGGAGTAAAATAGAGTATATGGAATGCAAGTTCAGTAGTAGCAGAAATATAGCTCAAAGTGTTACTTTGGATGGTAAAGATATACCGGTAGGTGATCACTTTCGATAACTAGGATCTATTATTTAGAAAGATCGGAGAGCTCGATGGTGACGTTGCACACCGAGTTACGACGAGTTGGTTGAAATGGAGGAGGGCTATTGGTATTCTATGTGATCGTAATATACCATTGAGCCTAAAGGGAAAGTTCAATAGAACAGCTATAAGACCTGCCTTGTTATATGGCACGGAATGTTTGGCAGTTAAAATGTGTCATATTCATAAAATGAAAGTAGTTGAGATGCGTATGTTATGGTAGATGTGTGGATATACTAGAAAGGATAGAGTAAAAAATGAGACCATTAGAAAAAATGATGGGGAGGCATCTATTGAGGAGAAGATGAGAGAAAGCTGCTTGCGTTAGTTTGGACATGTATAGAGAAGGTCGAGGGATGCACCTATTAGGAGGATTGAGGGAATGTGGCAGGATAGACTAGACAGAGGTGAAGGCATGACTAAAACGACATGAATAGAGGTAATTAGGAGAGGTATATCTTTATTAAATTTGGATGAAAGTATGGAGGTTGATAGAAGGAAGTAGAGAGAAAGGATTCATCTGGATGATCACATGTAGCTTGGTATTGGTTCATGTAGCCGATCCCAAGTTTCTTGGGATTAAGGCTTTGTTTGTTGTTGTTGTTGTTGTTAAAATGTAAAATACAATTTTTTATCTAGTAAGGGTATTTTAGCCATTTTAGTAGCCAAAGTAATGTATCTTTTTAGTCATCGGAATAGCTTGTAAGTCCTAATTAATTTTAGGTCGAGGAAATAGTCTCAATTAAAAAAGATTTTATTTTATTCAAAAAGTCTAATTTATTTTTAAACTGGAATAAAATAAAAAAACAAGAGAAATTAAATTTATTATATAGTTTAATTGGTTAATTAATTATTCATGTTTAAGCCCAGATTGAATAATTAAAAAAATTAACTTGAGTTTAAACTAGTTAATAAATGACTTAAATAATTATTTTAGTTCATTTGAGCTCATTAATTATTTATTGGGTTATTTTAATAGGCCCAAGAAATAAATAATTAATGGTTATTATTTTTAGGCTTATTAGGTCCAAGGAAAATAATAAATTATTTTTTGCCCAATAGCCTGGATTAAAGGATTTTTTTTATTCACGGAATAGAAGAGTTAAGGTTGAGCCAAATCTCTTCTGTTGAGAGCCTCCAGATGTTTTGAAATATTAAACACCAGGGTTTTGGTTATCAGGATAGGTGAATAGTCGTGTATTGAGGTGTTGGATTATTTTTTCATAGAGCACACGACACAAAGAGAAAAAAAAAACAACATAGCCTTTTTCTTCTCTTTTCTCTCAGTCATATTCTTTTTCCTTTTAGTTTTCTTGATTTTGTTAATCAATAGCAAAGGTTCAAGAGTTGTTTTGAGACAAGATCATCTTTGCCTAAGTTGTTTCACCAACGAGTAATAGACGGTGGAATATTCTAAGTTCTCAAGAGGGTTTTCGCGTTCATGCTCCAGAGAAGTAAACGCATCACTGGATTTAGTCCAGAGACATCTTCTAGTCGACAAGAAGGAGCCCCGGTAGCTTTATCGTCCACTTCGGCACCAAAGACAGCGTTAAAACGCAAAGGTATTTTTTTTAAAGCTCGCTGCTAAGCTCTTTGGTTTTCTTGTAGTTTTCTAGGTTTTATTTTGTTGCATGCATGGCTTCTGGTCATCAATTAGAGCATCAAGTGGTATCAAAGCATTTTGCTTTGAAATGCGTAGGATTAATACATGCTAGTTAATAAAATTGGCGAGACTAATTTTGATTAATACAATGAGATCCTTCGCTGTTTTAGTATGGGTAGTTTTGTTTGTAAATCTCACTGTTGAGGTATAAGAGCCTTTGTAAAATTTTCATACTTTGATTAGCTTTCGTGTAAACCCGATTTGAAAGGGTATAGGCGGATGTGGTGCTTGTTTTTGTTAAAAAAATATAGCAAGAGTTTGCCTAGATGAATTGCGAAGGAAGTTGTAGAGCCTTGGAAAAAATTGTAGAAGAAATTAGCAACAAAAAAAAAAAAAAAAAGGATTGTGGAGAAGATGATCGAGCCGCTCAAGCCCAGCTGGAAGCTAAGCTGAGCCGAGCCGCTGCTCAGTCATGCCTGGAGCCGAGGCAGCGCCCAATTCAACCGCGACTCGCAGCCGCAATCGGGCCCAGCGCCCCTCAGCTTGGCTGCTGAGCGCCCAGGACGCAAAGAGCATCTATTGCATCCTGCTTAGGATGCTTCCAAGGGCAATTTGGCGAGTCGTGGGCACTTGCCAGGGACCAAGACCTCTTCCCATGGGACATGATTCTATGCGGTGGGTACACAAGATTGGGGGAAAAATAATAAAAAACATATATTTTTTCCCCTTGTATTTTTGGATTTTAGTCCCATACCAAGCGAAGTTATTATTTTTGCAATATTTAATATTCTTTGAATATTTTGCATGAAAAATAATAGTAAAAAAATTTTAAGATTAAACAAGATTATTAATTAATTTAATTAATGTGTTTAATTTTATTATTTGAGTACTTAGGATTAAAAATAGAAAAGCATGAAAATGTTTATAGTTTTCTAGCATGATAATTATTTTAAGTTCTATATGCACGTTTTCTCAAAGACCAAAGTCTTTGGAAAATTTTGTTTGATAAGGAAACATATATTTCTTTAATTAAATGGTTATTTAACTTAAATAAAAATTAATTATTGGTTATTTTCTTAAAGGTTATTTATCCTTGACATAGAAAATATTTTGGATTTAGAAATTTTTATAAGTTAAAATGGAAAGTTATTTTAATTCATTTTAGCAAAGAAAAAATTATTTTTGTCAAATAAAACATTGAGATCAAAATCTCTAGGAATTTTAAATGGAAAAATTTTGAAATTATTAAGTTTTTAACTTAAATAAAATTAATTCATGAGGAAAAATTTCTCAAAGGATATAAACCTTGACATAAAAATTTTTATGAATTTAGATATTTTATTTTAAGTAAAAAGAGGACTTAATTGAAATTTTTTAAATGATATTTTTCTAAGAAAACCCTTATTTAGAAAACTAAGTAGGAGAGAGGTTCTAATGGCCCTACGACTTCCATCATGATTCTCATTAGAGATTGTGGGTCTCTTGGCATTACCTTGGGAGTGAACTCGTATAGGATGGAGATGTCACAAGAATCTAGAACTAATGGAATGATATAATTAATAACCCGGGACGCATACTATGATCGACCAACCCACATTAGAGGTTATAGTGTGAGGTATGTCCATAGAAAATGAGAAGAAATGACTATCCCCTCGATTGAGTTATTTTCTAGATCATTACCTAGAAGAAAAATTAATTTGTAGTGGTTAACACACTTGGCTTAGGAAACTGTTAATCTTCCCAAGAAGCTATGTCAATTTTCCTGAAAGCCAAATTAATCATGTTAATGATAATAGTAATGGGGTTAGATATTATCAGTTTAATATGAGGATAAAGTGTACAAAATTATTTTTATTTTCACAATACTGAGAATTTCTTTTATTTTTTAAAATTTCAGAAATGTTTGGTGGAGGTTCTTTCAATTTTTTAGCCGTTATTTTCCGCGAGAATAAGCTAACGGGTCCAAACTCTATGAATTGGAAAAGAAACTTGGACATAATACTCACAACCGAAGAGTATAAGTATGTCCTTTACGAGACCTGCCTAGTGATCGAGAAAGGTTCCACTACTGAGAAGCGAGAAGGCTGAAAAGGGATAGAAAAAGGCTGACGAGATGGCCCGATGCTATATGTTAGCCTCCATGTCGAATGTGCTCCAATCCAAACATGAATACATAGCAACTACATACGACATAAGTACATTATTAGCTATCATGTTCATATATAAGAGCCGACTTGTGAGGCAGGAGGCTTTTTGAACAATAATAAACACCAAGATGGCTGAGGGAGCATTAGTCAAAGAGCATATACTCAAAATGATTGCTGCTTTCGAGGAAGCAGAAGTCTTGGGGGCTGTCATTAATCTCGAGAGCCAAGTGGACGTGGTTCTCAAATTTTTACCGGGCTCTTTCACTCAGTTTAAGTTGAATTACAATATGAACAAGTTAAACATAAGTTTAATGGAGTTGATGAATGAGCTTCAGGTGGCTAAGAAGGTCATGAAGCCACAAGTTAGAGCTATGATGGCCTCTTTTTCAAGAATTAGGCCCAAGTTTAGAAAGTTCAAGAAGAAGAAAGGGAATGTAGTACACTAGCTCAAGTCACAATCCAAAGATAAACCCAAGGGTAAATGCTTCAAATGTGAGTAGAAAGACACTGGCAAAAGGAGTGTCCAGATCTTCAGACAAAAAAAAATCTCACAGGTAATCTTTTCTATCTAGAGTCTATATCAATAGTTGGATCAACTTCTACTTGGATTGTTGATTCAGGAGCCACTGATCATATCTGTAACTCATTGCAGGGGTTTAAGAAGATTAGAAGACTTCAGAAGGGTGAACATGGATTACGCGTGAGAAATAGAGCACAAGTTTGGGCCCTTGCTATGAGAGAATTAGAACTTACTTTTGAGTGTAATAGAATAGTTATTTTAAAGGATATTTTGTTTGTTCCTGGTTTTAGACCGAATTTGGTTTCAGTTGCAAAACTAATAAATTAAGGATATTTTGTTCCTTTCCATTCTGGTATAACTATCAGTAGAAATGGAGAAGTTATATGTACTGGTCACATGTATGGAAATCTATTCTTCATTAATCCTATTAACAATCAATTGAATAACGCTCAATCTGAACCTTTAAATAGGAAGAGAAAGACCAATGTTAATGACTTATATCTTTGACATCTAAGGTTGGGTCACATTAACTCAACTAGGATTCAAACGTTAATCCATGATGGGCCTTTAAGCTCATTAAGATTGGAAAGCTGACCTCAGTGTGAATCCTGTCTTATGGGAAAATGACCAAAAGGTTTTTTACCTAAAAGATGGATAGAGCCAAGAAAGCACTGAGTCTTGTTCAAACTGATGTGTGTAGTCCTTTGTCTATACCAATAAAATGGGAGTTTGAGTACTTTATCACTTTCATAGATGATTGTGCAAAATATGATTATGTTTATCTAATGAGACATAAGTTTAACTCTTTTGACAAGTTCAAGGAGTTTAAGGTTGAAGTAGAGTGTCAAAACCTTATGATCGGATTGTGGTGAAGAATATCTCCTTGGTGAATTCAAGGATTACATGGTACATCATAGGATAGTATCCCAACTCTCTACACTGAGAAAACTCCAGTAGAATGGAGTAGCTGAGAAAAGGAACACGACATTAATAGAAATAGTTCAGAGCATGATGTCTCATGCTACTCTTTCAGTGTCTTTTTGAGGATATACCCTAGAAATAACGATATATATTTTGAACTTGGTACCTTCCAAATTAGTACCTAGGACACCTTATGAGACATGGATTGGGCGTAAGCCAAGTCTAAATCATTTTAAGATATGAGGTTATCTAACTTATGTACTGATCAAGGGAGACAAGTTAGAATCGAGATCAGAATTATGCTATTTTGTTGGGTATCCAAAAGGTACAAAAGGGTAGCTACTTTTATCATCTTAAGGAGCAAAAGATGCTTGTGAGTACTAATGCTAGATACTTGGAAGATGAACAAAACACATCCAGTAAAGGTTCAACAAGGTTAGAACTCGAAGAAAAGTTATTTTCTGAATCAACTTTTCCTAACCTGATTATAGAACAATAAGAGGTACAACCTCAAGAACCTATACAAACGGAGCCTCATTATAGTGGGAGGATATCTAGGATTCCAGAAAGATGGATTAGAGAGGTTTTTGACATAGTCTCCATCATTAGGAATAAGATCCCACTAGATACAAGGACGCTATTTCTGATGCCGATGCAGAACTATGACATGAAGCAATGAAAGTCGAAATTGAGTTTATGTACTTCAATTAGGTTTGAGATCTTGTAGCTTCACTTAAAGGGATAAAACCCATTAGGTGTAAGTGGTTGTACAAGAGGAAGAGGGGAGAAGATGGGAATGTGAAAATCGTTAAAGTTAGACTTGTGGCAAAAGGGTATACTCAGAAAGAAGGGATCGATTATGAGGAAACATTTTCCCCAATAGCCATGCTTAAATCCATCCGTATCCTCTTTGCCATCGCAAGTCATTATGACTACGAGATATGGCAAATGGATGTCAAGATGGCATTTTTAAATGGCAATCTTAGTGAAGACATTTATGCATCCCAACCAGAAGGCTTTATTACTAAAGGCCAAGAGCATAAGGTTTGTAAGTTTAAAAAATCCATTTATAAACTTAAGCAAGCATCCAGAGTATGGAACATTCATTTTAATGAGACTGTAAGTCTTACGGTTTCATTCAAAACGAGGATGAACCATGTGTGTATAGAAAACTGGAAGGCATAAATGTAATTTTTCTTGTACTCTATGTAGATGACATTTTACTAATTGAAAATGATATAGGGACACTGTTATCTACTAAGTTTTGGCTATCTAGTCAATTTAGTATGAAGGATTTGTGTGAAGCCAGTTACATTCTCAGAATAAAGCTTCTTAGAAATAGAAAGCAAAGAATGTTAGGTTTATCTCAAACTATATATATTGACAAGATGCTGGCCAAGTTCAGTATAAACTTATGTAAAGGGGTGTTAAACCCTTGCAGATATGAGTTGTCTTTTTCTTCAAAGGACTGTCTAAAGTCTCAAAAAGAAAAAGATAGAATGAGTAGGATTCCCTATGCTTTAACTGTGGGAAGTCTTATGTAGGTTATGCTGTGTACTAGGCTAGATATCTGCTTTACCATAGGCTTAGTTAGTAGATATTAGTAAAACCCCGGGGAGGTTCATTAGCAGGCAATAAAGCATATTCTCAAGTGTCTTAGAGGTACGAGAGATTATATACTACTTTACAAGGCTGATACCTAGAAACGTCCAATTTATAAGGGATACTTGATAGGGGATCATTATTTTTCTAGTTATTTGAGGTTGTTTTGAGATACATTTGTTGTAATAACTAGATATATTCCTTCCCATTTAACATTTTACTTGTAAAAAATATTTTTGGAAAATTTATGTAAATTTGAATTAAATTTGAGTAAAAGTGAACAATTTCAAAATGCACTTGGCACCAGGCTCAGTTAAGGGACCAAGAGCCGGTTCCATTCTGGTCAAGTAGAAGAAACCGAGCAAATTTCAAGAAGAAAACATAACAGACTTAGCACCAGGTTTGGTAAGTGGACCAAGTGCCAGGTCCATTTTGTCTGGCTAGTGAATATAGAATAAAAACCCAGAGAAAAAATAGATTGTACTTGGCGCTAGGTGGGTCGAAGGTACTCGGCACCAGGTCCACTTTGGAAGGTAAAATTTCTGTGCACGAATTTGAGAATTTTTCAAAGATTTCGGTATTTTCTAATTCCTACTCGGCCAAGATTTCTCAAGTAACGAATTTAGCATCAAAGAGGCCTATAAAAGTAGGAAAAAACACAAGAGAAAAAAGAGAGAAAGAGGGAGGTGAATTCAAGAGCTAAAATTTCAAACACTCATTGAAAGAGGAATTCACCAAATCAAGGAGAGTTGTTCAAGAGAGTCTTCAAGGAAGAAGAAAGAGGTTTGTCTATGAGTGCTTTCTTTTATGTTTGTTTTCTTCTTCTTAAACGATTATGCATTTAATGTTTGCATTGTAATTTGATATTATTTTGGGGATTCATGTTTTATTGAGTTAATTAAGTCTTTTGATCAATTCATTATTTATCTTGAGATTTGATTACTTATTTTTCTTACGGAGTTGGTTGATTAATTTTTGTTATTAACTTGCTTGAAAAAAAGGTTGGTAATGACTTCAATTAATTAATTTCATATTTGTTATCTCTTAACTTGCTTGAAAAAATGGTTAATTGTCTAGAACATAGGTAATCAAAGGTTAGTTGATGATTGCTAGAATATGGATTCATTGACTAATTTCATATTTTAAATCACTAAGAATATAAGGGTTTATATGAGGATTGAGTTTAATACATCTTTTAGATAAATTGGTTGAGACAGAATATGTTCACTAATTTAGTTAGAAGATAGTGATTCCATGGATTGCAAACTAAGTGGGTCTATATTACATCCTTCATGAAACTAAGATAATAGTTGATTGTGCTATTGGCTAAAGTGATTCATTATCATGTTTTCAAAAGCTTTTGTCTAAATTGCAAATTTTCACATATTTGAGTTGTATATATTTCTTTATTTTTATTTTTCTTATTTTCTCATTTTATTAGGTCGGTTAAACAATGAATGAAAAGTGATTAGTGTATACTTATTCCTTTGAGAATCGATACTTGTTAATTCTCTATACTATGCTTGCGATGAGTATACTTGCTCATATGTGTATTTTTGGATTAATGTTTTAATTAAAACTTGACTAACGGATGGACTTGAAATTGATGATTTTTATACACCCAAAATTTACGCATCAAAACTCTGTTAAATTTTTTTCAAGAATTTAGAGAACATAAAGCTTCTTCTGTTTGTGTAACATGATAAAAGAGAAGAGTAATTGTTATCATATTCCATTTCTCCATTTCCACCAGAAAGATATTTTAATCTAAAAAAATAATTCAAGCCCTTCTTGAAGATATGATGTTGTTGCAGTAATTTACTTGAACCTTGAAGCATACTTTAACAATAAGAACCAACAAGCATTATTGAAAATGTAGTCTTCAAGAAAAATATTTTCATGAATTCCCCCTTTATTGCTATGCCTATTTTTTTATTGAGTTTCTTTCTTGAATCTCTTACTTTTAAGCCGAAGTAGCTTGGGTTAACTAGATGTTACCATAGAGTACTTATTTGTTTTCTAATTGAATTAGGAGACTGATAAAATTTCCCATGAAGTTTTTAAAACACTGCAATTCCAATTCCATTAGAATTTCATAATCTTGTAGTGTTGTCTTCTCAAAGATCTCTTAAATTCTTTGGAACCCTTCTTAATCTATATCTTCATCGTCAAACATTACCAATAATCAGTTTTAAGTAGTTTTTAGAAATGATTCATTGTTAAAGAAATACTTTTGCAACATCATCAAAGTTTCTTGTATTCTTGTTAAAGGTTTTTGTATTCTTGCTCACATGAAGAAATTGGAGAATGAAATTTCTGTGCTCACTATGTAAACTAGAAAAAATATTTCCCACTGGTTTCTTCGATGTGATGGAGCAACTAGTGGTTCATTTGCCTTATTAAACTCTTATTTGTAGTCCAGCTTAATACAGATAGATGTATCCCTTTGAAAGGTACGTAGGCATTCAATATACTAGTTATTGACGTTATAGTACACGTCTAGTAATATGCTCTACAAAATTGTGATTAAATTTGCTATGTTTCAAAATAACAGGTTCTTGCATTGTTTAGAGATTAAAGTGAAAAATAAGGCGAGGGTAGAAGGATCAATTTGTAATGCATACCTAGTCGAAGAAGCATCAATGTTCTTTTCCTACTACTTTGAGCCACATGTTCAAACAAGACATATATAAGTCGTATGCAATGCAGAGGAAATAACTGAGCACGTGCATGAACAATCTTTGCTCTCAATATGCAATGTTGCAAGAAGGGCATTTAGGAAGAAACAAACTCGATTCCTGACATTCGAGGAATTTTGTACTGTCACAAATTACATTTTGATGAACTGCGATGAGGTTCAACCATATGTCAGGATTTTTTTCTACAATGTTACACTCCCATCACATAGGTGTTATAGGGTTGGAAGTCGAGAGAAGGATCGAGAACGAATTTGCTGGATGGTTAAAAAATTATGTAAGTTCTTAAAGGTTTTGATTGTCAGTTAGTGTGATTTTAATAAGAACTTACGAAATATAACTTTCTTGTAGGTGCATGACCTAGCCAATGGAGTGACAAACAAATGTTTGCAATACTTTTCGTGGGGACCGTCGAGAGAGGTGAAATCATTTCAAGGATACGTAATTAATAGTTATCATTTCACACAAGTGATCATGTAGAACATAGAAAAATTGTTAACCACGGAGTTTGTGTTAAAGGTGTCGAGAATGATCATGGCAACGTTGATTATTATGGGGTTTTAACAAAGGTTCTTGAACTTCAATTTCCTGGTCAACTAATCCAGAGAGTTGTGCTTTTTAAGTGCAATTGGTTTGACGTTACACCAAATCGGGGATTGAGGGTATACCTTCAATATAAGTTAGTTGATATTAACCATAAGAGGCATTATCCTAAATATGACCCTTTTGTATTGGCCCAGTAAGCACATCAAGTATACTTTACTACATATCCTTCATCTAAAAGACAGAAATCTGAATGGATGGAAGTCTGCAAAACTAAAGCACGCTAAGTGTTTAATGCACCTTTTGTTGACAGAGCTTATCAAGAAGAAGTTGATGACAACGCTGCAATGACTATATCTTTGGTGGTCGATCTTGGGCCCCTAACATACGTGGAAGGCATAAATGAGATGTTGGATATTCGGGAAGAGATATTAGATCGGGATCGAGACTTGCACGAGGATGAGGATGATGATAAGGGTAATTAGGAAATAGATTATGAGAGAGAAGTTGATTCGAAGGAGTATAGTTCAAATAATGGCACAAGCGAATAGTGGAGACTAAATACTTAATATTTTTTTAACGTGTTTTTGTCATCTTATTTACTTATTATACTTCGGAGAACAAGCTATAAACTTTTTTAACTTTTTAAGTGTTAGAATATGTTACCAATTGTTTTACACCACAATACAAAATTGTAACAATTTTCTTCTTCTACCTAGATATGTATCCTAGAGATCAGCTGCCTACTGATGACTCACAGTGTACTTGATCACGAGACTGAACACCCTCACCCACACATGCTCCTCGAATACCACCTACCGAGCAGGACAGAGAATCCCTTGCACTTCCATCGTCCTTAGCGTTGCATCATCCTAGATCATAAGCATAGGATCCCTAACCATTGATTATACCACAAGAGGACAAGTATGTTCATAATCTTATGTTGCTCCTTGGATATTAAATAAGTCCAATTGCTACAATTGTTTTGCATTAATTTTGAAGATTTGCTGGCTCTGACAGATATGTACGGGAGATCATATCTCTTTTCTAGAGGTACTTCGACAGGCCTTACATGACATATGCTGATGTCCCAATGAGCATGAAGAACGTTTGGTTTGGTGAGTTTGAGGTAAGTTACTAAGTATTATATAAATTTTTCTACATTACTTTTTTTCCTTTATATTTATATTTAACCATTTATTTTGAACTAACAACTTGGATATATGTATTAAAATTTTCCTTTTTGTAGAAACCATTTCGTTGGGCCAATGAGCATAGTGCTACGATCCGGTCCAACTAGGAGCATAAGTGCCGGACCTGCTTTTCTGACACCCTCTAGAGGATACGGAGGACAACCCTAGCTGGCCAGATTCCCTCCTAGATCGACTCTCGACACTGGGAGGTGATGTAGCAGCACTAGGCCACACAGGAGTTTCAACGAGTTTCCTGGTCACTATTTTGAAATTTTACATTTCACAATTAATTTTTCAGGACACTATTCTTATGAATTAAATTTTAAATTGCAGCAGCAAGAGATGGGCAATAACTCAGCTATATCGAGTGGTATAAGAGGTTGCACACATTTCAGGGTGGGGAGACATAGGAACAACATGTCAGCGAGCACTCTCACAAGATATTGAGAATTATTAATAATTTTCAATAATTTAAATTACTTTTTGATAATTTACATTTTACTAAATAAAATACTATTGATTGAATTTCAGGAGGACGTGACGACTGAGAAGGAGTATCTTGCTCAGGCATCTTCCTCCTCATCTGCTAGTATTACGTTTTCAGTTATCCCCGACGAGATGTCACTATTTCTCAAGGCGGCAAATGGGTACAATCGAGGATGCGTGTTTGGATTGGATTCCGAGGCTTCGCAAGTTAGACAACAACTCGACCAGGGTTCCTTTCCATCCATAACTTTTACACTTGATGACATAGAGGACATAGTATAGAGGAGGGTTGAGGAGAGGGTGCATGTTGTGAGAGATGAGTTGAAGAAGGATTTTGAGATGAAGGTGGATCATATACAATATCACTTCGATAGATTTATGAGCTTGATGTCACAAAAGTTTGATAGTGCTTCAATCATTTCCGTCGATTTAGGAAGACGATGATGCGGATGAGATGGGAGGCAACTTTATTCCGCCACCAGATCCGCTATCCTTCGAGGCATTTTAGTCCTCCTTCTCCTTCCCCACCTCCATCAATTGGCGCCACTACTCCCGTAGTGTAGGATTTTATTAAAGATGTTGTCTTCTATATTACATTTACTTCACATTATACATTTGTGTTGAATAAATGTATTTTCTATTATTGAGATGATTATTTATTTTTTGCATTTTAATAAGAAAAGTTTACATTTTATTGTGATGGAGAATTTGTGTGGTACATATTATTTGATATATGATACAGGAGGTTCAAGATAAATACAAAATGGGCTTTAAAATATGGAAAAACATTAGCTACGGTTTAGCTACACCAATAATTAGCGACGGTGTCCCTACGGTAATAAAGCTTTTATATGAACCGTCTATAACCATCGCTAAACCATAGCAACTTAGCTAGAGTTCAAGCAGTCACTACACCATCTCTACACATGTGAGGGCATAGCAACAGCTTGATAATGTCAACATTATAGAATTCAGAATTAATCCATAGCTAAACATCGCCAATACGGTGACGGTTTAACGGTGATAATTAAACTGTTGGCACACCGTTGCAACTTTAGCGACGGTGTAAATAAATTTATAATTAACAAGAATTTGAAATTCTTTTTTCGCCTTCGTTATTCCGTCTCTAATATGAACTTTGATTGATTGCTGGTCTGGTGATTTTCCAATGCAAAGCCGTTGCTACTTCCGACAGCTTTTCCATCTCGTAGCAAATATTTTATTTAGCGACTGAGATTTCAGCTATTGCTGTGCCCGCAGTTAGACTATCGCTAAGATTATTTGGCGACAGCATAGTGAAGGGAATAGCTGTCGCTAATATCCTATTTTCTTGTAGTGATACATGTATTTTTCCAAACTTCTCAATTCTTTTTTTCATTCGAGAATGTGTTTGATGATGTTGCTGTGTTGATCTGGAATGCTTTGGGTTGAGCTCAATTTTTTGGATCGAAATCTAAGACTTTTTTTGGGTATGTTTTTTGTTTTTGAGAATGAGTTTGATGTTGTGTTATCGTGTTAGGAATTAATCAAATTGATTCTATATATTTTTGTGCCTTTTGTTTTGCTTTGTTGTCTATTCCTGTGTATTTACACGTCTTGGTTACTTTGTATCTTAAGATTTTTCTGTTTCTTCTTGTTGTTTGATTGTGCAATAAAATGCTCTACCAAATCAGCAGACTGTTGATTACCCTTGTTTTAAGCTTGTGATTATTGGTGATGGAGGAACTAGTAGTCTATTAATTATATTTTACTGTTCATTTTTGGTTTCATATTAATTTGTGCTATTTTAATTAGTTATGCTTTTACTTCATATTAATTCGGTGGTCTTTGTGATGGCTACTAGTGAGTTCTTGTGTACAGATGTTTCTTTTAAAAGTCATATGGTAGCTTCTTTCTTTTTTCTTGTAAAGCCTTAACTTCCATTAGCATTGTTGTTTAACTATTGTAGATATTTACCATATTGTATCTCAATTTGGGATATTCAAGAACTTTACCCATTTCTTTTCTTATCAGGAGTTAATCATTCCTTACCATCCCTACCCAATTATTTTGTGACATAGATGCTTTGCTGACAACTAAAAATTGATGCCATTGAAGCCTGCAGGTCTGTAGATGAAAAATTATGAATATAAATTTAGCACAATTCACATTAGTTGTTTTTCTGAAGCTTTTGAAAGTTTGCAATGTCTCACAACTAGTTGAATATGGCATTTCAGTTTCTTTTTTTTATATATATAATTTGTAGGATGATAAATCAATAACACTGAAAGTATGCCTTTTGTTTTCCTAGGCATACTACTCCTCCATCTAGCCCTTGCTATGGTTTTTGCCTCTTAGTTCCTAAGTCTTGTATCTCCTTTCCATTGTTCAACATTTTTTGGATATTTGTTCTTTGTTTATGTGGTTATTCATGTCTCTTTATAGTATTTTTGTTTATGTAGCATTCATGGGCAATGCACAATTATATGTTTGATGTTACTACACGATTGACCTACATAAACTTCCCAACATGGCATCGAGATCTTTGCAGGTATTTTTCATTTGATATTGTGCTTTTTAGATACCTTTTTGACAATAGGGTTCTATGTGAAGTAATATTTTCTTGAATGCAACAGTGTTTGTGAAAATATTCCAATTGTTATTTGTGGAAATAAAGTTGATGTGAAGAACTGTCAGGTTAAAGCAAAATAAGTTACTCTCCACAGAAAGAAGAATTTGCAATACTGTGAGATTTCTGAAAATAATGGCTATCTAAGCATAAAGAAAAGTTAATAGTTATAGAAAATCCAAAGTTAAGTAAAGAAGATATGAAGGCTAAGCTTAAAAAGGCTTTATCTAATATAGCTTTAAAAGGCTTTATCTTCCTTTAAAAAGCCTAAAGGATATCAACAATTCTAGCTTTGTCACCTTTTGGTGTTTGATTCATAACTTTTGCTATATAGCTCTAAATAAGGTCAAACACCTTCCAAAATACTCCTACAATATCTCTCTCCAAATTTCAATTCATGGAACATTAATACTCTTTCTCATTTTGTTCAATTCTAGATACAAAATTACTACATTCTTTGGTAAGTAAAAATAGCCATTCCCAAGCACAACCTTCCATAGGTTTTTCCTATGATTTCTTCAACACAACCTACTATATCCAAGCCTTCCAAAACCTTGTGTATATTCCAAAAATGGTATCTCTACTTTCTTTCAAGCTCATTACCTCCCATTCATCCAAACATATTCATTATATTAAGATTACCAAAACAGAATTTTCATTCTTCACAAGGCAGATTTATGTATTCTCAATTGTTATGAAGTTCTTAGTCTTCAAGGCACATTAAATCCATTTCAAATCCTTCCTAACATCCTAAGATAGGCATAGCAGTGCTTAGTTTAGTTTTCTAGCCATCTCAGTCAAAGAAACATATACAAATACCAAATAATTCATGTATTTTATTTCTTTCTCAACCAAGAACAACTTTCTAGATTCCTTAACTATATAAACCCTTCAATTATTCCAATTTCCAGCATTTTATCACTTTAAAGAATATTAAATAAGCTGTAAAACATGCTAAAGTTCTCCCTAATTCAGCCGGCATACACCTTTAATATGAACAGAATTTTCTTTTTGCAAATACATCATGAAATCATACTTTCTTGTAATAAAATTCATATTCAAGAAACTTCTAGTAACTAAGTGACATCTTTAGCTCTTGAAGGATGGATACTAAAATTCTTTGAACATGATCAAAATTATCACAGTTGATAATATCTAAACAATAGTCACTTCAACCATTAAAATCGACCCAGGCTATAAGTATATTCATATTTGCTAAGAGAGCTTATATATCAAATCGAGGCACTTTGAAAATCATCTTGCACATTTTTAGGATTATTTCAAGCCCCAATTTTGGCAGTTAGCCTACACGACTAGAACAAATTGGAATAAATTCAACATTCCAAATTTGAACCACAAAAAGTCTTTTTTATAATTTTGTTGATTGAAATAATAATTTGTTATAAGAATTAGTGTCTTCTACCCAAAGAAACTGTAGATAGATTTACATGTTCTTAGCTTCGACTGGTAACAATACCAACTTACTCTATAATTCTAGAATCCTAGACAAAGACAATGTACCCATAGAAATAACCCCTTTGTGAAAAAAAAATTCCAAAACAAAATGAGTAGTAAACAAATATTATCAACTATGAACATTAAAATCTACCCAATCAAAGAGAAAGATTCTTCTTCCCTGAGCTATTCTTTTAGCAGTACTTTATCGAAGGAAAACACATATCACTTCTGACTCACTTTGTGGGGAATTTATTCCAATTGCCCTGTCCAAGCTAATGGAATATGCTTACTATTCTTGTGTCTAGGCTTTGACCTTACCCACCCTTTCGTGGTAGAACCTGAAATGCTTTCTTCCTCGCCTAGGTGTGCTGCTATTAATTGGTGCCCTATCTAGCCCATGCTAAGGCAAAAGGACTTCTCTTTCTATTTCGTAATATCTTGAATAAAAACTAAAAAATGAGTAGTAAACAAATAATGGCCAGCAATGAACATTAAAATCTACCCAATCAAACAACCACTATAAGAATCAACTTACCAAACAGAGAAGGCAATAGTGGATGACACAGTGCGCTGTTCTCCACAATGGTGGGAGTCTAACCACCGACGATATTGGAAACAGAGCCAATAAAGTGCGCCGGAGATGAGGCTAGCCTTAGCCGACAATACTATAATGAAAGGGGGAAAGAGAGATCGGCAAAAATTCTGAGGGATTTAGGGGGGTGCAGTGAGAGATGAGTCATCGGGAATGGAAAGGGAAAAGATGAAGTCTGGCCGAAAATGACTAAGTGTCAGATTTAGTCTTAAATTTAGCCACGACATTTTACCGTCGCTAATATCTCGTTGTCTGCAAGGGATTAGCGATGGCAAAATTCAAAACTAACAATTTAAACTATCGTAGCTAAATTCCCTTGTTGATTTCACGGACTTAGCTACAATACATATCCATAGCTAAACCATCGCTAATGTATTAAATTTTTTTAAAAAAATTAATGGATGTAGCTATACCACTACTAGAAAAAAATGTTTTACTAACATATTTTTGACGAAATTTTTTATAAAGTGTAATAATGTAATACTTATAATGACACTAGTTTTTTTTAAGTGTTATTATATTAAATCAATACGACGTAGTTTTATTAGTTTCATTTAAGTGATATACTGTTATGACACAATTTTGTGTCAAGAAAAAAAATTAGATTTTTCCTAACACTTTAGGATCCTCAGGCGCGCATAACACTTTGACAAAAAAAAAATCACGCGAGTCATTAGACGGGAGGGAAAAAAATGAGGGCAGTGTTTCAAGAAGGCACCAAGCAACAACAATGGCAGACAGTGAAGGAAATCAGATTTTTCCTTCAAATCAGTGAGGAAAATCGGACGAAATAGAGCTTGATTCACAGCTTCTTCAGCCCAAACTCCTCTGCGCAAGTCACAACATGTTCTCTACACAACCGATTGAAATGGTTCTGTCGGCTCTGCTACTGCGTGAAGAGGTATCGGCATTGCAGAGGAGTATTATTTAGTTGCGGTCTGCTTGCCGGTCTTTAGACTCTTAGGTCGATTTGCATTTCTGTGCATCTATTTGTTTAATTTTGGTATGGTTGAGGCGGTTTACCTATGAAATTCGAAGGCTTAAATTTGGCCAAGTTGAATTCGATTTTCTGTACATATTGTTGTTGTGAAAAAATTGGTGGGTTATTGTTGTGAAACCTCGGCTTTTTGGGTAATTTTATTTTGTATTTTGTACTTTTTTTCTCTAAATAAATTAGAACCGACTCATTTTCTTGAAGGGTGCAAGTCTGTGTCTTCAGTCCTTGCATTATTAGTTTCTGTGCAATTTGTTTACATTTGGGTTTGCACCTTATTCTTATATTCCTATTGTCTGATTCTTCCGAAAAAAGAGTTCTTGAATGTGATTTGTATCGGGGCTCTTGCTAGTGTGCTTCAACAGTTCAACTTTCTCCCTTTATGTGTTTGTGTTTCTGAGATGAAGTTATTCTATTTTAGTTGATTTTGTTGTGTTTCTACATGGGTTCTTGCAGTTGTTACCATCATTCTTTGTTATTCATAATTATCAATAGTGATTTTAAGTGTTGGTTTTGGCATAAAATGAAGTAACTCATGGGTAATGGAAGCTTAATGTAGATTTGTGGGTGCTTGTGGATTTTCTATTTCAGCAATAGATGCTGTCTGATTGAGACTTTGGTTTTCCATTTTTACATGTTACTATAAAAAGTTGTGAACCCCGAAGCTTTGTCTGATTGAGACTTTGGCTTTCTGCTCTTCTTCCTATTCGCAATTCTCATTTTATTGTAGTCACATTGACTTGTGTGTTGCATATTTTGTGGTTGAATTTAAGTGTAATTTATGGATTACTGCATGTTATGTTTTTGTTGTTGTTTGGGGGGAGGGGGAGGGGGCTGAAAGATACAAGCAATGACTATTTTGAGAATTGACATTTGAAAAAATATAAGGTAACTGTATAATGATGGACATGATTAGTGGCATCAATAAACAATACTCGGAACCTTAATGTTTGATTTTGATTGGCCTCTTGCAGACTCCCTTGATTTGTCAAATAAGTCAAGAATCAAGTACTAGTAAAGAACTTGTGTGTTTGTATGCCATCAGATGGTCTGCTTCAATTCTCCATCCTAATGTTGTAGTGCACGGTCATATGATTCCATTTTTTGCTAATAAATTCTCAAGAGAGATAGTTAATTCTCTGAGAATGTGGTATAGGAGAAAGTCATGAGCCAATTGATGATATCTCTAATTTCCATGTTTGATATCTTTAATTTCTGGACATTTGTCTTTTAGTAGAGTATCAACATATTTGTCAAACACATCCTCCTAAGTACCACTGATATTAAGAGACGTGAGGATGATGTCGATGAATTCACAGGCTTTACTATTCTAGACTTCCTGCTGCTGCCATTTTAGCAATAAATAGTAAACCAATATAACCTATTTTCTTAAAAGGCCTAATACTCTTCCTCCCATTTTTTTCATTCTTCCAATATGCCTTTCATCTCATTTCCTTCATTTTCTCCGAATAAGTTGCAGTGGACAGTAGCCAGCAGCAATTCTCATAGTCACACCATGAAAATCAAATCTCACTCTGTTCAGAATTTAATTAAGTAAATTTACCAGCCAAGCTAGCCTACCTATACCTGGAAGGAACACTTAAGTAGAGAATTCAGTAATGTTCTAAATACTGGCCACCTCTTCTATAGGCCCATATCACTTTTATAATTATGTTTCAACTGTATATGGATTTCAACTGTAAATTTGGACCCAAGTTATGTTTTCTGTATATACGACTATGACAGCTTTCAATTGCACATAAAATAAGGGATTAACTAAACTCCTAAGTCTACCTCTTGCTCATCCTACTCAATTCAGTAGGCTGCTTTTCTATAGTAGTATATGTTTTGTCATATTCTGTATTAATTCCAGGATTGTATCATATCCACTTATCTTCAAGTAGAGCCTCTTCCTATTTCAAATTAGAAAGTTCACGCACTATTTAACATATTAGAACTTTCTTCCTATTTATTGTAATAGGTATTGCAAGCTGTTTTCTTTAGGGATTTCTCCACTTGTATTCTAATATGATGCTAACATAGGTAAATTCTCCTCCATTTACTGCTACCATTTGAGTTGGAAAATTAGTTTCAAAAGTATGGATAAGGGTTGGATGAAACTTCCAAGGAATTGCATTGAATATGAAAATAGAGTCAAAAGGTTTTTAAAATTTGCAATGAACAACGCAAGTTTAAATGGAATGATATTATGTCCTTGTCTAAAATGTGAAAATGGAGTAATGAGGACAAAAATTGAGGCCAGGGAGCATTTGATTGTTGCGGGATTTATTAAGGGATATACATATTGGATAGCACATGGAGAACTTTTTATGCCTAGTTTAAGTACATCATAATCCGAGCCTATTTCAAATAATGTAGCCTCTATGCCTGATGACATGGAAACAATGTTGCATGATGCTTTTGGGATCCCACCTTGTGGAAATGTAGATGAAGAAAGTACTTCGACTGCCGCAGATGCTGAAAAATTTTATAAACTGATTAATGACTCTTAACAAGATTTGTATCCAAGTTGTAAGAAATTCTCTAAACTTGCCTTCATCATTCGGTTACTTCATCTCAAGTGCGCAGGGAAGTAGTCTAACAAGCATTTTGATATACTACTTGATTTGCTGAGAGAAGCATTGCCCGAGGGTGTTGAACTTTCTAAATCTTTTTATGAAGCTGAAAAATTGATGAAACAACTGGGTTTAGGTTATCAAAAAATATATGCTTGTCCTAACGATTGTACATTGTACTGGGGGGATAAGGAAGGATGGAAGGATTGTGAAACGTGTAAAGAGTCTAGGTAGGTCATTTCTGAAAATGACCCAATGGGAGAGAAGAGAAATATTGTAAAGAAAGTTTTGTGGCACTTTCCTTTGAAACCTCGACTACAACGTCTATTCATGTCAGCCAAGACTTCGACTTCCATGAGATGGCATACAGAAGGGCGCATAGATGACGGTCGGATGAGGCATCTTGCTAATTCACCTGCTTGGAAAGCTTTTGACGCTATAAATACTGATTTTGCAAAAGATGCACATAATGTGAGGTTGGGACTAGCGTCCGATGGCTTTAATCTGTTTAAAAATATGAATGTTGCTCATAGTACTTGGCCTGTGATACTTATGCCTTACAACTTGCCCTATTGGATGTGTATGAAGCAACCATATTTTATATTGTCATTGTTGATACCTGATCCATCTACTCCCAGTAATAATATTGATGTTTATTTACAACATCTAATTGTTGAATTAAAAGAATTATGGGACATAGGCGTGCAAAAGTTTGATGCATCTTCGAAGCAGAATTTTCAGCTACGTGCTGCATTGTTGTGGACAATTAGTGATTTCCCTAGCTATGCAAATTTGTAGGGGTAGAGTAGTAAAGGGTAGCTAGCCTGTCCTATTTGTCATAGGGAAACAAAATCTCAATGGTTGAAGAATAGTGCCAAACATTGCTACATGGGGCATCGATCGTAGGTTTTTGTCTTCTAATTATCGTTTTCGAAATGATGCACGATCATTTGATTGTCAGCAAGAACATGAAAGGCCACCTCCTAGATTGAATGGGGATACAATATTGCATGAGTTAAATGGAAAACAGATTAAATTTGGAAGGGCTGTCAATGATAACCAGCAATTGCCCCATAATTGGAAGAAACAAAGTATATTCTTCAAGTTGCCATATTGGAAAGACAATTTGATGCGCCATAATCTTGATGTAATGCATATTGAAAAAACGTTTTTGAAACCATGTGCACAATATTGTTAGAGGTGGATAAGAAAAGGGACCTTAAGTTCACATCTCGACTTAAAGGACATGGGTATTCGATCCGACCTTCATCCCATTGAGAGGGATAATGGTAAGGTGTATTTGCCACCGGTTTCTTTTGTACTACGTAAGAAGGAGAAAGTGACATTTTGCAAGACTTTGAAAGGTGTTAAGGTGTTGAATGGATACGCTGCCAACTTGTCTAAGTGCGTACACCTTAATCCACCCAAGCTTTCTAAACTTAAAAGTCATGACCATCATATTTTGATGCAGCAATTGCTGCCAATCGCTCTAAGAAAAGTTTTACCTAAGACTGTCCGCTATCCTTTAATAAAGCTTAGTAGATACTTTAGAAAGTTGTACTGTACTGAGCTTTATCCGAATGAAGTGTTTCAATAAGAGTAAGAGATTGCAGTTATCCTTTGTGAATTGGAGCAAGTCTTCCCTCCTTCATCGTTCAGTATCATGATGCATCTAACTGTCCATTTAGCATCCGAAGCTAGGATAGCTGGGCTGGTTCATTATCGATGGATGTATCCTATAGAGAGGTACATGTTTCATTCATTTCATATTTAGCTTATTCTTTTTTGCAATTTCAAACATGTACAGCAATGGCATCGAAACTAATGTGAGAAAGTTAAATTTAAATAGGTATTTGAGCATGTTAAAGTCCTATGTTCGTAATAAGAGTCGCCCGGAGGGTTCTATTACCGAAGGGTACTTGGCAGACGAATGTTTGACATTTTGCTCATTATGTCTTCCTAACTATGTGGAGATAAAGTTCAACCAACCAAGTAGGAATGATGATCATGAAACCAATTCCTATGCTGAGTTAGATATTTTCAAACCAACTAGACGCTCACTTGGAAAAGGAGTCCCTACAAAATTCGATGAGGACACATTGAAGATAACACATCAATATGTGTTGTTTAATTCTCAAACTGTAAAACCTTACATAGAGTATGTATAAGATGAGGGGATTTATATTCTTCATTATTTTAGGCTCATGAAGCCACGCCTAACTAATGCATAGTATGTATATGCAGCCAACATCATGGACTAGTGCAGCAAAGGCATCTTCGTGCAAGTTTGCATGAAATTGAGCACATCCATAGTGAAGAATTTGCGAATTGGTTTTGCAATCATGTAAGGTTAAACTCAAATAGCATGCTTAAGTTATGCTTTAATGATGCTTACACTTACACTGACTCTTACATGATTTCCTAGGTGAAGGTATTGCAATTCAATGATGATGATATAATTTCTAGGGATTTGAGGCATTTGGCCAGAGGACCCAATGGAATTGGTCTTAAATACGATAGGTTCTTGGTGAATGGATGTTGGTTTCATACTACAGAAGTTGAACGTAAAAGGAAAACTCAAAATAGTGGTGTTTCTGTAAATGCAACAACACCTAGTTTTCAAGTGTTAGGGACAGAAATCCAATTTCAAGTTATGTGTCTTATTTAGGGAAATTAACAGATGTGATTGAGTTAGATTATAGAGACGGGCGTAAAGTTGTGTTGTTCAAATGCGACTAGGTATCAACAGGGAAAAGGTTGAAACAAGATGATGAGGGCTTTACTCTGGCCAATTTCACTGATGTTAGGCCCCTGAAGAGCCTTTCATTTTAGCCTCTCAAGCAACGCAAGTCTTTTACGTTGGAGACTTGACTGAAAGTAATTGGCAAATTGTTATAACCACAACTCCAAGAGCTATCTATAACATGGGGTCCATAGTTGATGTTGAGAATTATTTGCAGAGTGAAAGTTGCAACATCCAGGCAGATTTGGGTAGTGAGGAAGTCAGTTGGGTTCGTGAAGGGATCGATGGAGTTGAAGTTGAAATGACATCTACTTCATAAATCTTTACTTTATTAGTTGCCATTGTTATCTTCTATTTGTTTTGAGAATCCTTCTATTCAGGCCAAGTTGTTCAAACTTATTGGCTGTAATATGAGATACAAAGTTTTACGACTCCATTATTTATGCCATGTTGCAAGCAATATAATATGTGCCTTTGCATTTTGTTTGCTATTTTTTTTTTTTTTTTAATGTAGTTGATGTTTGTCTTGTGTTATTTTCAAAGGATTTTTTTGGATATGAAATAATTGATCTTTCTATGAACATTTGAACCCCAAATTTAAATCCTAGTATGGCAAGAACTAGGGGAAGAAGAAGAAGTACCAACCAAAGAAACTAATGTGTTGAGATGGCCGTACCGATGCGCATTTTGTACAAGAGGTATTTAGGGAAATTACCGATGCGCATGTTATACAAGAGGTTGAGGGCCAAGTCATGCAACAAAGTGAAAGTTAAGGTATATTTATATTGTTGGCTTGTAATATGCTTTATATGTTTTTGTACCTCCTAATGTGTCCTCGCTCAAATTTTTGTAGGAGCAGTAAGTACCAAAAGAAGTGAGGCAACTCACAAGAGAGGACCAACATATATGATCTCTATTTGGGGCTGCCCTCGAAATGCGAAGCTTTTGGAGGTTGAATTCAACAAGTTTGGACAACCAGTGGGACCGAACCATACTAAATTGATTGAATATTTAGGAACCATAGCAAGGAATGGATTGTACGCTCCGATAGATATCAAAACATGGTCCCAGATTCCTCAAGACAACAAGAATGAGATGTTCAATGTTGTGAAGGTATTTTACGTTTTTATTTAATATTGAAGTACAATATATAGTAATATGTGTTTGAGTTTTGTTATTTTGTTGTCCATGTGCAGGAGAAGTTTAATGTACACCCTAGTCTTAAGCCTACTATCCTAAGATCAATTGGCATAAAATGGAGGACATGGAAAGCATCACTGAAGAACGAATGGTATGATGCAGGAAAAGACATTCATCACCAAACTTCATGTACCGATGACCGTGTGATTCACACTCAGTGGACCAATCTCCTTCAATGATGGGATTCAGCTAAAGGGAAGGTAAGAACTTGTCCTTATACTCTTTCTTGATTGATTGACTAATCTCATAAATTTTTTAAATCATACTGGGGTTACTGAATTTTTTAAATTCAGGCAATGTCAGAGAAGAATAAAAGGAACAGGAATATGAAGAACATGAATCATAGGACAGGGAAGAAGCCACACTGTCAAATTCATGATGATATGGTAACTTTATGATTTATGAGCAATTTCAAGTGATATTTCCATTGACTTCTATTAACTACTTACATAAATTGAATGATGTAGAGAAATGAGCAAGGCTAGTCTCCAACTCGTGTACAAATGTTTAAGAAATGTTATACGGATGCTAATGGAGCTTCTTCCAGCTCTCATGTTGCGAGTGCAGTGGTAATTGTACACATGAAACAATAGTTTTTGTTTTATTGGAATATGCCTTTCTTTATAATTACATGGGACAACTTTGGGACAAATATGTTTTTTTATCGATGGATAACATTGTGGACAACTTTGAATGTGTTGAATATGTGGAGTTTGGATGGGACTGCATAGAAGATGTTGAATATGTGGAGTTTGGATTGAACTTTGAATATGTTGAATGTGTGGAGCTGAACTTTGAATGTGTGGGATTGAACTTTGAATTAACTCAGTTTTAATGTTCAGGATGTTTCAGTTTTGTTGTTTCAGTTTTGATGTTAGCCTGTGTTGTTTCAGTTTTGAGATGTTCTCATAGTCTCGTGTGTATGTGTGTGTGTGTGTAGCTTAGTAAAATGCTTGAATTAACTTGGTGTGTGTGTGTGGTTTAGAAGGATGAAAGAATGAGGTTGACCTTTGGAATCTATATTGCTGAAGCCTTTCTTTTTGGTTCATTTTCATAAAAACCTGAAAATACCATAACTTTTCACTGTTGTGGACATGTCTATTTTGCACAGCAGCTTCTCTATTTCACTGCTTGGAAATGTGATTTAGGCTTTATGTTCATGTTGTTTCTTAGATGCTATCTACACATTTTCTTTAATGGATGTTACATGAACCTTTCTGGTTTCAAAGTTCTATGAAATCATTTGGCAAAACAATGGTACCATTTCAAAAACCTTCCATATTTATCAGTTTTTGTAAATTATTTCTGAGTATGATCTATTTATGGAAAACATTTTATGATAAAGACCATTTCCATTTTCAACCAATTGACAGAAAATTTGGAACTTTTTGCTGGCAATATGTCATATGCTAACTTTGAATATGTTGAATGTGTGGAGTTTGGATGGGACTGCATAGGAGATGTTGAATGTGTGGAGTTTGGATTGAACTTTGAATTAACTCAGTTTTGATGTTCAGGATGTTTCAGTTTTGATGTTAGCCTGTGTAGTTTTAGTTTTGAAATGTTCTCATAGTCTCGTGTGTATGTGTGGCTTGGTCTAGTAGTTTAGCAGGTTTTTGAGGGAGCATTTCTTGATTATTTAGTAGGTTTTTTGTTCAAAGTTACAGCATATTCATTTTTTATTTTTTTTTTGGGACTTCACAAATGTTATGAAAGCAGTGAGCTGTTTTCTTTAATCTCCCTCAAAGGAAAACATGTGGCAGTGTATGTGTGTGGCTTTTGTTCTGGTAGTTGATGTTGAGCTTATTGTGGCAGTGTGTGTGTGTGTGTGGCTTAGTAAAGTGCTTGAATTAACTTAGTGTGTGTGTGTATGTGTGTGTGATTTAGAAGGATGAAAGAATGAGGTTAACCTTTGGAATCTATATTGCTAAAGCCTTTATTTTTTGTTCATTTTCATAAAAACCTGAAAATACCACAACTTTTCACTGTTGTGGACATGTCTATTTTGCACAATAGCTTCTCTATTTCACTGTTTGGAAATGTGATTTAGGCTTTATGTTCATGTTGTTTCTTAGATGCTATATACACATTTTCTTAGATGCTATCTATAAAGACCATTTCCATTTTCAACCAATTGGCAGAAAATTTAGAACTTTTTGCTGGCAATATGTCATATGCTAACTTGATGTTGAGATTTTTAAATTGTTGTCAAAGTCACTGTTTGCAGTCATTTATGTGGAAGGAAGTTAGTGTATAATGATGTGTAACAAAGGGGAAAAATAAATATGTAAAGGTTGTATCTTACATGAAATTGAAAACTTGAGTCATATCCTCGGTTAACTGTGCCTTAAGATGTAGATTTGAGATTCTATGACTTTTCCCCAATATTATGCATTCTTTAAGTATATGTACAGTGTTTTGTTGCTTACACTAAATATTACTATAAATTGTCACAATAGAGACTAACTTTTGTAATTTCTTACCCATCTTAAAGAATGAAATGGATGAAAGAAGTTCACAACTCTCTCCTGGCTCAAAAGATACACTTGGACCAAATGATATCTTTTCCCAAGTTGTTGGACCAGACAGATATGGCAGGATGCACATGTTTGGCAGCAATGTTCACCCTTCGGATGTGTGGGGTGAAATTCCAGGTCATACCACTTCTTTTCGTATTATTCAAGAGCAAAGAGATAAAATTACAAGTATGAAAGCACAGTTGAGTGAATAAGTAAAAGAGCTTGCCGAGATACGTGCTATGTTAGTGTCTCAGAGAGATTGTTCATCACCACCTGTTTCAAGAGTTCACTCAATGGGTTCTAGCAATAACACCACCACATTGAGGGTATACATTATATTACAACATCATGACTGTGTTACTTATTTGTATTTATAGCAAAGTATACATATATATAGGTTGATGTCCTATTTCATTGTTCTACCTATTATTCAATGACATGTCTAATATTTCTGTTGGCCTTTTATATTTGTTTAATTGTTATTTCTATGTGCTGGAATCTTCATGGCTTTGGCATAAATGCAACATATGATGTCTATTGTGCAATCTTTTGTCTTTTTTGAGTATTATATAGCAATTTTTAGCATCTAAGTCTATGTTATCTTTATCTGGTGAGCATGAGTTATTTGGCTTGTTTAACTAATTCATTTTTAACTGAATAAAATATATTTTGTAGGTTCATATCTATGTTTCTTTTTTTAAGCATGTTGGATACATCTAAAATAGTTGCAAAAGGCCTCATTTAAAGTGTGGACCCATCCCACGATGTTGGGGGTGTACTGCTAGGTGAGGAATGGTGTGAAGTAATGGTCCTAGTTCCATTTCATCGTGATGAGAAATTGTTGAGACCAATAGAGTTTATTCAGACTATTGGAGATTCCATTGGAATAGGTATCGCTTGGCCATGACACTTGGTAATTCTCTAATCACTTACATTCTTAATTAATTTACTATTTTTTTTTATTCTAAGAAGATTTTATAATATTATTACTAAATTCGTTCTATATTATTGTAGGTGAAGATTCGCGAAGCAGATTAAATACGTATTCCAGTATCGAAGCCATTTGGGATTGGGACAAGAAAACTTAATGATACTATGTTTTTTTAAAGGCCTAATGCTTGGCTTTATGCATGTATTTAAATACTTAATACTCATATTTGAACAACTTTTGAAAGTTATGAAATTTATAGGCTTACTCTTTAACATGGTGTGACATATTTGATTGCTTTTTAGTTTTAATGATGTCTATTTAACAATTGTGTGACACACACACACACACACACACACACACACACACACACACACACACACACACACACACACACACACACACACACACACACACACACACACACACACACACACACACACACACACACACACACATACATACATATATATATATATATATATATATATATATGACAGGGATAAAAAACATACTTTTTGGATAAACTCTAAATTATTATTACACTCTTTTGTCAAATATTTAATTCAATTATTCAGATGGCGAATCTATTGTGACATTTTTTTTGGTCATCCATTTCAACGTTTATGACACTAAAAGCCTGTCATTCCAGAAGTTTATCGTGACGCTTCATTTTGTCATTTTTTCAATATTTCCTGACACAAAAAAACATCATCCTAAAGCTCTATTGTGACGGTATAGTATGACATATTTGCTATGTTTCATGACACCCAATTCTGTCATCCAAACAACCTATTGTGACCAATAAATATGTCATATTAACAAAACGTTTAGTAACGTATAAATGTGTCATTGAAACTTACCTATTGTAACCAAAAGTTTTGTCATAATAACATGAGTTTACTGATACAATTTTTTGTCATTTAAAACACCTATTATGACGCTTTTTTGCGTCACCGTAGACAATCTGCAGGGATGACACTGAAAAGCGTCACGGAACCTATTGTGACGGCCATATGCACGACGCTCTTTGAAAGCGTCAGCAACACAAAAGCGTCACTATAACTCTCTGTAATGACGCTTTTTAGC
The DNA here is from genome assembly GCA_026120185.1 of Voacanga thouarsii. Lineage (NCBI taxonomy): Eukaryota > Viridiplantae > Streptophyta > Magnoliopsida > Gentianales > Apocynaceae > Voacanga > Voacanga thouarsii. The sequence goes on from JANUWF010002336.1 coordinate 285,654, forward strand.
ATCATTATAACCCTTTTTTTCTAGTAGTGTACCCTAGCAATTATAGAGGGATTAGCTACAGACTTTTCTTATTATATTCCCATTTTCACAAAAATATAATACAAATAATATTAAAAATAATATTTATCGCTTTTAAAAAATATTTTATGGATATCTAAATATATTATGTACAAATATATATATATATATGTATGTATTAATATACCCTAATATACACCAATATACATATATATTACAAATATATTAATATATTAATATACATACATATATATACATACATATATATTAATATATTAATATATATTAATATGTATATACATACATACATATATATACATATATATATATATATATGTATGTATATTAATATACACTAATATACATATATATTAATATACCCTAATATACACTAATATGTACATATATATGTATATGTACAATATATATATATATATATATATATATATATCTATTAGTATGTATTAGTATATATGTGTGTATATGTATATATATGTTAGTGTATATATATGTAATATTGTAATAATAGTATTATTAATATATATAATGTGAAATATATATATATATATATTACTAATATGTATATATTAGTATATATTAGTGTATATGAGTGTTAGTTTTAATATATCTAATATTATAATAATCATATATTTTACCTATATACTTATAATATATTTAAATGTGTAAATTTGCAACTTATATGATATAAAAATCACATACTATGACTATACATATATCCACATATAAATGAAATTAAAATTTAAAGTTTTTGAGTAAATAGTTTAGCAATGGCATGAGAGGGCATAGGGTAGAGTCGCTAATCAAAGACGGTGTAGAGACGGTTTAGCAATGATTAAGGGTATCATAGCTATACCGTCATTAATTAGCGACCTAACCCTAATAGTCGTAGCTATTCCCTTGCTAATGAGCGAGGGTTTTGGTATGATCATTTACCCTAATATACCAAACTATTTTCTGAGCAACCATTTACCTCCGTAGCTATACCATCACTATTCTACGACGGTTTAACGACTACGATATACCTTAAAATTTCTAATCTGAGAAAAAATTTAAGATCGTAGCTAAACCATCGCTAATTAGTGACCATTTAGCTATGGCTTCTATATCCTATAAATTAAAAATATTTTTTGAAAAAAAAAATTCTACCATAACTAAACCCTCGCTCATTAACGAGAGCGTAGCTACGATTGTTTATCTTAAAATTCCAATCAATTCTTTTTGAAAAAAAATTAATGTCGTTGCTAAGCGCTCACTAATTAGCGAGAGCTTAGCGATAGCTATAATATTGTAATATTACAAAATATTTTTTTGTAGAAATATTTAGTTCGATAGCTAAGCCCTTGCTATTTAGTGAGAGTTTAGCAACGGTAATTGTTGGAATATATGCCCTCTTAAACTAGTTTTCTGGTGTAAATATCGAATATTGTAATAAAAGAATTTATTTGTTGGAAATCGTTTGTGAATTTATTTTATTTATTTATGTACATTTACATTTGGAACAGACCCATTGTGTTTAAATAAGTGATCCATGTGAATGGAGGTCTTTCACAATAAGGTATGGATCATAGGCTATTTGAACACATAAACAGTTGTTCTTAACCGATTGATGAGAATGTGAATCTCATTATGTTTAGGTTATTATGTTATGAATTCCAAATGGGGAATGGCTTACCTTTAGCCAGTGAGTAGTCCACTCACTTCATGACATAAGCGTATTTCGAATACGTAGAACAGGACCTATAATAGTAGTTTCTAAAAGTACTATATATGATTGAAACCTAAACTACTACCGCTACAGCGTGGACTAGTACTCTATAACTTGAGTATGAGTTGGTGGTCTGGCGAAACTGCAAGCATATGCTTTGATATGCTATAGTTGAGGTTCTATCGGAGAACCAATATACTTGCATGTTGGGTATGTGTGACTAGTTAGTTAAGACAGACTTGTACAAGATAGTTTCTACACCATATCGCCCCTTGTGGTTGTCTGAATAATCTAAATATCCAGGCCTGGGAAACATGACTTAGATGTTTGCTTTAGGGTAGCTCCCTTGGAAAGCGAAAATACTCCAAGAAGTCGTGGATCATTGGACTAGAGGCCTAAGGATTGTAGATATCATTTAGAGGGGTATTAGTACACTTCTTCCTCTCTAATTGTACGGCGATGTGTAGAGGGGTATTTTAGTCATTTCACCTGTAGGTCGAAAGACTTTGCTAATGCAGCATTGTCCTTGGGGTCAATATTTTCTTATGGTGATATTAGGAAATATTTAAAATGCAAAATACATCTATTTATATAGTAGGGGTATTTTGGTCATTTTAGTAGCCAAAGCGATGTGTCTTTTTTATCTTCGGAATAGCCCGTAAGTCCTAATTAATTTTTGGGTTGAGAAAGTGATCTCAATTGAGAGAGTTTTATTTTATTCAGGAAGTCTAATTTATTATTGGATTGGAATAAAATAAATGGAGAGAATTTATTATCTGGTTTAATTGGTTAAATAATTATTCAGAGCCCAGGTCCAGTTTGAATAATTAGAAAATTAACCGGGACTTAAACTAGAGAAAAATAATTATTACTTAATTATTTATTGGGTTATTTATTTAATTAAATCCCAAGCAATAAATAATTAAAATTTAATTATTTTTGGTTCATTTGGGTTAATTAATTATTTATTGGGTTATTTATTTAATCCCAAGAAAAATAATTAATGTTTATTATTTTGGACTTTTCGGGTCCAAGAAAAATAATAAATATTATTTTGACCCAATAGCCTGGACCATAGGATTTTTCCGGACACAGTACAAAAGAATTTAGAGTGAAGCCAAAATTTATTTTGGAAATAATATTCGGGTATTAAATCCCGAGAATATTATTTTTGTCAAAATAATTATTTTTGGGTTTCATGACTTTTGTTTTTTGTGTGGAAAAATAAAAATAAAATTTTTTGAAAAAAAAATTTCTCCCTCTCTCGTGCCTTTTCTTCTTCTGGCTTTTGGTTTTGAAACCAAATGAAGCCAACCGAGAAGGTGTCTCTTGGTTTTCTGGCTTCTGGGTTTGGTTCATGAAGCCATTGGCTATATATATCAACCGAGAAGAAGTGAAGGGGTGAGATATCAATTCTCTGAGAAGCTCTTCTTCTACCTATATTCGTTGCTCACCAAACAGAGATTAGGTTGGGTATATTCTGTGAACTAAAAGGCTTGGCATTGCACCGGAGGAGACATTTTTTCTGTGCACGGGAAGCTTCACTGACGGAGAAGAAGGAGGCTGTGATTTTGAGTTTCAATCCAATCTTCTTCAATCTTCACGTTTTGAGGCTCCAAGAGGTATGTTATTTGGCCTCCACCATGCTTGCATGCTCTGTGTTTAATGTTTTTGTCTCCATTTATGTCCACCGTATGCATGCTCTGTTTCTGCCATCACCTTCAAGTGGTATCAGAGCCATGCGTTTTATTAGCTTAGGGAGCATGTTAGTTAATAAAAATGGAAAAGAACATTGTTTGGAGTTTAAACATGTGATTCTTTGCTATTTTGGTATGGGATAGGCTTGATGTAAGCTTCACCGTTGAAGCATAGGAACTTACTGTAATTTTCTGGGTTTGAGAATTTAATCGTGTAAACCCAATTTAAATGGGTATAGGCAGTTGTAGTTTTGTTTTGGATGATATTTTGTAATGAAAAATATCCAAGGAAGCAAAAGGAAGTGAAAAAATGGAAAATCCGCAGACAGAACAGAGAAAATCGTCATGGGGAAAAAGAAGAACTATTCCTAAGTCGCCGAACCCGAGCCGAGCCGATTTCCTTTGATTTTAAGCCATATGCGCCGCACAGCAATTGCAAAATTACAATTGCTTTCGAGTTGAGGCGCGGGTCGGAGGGCAGGTTATCGGGTGGGCTACGCTGGGCGGGTCGTGGCTGCTGGAAATCGTGTGCGGCTGGTGCACCGGGCGCCCGATAGACCTCAGGCCATGCGGGTGCGGATTCGGTGCACGTGGACCGCCAGCCAATTTTTTTTTTTTTTTAATCTGGGTCCCATACCAAACAAAGTTAATTTTCTTGCATTAATTTATATTCTTGAAATATATTTGCATGAAAAATATTAGTAAAGGATTTTAAGATTAAATAAGATTATTAATTAATTAATGTGTTTAATTATATTATGTGGACACTTAGGTTTAAAAATAGAAAAGCATGAAAACGTTTACTGTTTTCTGGCATGCTATTTATTTTGTGTACCTGTGTGCGTGTTTTCGCAAAGACCAAAGTCTTTGGGAATATTTATGCAAGGAAAATATTTTTCTTTGAAAAATAAATGGTTATTTTAACTTGAACAAATATTAATCATTGGATATTTTCTCAAAGGATTTAATCCTTAGCATAGAAAATATATTGGATTTAGATATTTTTGTAAGTTAAAATAGAAAGCCATTTTATTTTATTTTGCATAAGAAAAATTATTTTAATTGAGACCAAAGTCTCGGAAAAGTTTTAATTGGAAAATTTTTGAAATCATTAAGTTTTGACTTAAATAAAATTAGTCCATGGATAAATCTCTCAAATGATATAATTCTTGACATAGAGATTTTAATGGATTTGGATATTTTATTTTAAGTTAAAGAAAAACTTAATGGAAATTTCAAAAGGATATTTTTCCAGAAAACTTTATTTTAAAAGACTAAGTGGGAAAGAGGTTCCAACGGCCCCACGGCTTCCATCACGATCCTCATTAGAGATCGTGGATCCCCTCGCGTCACCCTGGGAGTGAACCCGTATAGGATGGGGATACCACAAGGATCTAGATCTAATGGAAGGATGTAATTAATAACCCGGGACACGTACTATAATCGGCCAACCCACGTTGGAGGTTATAGTGCGAGGAATGTCCATAGGAAATAGAGAGGAAACGGCCATCCCACGATGGAGTTATCCTCTAGATCATTACCTAAAAGGGAAATTAATTTGTGATGGTTATTACACTTAGCTTAGGGAACTGTTAATCTTCCAAAGAAGCTATGTCAGTTTTCCTAAGAGCCAAATTAATTTCAGTGCACAAATTTATTTTCACAAACTAAGTCCTTTCTTTTATTTATCGATTTTTCAGAAATGGTGGGAGGTTCTTTTAGTCCTTTGGCCGTTATTCTCCATGAGAATAAGTTAACGGGACCAAACTACGTGGACTGGAAGAGGAACCTGGACATAATACTCACAGCCGAGGAGTATAAGTATGTTCTTTACGAGACCTGCCCTGTAATCGGGGAAGGTTCCACCGACGAAGAGCGAGAGGCTGAAAAGGCATGGAAGAAGGCTAATGAAATGACACGTTGCTATATGCTAGCCTCCATGTCTAATGTGCTCCAGTCTAAACACGAGCACATGACTTCTGCGTATGACATTAGTCATTCATTGGCCACTATGTTCGCAGATAAGAGTCGACCCGCAAGGCAGGAGGCTCTTCGAACTATAATAAACACTAAGATGGCTGAGGAAGCATCAGTCAGGGAACATATGCTCAAGATGATTGCTGCTTTCGAAGAGGCGGAAATCTTAGGGACTATCATTGACCCCGAGAGCCAAGTGGACATGGTTCTCGAATCTCTACTGGGTTCCTTTACTCGGTTCAAACTAAATTACAATATGAACAAGTTGAACATGAGTTTGACTGAGTTGATGAAGGAACTCTAGATGGCAAAGAAGGTCATGAAGCCAAATTCAAAGGACATGATTGCTAAGGCTTCTTCCTCAAGAATTGGGTCCAAGCCCAGAAAGTTCAAAAGGAAGAAGGGATACGCAGCAGCCCAGCCCAAGAACAAGCCCAAAAACAAATCAAAGGGCAAGTGTTTCAAATGTGGGAAGAAGGGACACTGGAAAAAAGAGTGTCCAGATTTTCAAGTTAAGAAAAACCCCACAGGTAATGTTTTCTATCTAGAGTCTATTTCAATGGTTGGATCAACTTCCACTTGGATTGTTGATTCAGGAGCCACTGATCATATCTGTAACTCCTTACAAGGGTTTAGAAAGATAAGGAGACTCAAGAAGGGCGAACATGGATTACGCATGGGAAATGGAGCACAAGTCTGGGCCCTTACAGTGGGAGAACTAGATCTTAATTTTGATTGTAATAAGAAAGTGGTTTTAATAGATATTTTACATGTACCTGGTTTTCGTCAGAATTTGATTTCAGTTGCAAAACTTATAAATCAAGGATATTCTGTATCTTTCCATTCTGGTATTTCCATCAGTAGAGATTGAGAAATATTATGTACTAGGCACATGTATGGAAATCTATTCTATTTAAACCCTATTAACAAGCAATCAAATAACGCTCAATCTGAACCTTTAACTAAGAAGAGAAAGACCAATGTCAATAACTTATATCTTTGGCATCTGAGGTTAGGTCATATCAACTCAACCAGGATTTAAAGGCTAATCCATGATGGGCCTTTGGGCTCATTGAGATTGGAAAGTTGGCCTCAGTGTGAATCATGCCTTATAGGAAAGATGACTAAGAGGTCTTTTATCCCAAAGGCGGATAGAGCCAAGGAGGTATTGAGTCTAGTTCACACTGATGTGTCTGGTCCATTGTCTACACCAGCTAGAGGAGGTATTGAGTATTTTGTCACTTTCACAGATGATTGTACAAGGTTTGGTTATATTTACCTGATGAGACGCAAGTCTGACTCTTTTGATAAATTCAAGGAGTTTAAGGCTGAAGTGGAGCATCAGACAGGTAAATTAATCAAGATCTTACGATCGGATCATGGTGGAGAGTATCTCTTAGGTGAATTCAAGGACTACATGGTACATCATGGGATAGTATCCCAAATCTCTGCGCCAGGGACGCCCCAGCAGAACGGAGTAGCTGAGAGAAGGAACAGGACATTGATGGAAATGATCAGAAGCATGATGTCTTATGCTACTCTTCCAATATCTTTTTAGGGATATGCCCTAGAAACAGCGGCATATATTCTGAACTTGGTGCCTTCCAAGTCAGTACCTAGGACTCCCTATGAGATGTGGACTGGGCGTAAGCCAAGTTTAAATCATTTTAGGATATGGGGTTGTCCAACTTATGTACTGATCAAAGGAGATAAGTTGGAACCAATATCAGAATTATGCTATTTTGTTGGGTATCCAAAAGAAACGAAGGGTGGTTACTTTTATCATCCTAAAGAGCAGAAAGTACTGGTTAGTACTAATACTAGATACTTAAAGGATGACCAAAGTACTTCCACGAAAGGTTCAACTAGGTTGGAACTCGAGGAAAAGTTATCTTCGGAAGCAACTTCTTCTGACCCGATTATGGAACAAGAAGAGGCACAGCCTCAAGAGCCTGTACAAATGTTGCCTCGTCGCAGTGGGAGGGTGTCTAGGGTTCCAGATAGATGGTATGGAGAAGCTTTTGAGCTGGTCTCTGATCATCGGAACAAGACCCCACTAGATACGAGGAGGCAATTGCTAATGTCGATGCAAATCTATGGCTTGAAGCAATGAAAGCCGAGATTAAGTCTATATACTTCAATCAGGTTTGGGATCTTGTAGCTTCACTTGAAGGGATAAAACCCATTGGGTGTAAGTGGGTGTACAAGAGGAAGAGGGGAGCGGATGGGAAGGTGGAAACCTATAAAGCTAGGCTTGTGGCAAAAGGGTATACTTAGAAAGAAGGGATCGATTATGAGAAAACCTTTTCTCCTATGGCCATGCTTAAATCCATCTGTATCCTCCTTGTCATCGCTTATCACTATGACTACGAGATATGGCAAATAGATGTCAAGACGGCGTTTTTAAATGGCCATCTTAGCGAAGACATCTATATGTCCCAACCGGAGGGTTTTATTGTTGATGACCAAGAACATATGGTTTGCAAGTTTAAAAAGTCCATTTATGGATTTAAGCAAGCATCGAGAACATGGAACATTCGTTTTAATGAGACTGTAAAGTCTTATGGTTTTATTCAAAACAAGGATGAACTATGCATGTACAAGAAACTTGAGGGGTTTAATGTGGTTTTTCTTGTCTTGTATGTGGATGACATTCTACTCATTGGAAATAATGTAAGGATATTATCATCTACAAAGGTTTGGCTATCTAGTCAATTTAGTATGAAGGATTTGGGAGAAACCAGCTACATTCTCGGGATTAGACTTCTTAGAAATAGAAAGCAGAGAATGTTAGGATTATCCCAAGTCGCATACATTGACAAGATGCTGGCCAAGTACAGCATGGACTCATGCAAGGGAGCCCTAATCCCTTGCAGACATGGGTTGTCACTTTTTTCAAGAGACTGTCCTAAGTCTCAAGAAGAAAAGGACAGAATGAGTAGGATTCCCTACGCTTTGGCTGTGGGGAGTCTCATGTACGCCATGTTGTGTACTAGGCCAGATATCTGTTTTGCTGTAAACTTAGTTAGTAGATATCAGTCAAACCCTAGGGAGGTTCATTGGCAAGCTGTAAAGCATATTCTCAAGTACCTCAAAGGAACAAGGGATTATATGCTAGTTTACAGGGCTGATGATTTGGTTTCTATCGGATACACAGACTCAGATTTTCAGGCAGATAAGGATGAGAGAAAATCCACTAATGGATATGTCTTCACATTATCTGGAGAAGCAATTTCATGGAGGAGTATTAAGCAATCTTGCATTGCTGACTCAACCATAAAAGTTGAGTATGTGGCAGTTTCGGAAGCATCCAAGGAAGCAGTCTGTCTCCGAAAGTTCCTTTTAGAACTTGGAGTCGTGCCACATATGGATAGACCGATTGTGATGTATTGCGACAACACTGGCGCAGTATCGCAATCCAAGGAACCTCGGAACCACAAGAAGGGGAAGCACATCGAGAGGAAGTACCACATGATCAGGGATTTCATCCAGAGACGGGAAGTGTAGTGGAATCGATTACCTCAGATAACAATCTAGCAGATCCATTCACCAAGCCTTTGACCGAGAGGGTCTTCAAAAGACACTTAGATGCCATTGGGGTGGGCACCTATGGACTTACCTAGTTTTAGAGTGCAAGTGGGAGATTGTTGGAATATATGCCCTCTTAGACTAATTTTCTGGTGTAAATATCGAATATTGTAATAAAAGAATTTATTTGTTGAAAATCGTTTGTAAATTTATTTTATTTATTTATGTACATTTACATTTGGAACAGACCCATTGTGTTTAAATAAGTGATCCATGTGAATGGAGGTCTTTCACAATAAGGTATGGATCATAGGATCGATTGATGAGAATGTGAATCTCATTATGTTTAGGTTATTATGTTATGAATTCCAAATGGGGAATGGCTTACCTTTAGCCAGTGAGTAGTCCACTCACTTCATGACATAAGCGTATTTCGAATACGTAGAACAGAACCTGTAATATGGTTTCTAAAAGTACTATATATGGTTGAAACCTAGACTACTACCGCTACAGTATAGACTAGTACTCTATAACTTGAGTATGAGTTGGTGGTCTGGCGAAGCTGCAAGCATATGCTTTGATATGCTATAGTTGAGGTTCTATCGGAGGACCAATATACTTGCATGTTGGGTATGTGTCACTAGTTAGTTAAGACAGATTTGTACAAGTAGTTTCTACACCATATCGCCCCTTGTAGTTGTCTGAATGATCTAAATATCCAGGCCTGGGAAACATGACTTGGATGTTTGCTTTAGGGTAGCTCCCTTGGAAAGCGAAAATACTCCAAGAAGTCGTGGATCATTGGACTAGAGGCCTAAGGATTGTAGATATCATTTAGAGGGGTATTAGTACACTTCTTCCTCTCTAATTGTACGGCGATGTGTAGAGGGGTATTTTAGTCATTTCACCTGTAGGTCGAAAGACTTTACTAATGCAGCATTGTCCTTGGGGTCAATATTTCCTTATGGTGATATTAGGAAATATTTAAAATGCAAAATACATCTATTTATATAGTAGGGGTATTTTGGTCATTTTAGTAGCCAATGCGATGTGTCTTTTTTATCTTCGGAATAGCCCGTAAGTCCTAACTAATTTTTGGGTTGAGGAAGTGATCTCGAGTTGAAGAGGATTTTATTTTATTTTATTTTATTCAAGAAGTCTAATTTATTATTGGATTGGAATAAAATAAATAATTAATTAAAATAGAGTTGAGAGAAATTAATTATCTAATTTATTTGGTTAAATAATTATTCAGAGCACTAGGTCCAGTATGAATAATTAGAAAATTAACTCGTGACTTAAATTAGAGGAAAATAATTAATGCTTAATTATTTATTGAGTTATTTATTTAATTAAATCCTAAGAAATAAATAATTAAAGATCTAATTATTTTTGTTCATTTGGGTTCATTAATTATTTATCGGGTTGTTTATATAAGCCCAAGAAATAAATAATTAATGTTTATTACTTTGGACCTTTTCGGGTCCAAGGAAAATAATAAATATTATTTTGACCCAATAGCTTGGACCTTAGGATTTTTTCCAGATACGGTTAAGAGGAGTTTAGGGTTAAGTCAAATTGATTCTCAGGGATAACATCCGGGTGTTTGAAATATGATATCCCGGGGATATGTTTATCAGATATTGAGGGACCTAAATTTGGCTAACTAATAAATAACTCTCTGGAAAAAGAAAAACCCTAATTTTTCCTAGCCACCCTGAGACTCACGCCTCTCTATGTGCTTCACGTGAGTCTCTCTCTCTCAACGTCTCTCTCCTCCTCTGTGATTTCTCCTTGGACTTTGCTAACCAATAGCAAGAGAACCAAGGAGATTTGAGGCCATTCTTCTTCTCTGTTGTGTTCACCGACTAGAGGTTAGGCAGTGGAATATCCCGAGAACTGGAAAGCTAGGCGTTCATGCAAACAAGGCGGAGTAGAAGGCTAGCGAGTGTTCAACCGGAAGCTTCCTCAAGTGGACAAAGCGAGGCGATTCCAGCCATTCAATCTGTTCCTACGCAACCTAAGAGGGTTAAGGAACGCAAAGGTATGATCTTCACGCTTCCGCATAGCCTTTAAGGCTCGCGTTTTATTTTTCTCCAATTTTTTTTAACTTACAGTGCATGCCCCTGTTTCTTGTTTTCCATCATATATATGGTTGAAACCTAAACTACTACCGCTACAGCGTGGACTAGTACTCTATAACTTAAGTATGAGTTGGTAGTCTGACAAAGCTGAAAGCATATGCTTTGATATGCTATAGTTGAGGTTCTATCGAAAGACCAATATACTTGCATGTTGGGTATGTGTGACTAGTTAGTTAAGACACACTTGTACAAGATAATTTCTACACCATATCACCCATTGTGGTTGTCTAAATAATCTAAATATCCAGGCCTGGGAAACATGACTTGGATGTTTGCTTTAGGGTAGCTCCCTTGGAAAGTAGAAACACTCCAAGAAGTCGTGGATCATTGGACTAGATGCCTAAGGATGGTAGATATCATTTAGAGGGGTGTTAGTACACTTCTTCCTCTCTAATTGTACGGCGATGTGTAGAGGGGTATTTTAGTCATTTCACCTGTAGGTCGAAAGACTTTGCTAATGCAGCATTGTCCTTATGGTCAATATTTCCTTATGGTGATATTAGAAAATATTTAAAATACAAAATATATCTATTTATATAGTAGGGGTATTTTGGTCATTTTAGTAGCCAATGCGATGTATCTTTTTTGTCCTCGGAATAGCCCGTAAGTCCTAATTAATTTTTGGGTTGAGAAAGTGATCTCAATTGAGAGAATTTTATTTTATTCAGGAAGTCTAATTTATTATTAGATTGGAATAAAATAAATAGAGAGAAATTTATTATCTAATTTAATTGGTTAAATAATTATTCAGGGCCGAGGTCCAGTTTGAATAATTAGAAAATTAACCAGGACTTAAACAACAACAACAAACTAAGCCTTAATCCCAAGTAACTTGGGGTCGGCTACATGAACCAACGTCAGGCAACGTGTGGTCATCCACATGAATCCTCTCTCGCCACTTTCTTCTATTAAACGTTATACTTTCATCCAAATCTAACAAAGACATATCTCTCTTAATTACCTCTATCCATGTCGTTTTAGGCCTACCTCTACCTCTACCTCTGTCTAACCTATCCTGCCTCACTCTCTCCATCGCCCTAATAGGAGCATCCCTCGGTCTTCTCTGAACGTGTCCAAACCAACGTAGATGATTTTCTCTCATCTTTTCCTCAATAGATGCCACACCCACTTTTTCCCTAATGATCTCATTTCTAACTCTATCCTTCCTAGTATATCCACATATCCACCGTAACATACGCATCTCAGCTACTTTCATTTTTTGAATATGACACATTTTAGCTGCCCAACATTCCGTATCATATAACAAAGCAGGTCGTACAACTGCCTTGTAAAACTTTCCCTTTAAATTCAATGGTGCATTACAATCACAAAGAATACCAGTCGCATTCTTCCATTTCAACCAACCCGCCTTAACTCGATGTGCAACGTTGCTATCGAGCTCTCCATCTTTCTGAATAATAGATCCTAGATAGCGAAAACAATCAGTTAACGGTATATCTCTACCTTCTAAAATTATACTCTGGGCTATATTTCTGCTACCACTAAACTTGCATCACATATACTCTATTTTAATTGGGACTTAAACTAGAGAAAAATAATTATTACTTAATTATTTATTGGGTTATTTATTTAATTAAATCCCAAACAATAAATAATTAAAATTTAATTATTTTTTGTTCATTTGGGTTAATTAATTATTTATTGGGTTATTTATTTAATCACAAGAAAAATAATTAATGTTTATTATTTTGGACTTTTCGGGCCCAAGAAAAATAATAAATATTATTTTAGCCCAATAGCCTAGACCATAGGATTTTTTCGGACACAGTACAAAAGAATTTAGGGTGAAGCCAAAATTTATTTTGGAAATAATATTCGGGTATTAAATCCCGAGAATATTATTTTTGTCAAAATAATTATTTTTGGGTTTCATGACTTTTGTTTTGTGTCTGGAAAAATAAAAATAAAATTTTTTGAAAAAAAAAAAATTCTCCCTCTCTTGTGCATTTTCTTCTTCTGGCTTTTGGTTTTGAAACCAAATGAAGCCAACCGAGAAGGTGTCTCTTGGTTTTCTAGCTTCTGGGTTTGGTTCATGAAGCCATTGGCTATATATATCAACCGAAAAGAAGTGAATGGATGAGATATCAATTCTCTGAGAAGCTCTTCTTCTACTTATATTCGTTGCTCACCAAACAGAGATTAGGTTGGGTAAATTCTGTGAACTAAAAGGCTTGGCATTGCACCGGAGGAGACATTTTTTCTGTTCACAGGAAGCTTCACTGACGGAGAAGAAGGAGGCTGTGATTTTGAGTTTCAATCCAATCTTCTTCAATCTTCACGTTTTGAGGCTCCAAGAGGTATGTTATTTGGCCTCCACCATGCTTGCATGCTCTGTGTTTAATGTTTTTGTCTCCATTTATGTCCACTGTATGCATGCTCTGTTTCTGCCATCACCTTCAGTAATATTATCCTAAAATTTCTAAAAAATTTTGTCACCAATAAATTTGCCTTCGTAGCTAACCCCTCGCTAAGTAGCAAGGGCTTAGTAAACCGTCACTATTTGCGTAAGGTTAGCTATGTCAGGTCAACCTCTCGGTAAATTGTCCCTCTTTTTGTTTGGCCACAGAAAACACTCTCTAAATAGTGATAGTCTTTTAGTTGTCGCTAAATTCCGTCGCTAATACCGTGTTTTCTTGTAGTGTATTTTCTTTCTTTTATTTTTTAGATAGACATAGGAATCAGCATCACAAACCTAGTTCCTTCTCTCTATCTAAACCGAATAACTCAATTTTTCCCCAAATTCACCCTACTTTCACTACAAAAAAAAAAAACCCCCGAATGAGCCCCTCAAACCCTAATTTAAGAGACATCCCACAAACCTATTGAAAGAAAATCAAAGATGGATTCAATTGGACAAGATTTCTGGTGATGGAAATGAAATCACTGTGTAGGTAGCAGGAATTTCAAGCTTCACATTGGCAGGGGAAGAAAGGAAGACGACCTTGAACCTTTTGGAAAGTTACCTGTGAAAGCAACATACCCCAATATGAGCTTGTCCGTGACTTGCCATTCCCATGGAAGAAACTTTCCTTGCGTATTGATTCATTCCCGATAAATGCTTGGTTCTATTCCCTCCCTCTAAGTGATGAACCTTGATTGTCAAGCTGTACAGAATCCCTAGGAAGTAAAGCTATAGGTGGCACAAGAGGGGGTGGAAATTTCCTCCAATCAAAAAATATTTTTAAAAAGTGTCTAAATTGTTGTACTTTTTTTTAAGGTGTCAAAAATATTTTTTGTATTCTAACATTTTTTTGTTAATATCTAGAATATATAAAATATTTCAAATCTTTACTTTTAAAGTGTCCCCATGATTTTAGATGAGAAGACGCTTTTATTAAAAAGCATCGTCGATATTTGACATTATTTAATAACATGTCACTTTTTTAAAGAGTGTCGGAAATATTTTTAATATTACAACGTATTTTTATTAATGTCGAAAAAAGTGTAATTAATATTTTTAATATTACGACGTATAATTAAAAAATGATATGGGATTTTTTATTTGTCAAGTTTTCATTTCAAATGTCAGGAATATCTTATTATAAGGATACTTTTAATTAATGACGTCAAAAAAGTGTAACTAGAATAGAGTTTTGTTGTAGTGCTTCTTGTTGAAAACTATAGCAACCTGTAATGGAGGCCCAGCTAGGCATATGGCTGAGAAAATGGTAGATGAAGGGAATGTAGTTGCGATTTGAGCAACCCAACACTCTATCAGAAGCAAGATGTGATCGACGAGTTCAGATCTGAGTGCTTTGTCAAAGTTACTGTTTCTAACTGTGATGACGGAGCAGAGGTGGGAGGAATTATGATATGGGTGGATGGTAGAGGGAGAATGTGGTTGAGAAAATTTTGATGAAGGGATTGCAACTACAATTTTGGCGAACTCAGAAGCAGAAGGCCACCGATGAGTTCAGATCTGAGCGTGCTTCGTCGACCAAAAGGCGAAGCAGGGGTGGGAGGAAGAGGCAAGGTGAGTGGATGGTAGTGTGTGTGTGTGTGTGTGTGTGTGTGTGTGTGTGTGTGTGTGTGTGCATTTTTTGCCTGGGTTTTGGCAGGCAACTCAAAATTTCAAAAATGGAGAAATTCTTAGCATTTGACAACCGTGGTTAACCAGGGTTGGGTTGGAAAAATGAGAAAACAAGAAAATACATCAAATTTGAGTTTTGAAATATTTTATTCCAATGGGACAGGTGTCAAGCTCTGAGGGTGACTGGGCTCACCCAGTGCATAGGTGGAGCCGTGCACTGGGTTCATGTAAGAAATTTTCATTTAACAAAGTAAATGGTCATTTGACTCTTTGAATTTGGATTGGAACTTGAAAGAGATTGAACCAAAATGACACAGTATAAAAACTTGCAAAGGGTGCATTAGACGATGGGCCCAATCCTATAGTTGAGAAAAGTACTATGAAGTTTACTCTCTTATGGAAATTCATATATGGACCTGATCCACGTGAATCAAGTACATTAGCATGTTGTACTCCATGCAATGTAAATTGTATAGTATAACCTACTAATGCATCCGGACTACATGAACTCGGTCCACGCAAGAATGTCTCACTCTCTTAAATAAATCTTCATTTCATTATTAAAGGCAATATTATTCATGGTGTAACACTACAAAAAAAGGAAGCAAATACGACATCGACAAAAATGACGGTCAAAAAATCGTCGTAATAAGTTACTTTATACAACGGTTCATAAACTGTCACAATAGATAGACCTAATATGACAGTTTAAAGCCAACCGTCGTATTTGGTAGACCTAATACGACGGTTGGAGTTAGACTGTCGTATTAGGTCTAATTATAACAAAACCCACCAAAATTATTTTAAATTTTATCTGATTATTTTCAAATTTAGTCACAATACTTTTGGTAATGATTACAATAAATTTAATTGTTGGATCATTAGTTTGATATCTTTATATTTGTAAATACACTAAGATATTCTTTCTATTTTATAGATATATTACTGCACAAATATGATAAAGTAAAACGAATGACTTTCAAATTTGGTCACTAAACTTGTTTTAACTTTATAAATATATCTAATGGTTAGATCATTGATTTTTTAAATAAAATTTTGTTTACATCTTACGTTTTCATATATTTGTATTAAAGAGCTTTAAATTCATTTTAATTATTAGTTATTCTATTATATATATATATATATATATTATTTATATACAGTATAATATATCATTATTAATTAATGAATATTAGATTAATATGTTATATAACATAAATAAATTTTTAATTACAAACATACGTATGTATGTGTACATATATATCTACATATATAGAGCTAGCTAGAGTATACTATCTGTTAATTATTACATTAATTATATATATAGATATTATATCTATAATTTTTATTGTAAAAGTAAATTTTATATAATTTTATTTATCATATTAGTAATATATATATATAAATAATTTTTTTTAAAAAATTTATTTTTGCAACCTCATACGACGGCTAACGAATAGTTGTCATATTAGAGGCATTTAATACGACGGCTAATGATTAACCGTCGTATTAAACGCATCTAATACGACGGTTAATCATTATCCATCATATTAAACGCATCTAATATGACGGCTAATGATTAGCCGTCATATTAGGTTATTTAATACGATTGTTATTAAAACCGTCATATCTGCTCAAATTACAATTAGTATTTCTTCGCAACTGGCTGTAGACATGAGTAAAATCCACCGGGAAAAAGAGAGAATTTTCATGAGAGAGGGACGAGAACGTGGAAAAGTAAATAGGTCGGCTTTCCTCAAACTTCAAAAGCTAATCTGACTTCCCTCATTAGAACTGGACACCTCCACTACCAGGTGTGATCAATCTCAACACGAATGCTGGTTTCAATAGTCATTTTGGTAAGGCTGGTATTGGCGAGTTTAGTTTGAGTGTTCATCGATTAGGTGGATCTATATACTCCGGGGTGGTGAGACGAAGTGTAGTGCAGTCTAGTCAGCACATCTATTTTGGGTATAGACTCTAGCGCATTCCATTTTCAATTTCGGCAGGTTATTTTGCTCAACTCCCGCGGGTTCTTTTCCGATGGGTTCATTTGCTCAACTCCGGCGGGTTCTTTCTTCTCCAAAAGACATCGTTCTTCCCTTGTGGTTCTTCTCTGGCATGGCTTCTGGTAAGTGTTTCCGGTTGAGCAAAATTCTCTTCTTTCTTTTTTTTCATGGAAGTGACCAGGCTGTTAATTTGGCATTCTTTACTTTTTTGTGGTGTTTGTATGGTGCGCATCTAAGATAAGGGGTCCAATCCGAGGGGAGGAAGGATACATCATCCGATTGTCTAAAGAATTCAATTTCATGGCAAAAGGGTCTCTATCTGCAGATGCAATTGGCTTTTTACATCTGACATATACTTCAATACACTTCTGTGGGTAATTTCAATATTTGCTTTTCCTTCTCATTTCCTTATCTCTTCTCTGTAGTTAGCCTTCAAAATGTTGGTTTCTCTTCTAAGAGCTGATCTATGTTGAAGCCTTCCTTCTTCTAGTGATTATCTCTTGTGCATTCTTGCTTCTTGTTTCAATTATTAAACATCCCAAAAAAAAGCATTTTTTGGTTGGAACAGCTATAAATGGGGTTTGAATTATTATCTCTGGATTAAGTTTCCTGCTCGATCAAAATGCTTTGAGCAAGTTGTTTATAATATTCCAATAAAATCTTTATACACCATTTCACATAGTGTTCACAATGTATGAAATATCCCCAGATCCATAACTCACAGTCCAAAACCAGTTTAATACTCATCTGGTATAGGAGGCACTTGGTTTTCCCTTATAGCTTATCTAAAAATTTGTATTGATACAACTAGCAAGTACATTTTCTCATGGGAAATTTGATGGAGCTTAATCTAGTTATTCAAATGCTCTTATCTGCTTTTTTGCTTGTAACTATACAGAAGTCGATGTGAACCTTGCAAGCAACCTACATATTTGATAGGAACAATTGGCATTATGTTTAAGATGTGGTGGTGTTAAATTTACCCTCTGAAACTCTGGTAGTCCAAGTTGCTGAAAAATCCCATGTGGATGAAAAGAAAGCTTATGTCCCATTTAAGTGCTTACTTGGAAGATGATCATTGTAGCATACATTTAATTACCAACAACTCTTCATAGGGAACAAAAAGTTGAATGCAATGCTACCAAAGAAGAGTTCATATATAAGGCTTTGCTTATAGTATTTAAGGAATGATTGTTTGTCTATGCAATTGCCCTGCCCTATTGATATGCTCCTAGATCGTGGAGTCTTACCTTTGGTATATGCAACTTCTACAACTTGGGAAGCTTGAATGATGCATAGTTTTCTTGAACAACTCAATAGCATATTCTACAGCTTCAATACCACTTCTCATACTAGGTTCAGAAACAATCTCAAGCAAATTCACCCCTACCCTTAAATATACCTGCAAGAGAAAACTGATAAACAATTGACCTACCAAATATCTCAGCAAATTAGAGCATAACAAAACAACTTTTATCCAATAGGCCATTTTTCCTAATGAATAAAGAAAGCAAACCATTTATGATGCTAGTCGATATAAGCTGAAGGACACTATATTTAGTAAGCTAGAATGCCACAGATAAAATGCAAACACAAAGGGACTAAGTGAATGCAATGCAACCTCCAATGAGATGAAGAACATGAAAATTAAAATTTGATCAAGTCACTCAGCAGAGAAAAGCAATTCAAACATATTCTAGAAATTTAAGAATCACCTAAAAGGATGAGTTTAGTATTAAGAAAATAGTTATTGCTTTTAGAAAATTTCCTAAAGAAAAATCATTCTACCAATAATTTCCTTCCAACAGTTGTAGGCTAACCCATAAACAATTGTAGTACAACATTGCCTCTTCCTTTCGATGGATTAAAAATACGTAAAAACGCCTATGAAAATAATGATTAAGTGAAAGAAACATCTCCAACTAAAAGGATTGCATTTTTATTTCTTGTTACTAAAGCTTTATTTCTTAGCATGTGAGTGTCCAGAGGAGCATTACTAAGATAAGAAATCAAAAGAAGACACATATAATTATGATGATGACAATGAGATAGGTAAAATAATATTGTCTTGATCAATTTCATTGTTTTCCTTATCTAAAATGTGTGGCACTTTATTCTAATTAGCCAGCGAATGGCACTTTTTTATATTTCATTACTAGATTCCCGTGAGTGATAGGTGACCATTTCCGTGAGTGATGACTGATCACTTCTCGTGGGTAATGGATGATTACCTTTAATGAATTATTCATGTATGTTTTTTTAAGTTTTTTATTTGTTGACTTAAATTCTTGAGCACATCTTGAGGTGGCTTAGTACTTGAAAAATGTATATTTATAGGGGAAACTCTGTCAAAATTTTTTCAAATATTTAGAATTATTAATGTTTTTCTCAGTTTGTGCTATTAAGAGTGAAAACAATATAATATTGAAATGATTTCCATAGAGGTTCTTGAAGTTTAATGATGTTTTTAATAAAGGTTAATGATATTTTACGATATTTTGTGATAGAGGTTAATGATATTTTAATATGGTTCATAAAGGTTCAAAAACAATATGATAAGTGGAAAAATGCTTATTATAACAAAACTTGTACATTGACTGAAAATATTGATAAATGAATAGGAGGATGAACCGATCATTGATTGACTTACAAGACCGTTTAGGTGATGAATATAATAATGGATACCTTTGTAGAATTTGCGTTAAGAAACAAACCTGATAGATCTAAAATCCATTATTCTTGTATGAAATGCCAAAATAAGTATCTTTATAGTACAATAAAGGTCAAACAACATTGCTAAATATGGGGTTTCATGCGTTAGTACAAAAAGTAGAGTGTTCATGGGGAAACATACTTGTCTTCTTGCAATACAACTAGCAACATTCTTTCGATAGAAAACGAACAAGGGGATGATATGGTTGGGATGCTTCAAGATATTGGTGGCATTAGTGACTTCGATAATGCAACTAAAGCACCTAAAGATTTGAGAAAGATACATAAATTGTTAGAAGAGGCTAATATAGAGTTGTATCCAAGTTATACTAAGTTTTCTTCACTGTCATTTATTATGAGATTATTATATTTAAAAGCTTGAATGGGTGGTCGAACAAGTCTGTTGATATGCTACTTAAGCTTCTAACAGATGCTTTTAGTGAGATGGGAGAAAAAATTGCCAAGAATTACTATGAGGCTAGTAAGATAACAAATGTGTTAGGAATGGAATGCAAAGTCTTAGATGCTTGTCCAAACAATTGCATAACATACAGAGAGGAAAATGAGGGCGGACAATTTTGTGAGGTATGCAATGCTCCGAGGTACAAAAAAGAAGGTAGTACAGTTGCATGCAAGCATGTTGGTACTTTTTGTTGACTTCGAGGTTGAAGCGATTGTTCATGTCTCGCAAAACTGCATCCTTTATGAAGTGGCATCAGGAATGTCATGTGAAAGATGGAGTCTACAGACACCTAACTGATTCTAAGACTTGGAGAAAGTTTGATGAGTCGTATTTAGAATTTGCAAGTGACTGCTAAAATGTTAAACTTAGTTTGGTTTCGGATGGATTTAGTCCGTTTTCAAATATGCACATACTACATAGTACTTGGCCTATTATTTTAATACTCGTACAATTTGCCACCCTGACTATACATGAAGCAACCTTTTTTTATTCTCTCAACTTTTATCGATGGCCCCAAAAGTCCGAGAAACAAGATTGACGTTTTTTTACTACTGTTGATCGATGAGTTGAAAGAATTGTGGCTTGACGAGTGTGGTTACTTATGATGCTGAGGCAAAAGAGATGTTTTGTTTGCGTGCGGCTATTATGTAGACCATAAGTGATTTCTCAGCTTATGGTAATTTCTTTGGCTATAGTGTTCATAACCAAAGGGCTTGTCCGATATATGGTATCAACTGTTTGTCATACCGATTACCTAATGGTGGTAAATATTACTTATTATATCATCGTAGATTTGTTAAATCATCGCATAAGCTCCATAGGGACAAGGTTTCTTTCTATGGTGGAATGGAGATACGACAAGCACCAAAAAGGTGTACGGGGATAGAAATTTTGACACAGCTTCAGGGTTGTTTAACAGAATATGCAATAGATGATATGAAAATCAGAATGTAGCCTGACTACGAATGGAAGTTTGGCATAAATTCTTATAACTGGGAAAAGAAGAGTATTTTTTGGAAGCTTCCATATTGGGAGAGTAATTTGATGAGGCACAATCTTGACCCAATGCATATTGAGAAAATTTTTGTAGACAATCTGTTATTTACAATATTGGGTGACAATACTTCTTCAAAAGATAACTTCAAAACTCGTCAAGACTTGTAAGTAATGAATATTAGAAAGTCTTTACATCCAATTTTAAAACCCTCTGGAACTAGATACAGTTTGCCACCATGTCCTTATACAAGGAGCAGGACAGAAGTTGAAGTTTTTTTATCAGTATTGAAGGAATTAAGAGTTTTCGACGGCTACTGTTCTAATATTTCTCAAGAGGTAAATATGAGGAGAAAGACTGTGGGAGGTTTGAATAGTCATGATTCTCATATTTTACTCCAACAATTAATCTTATTAGCTGCTTGCACAACTTTTTCCAAGAATGTAGTGCAACTTTTGATTGAGATTACTTCATGTTTTAGGCAGTTATATTCTAAAGTTAACAAAGAGAGGCATCTTGAATATCTTCAAGACCGTTTTGCAGTTACAATCTGTCTTCTTGAGAAGATGTTCATCCCTAATTTTTTTTTTATATAATGGAATATTTACCGATACATTTGGCCGATGATGCATTGTTAGTTGGTCCAGTTCAATATCGATGGATGTTTCCGGTTGAAAGATATTTGAAAACTCTCAAGTGTTACGTGCACAATCATGCTAGACCTAAAGGTTCGATTATCAATGGATATTTAATGGAAGAATGTATGACATTTATGTCGAGATATTTAGATGATATTGAGAGCAAAGAGAATAGACCCTCAAGATATGTTGATGATGACAACCTGATGGGTAAACCAGTTGAAAAGGAAATTGATGTAATATTTGATCATTTAACATTGATGCAAACACATCGGTAGATTCTAGCCAACTCTGACATCCTTCAACCATATAGAGAGTCAATTTTCCTTTGAATCATGATATTTCATTTTTTATGCTTCTTTTATTTTAACTTCTAAATTTTCACATTTGTGTATATGCAGCCTTCACATGTCTGTCATAAATAGAGAGCATCTAAGATCTCGGTTACATGACAGACAACGTATTCATTATCAAACGTTTCACACGTAGCTTAGTCATTATGTAAGCAAAACATACACAATATAACAAGTAATTCCTCTAGAACATTTAGTAATTATAACACTTATATTTATGATAGGTTAATGAGAATGAAGAATTCCTTGATATTCCTGTTGAAGTTAAAAAACTTGCAAATGGTCATTTGAATCAAGGGTTGCACTACAATGCATGCAACGTGAATGGCTTTCAGTTTTGTACAACAACATATGAGGCTAACAAGTCAACCTAAGGTGTTATGTGTAAAGCTAATACGAGTTATTCCAGTCCAAGAGATATGAATCTCGTAGCAGCTGGTGTATTGCTTACTGATATTATAAGGATCCGATATAGTAGTAAACTAAAATTTCTATTATTTAAATGTGATTGGGTTGATGTATATCGAGGTGTTAAAGTTGACGATCAAAACTTTACTTTGGTGAATCTTGATCGTTTTTTGTACCGGAAAAATAGAGAGATGGATGAGCCATTCATACTCGCAAACCAAGCGAGAACAAGTTTGGTATTCTCGTTGTCCTAAAGAAAGAGACTAGCATGTAGTAATGCTAATGATAAGAAAAGATAATTATGATGTGTACTCAAAGAACTATGATCTAGAAACCTTTCCCGCACAGCAGTTAGATTCTTGTCCTTTTTCGCACGAAGTAGATGTCGTATAGGTTAGAGACGGGATTTTTGGGGAGGAAGTAGATTTAGATAGAAGAAGAATATAACCTGCAATTTAAATGTACTTAAATCACTTAACCGTTTATTAAATATGCTTCAATTGTTAAAATCTACTACTCAATATTAAATATTTATGTTTTGCAGATGGTTATCAAACGTTCTCAACGTGGATCAATGCAGGACGCCATAATTGCCTTGAGATCAGGAGCCAGTTCCTCACAGAGTATGGACACAAGCACAAATACACGAGGTTGGTCAGAGATCACATACAACTATCCGGAGAGGATCCAGAGATCATGAGTCCAATCAAGAGACAGCTATACATACTTTTGATTTAGGTCCTAGTTGTACAAGACCATCTTCCTCAGACCCTAGCGTCTCAAGTTTGCTAAGTTAATAAGAGATCACATACAACTGTCTGGCTGTTTTTTCTTTCTTAACTATTTTTTCTATTAATTTTCATGTTGATATTATGCAGGTTCCATGGCAAGGAGTTCTCACGAGGGTGGAAAGTTACCTTCCGGATAGGGTGAGTCGAGCTTTTGAAAGTACGATGTTAGTGTTAACCAACATGGAGAGCTTATAGAGGTAGATGTGTCTCGCTACAATTCAGTGGTGGGCTATTTTGCATGCATGAGCAGTAGGATCCCTCTGAATTATAGGGATTGGCATTCCATACCTCAGAGACTTAAGGACAAAGTTTGAGAAGAAATACAGGTAACTTATTTTACTCTACCATATGCAAAATCAGATTTTCTTCAGAAGTTAGTATTTTTTATAATTAATTATTTATTTAATACGTGCAAGGACAACACCACGATGCCACCACAAGGACATAGTGTCACAATGAAGATGCTATGCACAGCGTGGAAGGATTTTAAGTCGAAGCTGAAATAAAGATACTACATTCCTTTACAACATAGTATGAAGCCTATTGTTTGTGGAGATAAACGAGTTGATGAAAATCAATGGAGGGTATTAGTGGATTACTGGCATTTGGAGAATACACCGGTCATAATAGAAGTTGACTACTTTAATATCTCACAACTTATTTACTTTTTAATCATAAAATTGATTTATATGTTAACTATTTTAAATATTCACAGTTGGAGGCCGAGCGGAATAGACAAAATCGATCACATATGGCATATCCACCAGTCACAGGAAGAATGCCACATTCTGTTATACAGAATCATGTATTCAATTTATCTTATACACTATTCATTTGAAATTTACTTAATTTGATTGAAATTTCTCACGTATTTTTACAGATGGCATCACAAGGCCAACCGAAATCATAGTATAATATGTTCCTTGCCACACGAAGGTAGTATGATCGGCAAGCTAATGGTTTGACTGCGGAGATGATTGTAAGTAATTTTCAAATGCTTGTTTTTCTGAGTTATTAAAATATGACAAAGAGAATACATTAATCTAACATAAATTTGATATAATGTTTCTTAATTTCGTAGGAATGATTAGAGACAGAGTGGCAGGCATTACCTAAGTCTGAGCACACAGAGGAAGCGAAGGATCAGATATTTCAGAGATTGTTCGATCCAGAAACAAGAGGTCGTGTCAAGTGCAAGGGAAAGGGTCCAACACCAATCTCAGTCAGTCAATCATAAAGTTCTACTACAAATGTTGAGAAGGTCGTCAGGATTGAGTTTGAGGCACGTATGCAGAGTATATAAGATACGATGCAGGCTGAGATGCAGCGTGAGCGAGAGGCTTACGAGTCACGTATAGTTACGCTTCAGAACACCATGAAAGCATTATCGCGCAGATTGGATGCAAGTGCATTTGATGCAATGCCTATACCTTCATCTAGTGCTTCTATGGCATCTCCTAGTGTTGGTTCCACTTCTTGACCCATTGGTTCATGTGATCCTGATGAGCCTGTCCGTAATGAGTGACATACTTTGATTTCCTTCTTCTTTGTATTCGTACTACTGTTTTTGATCGAGTTCTTGGCATTTCCTACTTCTCGTACATGTAGTAATATATTTTTTTAGGATTTTGTAGATTATTTATGATTTGATTATTGAGGATATTACTTTTGAATTGTTTGGCGAAGAAGAAATTGTGTTTTATTATATTTGGTGTTGAATGAGTTGATTCTATTGTGTTTGGCTGAAAATTATACGTGTGCAAGGTCAAATACAAATAAAAAAATAATTTTAAAAAAAACTAGAACAATGGCTGCAACCGTCGTATTTGGTTACGGCTTAACAGACCAAATACGACGGCCATAGCCATCGTATTTGTGATCAAAACCGTCATATTTGTTGATCAAAGCCGTTGTATTTGCTAATCAAATACGATGGTTTGATTAAACTAATACGATGACATTTTGAACCGTGTCAATAAACCTTCTAGCTGATCAAGACGACCCTTTTGTACAACCGTCGTATTAGCCTAATACGACGATTTTGTAGCCGTTGTCATCCAAAAGCAACAAAACCAAATACGATGGCCTTATAACTGTCGTTTAGCTGTTGTATTTGTTAAATACGATGGCTATGTGATCAAATAATACGACGGCTATGGCTATAATCGTCGTATTTGATGCTTATTTTAGTAGTGTAAGTGGATAGCAAGTCGTTTCAAATTAAATTTGTGAAAATATAATAAAAAATTATAATAAGTGGATAAGAATTAAATTGAGATGAGTTTTGTAAAAAATTACGCCATCCATTTCAAAATTATATTTATATAACCTTTTGCATACAAATTGAGAGTGTTGAAAATAATACAACAAATCAGATATAGTTCCAATTCTACCTCTATTAAACACATTAAACCTATTGCTTGGTAAAAATTTCCAAGAAACAAGAAGAAGAAAAAGTTTTGAGAAATTATGTAGTTGATTTAGAATAAATATGAGTAAAACGAAAAGAAACTAATCATTAGTTCTAAAAATATATAAACGAACATCTATTGTAAAACAAAATAAAAAAGTTAGTACTATATAAACATCTATTTTGAAATGAATGGAATATTAAATATGTGGGGTTGTATGGAGTCTAAAGAAAAAGAATATGATATGTTGTGAGTATATAACAATTTTCGAAAAACAAAAATCACATAAAACAATAATATATTTGAATTAAAGTGAAATTTTGGTTAGAATGGGATTGAAATTTTTCAATCCAAATACAGTCTAAATATGTAGAGTCAGGTGGCGCTCAAAGTGAGGTCAAAGAAAGAATATAATGTGTTATGAGTATAAAATAATTCTCGAAAAATAAAAATATATAAATTAATATTTTTTTTAAATTAATGTGATGAAAATCCCAGTCCAAATACACCATATGTGAAAAAGAACTTCATCACTTCTAAGATGCCTCACTTGCAAAATCTCTCCTTCAATATTTTTACCCCCATATACCTGCAAAATTTCAGATAAAAATCACAAACAAGAATGAATTAGTCCAAAGCTCACGGGAAAATTTGTGCAAAAATTACCTTCCAAGCATCATAACAGTAGCTTGAGGGTTAGTTCCAGGAGAGGAAATGAATGTTGAACCATCGATAACCCTTATAGAGTCCAAGCCAAAAACCTTATAGTCTTTATCCACCACTATCCCAACTTGGCAACCTCCGTGGTAATGCCATACTGTTATAACAGTGTCCTTACAGTACTGCTCCAATGAAGTTGAGGTATTGTCATGCTTTGGCCTTAAGTTCAATGGAAATCTCGCAGTTGTATTGAGAAGAGTATAGAAGGAGAGTTCGTCGTATCTGAATTTAGAGAATGACTTGGATTCAATTATTTTCTCTATAAGTTTGATGCTATTAACGTATCTTTTTAGGTCTTCTGGCTCTTTGAAGTAGTTAAATGTCACCGATGGATTATCGTCTGGGTTGCGATTTCTTAAATCCAGATGGCCGGATGAAAGAGGGCCAATGATTTTTTATATGATGTTTCCAGCTCTGATAGATTCTTCGTCTTCTTCCTTCATGGCCAGAACAACTTTAGCCATAGCTTCCGGTGTTCTTTGCTTTGGTGATAGCTGCAGCCAATTGATTTGTATCAATGCTGTATGCTATCTCATTTTTGCAAGTAATGGCAGTTCATTAAGAGGGATATATACTAGTATATCATTATTATATAACTAGTCTATGTACCGTTTTTTTTGGGGGGGCTAGATAACTAGTCTATGTACCTTA
Organism: Voacanga thouarsii; assembly: GCA_026120185.1. Lineage (NCBI taxonomy): Eukaryota > Viridiplantae > Streptophyta > Magnoliopsida > Gentianales > Apocynaceae > Voacanga > Voacanga thouarsii. The sequence goes on from JANUWF010002336.1 coordinate 312,945, forward strand.
TTTGATACTAATTGTGAGAAAAAATCTATGCCACTGCTAGCCTCAATGTAAAATCCAAATCGAGTGATACCGACGGCTTGAAGGAGAGATACTTCAACGGGAGCTGGAGAAGGTACAATGATTCCGTTCATGGAGTTATCGGACATGCCTCGGCCAACCGAAGGATGGTCCAAAACAACTGTAATATGGTGGGATTTTAGGTGCTTTGCTGGCCCAACCCCACTCAACATCAAGAGTTGTGGGCTTCCGATAGCACCGGCACTGAGAATTATTCCGTTCTTGCTTCCACTCTTGAGATATGCTTTGTGCTTTTTCCCCGAATCATCTCTAAAGACCACTCCAGAAGCCACTGGCCTCGACTTTGCTGGATGAAATTGCACCCACAATAATTACAGTAAGAAAAAGTTATATTCTTATGCATCTCGTGGATGCTTATGCTTATATGGAAATGGTTAGAAGTCCATATGGATCCATCCTTACCTTTGGTTCGGAACAAGATTTTTAAGTACAGAAGCATGCAATAGAACCGTGAGTCTACTAGGATTTGCGTACTCGAGCAAATCAGCAGCTGTGTGTCGATGCCCTTCTTTGTCATAAATTACACCTCCAAACCTTGGTCCCATACAGATGATCATAAGTAAATCAACTGTAGGGCAGTACACCCACCTCCAATACTTCATCTCTTATTGCCGACTGCCACTGTTTCAAAATAGGCTCAAACGTCAACTTCTTTTCCACCCACTGGTAAGATTCATTCACTAGCTGCTCATTCAAGCCTGCTTTCCTCACAAAATCAGCCTCAGCCCGCGTGTAAAAGCCGGCGTTTATGCAGGTTCCACCACCTAATACACGGGGGCGAGCATTAATCACACCATCCTCAGATATGAAGCGCTGAGAAGGAGATGATGGAGAGATGTCACCAAGTGCTGCACCAAATGCACTAATATTGGTAATGTTGGGATTGCCATAAGGTGAGCCACCACGTTCCAGCAGGAGAACACTGGAATTCTGAGCGAGTGTGGCGGCTAATGGGCAGCCCGCGGTGCCTCCACCTACAATGATGTAGTCATAATATGACACCAGCGGGGCTGATGTTGCTGGGCGCAAGAATGTGTACTTTGGAGCTGCAAATAAGAGAAAAATCAGTGCATTCGTAAACACAAGAGCCAAAGAACACATAATTTGGCGCTTATATAATAATTGAAAACCGTAAGAACGAAATCTTTGGTGTATGGCCATTTAAAACAACTTTAACAGTATTCTATTCCTCTTCCAGAGACAAAGAAGGTATGAAAGTAAAGTATTCCAATGATTGCACTCCAGCAATTCTCCGACAAGCCCATTGGTGCTATTCTGATCACGAGGTTTTCTCTTCGTTTTGGTGCAAAATGTGGACTGATGGTAGTCCATTAAATAGAAAACGCCCGGATCCCACTTGGATCTACATTTAGCAGACACAGAGTGCTGGTGAAAACAAGCACTGTTAGGTATTGCTTCTTTTTTAAATACGTCCAAAAATTTATATTTTTATTATATTAAAATATTTATCAATCTCACAAATTTAAAATAAATTTATTATTTATATTTTTAATTTATCCTTTTTTCAATTAAAAATATGTACATTCTCAATAAATTATTAATGAATATATAAAAGAGAATAATCAGTAGATGTTTATTTTTATTTAGAGATATAATAATTATTTTTTATATTATAATTATATAAATTTTAATAATTTTTTAATCTTTGTGTCATGTTCTAAGTCGACATAATTTTTAAGAGGACGGAATAACCTTTATCCACGTATAGAGATACTGGATATTCAATAATTGTGACAGCAATAGGCTGGTTAGATGTATTGTACTTCAAAGGGACAAAACAGGTCTGAAATACTCATAAGTGGAAGATGGAGCGCCATTAGGGTTTGCTTCATGCATTGTTGCCATGCAGAAAAAAACAGTTTGCAAAATTCTTGAAGAATTTGAACATCATCTGAAATTAGTTCATCAAAGAGACGAAAAAAAAGAAGGGAGAGAGAGAGTCCATAATACATCTTCCCAGCAAATTATCCACTTTAGTATGTAGGAGCGAAACTAAAAACTTGGAGTTGAGAATGGGTTATATAAAAAAATATTTTAGATGATTTTAAAGAATAAAGGATAAAATTTAAAAATAAATTTTAAAAAAATTTAATTTTACTAAAATAAAATATTTAAATATTTTTTAAAAGCGACCACTACCCCTATCCCCTCTATCTGTCCTTGCCCACTGCCTATATGTGATGGTCCCGGCCCAGCCTCCTTCCGCCGCCCAGAGCCAAGCAATTGGGGATACAAAATACATAAAAGACTAACTACACAGGCAACAAACTTTTGTATAGCTCATAAGACGCTATTTTTAGAGTAATATTATACAATCAAAAACTTTAAGATATGGATAATTTTCCAAATATAATTTAACAGTAATTGTAACGTGTTCATCAATCACACTAATTGGTTGTGTAGTAAATTAGCAATGACACTGAAATGGTGATAAAATTTGCCAATCTAATCTATAGTTTTAGCAATTTATATGCAAATCTAAAACTCACTGAGTATTATATATTCATCAATTTAGGTTCTATTTGATAAAATTAAAATTTGAAATTAAATTATAAAAATTAGAGTTTGAACCTAAATTTTTGAATTAATTATAATTTAATTTTATACTATATTTTATTATAATTTAGATTCAATTTGATAATTTAATTAAATATTTAAAATTAGTTACTTATTTATTTAAATGTATTTGATAACAAATATTATTAAATGTTTAATTGTTTTTCTTAAAAAATACTTAATTTCTTTCATGTATTTGATAAAAGATTCTTGATAGTATTGCTTAATTAATTAAGATATCTTAAAATTCTATTATAAATTTTAAATGAGATAAAAATTACTTAATTTTGAAATTTGAATCTAGTAGATAATTGTCTAATTATTATTATTCTTTTCTATCTGATAAAAATTATAATAAAATATAATATAAAAATAAATTATAATTAATTCAATCTTCAAACTAAAAGTTGAGATTTCAAAATTTAATCTTCATAATTCAATTTTCAAATTTCACAAACTTAATTCTTTTATTCAAACTTCATTCTTCATATTTCAACCTTATCAAATGAGTCTTAGTCTAAATAAAAGAAGAAAAAGAAATAGATAAGTATCTAATATATTCAACTTTTAAACTTTAATAACTTTTATTTTACTTAAAATTTATAATAAGATTTCAATACGTTTTAATCAATATATTAATAATGACAAATGTATTAAAATAATTAAACATTTAATTAATTAATTTTAAATATGTAGTTGAATTATTAAGTATGACATTCTTTATCATCTTCCCCTGTGGCTATTTGTATTTGTTGGCACCAGATATAAATTCAAGATCAAATATATTTACTTGCCCCTACATACAGTACGTAAGTTACCTCCCTCCCAAGTGTCACTTCATAAATAATTATGGCCGTAAATTTTGGCCTACTTTTGATTTAGGTATAAATTTATTAATTTCTCAAATTTTTTATTTATGATTTTATAAATATAATTATGACTATTAAATAAAAACTGAGATTATGAAATTATACAATCTATACAGTAATAAGTGATTGATTAAGAAGTGAATGTATTACACATTTGTATTTTTTTTTTTTTTCATCTTATACTTTCTCTGTCTTATTAAGAAGAGAGTGTATAATGTTTAAATATATTTTTTTTCAGCTTTATATTTCCTTTCTGTAAAAAAAAATTATAAATTTCAATAAGTATTGATAATATTTTTTCAATACCATACCTATTTCAGTTAATGTTATTTGTTCTCTCTCTCTCTCTCATGCAAAATTTAGGATTATAATCCATCTAGTTTGATCAAGTGCATTTTAGATTACCTGAGTTGTAAAATAGATTATTTTTTAAATTTTTAATTCTTATACATAAATATATATTAAAAAAAACGTATATTATGAGAGCAAAAAATATGATTCATAAATAAAATATGAATATAAAATTAGAATTTATCAAACAACTATTTGTATATAAACTAAATAAAAGTACGTTTTAACATATACTATCAAAATTTGATGTTGTTGTCAGTGCCTTTCATCATATCGCACCAAATGCTATCGGCAAACTTTCTCCTGTGATCGATACAAACTACCAGTACAAGTAACTTCTGCAGCACAAAATCCCGGGCACGTCACTCTTTTCTCAACGTCAATTCATGTGATATAACTCCACAACCATTGACTGCAGGAACCAAGGATTCAAGAAAAAGGTTATTTGGATCAAGGTATTTTCTTTGCTCAAGTAATTAACTAAAGCTAGTCTTTTTTCCAACATCAGATAGCTAACTCTCAATTTTATTTGACCATATAACAATCACAGAACCACATTCAGAAATTGTGAATTTTGGGACTTCGTTGATGGGATAGCAAGAGAGGAGGTTTAGCAATCCCCAAAGTTCAAAATTTACTCATAATACAAATGAGAGAGACAAGATTGATGAACTATTACCCGAAAAAAGAAAAAGATATTTACAGTTTTGGTACGCAAAACTGAGATCGAATCACAAGAACCAACTATAAACAAATCAATGAATAAACGGAAATGAAATGGAGTGAATGAATGGAGAATGTTGGTGCCTCAAGTGCTAAACGTACCATCAAACTCAGGAGCATCAAATCAGTAGAGAGAGTTATAGGTACAGAAGGTGGCAATAATGGATACTAGGCAAATAAGCAGTGAAGGAAGAAGAGTAGCATTCAGAAGTCGACTCTCCCCTAAGTATCCAGCAAGTGTTATCGTGCCATCTGCAATCACCCGTGCAATTGTACCAGCTTCTGTTGACAGCAGTCCACCATTGTAGGTTCCGCGAGAAAGCCTTGAGGACATGACTCGAGAGAGAAGCGACAAATTGACCCCTGAGACAGAAACCAAATTATTTCATCAGCAATGAAGAAATAAAGCAACAAAATGAGGAATTAAAACAAAGGCGCATACCTTCTAGTACTTCAGCAGAAACAAACATTATTAGCCCTGAGCAAACATACTGCGGCACTGTGTAGGGGATTACTACATGAAAACTTAGGAGTATTCCCAGAAAAACCACTATTTCTGAAACCAGCAAAATTTGCCTGTGAAAAGTAATGATGAGAAAAAAACTAATCAGAAGATCTTTTTATACAAAACGTGCTTCTGTCCATTACTACAAAGATGCTCTGCAAATACTTAGCAGGCGCATTACAAACTGCATAAGTAACCCATCAAGCCTCTAAAAACATTTGGAAACTAGTACATCAGAAAATATGGCACCAGGAATCAACCCAGAGAACTGTTCAATAGGTACAGCCGATAGAAGAAAAGCATTGAAAGATAGTCCAACAAGACTAGCTCATGGAAAATTCCATTAAAACATATCAGCATAAGTATTACAATTTACTTGCATCATTTTCATTCTGCATATAGATATGGCACAGAAACAGGTAGGGATAATTAACTAAAAATAAAACACAAGCTTTATCAGAAGTGCAAATAACTTGTTGCTTAGATAGATCTAACCAAGATGAAGCATTATGCCGAAAATATTTCCTTGCAGCCAGCTTATACTGACCAATCTCAAAAGGAAATATCCTTCTGATACAGAAACAAAGGGTTTCATTTAGAGAAAGTGTCTGTGAAGGGAAATCCTTTAGAAAAATGTGTTTAGGATGACATCATACAATCATAGGTGAGATTCCAAGAATCCTTGTATAATACACAGGCATTTTTTAGAGATTGAATTAAAACTAGACTAAAATATAGAACCAGAATCTAAATTACGTTCTTTGCTTTAGGGTTTTTTCAATAAATAAACATTCGCTGACATTTTCTCCCAATAGGCTCAGCTGAAACCAATGAAAAGATTTCATAAACTTATACTTCATTTCCCTGCAATTTTTTCCCACCCAAGCGAGCACTAATTAAAGAGGACCATAAGTTTATGTAGATGCAGGAAAAAAATAATGACATTACTGATGATGACAAATATATTTTGGAGAGATATAATCCTAATTGCAACATATTGGATTATCAATAAATGATTTCCAGACATAGAGTACAATATTGCAAATCAACAATGATATCTAACCTAAGCACTTGATTTTTCATTTTAAGAACACACAGCTCCAAAACATATGTCTATAAGGAGAGATAATTTACCTGTCCTCAAACATGTTGCTTATGTAGCTTCCAACAACAACATTTACTGGTAGAACTGTTAGTCCAAGGCAAGCAAGGAAAATTGCAACAGTGCCTGTGGACCAATTAAAGTAATATGTTGTGATAACACTAGATTCTGAAAGCAAAATCTCCATTGCATACTTCAGCATGAAGTAAATCAATAGCTGGACCTGAAAGTATAAAGCAGTATACTTTGTTAGCATCTATAAAAATGGGAACTGTTGGCCAGCATCGCAATACATGCAATCAATTTTTTGTAAAGAACAAAAGGAAAGAATAATATATATTCCCTTGGGCTCAAAGGGGGAAGAGGAAGCAGAAGGCAAACCAACTTAAAAAAATCAAAATTGGTGCAAATCATACAATCTACATTACTAAACCAAATTACTTGCAACAGTTGATGATATTCCATTACATAAACTATCAAGAGAAAGATACCTGACATCAGACTGAGAGAGAATGCAAACCATCAACATAAAAAGATAAACAAAAACAGAAGTGACATCATTAACTGGCAAAATATGGTAAAGGAAAAACTTCACATCACTTCCAAAGAATCCAAATGAAAATCAAATGTAGTTGCTCACATTTCACAACCAAAACAGAACTTTGCTCATGTAAGTTTGGCTTGATTATCCAAATGACATTTTGTTGAATCTCAACACCATATCAAGTTAACAAACTTCATATTCACTTCGCTTGGTGCACCATTGAAAAGGAAGCAATAGGAAGATATTGGCTACAGCGGTGACTATTGTGTCCCAACTGTAGCTATCCATACAAACACAAACACACATAAAAGCGGTGATAGAAAGAGTTAAAAGATTATTCCTTACACATGATGCTCCAACCCCCAAGGAGGAAGAGAGATAAAAAGGGGTAAGGTTTCACAATAATTTCAATCAACTTATAGCCTTAGTTAGAGATAAAAAGGGGTAAGGGATCATAATGATTTCAATTAACTTATCACTATACTTTTTTCTGTCCTGGATAACTTCTCTGAAAATAGTTATTTTTATTTTCATTAGATTCAGTGGTTAAAATCTTTATTCTATGAAAGCTTTTTAACAGTAAACCATGAATCCTACTGGAAATTCAGAGTCCAGAGAATTTCAGAAGCTGAGTTAAAAATATACCTTCACAGAAGGTGTAAGCAATCTATATGCAGATCCTATAGAGTTGGCTGGTTGATGAGATTCCTCAGAAGCTTCTTCACTTCCGTCATATTCTTGGTCACCCTCCTCATCTTGTTGGTTCTCCTCTGAGGGCAAAAGCAATGGTTGTGCAAGGCCCTTTTCAAGTGTATCCGGTTGTGCTGTCATCCACAATGTTTCACATAATGTCCTTGGTAATGTATCTTTGAAAGTGCTGAAGTGGGAAACTCAAGGAAACAGTTGATGGAAAAATTCCAGCATGGGTTAAAAGAAAGAGAGATGGAGAATGCCTAAAACTTATTTGGCCCACAGGTTATTATTGGAACCTTCATTTTATTTTTAATCCACAAATATCCATGATCAAAAGTAAAATTCAGAAATAAACATCACAAAACTACTTAGATATAGCCAACATCTAATAATCCCCAAAACTCTTTCGTGTATGAAGAGGGTGGCGGGGAAGAGAGAGATTTAAAATCAAATAATTTAAGTAACAATTTACAATTTGGGAAGTGGAAATAGAAATGGGTGCTGCTTCAAATTTTACATAAGTTTATTGGGGAAGTCACTATATCTCTCAACAAGCTTGTCCTATAAACCTACACTAAGGAACAAGAAATAGTACGTTACAAGAAACTGCAAGCAATTCATGATGTGGCCAGACGTAAGGCTGTCCATTCACAGGAAAAATATCCCTTTTTTTTTTTTTCCCTCCAAAGAAGGGAATCAATGTCAGCTGGGGCTGCCACTGGTTACTTTTATTTACTGAATTGGTTTCTTTTTGTCTGCCTGTCCTGTGCACTTAGGAGAAGTTTTCAACAAGACCATTTCTTTGAAGTGGTTGTTTCATAGTATTCACTGATAAAACAGTTAATCAGCTGGATTTGGGTCCAGAAAGAAAAAAAAAAGGTATATTTTTAGAAAAGAAAAGGATTGAGCAAAGGGGAAAAGAACAAATTCTTTGGATTTAACAATAAAGTCAGGAAGAGGAAATGAGTCATAGCAACCATACCAGTTGTAGATTCTTGTGCAGCATGATTCTCATCAGTCTCATGGGAAGGTTCTCTAAATGATATCCACAACCATACTAGATAGACCAACCACGCTAAAGCCATAACCCAGCCAGGCAACGTGTCTTGATTAAATGTAAGCTTGTAAATCTTGAAATTAGTCTGAAGTAGCCCAGCTATTGCAGGACCACACGCCATTCCAAGAGCACTAGCACTAACAAAACCTGCTGAAGCTTGCATGCGGATCTTGAGTGGCACACAGTCACTGATATATCGTCGGTTAACAGCTCTAGCAGATCCAAAACTGCAGATTCCATAAAAGGGTGGAATTAGATATGTAAATGAAATATCTACTGCTATTATCATCCACCAACATTCAAAAAAGTCTGTAATGAGGGCTTTACATGAGGATGTGCATTGCCATCACCATAAAAATGAATGTATACCTAGATGGTTGAACATGATAAAACATATATGTCCGTTAACATATGCTTCTTTTTTATTTAATCTTGATACTTCCCCTTAAGTATGAGGTTCAATTTGATTTATCATGGCCTTACTCCATCGTCAGAAGTAAACTGTTCACGGGCAGAGAAGGCAAAACCATCAAAAGTTGCCCATTGTGGACAATGTAGAAGGAGAGGAACAGTATTCCATTAGAGAAATCAAATATAAGTTCAACTTTTCTATTTTTAAAATAAATAAATAAAGAAGGGAGTTGCACACCTAGTTGATTAGATTCTTGCAAGAAGTGCATCTGATCTAATCAATAACAACATGCTTGTTTTTCCCCGTGGAGGCTTGACCCACCTGCAAAGCCTCTACATGGCAATATAGACTGGCAAAAGAAAATTTTATGATTTTTCACCATACTGAACTTTGAATAATTCTTCTTAACTTTTTTATAAAGTCCACAAAAATCAAATTATTTGTTTCTTGATAACTACTAGACCTCATTTGGAACAGAAACATATAGTAATAATATTATGTTATAGGAAACAAATAAATAAACTATTGTGCAAATCATAATGTCTTATTTTGTGAATAACTGAAAGGGAATGCATATGGAATATCAAAGAATTGCACATCCAGATTTTTTTAACAACAAAAAAAGTCAACAATGAGAGCACAAATTAAACAGCATTAAAAGAGCTATAAGCACAGAAACAATCATTGTCAATAAGAAAAAACAAATTCTACGCTGAGGAGTACAGTTCCTCAAAGTTATGACCCTGAAAAACAAAAGAGAAAAGGAAAAAATTGACACGTGAAAACATGCCAACTGAAGTAAATCCACCCACACAGCAAGAGGGAGGGTTGGGAGAAAAGAAAAAGGACCATCAAGTTACTCACCCACACAATAGTCGACCAAGGAGAAGAACGGCTATTGATTTGGAATCATAAGCCAATGCATACATGGTGTTTCCCAGAAAAAGAACAATACTGCTAAAGAGCAAGGGTCTGTAGTATGATTTGTTAGACCAAGCACTGAAGTATACAGAAGAGAAAACCTGTGCAACAGCCATAGCTCCAATTACAATTCCACAGACTGTTGGAGCGGCACCTAGGCTCATTGCATAGTCATCAGCTGTAGGGACAATAATATATGTATTAACCATATAGAGAAATGTGTTTGCCAAATTCAAGAGAAGTGACATAAAGTGGTATTTTCCATCATCAACATGTTCCTCAGCAGTAGGAAACTCTTCATGCATAATAAGTGCATGTTGTGCTAAGAAGTTGAGGAAATTTGTTGAATGTGATAATCTATCAACAGCTGATTTTATTGAATCAACTACAGGATCCTGCAAACAGATCATAAAACAGAAAAGCACATAAAGCAAACACCAAGAAGTTGATAGCCGAAAATTTTTCAAGGTAAGGAAACAAAGAGAGAATATAAAAATAAATAAATAAAAATCTTATTAGTTGCTAGAAATACCTGAAGAGGTAGCGTAGGCTGATCATAAATTGATAAGTAACTTCCCTGACGGTCCTGAAGCTCTGCAAGATTGCGAGATACTGCGCCAACAACTGCTCCTAAACCCTGTTCATATTGTCACCTTTAGTGATACCCTATTCAGGTAAATTTTTTTTCCTTGTGCTGTGTGTCAGTAACCGAAAAGGAAAAAAAAAAAAAAAAACACGCACACTTGCATGCACACAAACAATAATATAGGGATGACAGTTTTAGGCCCAACTATCTCTGTTTTCTTTCTTGCCTAGAAAAGAAGAAATACAAAAATTGACTCCAAGAATGGGAATTTACCAAACAGAGTTCGAAAGTTATCTCATAAAAATAAAAACAAAAATAAATTGTTCATCAAAAAACAAAGGAAATGCATAAAGGAATAACAGTAATTTGTTTTCCTTCTTTTAGGCAGGTGGGGAAGGGAAGAAAGGGTATGAGTCTTCAAGTTAAGCACATTACCACATGCTTGAATACTTGCTGAAGCTGAGAATAGGGATGATTAGCGCGAGTTCTGACATAATAATCAGTGAACTTATAGCCAAACCGTTTGTCAAACTTCTTGAGAATCTTTCGCAGTCCAATGGCATTTATTTCAACAAAAAAGAGAAGCTTTAAAAGATCTCTCCCTACTTCTCTATAAGCTTCACGCAGTTCAGAAATTTTGGATATATCAGGCTGCTCCAGAAGAACATCTTGCTGTACATTAAGTTTGGCAATCCTGCTAGCAAGTAACCCTTGTTGCTCCAGAAGAAAAAGAACAATCTTCTCAATCTGTACCAATAATCAAAGAAACCAATTCAGTGATCAACTTCTCAATAAGTCACTTGCATTCCCCTCTAACTCACTTCAGCATTTTGCATATGTTCCTGTGAATATTATGTACAAATACGCTAGTTGGAACTTTGACTTAAATGAAAGTGTTTTAGAAGATTCCAGAAGCCTGTTCCAGTCACTAATCCATTAACCAATCATTCACCGAATGGTCCTTTTCCAGGATGCACAAGTTTCTATTTAGATATAATTAACACCACGAACCCATGTGAGACTAAACAATTTTACTGCATTTATTTTATTCTTCTGGCAACTAGGATTGTCATTTTATAAAGAAATCCAGATCACTTCCAATAAGCCTTTATGTGCAATCTCATGCATCTTACAATGGATAATCAAAATCAACTATGATAGAAACAACAATGCACGTCTGGCTGTGTCACCAACACAATGTCTCCTATGTAATGGTCAAATTACCTGGTTATCCAGCATGCGAGAGAAATCCTTAAGAACATTTCGTCGATCTAATGCTCCTTCTTGAATTTGGCGAGCGTATTGTTTAACCTTTTTCTTCATTAATTTGTAGTTGATATAGTATCTGCAAGAGAATAGAACATAGCACGTCACGTATGAAAAGCAAATTGGGTAATCATAGGATTGATAGAAAAGGAAGACTATAATTTAACAGAAATTGTTATCCTCTCCTGCAATCTCTTATTAGAGTTGTGCAAATAATGTGAATTGCCCTTCCTAAAAATTATTATGACCAGAGGTTCACATTTCCAGGGACCGTCCTAGAGGCTATATTTCTCCCCATAACTACCAAAATATTGATCACCTTTAATCCATATAAGCAGAAGGAACCTTTCGAGGTCAAGCAAGTTACTCATATTCCACAGAAACAAATGTTCAGACTGTCAATCTAAATATACCCACACATAATGGCATTAGATCAAGTTCTAGAAGTTATTTACTAAAAGTAATCATATATTAACAGATCATAATATACAAGCAGTTATTTTCATGACAGAGTACTGTGATCAAAAAGTACTTTTGGCTAATCAATCTGGCAAGGTTTTATGCATTTCATGTTTTCATTCCAGAAAACCAAAGACAACTCCGGAGAATAAGTTTAAAATTGATAAATATTACAACACAAGCCATACCCTTGCCATTCTTGAATTTGTCTGTCTTTCAGCTTCTTCCCAAAAGCAACCATCTCTTACTACACAAAAAAAAAATGATAAACCCATAGACAAGAATGATAGAGCATATCGATGCAATATATTATGCCTGCATATGCAAATCTTTGATATATCATACATGTGCAAGTATCCAATGCTGAACAAAGAACAAAGAGCATCTTCCGATAAAAAAGACTATACCACAGTTGGTGAAACAAGGTTTCTTAGTCAATATTCAAAGTGGAACTTGCAGAAATAATTTTGGATGGTTAGCAGGCCTTTTTATATATAGCCAGAATGTCTAAACACCTGTCAAAGACAGACATGCAACATCACTCCCATAGTTGAACAAGATTTATTGTGTTCGAGGTTAACTTGTCATGCCACCAACCCAACAATTTTAAAACATTGAAAATCAATGACCTAAAATTACAATAGCAGAAATGCTAAGATATTCCAATTGTTTTACTGAAGCAGTGAAAATAACGTGTTTTATATTTATCACAGGTCAAACAGCCGGAAGTTTTTGAAAGAACTTCACTGTTAATTCAATTGCCCTAGTATGAGTCACACGCATGCCTTCATTTGCATTTCTCAAGGTCATCAACTTTCTCAAGGAAGGGAACAAAAATCTCCTCCAGTCAACTATGGAGAATAAACAGACCACATCAAGTATTAGGGAATTAAGTTTTCCGATGAAGCAACAAAAACTTACAATTTTTCTTCATTTAAAAAAAAAAAAATTGTCAGATCTCCTCCTCTGAATAATTAAATTTCCACCGTCCATGATCTAAGAAAACTAACTCTGGTTTTTCTATTTGGGTTGGGAAAGTGGGGTTAACTTCCATGATACCAAAATTTCATGTCTTTTTGCAGACAAAATAATTGACCAATTCGAAAGAAGATAACCATACTTTTCAAGTGACTCAGACTGACAGACTTCCCTTTCGGAAATACTCCAATCTAGCAATTCTGCTCTAAAGTACAGATTGACATATAGCAGTCTCTCATATACGTGTTAACATATTAATTAATATATAAAAAAATGGTATTTATATGTATTTGATAAATTCGCAAAAGAATTCTTCCCAATATATCAAGGCATCGATCAAGCACTCATTTGTGTATCATCTAGTCCAGCTCCAAGCTTATCGAAAACATAAAAAGAGAAAAAGAGATATGACCAATCGCACGGATGATAAACCCAGAACCAAAAGGCACCACGCTACTCATGACTCTTCCCCCTTTTTGCATATTTTTTTCCTGTTTTCTCTTTCTTGTGCCTATTCGGATATACATTCATGACTTTCTCATCGAATTTCAGTCATTTCAGAGGCCAAAACATTAAAAAAAACTCCCACCTCTGCTCGTCGCAGTTTGTACACAATTCACCAGAATTACTGAACAAAAGATTAATGAGATTGTTGATAAGCATATAAACAGATGTATGCATCAAACATTTCCATGATATACATATTTAAACATATTCTTGTATCCAAAAAAGTACGAGCTTGAGTCCAAGTGTGCCTTTCATGAGGCCAATGTAAGTATAGAGAAAGATTAAAAAAATTACCCTAGACCTGTAAATTCCGAAGTAATGTTTCTCTTAGATAAGCATCAACAAACAGCCGCAGCCACCCACAAACAAAAACAGAGCAGTGTTCCTTGGCTGGCGAGAATTCAATGAAGTTTCGACCACGCGAACATGCTATATATAAAGAATCCAAACTGGCAGAAACAACTCGAGATTTGGATTCCAACCATTACCACTTTCTCAATCAACTATAGCTTTTAAAAAAAACAAAAACAAAAACAAAAAGATCGGATCTTCAACCGGATTAAACCAAAATACAATTGCAACTCCCTCCACGTTTCCACAAGAACCACGAATCACACTGCTCCTCCGCCTCCGCTCAATCTGTGCAAATACAAAAACGTTTCTCTGAGTTTGTGTTTATTGAGAGAGAAGAAGCCAACTGAAGAAGGAAAATACGGGAAGAGTGGTTTAGAGCTTATGATGCTGGGAGAACTCTCTATCTATTGGTTTGTAGCTCTCGAACGACCGTTTTAAGCTTCCTCAACTTGTTTCTCATATTAATAATTATTCGATTTTGGGAAGAATATTATAATAATCATTCTACTCATTGCGTCTGCAAAAACCATATCTATTTATTTGCGACGTAAAAGAATTTATTCAGGTTATAATTGGATTGAGATGAATTTTTGAAAATTTAATAAAATATGAGATAAATATAAGATTTAATAAAAAAAAATATAATGTATTGTGAGTGTATAATATGTTTTAAAAAATAAAAATTAAAAAATTAATATTATTTTAAATTAGAGTTTTAATTTAGATTAAAAAAAAATTTCAAATATAGTGTTAAAAACACTCTTATTAAAAATAATAATTTAAAAAGACTATTTTATAAATTAATTAATTATGTTTAATAAAATATAATATTAATTATTTAATTATTTTAATATATTAAATTTATATTATAAATTTTAACTAAGATAAAAATTATTTTACTAATATAATTATTATTCATTTTTATTTAAATTAAATTATAATAAAACATATTATAAAAATAAATCATAATTAATTTAATTTTATTACTTAGACATCAAATTTTAAAATTTAATATGCAGACATCACTTTTATAATTTAATATTTAATTTTTAATTTTTAAACTTTAATTTTATGAAATAAAATATTAAATTCATTTTATACCTCGTGTATTAAATTTTTTTTGTTAATTTAGAACATTTCTTAATTTGGATTAGCAAATGGTTAGATATTTATGATTATATTTTGAATAAAGTAGGGTAAAATACCCCAATTATCCTTGAATTTATCTCAAAGTCTCAATTCCTCCCTCCTACTTAAAAAAAACAAAAACAAATCCGCTCTTAAACTAATTAAAACATTCATTTGTGGAAAGCCATCACGTGTTATTCTCGTACCTTTTTTAAGGGCAATTTAGTTTAATCACTCAATTTCAATTCTAAAAACCCTCACTGTTTTTCCAATTTTTTTTATTAACAGGTGAATCTCAAAGATTAACAGGTAAAATCCTAAGAAAAAAATTTTAATCTCAATCCCAAAACTCTTCCCCTTTCTCTAAATCTTCCATTAACAGGTGAATCTGTGAATTTCAACGGAAATTTTTTGATTTCAATCAAAGAACCACCCTTCCTCTTTCCCCAAATCTTCTATTAACATGTTAATTGCAAAGAAAATTTTTGCTTTCAATCCAAAACCCTTCCTTTTTCCCAACATGTTCCATTAACAAGTAAATTCAAAAGAAAATTTTTAATTTCAATTCCAAAACCCCTCTTCTTTCCCTGATTCCTCCATTTCTAATTGTATCGAATCTCCAAATATGCCTACAATGAGTTGAGAGATGCCGAAGGTGAGCACAGGCCTGGAATCCATTGAGAGGAAAGAAACTGGAATTGGGAGCAAACAGAAGGAGAATGTGACCTTTCTGAATGCTCATGCTAGAAAGAAGGATAGCAATGCATTCAACAACTCTCAATTTACTTGATAAACGTGAGTTGGCGAGTGGTAGTAGTGCCATCGATATAGGAAACCTTGCCGTCATGTGGGCGCGAAGCCACAGATGTTTTGATATACAAAGTATGGCTAGTAAGTACGAATATGGGTGTGTGCTTGGTGTAGAAGATGGAGTTCAGTCAGCTGGAATCGGGTTTGGGATCGATTACTTGAGCCATTGAAGAGTTTTAGTAGTAATATAATAAAGATGGGCGTGTACTCGCCAAGAATTTGGGAAAAGAGAAAAGATTTAGGGATTGAGGTTGAGTGATTAAACTACATTACCCTTAAAAAATTGCAGGCGAATAGTAGTCCATGATAACTCCTTGTAAATATATAGGAGTAATTTCAAAAAATCCACTATATTTATATGTATTTGATAATTGGGTATTCAAACTTTTAATTTTGATACGAAATTAAAAATTCGGGTATTGTCAAAATTAAAAGTTTAGATACTTAATTGTCAAATATAAAAAAGTACAAAAGATTTATTGAAATTAATTTAAATTACTTTTAAATCTTACATTAAACAAGATTGACCTCTTACTTTTTTATTTTTTAAATTTTATTTTATTTTTATTTTCAATTTTCAAATTAAATCATACCTTTTTAAATATCAAATTAATCTAAAAATTTCTAACTAAACACAATAACAATAATATATAAAACTATAAAATTCACATATCTATCATATATTTTTTAAAAAATCTCTTTATATTTCTTTCATACTTTGTAAAATTTCTAAAAATATTTAGTAATTCGAATTATAGCCGATTGACACTGTTTCTGAAAGAAGTAGAGTTCCATCTCTTTTCTATTTCCATTGAAGAGTTCTTATGTATTTCCATGTTCATTTGAGACTCCAAAAAATAGAAAAAAATTGTAATTCGAATTACTAAATATTTTTAAAATTTTACGTATAATATATATATATATATATTATAGTTTTATATATTATTATTATTGTGTTTAGTTAAAATTTTTTGGATTAATATTTAAAAACGTATGATTTTATCTAAAAATTGAAAATAAAAATGAAAAGAAATTTAAAAAATAAAAAGTATGAGAATAATCTTGTTTAATAGAATATTTAAAAGTAATTTGTGTTAATTTTAATAAATCTTTTCTACTTTTATGTATTTGACAATTAAATATCTAAAGTTTTAATTTTGACAATTAATATCTAAAATTTTTATTTTGACAATTAAGTACCTAATTTACTATTTCGTCAATTGTTGGGTACTTAATTGTCAAAATAAAAGTTTAAATACCCAATTATCAAACACATATAAGTATAGGGGATTTTTTGAAATTAATCGAAAATAAATAGTATTGCAACTTTTATTGAGGGGGCAAACGCAAACGCTAGTGCCGTCTAGGCTGTCTTGATATTCTTCATCCTCTAAGCCTACAAAAGGAGCAAGACAAACATCATTATTGTTTCACATTCCCTATCAGGATTCAAGAGAAAAGACGAAATCACATAATATTATACTTTGTACGTATATAATAATTTTGTGAATTATTTGAATTAATTTTTTAAAATAAAAAACTTTCATTTGTTTCAACTCTAAAATCAATGTAAATTCAGTCTATTAAGCTTTATAATAATTTGTCCTTTCCAAATTATGGTTAATTCTAATTTGTTTCCCTAAATTTCAAAAAGAGTGTCAATTGATTATTTTTAAAAAAGTGTCAATTCAGTTCATCATTATAAATTGAGCCAAAATCAATTAGATAACAATACAAATTATTTTAAATGCCTCTAAATTTTAGAAAATGACCAAGTTTATCATTAAAATTATTTAAAAAAATGCCTTTTTTTTTTCTCTTTATCCCAACTAAAAGTTGGATTTACTCAACAATACAAAATTATTCATTGCTTAAATTTCGTTTTAACTCAAGCATCATGCAGAAACAAATCAAATAATTATTACATAATAAGTAAAGAAGCTTAAGGGGTATGTGTGTGTGGGTGTGTGTGTATATATATATATATTGATGGGGCAGTTGAATTTGTCTGTTTATCATGAATTGAAAATGTATCAAAGATAGTGTGACTAGTGTCCTCATTACCAAATAGAGAAAGAATGGAGAAAAAGCTAATCCAGAAAAGGCGTATCCAACAAAAGAGTGGTTGCTTTGGGTGATTCTTGATCTGTAAAAGATGAACATGGGCAGTAGTAGTGAGTTGTAGCGGCACGCTGGCACATGACCTTAGCAGACACGAAGCAGCCACACAACTCTACATATACGTCATATTTTCAAGTTCTTATCCATCTTCAATTTACTTTAATATTCTGCACTCTGCAAAAAATCTCTAGATGAACAAGGAGCAACCAATGTAGCAACTCCTTAGGGATAGATCAGGAATATATATATATATATATATATATATATATATATATATATAATCACTTAATTATCGAATTTGAAATTTGAGAATCTTAACCAATTCAAGTAGTACTCAATATATAATTTTAAACTATATCAAGTTTTATTAAACTTAAAACACAAAAACTTCAAAAATCTATTTGGGAGTGGGATCTGGGGGTTGAAGATGTTAGCTATACCATTGTTTTGGGATCATTTATCAAAATTTGAGGCTCTTTTTGGGTTCTTGAACTTTTGTTTGGTATTCAACAGCTAGAAATTCATGATTCAACATTTGCCACCTTATAACCACTTGTCAAAAAGTAGACTCAGCTTTCCCCACAGCAGCTGTTGTATAATTTTCTCCTTTAGAAATTCACTTAAGAAAAAGAAAAAAGAAAAAAAGGCAACTCTTCATACCAGACTCGGTCTTTTTCATTCATACAGGTAAGCTGCCATTGCTTGCCTGACATTCAAATTTATAGTATTTTTTAAGAGTGTTTTGAAAAAGACCGATGCATGCATGTGTTATTTATGATCTATAAGTCTCGATAAATAGAGAAAATTCACGTCTGCTTTACTGTCATGGTCAAAACAGGTCATTGCCGAGGTGAGGGGGAGAAGGTGTAGAAGAAGTAGGAAGAGAGGCAATCAAGGGAGATGGTCAGATATGGGGGCTTCGTCAATGAACACCATAAGGTACTTCTAGACGTCCGTTTGATGGGGGAGACTACAAGTCTGCAGTACCATGTTTTAGGCTATATTTAAATAAGAATCGAATGAATTTGTTAAAATTTAATATAAATGTAGAGTTCAATCATTAATAAAGAAGAAAAAATATAATTTATTGATCATTTTTAAAAAATAAAAATTATTTAAATTAAAATTTTAATTTTAATTTGGTGAGATGTAATGAAAAACGTGACCTAGGTCATGAATTTTTTGTTTTAATCATTGTGGGTCACAATGCATTCAAAATTGCACCACAATATCGACGTCCTCATCTTCTCCACCAATCCAATATCTAATATATAATATGATCCTACCTATCAAGCTCTTATCACAAAGTCCAACTTTTTCTTTTTCTTTTTTCAAATATTTTTTACTCCAAAATTCAAATATTATCTTTTAAATTATGAGTTAAACATTAGCCAATGAAACCATTACGTTAATAACAATAACGAGATTTCATTTGATAAATTTTATAAACCATTAGTTACGGAAGAATTTAGAATTAATTATAAAATATCAACAACTACTCTAAATGGCCTAATTAGAATAGTAAAAACCTCACACACAGCTACTTAAAATGAAGATTGATGGAAGTTAAGGAATAACTATTTATTTTTTAGATAGTGTGATATTACCGGTAAAATTTCGAATGTTGAATTTATTTAATTCTTAAATCTTTATCATATCGATTGCTTTTTTCTTTTTTAAACTATAATAATAAGCTAAGAAATAATTGTTTAAAATTTTAAATAATATAATAATAATAACAAAACTATAAACACTTGACTCCACAGGATATTTATCATATCAGTTGGTCTTCGTCTTCCCTTGTTTTGCTTCACATCATATGATATTGTAAGTGTAGATTTTGTCAAATTCTGCACTTGTAACTTTCAAACACAACAGTAAAAGTTTATAATAATGAGTGGATAATCAAACTATCGAACCCTTCCCGTAAATGGTTGACAAATCAAACAGGACTGGAATGATGATGGCCTCAGCTGACTCCGGCCATTACTTTTTATTTCAGACTTGTCTTCTTGAGGATCAAATAAAGTGGCTGTCCTTGTCAAACACATTTGGTGAATAATTGTTGATCTTCATAAGACATGATCACATGAAGTCTGCTCATTTGCACTTTTTCTTTTTGGTAAATCTTCAAAATAATAGTAAGTCTTACTATTCCTCGTTCTCGAAACTGAATAAAAAAACAATACGACACGATACTATAATTTTTATATTAATTTAAAATCTTTTAATATATTATATAATATACTGTTTATTATATTAATAATATTATTATATATGAAAAATAATATTTATTCACATTCATTAATCTTTTTGAATATAATAAAATATTATATATAAATAATACTATTAATATAGTAGTAAATAAGGTATTACATAATATATATATATATATATATATATATATATCACATAATATGTATATAGAGAGAGAGGGTGAGAGATTATATGAACCACAATTTGGGAAAACAGCTGTGGCTTTCAAGACCTAAGTTTAGTAGAATCTACTGATCGCAAATGATTTGCATATGAAAATAGAAATGGCAAGCCTACTTTTGTGGATTTGTTGAGTGACAATGATATGCTCTTTCTCCCACTTTGCTGCTTCATTGATGCCAACTTTTCTTTTTTGGATGTCGACTTTGAGAGACAATTTTAGCCCTTTGAGTTTGAATCTTTTTCTTTGTATGGCCTTTTATTTTAGGTTCTCACCGCCTCTCCTTTTTTATCATGTATTTTGGCTCTATTTAACGCAATGATATATTTGAAATGTAAATTTTTTTACTTAATAACCATCGATGATTATTTTGAATATTAATTAGTGAATTTATCATAATTAATAAATCATCGTCTTTTTTTCTTTTTTTTTTTTTTCTTTCTTTCCGCATGATTCTCAAATAATTTTAGTACTTGGATGTCATATCACTTTAAAATAATGGAATGGAGCATTGTTGAACGATTATTAAACCCCATTTTCCATGAGGCAATAATGAGAGGTAACACATAGAAGTATTTTCTTTCCGGAAATGATGACAAATTGGCACTCACATAAACAAAGCGTTGAAAATTTATGCTTTCTATTTTTCCCCATCTACGGGATTCATCCTATATTATTCCAGTAAAATAGCATTCCAGTAAAATTATTCCAGTAACTAGCAGAATCGTAGATAGAGAACTATATTAGCTATTAGCGACTTACCCCACCTATTGTAAAAATTTTGGAATCAACGATTGGACCATGGAAACTAGAAATACTTTTTCTTGGATTTGGATAAAGGAACAGAACCTTCACCGTTGGTAATCAATCTCTAATATACTCTATCTTTACAATAATTTCAAAATTATCTATTTAGAATTTTTTACGATCATGATATTTTGAGAAATTTTTATTTACGAATGTTATTCTATTTAAGTATTTTCTTTACAATGTCCTTCATAAAAATAGTTTATAAATAATAGTACTATATTAGAAAATCACTTCCATATCAAGATTTTCATTTTGAGAATGCTTTTACTTTTGTAACGTTTTATTAGGTAAATTATTCATTTGCCTAGAATAAATAGATGGTCTCAACACGCAATTGATATAAGACACTATTAGTATTAGTATTGGCATGTAGATCGATTCATACGGTTTCAAATCATGTAGGGCTTGTCCCACACATAGGCGGACCGATCCGGCCCTAGACTCGGCATGGCCCAAGCCCTAGGACCATGAGGCCAGCAAGCCGGGCAGGCCAGTCCCGAGCATATCCTCTCTTCTTCTCCTTCTTTATTTTTTTTGCTTAAATTGATTAAAAATTTTAATGTGCACTTGTTTTGTAATTTTTTATTATTACTTAAATAATAAAATTATTTAAAATTATAAAAAAAATACCTTGAAGTGGTGGAGGATTTGGCTTGGACCCCTATTAGTTCTATTAATTAATAAAATAAAGATTACATAAGAAAGAGATTTGATACCTAAACCTCTTAAGAGGGTTTGGCTTTACTTCTTTATCTTCTTCAAGACTTGAGTTATCTACTATTCCGTCACTCAATACTCTTCCAAAATATGAAGACTTTGCTTGAAGAATTGAAAAAATATATAAAAAAATAAATTCTATTCTAATACTTTTTGTAGAGGAAATGAAGCGAATTGAGGAGTATAAGAAAAAAGGAATGAAAATAAGAGAGTTGGAGAGAATTTGAGAGAGTTAGAGAGTGTGTTTGGTGAATTTTGAGGGTTACGGGGAAAATATAACCGTTGGTAGTTAAAATGCAAATAAAAATTTTTATTTAACCGTTTGAAGGTCAAAATATTAAAAAAAATATATATTAGTTTAACTATTAGGGGATCAAAATAAAAAAATAAATAAATAAAGAGCCGTTAAGAGTCTGTCCACGAACCAACCTGCACCCCTGGACCGAACCAGGGGCATCCCGCTACAATGCAGCCAATTCGGCTTACGGTCCCGAACCACTACAACCCAATACGCCGGCCCACATACCATTGCTAATTGGTGTTTTTTTTTCTAAATCTAGCAAGATATGTCAAAAATAAATAAATAAATAATCCTTCAATTTAGATCATTGTTCATATCTCACGTAACATAAAATTTTAAAAATATTTTTAACATATTAAAATTATTAATTAAGAAAATTAATAATAAAACTCGATGTTGTTATACCTCTTGAGTAATTTAAAGAGAGTAGTTATGAAAGTTTAAATGAATCTATTTTTATCGAAAAACTATTCTTCTATGACACGGGACTTAGCTCCCCTAAACATGGTTCCCTTGGTGAAGATGATGCACTCAAAAGTACCTCCCGTTAACTAAAATGCGAAGACGATTAGAGTCATTAACTTTTGTTCCTAAACATCTCTAGGCAGTCTGGTTTTAGCTCCAGGGGAGAAGCGAGGCAACAACCACCATCACAAAGACCAACCAGTTGACGCCTAACATCTCTACATTCTGTATGCAAGGCAAAACCCAGTGCCTGGGGCTTCTAGTTAGACACTTCATAAAGAATACCATCTTTTTAAGTGTGAGGTCTTCTAATTCAGTTTCATTAATAGCAAATTGCGCAAATCTGATATCAAAGAGGAAAACAACATCAAAGAGATCAGAGAGAAAAGCAAGGGTCCTAAGTGATAACTTACAAGGTAAAATTACCTCCTTTACTAGACAATAGCTCTTATATTTGACCATCGTCCATTATCCTAGGTATATCAAAGGAGGAGAATACATAAAAAAAAAAAGCCAATCAACAGCCAACATTCAGCAAAAGACCCAAGGCAAGATAACTTTTTTACTGAATAACAATCAGATGCCAGAAGCAACATAACCAAAGCACAAGAAACTCATTCAAGTGCACAAAAGACTGTAATAGGAAGCTTTTCTGTGTCATTCCCTCTTGCTTTTGAATGCCAAGGCTTCACATACTAATGCGTAATTTCCAATTTTTTGGGGATCCATGACAAAACAAAGCTATACCAGTCAAAATAAGCTAAATGTTTGCTATTGGCAAATAGATGTGTACTACATCAATGGCTATTTATGCAATACAACATGAAAATGGGTGAGCCCCTCAGAGCGTCTCGTTGCTACTTCCACTAAACTTCTTTGTCCACTTCTAAAATGGGACAAACAAACCTTAGTGGAAGCAGCAAAAAGAAGCATAAGAGTTGAGCCACCCTTATAAGGACTAAACAACAAGATATTTTTTTCAGTACAAAGAAAAAGAAAAGAAAATAGAGATTTCTTGCAAGGCCTCCCCCTCCTCCTCCTGGCCTATTTACCTTTTTCCCCTCTTCGGAGCAAGGGGATATTGAAGGGAAGGGAAGGGATGAGCTTGTAAAACTGTCTAAGCATACACCCCTTTTGCTACTCCATTGAATCTTCTATCTTGATTTCAGATTATCATCAAATCAACACAAGTTTCTGATAAATGAATATACTAACTCACACAGGGCTGGTGCATCAGGGTTATCACAGCAACACTAGATACAGCAAGTAGTCTGCTGTTTGTTTTTCCACCAACCATGGGATGGCCATCCTTGTGCATACTCCATACTCGTAACTCTATTCAGCATGTTGGATCTTGTGTCGCAAAAAACATACCCCTTCCCACCTCCCCACCCCCCCCCCCTCCCCCTTCCTCCTCCCAGGGGGCTGCCCTATTCTCTTTTGGTGGCCAAATGATCAAAAAGGAGAAGGCTGGAGCACTGCAACTACAAGCTTATATGGGAGGGTGGCCCACTGGCCACCTGCCTTTTTGCTAGGAAACCATTTAAAAATTTTGATTCATATGTTTTCGCCCTATCAGGAGCAATTATCGTAAGAGCATTATGTAGACACTTGTGATAAGAGAAGTCTTCGTGAGTCCCATCTTTTCGCTCCAATATAAAGCAGCGGGAATTTTCATGTTTGGCATGACATCCAACCTGGAGAAATAAATACAAGAAAAAAGTTTCAAAATGTGTGGCAAAACTAGTATGAAAACAGATTGAATGTATGTCAGATTCCAAGAAATTAATTATGAGCATTTTTGCCCAAGTACACCACAACCAGCTCTTATCATGTGTAATTCATTTCTGGCCAGCAAAATTTTACTAGGCTTTTTTGGTATCAAAGCCAGCCCACATTGTTATGCACACCAAAATAACAAAGAAAAATCAATTATATCTAGTGCTTCTTGACAATTGCTGACGAATCTCTCTCAAATTCCAAAAAGCCATAAAGGTAAATGAAATTTTACTCTTGTAATGTCTGGTACATCTTGATTTAGATGCATAAATGGAGAAGAAAACAACAGCATGATTACAGGTTAGCTTTCTTTAGATAGTTGTGGACAAATACATGTTAAAATTGACACGAGTTTTTAGTTCCTGAATAACAACACTTTACTAATCATCCCATATGGAACATTTGCCCTAGGACTAATGCACACAAATTTTGATTTAAAAACCATTTTACCATCCAAAACACCTTTTTCCTTTAACCCAGTGCTCGATTAGAATATTAGAATCCACTCCTTGGAAAGGCTGACAATTGTTTGCCTATTATAAAGTCTACACAACATCATCAGCAAATATGACCTCCTGATGCTCCTGGAGAATCGACAATTAGGCTCTCCAGATGTCAGGAAGTTCCTCGTGCAGCCCTCCAGTACATTCACACATTTCATGGTCTTAGAGATAGGAGGTTAAAGATGATTTTTTAAAACCATCCTTGGTAAACAAAGCATAACATACATTTCTGATGTTAAAGAGTGGAAAGTACATTTGTCTTTTATGCAATTACTAGCACCCTGCATCCAAAACTGGATTTCTTATGTTCCTATTTGAACCATGCAAAAACTGATGTCACACCGAAAAGAAGAGACTGAGGGATCTTTGCTATCCATACGTAATTTTCAGCTAAACGATAATCTCTTATCATATCTTTGGGAGCCAGAAGAATTGTTATTGCTAAAAAATATAGAATCATTCAAGAGACTAAACAAAAACTACAATATATATAATTATACTTTCTCTCTTGTACATATTTGTATTTACTTTACCTTGATGTCCATAATCCCAGTTCCAATCTTTGCACTTCTTCGAGGATGAAAGTATAAAGCTTTCACTACAATCACCTTGTCCTCTTCATTTAAATGGGAATCAATATCATACCTGAAGCATTAGTGAGAAATAAATTGGAGTTTAAACATCTCACACTTGAGAACTCAAAGTTAATTATACTCAAAATAAGTCAAAGAATAAAATAAATGCACCAGATGACAGAGAAAGGTTTCTGCAGAAAGGGGATATCCAAACCAATGTAAAATCAAATATACACTTTTCATAGTAGCATTGGAGAATCATGAATAACATAATACTGCGTATGCTCATCTGTATCATGGGAATCCTTCAGGTACCATTATTAATTTTTTTTTAACTAAAATTAGGGCCCGCATGAAATGAAATGTTTTTCTACACCAAAATAAATACTTTTCATCCTTCATAAACATTCATGACATGAATCACATAGATTCTTTTGCCATACACCTCCAACTGAATGTTGTGCATGCTTCTCATTTTGATCCATCCCTTTGAGAAGAAAATGAGTGCTGGCAGACCATAGTCACTACAACCAAGCCTACTCTTAGAAAACACAGAAATGGTGATTGTACAAATTACATGCCAATATCGAAATATCTAACCCATTAAATATCCCCATTTTACATGAATTCTGCTAAGGATTGATAACGAATTATGCT
Organism: Voacanga thouarsii; assembly: GCA_026120185.1. Lineage (NCBI taxonomy): Eukaryota > Viridiplantae > Streptophyta > Magnoliopsida > Gentianales > Apocynaceae > Voacanga > Voacanga thouarsii. The sequence continues at coordinate 339,230 of JANUWF010002336.1, forward strand.
ATGTGTAGGCAAGAACCAGTCATTGGAACTCATACTAATGGTCAAATAGAATCTATTAAAGAATCTATTGGAATAAAAGAAATCCGTAAAAAAGTCCCCCGATGGTCATACAAATTAATCACCGATTTAGAACAACAATCAGGAGAATATCAACTTACAAGTCCAGAACAAACATAGGCATTTTGAATAATAGGGATAAGCATCAATGTGGTGTCTAATGAACTATGGAGTCCAAGTGAATTTTTCATTCCAAGAAGCCAAATTCTTGATAGTTCTGGCACTTTCAAGGAATAAACAGAAAATAGAATACTCAAAAGCTTAAAACATAAATGACCAGAGTTAGATAAATCTCATAGAGTATATTGTTACGTCATATGTCACAAAATTCTGCAAACACACAGAAAAAGATGTGTAAACCAAAACTACTACAACAAAAGATATTGACTACTTTTGAAGATGTATTCAGAATAGGCAACCACCTCTTGGTGCCAAATTTCATTTAACATTCGGATGTATCCATTTAAATAGCAGAAGGGGTATTAACATACTTGTGTAACAACTTTCTCAATGCCTGAGAGAGCCCCTGAATGTCTTTCAGTGTGACGAGCTTCAACAAGGCTGTCTTAGATATCTTCAGCTTCTTATGTGTCTTGGCAGTTAAATCCTCGTATGCCAACACACGCTGAGCCAGAGATTTAGTTGACACGTAGTCATTCTTATGTAACTTAACCTTAAGAGCCTCTTGACTTTGGCCATCCAGCAGACTATAGACATCTGTAGGCTTGGTAAGTTCATCTCCCTGGTGATATAAACACAAGGAAGGAAGAACTAGTCAACAAACAGGATGCAATCCAAAGCCCAAGCCCCAACCAAAATAATAGCAACTCTGGTAGAGGGTGGGAAAAGAAAAGTACAGCCACCACAAAAGATAACAGTAAAATTAGGGACACTCAACAAAGAGAGATTGAATCAATGGCATGATTACTGATAAATACATGTATAGTACAGATCAATATACATGGAAGATGCTTAACAAAGAACAAGAAGAATAAAGAGGTTGGAGGTAGAAAATCCAGAACATATCAAAGGAAAGGTTATCACTTCTCTCTAGTGCGTGTAGAAGTGTGGTTCAAGAAACAGTTCTCCAGAATAATACGACGTTCCAAAATAGAACTTCAGTTAAACTTGAAAAGGGAAGGAACTGAATGGTTGAATAGCAAGATCCCAAATCTTAAATCATTCTGTTCTAGGCAAGGTGAAAATGCCAAGACTTGAATTCTTACAGATTTTTCTGTTCTTCTTTCCTTTTCTTTATAAAGTAGAATTAGATATAATAAATACGGCACCAGGGGGTTGCAACCCAAGGTAACAAAAACGTCGGCTCTTGTATACAACAATTTAGTTTCTCCAAAAGATCAGCAAAGGATAGAAGTTCAGATGGGTAACAATAATTTATCTGCAAGAAAAGAGTGTTCCAAAGTTCAGTTTCCAGTGCTCTACTGATCTTTGAACTCCTTCAAAAGTTCTCTCTTATTTGTTATTCAAAATCTTATCTGGCAAGACTTTAAAATAGCATATGTAAAAACCAAACAGAAAACTTCGAACACATAAAAGGTTCACCATTCAGAACTAACTAGTTAAAAAGCAGTGATTCAAGCCAATGGAACTAATTTTTCCAATCCCCAGTATGAGCCCTGTTTCTAAAAGTCTGGGAGTTTTAGTGTCTGATGGAAAAACAAAAGCCACAAAGTTAAGGCCTTTCCCTCAAGGTTGAGTTTATGCCTTTTCAGCTACTTCATTTTTCCAATTCTGTTTCCTCCAAACCACCAAAGCAAAAGTGAAATTTGTAGGAAAAAAAGCTGTAAGGTTGAAAAACCAAATCTGCAGTACTTTCATTTCAATAACTAGTCAAAGAGAAGTAACACCCTATTCATGACCGAAAGTCTACGAATCAAACAAATAGCATCTTGCGGTCCAAAAGAAGCATAAGATAGGATGAAGGTACAAACCAATTACTACCATATCTCCAGAAAAGTCAGAAGACATTGAAGATGGGATGATTGACTCATGGAACTGGAGATCATTCTAAACAAACTAGAATCTGAAGGTAGAATTGAATGCAAGGATTAAGAATTGAACTTATTTACATCCTAATTTATATATTCCTTCCATAAATCAATATCCACATTTCTTTTCGTAAATGTTACGAAATAGTGTGCACTTACTTAAAATTGATCTTCTTTACAATCTAAATTCCCATCAATGCCCTCAATTAAAAAAAAGAAGAGCATGTAAACTCTTATTACAGATTGGCTCCTAATAATAATCCACTGAGGATAAGATAGGAAAAAAGTAAATGGTCAAATACAATCCTATACTTGTAGAAAAGTCAAATATGGACATTTATTTTGACATAAAATAAGTATTTGAACTATTGACTCTGGTAAAAGAAGCAGCCTCTGTTTTCTCACAGGACCTCTCCCTTATTACTATAGTCTTTTTCCTTATTGTGACTAATCCCTCTTTTGCTGCTTCAGGACCTCCACTTCCCCCTCCCTCTTCATAAGATACACTTCCATAACCAGGTTAGCCCTACTTGTTCGTATATATAGAAGGATTATGTGCCATTGTGATCCTAATAATCATATGCTTATGACTAAAAAGTGAAGTTCATTGCTACACCTAGATTCCTCTTTAGATCTTCAATATTAGTATGACCCTTTTTTATAGATGAATGTAATCTTACACAATTGTGTCACATTTATTGGAGTATAATCTTCCAAGATTCTTCATTAACTCTTGCATATTAGTACTACCTGTTTACAAACGAATCAATTACATAATTGTAGGGACATTTAAAGGGACGAAGGGGGGGGGAGTAAAGAAATATAAAAAGTATCAATCATACTGGTCATATCTAAAATGGAAATAGTCCTTTGACAACAGTGAACTATCATCCCAAGTCACCAGAGAATATAAAAGACATGGAACATTTAAAAGAAAAAAGCACTGCTTTCAGTAGCCCAAAAAAACAAATAACAAAAACGAAAAACTTGATTTTTGACAAAGATCATTCTTTGCCGGCTGTCATTCACACTTGCACCTAAATCTCTGTCCCAAATATATATACCTAGTTCTGATCAGAATCATCTAATGGATCATTCTTCAGTTTTAATACCCAAAAATTGGATTCTTAAGTTAGATTAGTGAAGTCAAATGTCACCATCAGAGAGTAACTGTCTCTACCTTCCAGGAATATATGATATCAAATCGAGCACCAGTCCCAATTGGAGGAGTCTTCCCCCAAGACAAAGCGTCAAGAGTACCTTGAAGATTATCCACAACTCCCATCTTGGCAGCTCTGATAAGGCAATCACCAGGATTCTGAAACAAGTCCAGCATGCAGAAAAATGTAAAAGAGTGGGTATACCATTTCTTCTGATTTGAGGAATAATTGTCTATCAAGGTGATCAAACAAAAATCTAATTGGAAACTAACAGAAAAGCAGGCTTGATTCAAGGGCGCAGCAACAGCAGTCTCCTTTCTTTGCTGTGCCAGTCCTCTGGCATTCAAAGCGACAAATTCTCCTGTAGCTGCTAGACAATCTGCTGTAAGAACTATATGTTCTGGAAGTACAGTCTTGCCAGTATCACAGATAGCAGAATTTAGACTCTGCATTGAAACACAATTTGTTAATTTGCTTTTCTCCCCCTTGGCAAGAAAAGGAAAATAGCACCAAGTGCAAACATGCAAATCTTGACTACACAATTTACGGTCCTGAGAAGTCGCACAATTTTGGTTAAGAGATTGCAGCTGTAGAACTCACACATAGAAAATGCTCCCATGCAGCATCAATGCCGTAGGCTAGAGTCATATCATTAATATCATCTGGATGACTGCACTCCCAATCAATCATTGTCCTTATCTGGAGGCAACTATCCACAAGAATACTCCAAAATTTAGTTTTGTCACAACTTTCTGACATGAAAACCCGTAAGTAAAGTCCATTTGGAGTGCCTTTAGAGGATTTTGATGGGTTTGCATCTTTCCATAAGATATCAACTTTCTTAAATTCAGGGAATCCTAAATTACAGGAAAATAGAAAACTATAATAAGAAAACTCAAATCTGCATGGCAGCGTATTCATACAATTGAATGACTAATAGATTCCACGAAAATTTGGAATAACAAAAGCAACTGACTTTTCCCAATAAAAGCAGTATAAAAGCATGTCCTAGAAGCTTTGTTGCTCTCCAAAACAAAGTACTTTTATGATAAATAGCACACCACTACATAAGCAACATTTACAGAGGATAAACGACTAATTTGTAGTTGAAATCTCACCTTCCTCTTTTGGAGGATCCAAAATAGGAAGGGAAGGATGTAAGATGTTTTGAAGCCAGGTGAAATTCAGCAGTACTACAAATATCATATTTCTTCCTAGTGAAATAGGATCAGGCCCCTATTTGCACTTTCAGTCACACGCCCATATCCTTTTTTTAATGGCCATATTGTCTTTAATTAGGGCATAAGTTTCCTAACCGATTCTCTCATGTCCCTTTATATGTGGAATGACTCCTGTTTTCATTACATATGAATGATTAAATGTAAGATCCAAGTTCTTCCCTTTCATTTTTTTTAAGCCTATTCTACTAACTAGTTTGCTAGAGAATTTAAAATATGGCTTCACGATGATTGCTTGTGAAAAGGAACGGTTCATCCTTCCCGAACACAGCATACAACCTCCGTTCAATAACCTTTTTTTTCATAGATGAAATCATACAACTATACAATTCGTCCGAAAAAAGGCCTGATAGTTAGTTTTTTCTATATAACAGGATTATTGGTTACGAGTTGGATTTATTCGGGTCATTTTCCACGTGAGTGATTTATATGAATCATTAATCTTCACAAGGCTCCAGCTATAAGACCAACATAACTTAGTGTGGGTCAAAGAGAAGCCTACCTTCTTTCTGCTCAAATCTATTTCTATAGAAATATATATTTATTAATATACCATTGAATTGAAAGTAGAATCATACTACAGGAATGAAATATAGTAAACAGTAATGTTGCAAAAAGAAAGTAATAAGATAAGCTAATTGGCAATGGTGCTACAGGAAGAACAAGGTTCTGATATCACTTTAATTCAATGAAACCGACCTTTTATGACAGTTCCAAGAAGGAATGGTAATACCATATCACGAAGGACATCCCATTCTACAGATGAATTCCTGGAGCTTTCAAATATTGAAACCGTGATGCAAAGTTTGGCATCAGTTTCCTTCTGCTTTACAGCAAGGGAACAACCCCTACAGATTGAAAGGCAAGATAAATAGGTAGAAATAACTCTCAAAAAATACTTGGAAAATGCATGCAGATAAGGAAAAATCCTCAAGAAACACAGTCTAGAAATTCCAGAGACAAAGCCATGAAACATGCTGTCTATTGAGCTGCTGGTACCTACACCATAGTTTAATTTAGGACTTATGCTAATGGGGTCAATTACCAGCTCATTGTCACATGTTAGTCACAACCCACTGAAACATACAACTTTCCCTTCCATGGTAAAGCATAATGTAGGATAAATGTTATGACTGGCATCAGAAACCACATGGTCTTGCATTTCTTGCAGCAATGCTGACAATTTGGAAGAATCTTAGTAAGCAAGTGATACTTCATGATAAAGAGTCTTTCAAAGAAAAGCCACTTACTTGCTAGTTATCTGCAGTTGTGGAAGATTGATTTTCAATTTCTCTTTTGCAGACTTCCATTGCATATAAAGAGCATCAATTATTGACAGCACCCTGAGTCTTTTCCTCTTCACAATTCCCTGGGAGGAAAACAGAGAAGGAAAATGAATTCAAGGAGTAAACTCTGCAAGCTCAAAAATACATTAATTTCTATTCCATTACCTTGGGTATGTGAAAATGACAAATCCAGGGACTAATGTGGGAGCGTCTGCTTGTCTCTGAGAAGCTAGTAACCCATCAAATGGATAAGTTAGCCAAACAATAACCAAGGAGAAAAATCATACTGAACATAACAAAAAAATAATAAGTGGCTGAATGAAAGGGAAAGAGAAAAATATTCATTCCTGTCACAAAATTGCTGATTGCCACCTTCGATTGCTAAAATTTTAGTAAACAACCCATCTAGCTGGGTAAATTTGGCACATAAACAACAACACCAATAGGTAGCTTGCTGAAAGTTGCATACCACAGAGGAATTGCTTGGTTTTTTTTTTTTTTTTAATCAGTAGAGGATTCACTTGATTGATTTCCTCAGGAGAAGGATGATCAGCCATGCTCAGAAGACAAAAAAAGGTTATCTTGCTATTTGTGCTAAATGAGAAAGGCTAACTAGTAAAATTAAACCAAGAAAATTTAGGTACCTTATCATGGTACTGGAAATGATGTCTGAAAATAGTAGTCTCTCCAAATGACCCTTCACATCCAATGCCCCGTACTCAAAACCATAGGGCCATCTTCCAAGTTTCTTAGACAAAAACAGTGATGCTGTTTTATCACCGCTGCTCTTTTTTACTCCACACTCCAGTACTTTCTGCACAGTTAAATTGTATATGACACCTCAAGGGGGGGGGGGGGAATGTATTCTAGAAAGCAATTAAAATAATTCCAATAATATGCATTGGGTATTGGATACATCATATGTTGGGCTGCACAGCCAGGTGACAAGTGCAATGACAATGTATCCTTGAAAAGAAGAGCTCTTTGCTTAATAGCATAGATTAAACCACCAAATCATAGAGACGGCATCTTTTGAATACATGTGGCATAGATCACTTATATATTGCTCACCCCAAATATAAGAAATATACGAAGAAAGAAAGAGATAAAAACTTGGAAGACTGTATAGAACTGCAGACACAATTATACAGGACCCTTCCTTCTTTGAACCAACCATTAAGGTCATCACTTTCTGTCAAGTTGATTCAAGCTCATTTGGGATCTTTTACACAAAATTCGGTTCCCCAAGTAAAGAAAAAATACAATAAATTTGATCAAATGTTATAGGTCATCATTGACTGGACCATAAAACAAACTTACGGCTCCAAGTAACTAAATTTAAAAAAACAAGCAAACAGCATGCAACACAACATAAAATTTGGTCAATTCAATGAAGTTATCTCACCAATTCACAAAATAAACACAAGACCCTACAATGTAATATACCAGCAAACAATTTACCACACAACGCAACTTTAACAGACACAAGCAGACCCCTACATGGTGCAGACATATGCAGGCACAAAAAGAGAGAACCTTTAGATTTAGCAGAGGTGATGTTTCAAGTGCACTGCAAGGCAGATCCAAAGCACCGTATGCAGCTTCTGAAATGGCACAAGCAGCAAGTGAACCAACAGGATGGCCACCAATATCAGTAGCATGAGTACTCTCACAAGGGTCCACAATGTTTCCATTAAAGACAGTTGTACTATCTTGACTATTATTGTAGGCGAACTGCACAAGCTGATTCCCATAAGAATTTCTAACTGTTCCATCATATGCTATATATAAATCACGCATGAAAAACATGAGTTTCCGATTGAGAGTCCCAGAAACATCAGCATGGCCACTAAAAGAACTGTCTCTGTTTGTTAACGAATGTACAAAACATTCTAGAGGATTCAAGCCCATGAGGAAAGAGTTTTTAACCACAGCCAATGGGATGTAAGATTCAGAATGTTCTGGAATACCATGAGCTTTTTGATGAGAGATCTTGTGATCATTCCACGCTGCACAAGAAAGCTGAGGGGGGAATCTAAAGGACAGTGGAACTACTGAATTCTGTAAACCAAGACACATACTATGCTGCACTAGTTTTAGCAAGTTACCCTTGCTTGCAGCCTTTAACATTACCAAAAATGCATTATCCTTGTTCGCATACTGGTAGGCCAAATGTTGAATATCCAAGAACACTCGCTTAAAGGCAGAAACAGAAGCCTGGCTTAGTGGTGCTGAAGCCTGCTGCTGAAAGGATATGCACTCCCTAGCAAAATTAACAGCCTTTCCATTTCCTTCAGAGCTGGCAAAAGGGAATTCTTGATTGCAACCCTGAATGAGAATGCTGATGTAAGATTGTAGTTCTGCTTCTTGCAAACCACAAGAGACTTCATCAATCAGATTCTCTCTTAAGTGTATATCAGAAGCAAGATAGAGATCTGATAATGAGACACTCAGCCCCCTCATTGTCAACCATTCACAAAGAACTCCCTGGGCCGCAAACAGAAAGTCAAGAGATTCCTCTTTACAGTGTTTAATGAGATGATGGAAAAGGTTTTCATCAGTGTCTCGCAGCCAAGAAGATCCATTAGAAGTCACAATTTCCCCCTTCCTTATAAGCATCCCATTTGAAGGAAAAGGATAATCAAAATATGGAGGCAAAAACAGATTAAATAATTGTTTCCCAGTCCAAAAAGAAGTATTTGCCAAAGTTGTTTTAAGAACAGCAGGTAATTGCAACTGACGGGGACAAAACATTTGCAGCTGCTGCATTTGTACTTCATTCAAAGCCACCCCATCCTCCAGGATTAGATGAGCTGCAGTTAAACTGTCATGACTTAGTGACAAAAGGTTTCTACCACTCTGCCCATTGATTAATTGTTTTTTTAAAGCAACAAGTTCACTGAGCTCAACCCTAGAATCCACTGATTGAGGTATATAACCATGAAGGCAATCCCCATCAAAATCGCCACGGAGAGGGGAACAGACAAGAGGATTAATAGCAAGAACAGAACCTATAGGAAGAATCTTAACAGAAAGGGCAAGAAGAGAGTGCTGATGAATAGAGGGAGGCCTGTTTATTAATAATATATCTCCATCAGAGAGAGGCCTGTATAAAACATCTCCTTTTTGCAGCTTGTCCTCAAGAGAGAGGCGTACTAGCTTACCTCCCCTTCGGACACGAAGATCCCCATTACCAAAAAGCATCAAGTCAAGATACCTCTCTAGCTCTTCTGAGTTCCACTTATTCATATGTTCAGCTACCCGTAGCATTTCTGCAATTTGGCAGGGCACACCAATTTCATCCAGCTTTAAATTGGGATCACCAACCACAACCATGCGGAATGAGCAATCATTTCGCTTTGCCAAAAGAATTTCTTTGACATACTTCGAACCAGATGTTGCAGCAGCAGAATATAAATCTAATGCTTTATCAGAGCGTACCTACACTAGCAAAAGTCTCAAAACATAACTATAACTGCTCACACAAGGCTGGTTGTATATTTTCAAGGTTTCTCCATGTTGTGCCTTTCAAAAGGCTAAAGTTAAAAAGGAAAGAAAACACGAATAGGCTGCTTGCCTTGGAAACTTTAATACGGTCAAAAACTCGGGTGCTCAGCTCATTGGCTGTTCCTCTAAAATCAGCCAGCTTCTTGTATAGTGTTGTGCTTGCATCCTTCGACATTAATCAAGTAAAACCATTATATGACTATTTTAAGAAACAAAAATAGTAAGAAAGAAAAGGCAATCCAAATACCCTCTAAGAAAATATTAAGGCATAGAAAAAGCATGATGTAACTCACAAAAGTTATGTGCTGTCCAAATTCTGTCAACCGAGAACAATTGGGAGTGACAAGGAGACAGTTGAGGAATATATCATTTCTCCTTTTGAGAAATGAATCAAGAACTCTTGGATCAACATCTTTCAATATATGATAAACCTAAAATACAAAAATTCCACATATACACACATCTATCAGATGATTAGCAGCACAGCCAGTACAATAAAATGGAAGCAAGAAAGAAGATGACCATTGCAGTGCAGACGAAATAAAATCAAAATTAACAACGTTTCGATGGCAAGCAAAAGCTTCAGTCAAATAGATCAAAGTGCAAGCAACTTTTGAGTCTAACTATGCAATGGTAATTGCCAGTTTTGTTGATCAATTCAAGAGCAACATGTCCCACCGTACCATCTCTAGAACAGCATATATGAGGCGACCATATGATGATCACCAATGCCAGTGCAGCACAGTGTAAAAGTGTCTATTCTCATTAGCATGGTGCAGTCATTGAAAATTCACTAGCACAATTAGGTGCAAGTAAAAGAACACTGATGAATATCAAGCTAATTATGTAAGTGGTGTCAGGGAGAAAAACATAAGTTCTTGGTAATTTCCATTCTAATAATTGAACAAATAGTACACAGACAAAAGATTCTAACCCCATACACTCACCCAAAAATAAATAAATAAATAAAGAGGTGGATGCCTAACAGCAATCAATAAATCTCTACCTGGGCATGAGAAAGAAGGCGTTTAGTTGAGTTCGAGCTACTTTCTTTTAGCTGTTCATCAGCAGGAACAAAATTCCAATAATCGGAAGCCATTCCTCCACTACAACCCCTATTTCGTGATAAAACTTCAGCAAGTATTGCAGTTTTCCCAAACATATCTTTTGGAGAAACTTTGAATCTCAACATTGGATAAGAATCTCTTGACCTTCCCTGTTATTGCACAGCAGGTAGATATCAGCTTAAAAATTTAACAGTCTCAAGGAAGAAACAAAGTAGCCATGAAAAATACTTACATCACAATATTTGCAATTTTTTTGGCAGCCACGTGAGGTTGTGGATTGAGCACTCTGATACAGGCAACACAAGCAAGGATTACTATGCTACCATATAACATAATTCAGCCAATAGTTCAATGGGCGATTCTACAGGAAAAGAACATGATGGTCCAAAACAACAAAAGTCCATCAGAGTTTATGAGTATTTGTAGGTAAAGCAAATAGGGATGAATATACATATATGTGGAACAAGGCAGCAAACTTGTAAACTCCCATTGATCCGCAAAAGCACAATCGGCATCACTTAAACAACCCCTAAAACTGCTATCTCAAGAGGACCAATTCCAAGATTGAATCGTATGCAAAAATAACTACAATGAAGAGAAAGTTCTCATCCTTATTTTTTATGACAATTTGACGACAAATTACCATCAAACGGTTTGATGAAAATGTGTCCAAAAACAAAAGAAAGAGACTTCCATGAGTGAGTCCTCAAAAATTCACTCAAAGAAAAGTAAAAGACATGATAGAATATTCATATGTTTATGAGGAATGATGTGCCTACTTGAAGCTCTGTTTGATGCTCCAACTTCATATCTTTTCCACAAAGAAACAAAACTTATATGTCCTACAAGGGTAAAAGACACTTGATCCATTATATTAGTTTTTACAATTTATTGCAATTGTCTTTTCCACAAAGAAACAGCACTTATATATCCTATAAGGGTGAAACACAATTGAACTGTTACATAAGCTTTTATATTTTATTACGATTGCGTAGTCTGTAATTTTGGATGTGTGTGTGTGTGTGTGTGTGTGTGTGTGAGAGAGAGAGAGAGAGAGAGAAAATAAAGTAAAGATCTTTCACCACTTGAACAATCAGTGTTGTAACAAAGGATTATAAAATCTGACCTTAACCTTATCAATAGCAACAGATTTACATGCAGGACAGATTTTATTTAGAATCTGCACAACCTCTGGTAAGTAGTATGGGTTGAGAATTGTGTATGGCAAGTTAATTAACCCAAAATGACCTGCAAAATAAATAAATTAAACAAGAAAACCTTCCATTAATGTAATAAAAACAGGAATTCACCAAGTAGTACATCAATTTTAAAGTTTCAAATGCACCTTCACATGTTTTCAAACATTTGCCACCACATGTACTACATTGGTTAGATAAGTTGGGTACTCCCAGGGCAGGATCTGTCACTTCACTGACTGCTCCAATTACTTTGGCCGATATCTTCTCCTATAAAACAGCAGGATACATTTTCTTAGAAGGAACGAAAATGGCCTCATCTTTGACAAGAGATCTTCAGAATATCAGTATGAACCTTCCTTAAAAATTGAAATTACTCTTTAAAACAGTAACCAAGAATTAGAAGCAACTTATAGGATGTATTACACTCTCTTCTTTCTCTTTTGTTTATTTTTTTCTCCTCTGTTTGATTGAGAGCATACAGATATTAAAAGATTTGAACAAGTTTTCAAAAGGTAAGAACCAATATGTTATCAAGATTGCACATGCAATGTGTGCTTGCCTTCATTATCATCATGAAAAGCACCAAGATTTCCAAAGAGCCGTAGTTGCTCACCGTTCAGTACAACAGAAGGCTAACCAGCTTCATGCCTCTCATATTTATCTTTCAGGTAAGCCATGTCTTGCATGGGCCAAAAAAGGGATAAATCAGAACCCCGTGCTTCCACTAAATCTCTTTTACTGTGCATTGCAGGGGATATTTTTGGTAGCACTCAGAAAAATATATTACACAAAATTTACCATTTTCGGAACACTCACCAAAAAAAAAAAAAAAAAGAAAAAAAAAGAAAACAAACAAACAAGCTATCATATTCAGGTCAAGCAAGGGGACCCAATATTCTGTAGTTGCAGCTGTTAGCAGAGGAGGCGGCATTTCTAAGATTTTTGCAATGGGATACATATCTAAACTTGATATGTAGATAGATGAACAAGCATGCACACTCCGCATAATATCTGCCCTTTATTCTTTCATTGAGGTGGAGAGGAGAGGGCAGAGATGTGCTCATTCCCTTACATACATTAAGCAGAAGATGTTTATATACAAAACAGATAACACTTATAAAGCTAAAACAAACATAAATCCGCACAAATCCAGGCTACTCAAGAGCACTATCAATATTTGATTATCAATTACTCAACAGCTCTGCAGAATATTTCAACAGATTTTCATTGTAGAATTTAGCATATACTTACTGCTTCTGCCTCAGATAAGATACTAAAACTAATGCTTCTCACTTGAGCTTCAGGAATACATTGTACCCCTTGCTGCTCAGCATAAAACTCAGTATCCATTGTGGCCAAATGATAATTAACTGTAGGGGCAAAACAGAAGGAATCAATGACTTAAAACTTCAATAAATGAATCCAAAATCCAATATATAAAAGCAGTACAGTGTCAAAAGAACAATGCATAAGTAACCTTGTAAAGCAAGAAACTAAATCTTGATTGGAAAAAAGATTTAAGGAAAAAAAAAAGAAGTTCGCCATTGCACATAACATGCTTAACAATCAGTTGCTGATAATTGGCATTTCATAGCTGAAAATATTGGGAAAAGGAAAGCAGTTACGTTGGCATTTGACGTACAGAGAGGGAGAAAGGATAACAACCATCTATTGCTATACATGTCAAGTAGCTAAGCAGGGCTGAAACACTATCCTTAACCTATTCAGAATCCATTCAATAATGGCAGGGACTGCTGCTAGGTGTTGGGCTAGCTAGAGAAGAGAAGGAAAACAGAAACCAGAACAAAGAACTATAGTACTTGGACCCATTGACTATTTTGTAGTTTCCTATCCAGAATTAATTTGAAAATCTTTTGATGGAACTGAAAAATATTCTGGAGTGCAATTAATAAAATAGTTTCTTCTGCTTTTTCTTTTTGCTTTTAAGAATCCATTCCTTCCCATATAGACATTTGGGTAGACTATTGGTCGTTTTAGAAATAAAACAGGCTTTGTCTAATCTTGAGTCCTGCTTGTGTGCTGCATGTCATGGAACCAACTAGTCAACTCTTTGAAAAAAGAAAAAGGAAAACAAAAAAGGCACAATCATGATGCCATGTCTCAAAGAAACCATCAGAGAGTAAATACTAGCTCACAGGTTATTGTCAGCTTATATTGTTACACTCTCCTACTATAATGTGGACAGATTACACTTATGGGAGAAATATCAGAATGCATATCTATTAGCAAATAAAATATCAAAATACAATACTTCATGTTAGAGAAACTCAAAATGTTAAATTTGAAGAAGTTCCAATTAGCTTGACAGATAAATTGCAGAATAGTTTCAACACATATACTCAAGTTTCAAACTAAATAGAGTTGTCCTATTTTCCCATTCTCTACCTGGCAAATGGTACTTTACTGATGGAACACCCAGAAATCGTCCAAAAGAATGGACAGGGGGAAAAAAGGTAATCAGTTTCAACTCATCTCCACCCTGCTATTTCATATTTCTGAAATAAAGGGAAGACAATTTCTTCTTTTTCCTTTTTTTCTGATTAACTTTTCTTATGTAATAAATGTAATCATGGTCCTTTGGACAAACCACTCCTAGAACTTGGCAGTAAAATGATCCAAGGGTTCCCCAGGCCAAGAGGATTGAACCCATCAAATTTCTATATATTGTGAAAGTAGTATTAAAATGCTAAATCTTCGGCATCAAAATCACTTCCAAATTAAATTCATGTGAAGATTATATTGAGGAAAAAGAAGATGAAACAATCAATTAATTTTGTCTCTTTTATGAAATTTTAAACAAATAAATTTGATGTTAGATAATAAATTACCTTTCTTCCTGCATTTCCTATATCACAATATAAATCTCTGGAAAGACCTGCCAGTGTTATTTCAAATAGGCACTCCTTAACCCGTCTTGCTTACCCACTGAATGCAGCTTTTAAAAAGATAAAATTTACTTGCTTATCAAACCCAAGATGTACTTTAAGAAGATGGCATGCTCATTGTGCTGCAATATCCAAACAAATCTATTACTGCCCTAATGACCACCTATGTTTTAAACAAAAGCAGTTCATCAAACCAATTATGTAAACCAAGGCATTCAATTACCTTCTCTCTCACTATTCATTATATGATAAATTCTATCTCCAAAACATCCGAATCTCATGTAACATTAATCCCAAAAACAGAAAATTATGATGCCAACACAGACTATAAAAACCCAACTGCTATCAGGAAAAAAAAAAAAGCAAAACTGCTTCCTCAAAAAACAACTGCCACTTGCAAAATTGAATAACAACAATTTCCCAAGTACTTTATGTTTGAAATTTACTTAAAGTTCTTTAAGAAATTGATTAAACTGTCGACATAGCAATGGTGTAATAATGCCACTGTCAAAAGAACAGGTTCACAATAACCGGCATAAAAACCTGGCTGTCATGACCAATACCACAAACATCATGCTGCAAATTACATACAGGCAAAGAGCATATGTAAATGAAATCATCATTATCAACAAAGACGGTATCTTAGATCAAAAAGCACAAACAGAATAACTGATCGCAAAGAAAGAAAGTCACTCAGATAATTGTGCACGCAGGAATAAAATGAATTTTCTCTCAAATTAAGTCAATGAAAGGACCACTCCGTGCAATTTATTGAAGGAATCTATCTGGTACAGCAGAACCCCCAAATTATACCCCTCTCTCACTAAATTTCATCACCATAAATGCCATAAATGATGTCACTGCATAAAGATTCAATTGGAAATCATCTAGAACTAACATGCAAAACGTAGGACCTGAACTTTTCCACCAAATAGACTATTTTTATTCTAAAAAAAGGAACCAAAATATTCCCTTTTTTTAATTCAGCGAACAGGCTCTATCTCAATAACACTCATTAATCAAATTCATCAAATTCTACAAAAACTTCAATACCACACTGGCCCCGATGCTTCAAACTCTTAACCAACAAGAATGCATTTTGTCATCTTGGCATGCAAGAGATAGCACATGTATACAAACATTCTCATATATCATGAATGTACATATAGGACACACAAGTACACAAGCTCTCATGCTTTTCCTCCCAATATACATGTATGATCATCAAATAAAAACCCGAACCCACAACAAAATGAAAAAATAAACACCCCATGATCGTTTCAACACTCACATTGACAATCAAAACCAATAAACAAAAATTAACAAAACCATCTACAATCCATAAAACACCCCCAAAAGAAAAGAGGGAAAAAAGAGAAACAAACAAAAAAATCACTCACTTTTACTTGAGTTCAGTACAAGACGCAGGTTTTCATCAAGACTCCTCTTTGTGCTTCTCTGAGAAAGGAAAAGGGAGATAGAAAGAAAGAGGGAGGGAGAGAGCCTCCGAGTTATGTTGAGAGCAGCAAAATGCAGAGTCCCCCCACCCTCACAGACTTAGCAAAGACGGGGAAAGAAAAATAGAGAAAATCAAGAACAGTATACTATAAAGCCAAAAAATGCTAAAAAAAATTACGAATAATAAAATCGTAAAACAATATGAAAATCGAGGGCCTAAACAAACAAGGACTCGACTACCGAGGGAAAAACAGGGAAGTGTGTAACCGTCCGGTGCTTTTTAGTAAACCTGAATCCGCATCCAGTTGGCGTCGCGCTGGCGCGACAAAAGTTGTAGGGTTTCCTTTATTATTTCTCCATCTTAAAAATTATGTCAATTAAAAATATGATATAAAAATTAAAAAATATTAAAATTTATATAATTATAATATCAAATAATTATTATACCCCTACATAAAAATAAATATTTAATAATTATTTTTTTTATATTTTTTAATAATTTATCAAGAATGTATATATTCTTGACTGAATGAGAGATAAATTAAAAATATAAACAATATATTTATTCTTGATTTATGAGATTGATAAATATTTTAACATAATAAAAATAAAAATTTTTTATATAATTTTTAAAATGGAGAAAATATCAAATTAATATATATAAAACTTAACCAGTAAATTATTATCCAATTCTTCCAATTGCAAGTACAAAATTCTACAAATTTTTTGCTTATTTTCATTGTTCTGAAGGAAAGTAATCATATAGAAAAGAAAGAAATATCCATTACACTCTTCTCCTCTTTTTTTTTTTTAAGTCTTTTTACAATTTTTGTTGAATATATTTCATCCACTACTAAATTAAAAATTTTATAGTTATGCCCTTTCCATATGAATACTAACATTGACCGAGAATTTTGACCATTTGGAAAGATGTGGCTATAATTTAAAAAAAAAAAAAGAAAGAGAGAGTTTATAAAAAATAATTTTTTATTATTTCTTATCTTATCTTTTTTTTTTCATTCACAATGAAAAGCAAATTGCGAGATTGAAGAAAAGGAAATATTTTTCCATTGGGAAAGAACAAAATATTTTCATAAAATTTCTAAACTTTTTTCTTATTGCGGTTATGTCATTTTAAATTGTCAAAACCTACGGTCTACTTTAGTATTTTATAGAGAGAATAGAAAGTACGATCGCTCAACAAAAAAGGGTACAATTACAAAAATTAGTGCTTATATAATAAAATTGACTTACTTATCATTTTAATCTATTCCCAAAGAACTCATACTTTGCATAAAATAAAAGTTTTAATATATTATATATTATAAAATAAACTATATATCATACATATATTACTTTTATATATTTAAATTTAATATAAAATATTTTAAGGCTCACATATTTCTTACTTTTATTATACAATATTATTATTATTATATAACAAATTTTACTTTTACATAAAATCTTATATTATCAATTTAATTAGGATGAATAAAGTAATTTTTTAATGGTGCATTTGCTAATAATTCACTTTTTAAGGGTGCATTTTGTCGCAAAACATCTACAACTAACTTTCTCCGTTAAAAAAAAACAAACTGTACGAACTAAGCTCGAGAAAAGTAATAATTTTTTTATATCAAATCAAAATAAAACATTCAAATTCTAACAGATGAAATGCTTTTTTCCCCCTTAATTTTACTGTTACATTTACAATTATATTAAACCATAATATTAATAACTAATTCTATTAGTATTTTAAGAAAAGTAATTTAGTACTTTTCTCAAAATTTTATAAATTTAAATATTTTATTAATTAAAGGAAAATAAAACATTCAAGTATAAAAATATTTTTAAAATTTAAAAACTTTTTAATTTATATGTTAAAACTTTAAATACCATAAAAATAAAAGTAGTAAATTTACTAAAAAAAATTTAGTAAATTTTTGCATCAAGTTAGATTCGCACGTGAATTTCTAACCATGACTACTTTGTCATTCAATACATCCACTAGCAGGTCAAAGGGCAAAACAGTAAAGTGCATGGGATTGCGAAGGAACGGTAAATGCAATGGACATGACTGGAAGAATCCCAGCAGCAGAGACTCTGCAGGGTCTCTTCCCGTTTCCGTCGTCACCGTTAAAGCGCACATTAGCATTCACCATTCATCATCCACACTGTACTACACCATTTTTCTTCGGGGTTTGAGTTCTGTACTTTTCTGGAATGCGATGTTTACATTACAGGATAAGAAAATTGGACAAAACAGGTTCTGAAGACTTTCTTCTTTAAAAAAAAAAATCCACAAGGCGAAGGGGAAGATATTTTAGCTCTCAACTCGCCAAATTCTTCACGGGACAATGTGCTTTGTACACGGTAGGACTTATTTAGATTGAAAAATTTTAATCTTTATTTTAAATTACATTTTTATTTTTATTTAATTATATTATTATTTTTTATTTTTTTAAAAACTACTATTTATTAATAAAATATTATACTTTTTATCTTTGAATTCTGTCTAACTTTATATATTTAATATTTTTTAATAAAAGTCATGTTAAATTAATTTTTTTCCACCTACCCTTGTCAATTTGCACTATTATTTGAAATTGGGATTTAATTTTGAAAAATATTGAACGGTTTAAAATAAAATTTATAGAACTAAATTTATAATAAAATAATATTATTTTAGAGATATACATGATATTATAATAATCTAACTATAGCATTAGAAGATAAATTATATAAAATAATATATTAAAAGTCAATTTCATAATTTTTAAACGCAAAAGTAAAATTTATAAGAAATTTATTTAAAATTTTAATTTTATTAAGATAAAATTAAAATTTATAAACAATTTAAAAGGCGTTCCGCTTCTATCTCTATAATATTCGACCATAATCAATATTTTTGACTAAATTTTGGAGATGATATTTACTTAGTGTTTGTGTGTGTAAAAAAAAAAAAAAAAAGCGTTGCGGAAAATTGTAAAAAAAGATGATGATTTGGTATGCACGCAACAAGAATGGGTAACTACAACTGTAAAGTTACTCATTTCATCTCGATGACACAAGATTTTATATTAAAAATATAATTAAGAAATATATAAAATATATTAATTTTTTTATAATATATAATATATTAATTTTTTTAAAATAATAAGTAAATTATCGAAAAGGTTATATAGGGTTTGGAGTTGGGGTTGCCCCAGTTTTTTTTCCCCCTCCTTGTAGGGGACATGCGTACACGGAAAGGATTTTTGTCTAACTATTTTCATCATTTTTGTAGTCAACAATACAATTTGAAGTAAGCTTCTTGTATTTGGCACTATTCTGTCCTTATACACCTTGGATAATTATTTTTATTAATAAGTCTCGATTGATGAAATTTTTTAAATTCAAGAAGGTATTGCTCAAAAAGAGAAAATTGTTTTACTTTTAAATTCTTATAATTATTTTGTTATCGATGCAATTATGAGATTTGAGTGTGTAAATCATAAATAGAATCAGAAACGCAATGGAAAGAAGAAATTATATTAAAAAAATAAATTTAAAATAATATTATATTTTTCCTTTTACTTTATTGATTTGATGATATATTCTTCTTTCTGCGAGCGGTGAGTAGATTTTTAATTTAATTAAAGTATGTCAAGTCTTTTCACTACCAAACCTACATAGGTAAGAATAATTTTGGTACAAGTGATTTGATTATCCAAACAGGCTTCTTATTATTTTGCACTTACAACACCAATAACACAAATATCATTTTCATTTTTTTCATCCCCAAACCATATTGTAATTTAGTTCAATTAAAATTAACCTTGAAGTTAATAGAAAATATAGTAACAATAAATTGTTAAAATACATTATTTATCAAGAAATTATCGATATATTTAATTTATATATATTTTCATGTATAATTCTACACATAACAATAAATATAATTAAAAGTAAAACAATACTCTATTTGTTCTCAAATAAACATGAGTTTAAAAGATTCTTTTTTAATTTTTAATCATCAATCATCTTGTAAAATCAATAATATATTTAGTATTTTCTCAATCGGACAATTATAAATTATTATTTTTTTAAAATTATAATATTAGTTATTTTTAAATGTTTAATAAAAATAATACAATTTTTCTAAATATTGAAACTTCTTTAATTTATACCAATTAATTAAAGGTGTCACTTATTTAAAAGAGAATAGATATTCATTTTCTTTTTTCTCTTTTTTAGAAGGGGAATAAGATAAGAGGAGCTGCGGAGTTTTTTGTTTTATTATTATTATTATTTTTCCTCTCTCTTAAGTAAACTTTCAAGTATTGTATTTATAAAATTTAATTAATTAATACTCTAAACAATTCTATTATAATTTCTGAGAATATATTCTGCGGACAGATCACGCAATGATCTTTTTTAATCATTTAGCACGTGAAGGTTGATTTCATCAAGTAAAGGACAAAGTCTATGACACGTCAGAAAATACAGGGGAACAGAGGTGGGGCCCCATCTTAGATTCTGCCATTAATTAAAAGTTTCATCATCATAATCAGGGTTCAGGAGGTGCACCTTTCTATGCTGCAAAGTGCAAAGACGATCTCAGCCCACCCAAAAAGTCATCTTTTTTTCTTTTCTTTTTCTTTTTTTGGCTAAGTTTCTAATTATGAACATGATTCTCTTTCTCTCCCACTCTAGCTAAAGTTTCTTGTCTATTAACTTTGACATATTTGGTTGCAGTGAAAATATACTTACGTTGTAATTTTTGTGGGAATTTTTTATTTTAATAAAAAATAATATGATATATTATAATTCAAGTTCTTCTTTTATGCTAGTGAAAAAGTATGTGTGAAAAAACAAGAAAGGAAAATATGTAGAGAGAGAGTATTATTTCCTTTTTTTCCTCCCCAATTGAGATGGTTTGGCTAAACAAAAAGTACCAAATGATAAAATCCAATTGACTTTGAGTTTAACATTTAGGGTATAAATGAATTGAGATTCTTTCTAATTTTAATTTTAAATAATTATATTTAAGAATTTTTTTAAAGAACTATTATATAATTATAATACATCATATTCTTTTTCTTTTAACTCCACTTGAAATCACATAACTTAAATATTTAATATTTTTTATTATTTTAAATTAGCTCATGTTAAAATAATTTCTAAGTATACTATTAAAGAAAGGACAAGACGAGGGGTTAATATGAAGAAAGATATAGTTGGTTTCTTTTGTCCCCAATCTGGAAAAAAATAAATAAATAAAAGGCTTTAGTACTATTTTATTCATTTATTTGTTTTTGCCTTTTTATTACACGAGTAGTACATTAAAAGGGGGGATTCTTACAAAATTTCATTAAAAGAGCTTCATCTGCCCCACATTTGCAGAATTCCAGGTACACTCCCTATGGAATTTCAACAAAGGAAAAAAATAATTAAAAAAAATTGTATCTTATGAATTTTGTAATTTATTTACCCTAAGAGCAATTAAAAATGTAGCAGCATAAAAGTTAGTACTACTACTTTTGGCGTTCGTTTGTTTTCAACATTCACAGCTGCGCCGATTCATTATCTTAATCTTCAATATGGTCAAAAAGGGCAGACTCCATCACTAAATCACTAGGTACAAGGTTGCCTTTTTTTTTGAAATATGCGAAATGATATAATAAATTAATGAATTGGTCCGACCATAATAAATTTTCATGTGCTCATTCTGTCTTTATTTATTTATTTATTAAAATTAGTATTTTTATCTTAATTTATATACTCTATTAATAAATTAAAATTATATTAATTATTTTTTTTAATATAGTAAGTATTTCTGTACTTATAGTAAAAAAAAAAGTAAATTAAATATATTTACAATATAAAAAATTATTATAAAATAAAATTAAATTTAAATAATTAACCTATCGCATTATTATGTGCACTGATATTGTCAAAATTTATACACACTTACAAGCAAGACAACTAGAGAAGAAGCAAAAAAGAATGATTGAAGGGGACAGGAGAAAGAAGGAAGAAACAAAATTCTTTATGGTCAAACAATAATGCATCAACTTTGGCTGAAAAGGTCGGATTCTTTTATTGGAAAAGTTGGAAAGCCACTGCTCAATAAATCATGGTAGACTTGCCAATTTTGTTCCTCAACTTTTTCTTGTGGACTACTGTATAGTATTATCAGGGCATTTGTCACTTTGCTTTTTCTTGGTTTCAAGGGCAGCAGGACTTGCCCTTGGCCCTATAAGCCTCATAGACATTCTAAGCTAATTTTGACTAACTAATTAGAAAGTAAACTTAATTTTTTTAAAAAATAATTTACTAATATTTGAGTAATTGATTTATAGTTTAAAAGATCGATGATTAAATTCTAATAGTAAAAAAAAAAAAGTTAACAATTAAACCCTTTCTATAAGTGTAAGAATTCATTATCTCTATCTCATATTTCCAAGTTAATGCTTTCTTTTTTATTTTTTTATTTAAAGAAAAAATTGCAATATTATGAAGAGAAAGGAAAAATGAGATGGAAAATACTATTAATGAGTATAAAAAACTTAAGAACATTAATCTGGCAAAGGGAGTTTTAGTAATTGAGTTATTGTAAACCTTACTGTCCTTATCTATATATGAATTTTAATTAATATATATATATTTATTAATTTGGAAAAAGATTCTCAAAATTGATGTTGTACAAAAACAAAAACTTCTGGATCCGGAGAAATGGGCCTTGCGGCTCACATACATTTCTGCCGGTGCCAGAGCCCCTCCCAAAACCAGGCCCAATGCCAAACTTTTTTTTTTTCCCCCCTCTCCCTCTTTTGGACAGAGTTCAGTTCAGAAATTAAATATTTTTATTTTTATTTTGAACGGTTATATTTACTTCTTTAGAATAAATATATTTTTATAATTAATCTCAAAATGTAAATTTTATTAACTCGTAAGTCCTCTATGATTAAGAGTAAGATAAAATATCTTACTTTAAACCAAATATTTTTTAAATATTTATATTAAAATAAAAATAAGATTTCAATTTAAAATATAAAAAACATTATTGCTGATTCTATAGCTTTGTACGTGGAAATTTTTGCATCGGAAAATTTAGATACAATTTCTTTATATTTGTGGTTTCTAAGAGGCCAAATGTGCTATTTGGTTTTAATTGCTTTAATATAGAAAGATCAAATAACTAAAAGGTAAAATGACTAATTTATTTGATAGAAGTAATTTTTATTAGACTAACTATTTCCTTTCACGTTATATAAGAATTAAAGACAGAAAGTTAAAAGGAAAAAAATGAATTACAAGGAAGGGGAGTGTGCTAAGAATGAGGGATTGAGGAAATGATGAATAAAATTGTAAAGTAATTTTTAAAATATAAAAAATTTTGACTATAATTACATTGTAACTTATACAAAGGCTGTTTTATATTATTAAACTAGAATTTCAATTTTATTATAATATGGAAAATTATTAGTTGGGCTATATACAATGTAATTTTTTAAATATATAATATTTTAAAACTTATAATCTTAAACCACTTCAATTATTGTATAATATTGATTGAAGTTCAATATTTCAATCACATTTTTAAATTGTAAGATTTTAAGTTCAATAACATGTAATATAACTCAAGTGTGACTCTCAATAAATAATATTTAATAAAAGTTCAATAATCGTATAATATTGATTGAATTGTAATTCTCAAAAAACAATATTAATAAAAATATAATTTGTAACACCCCGTCTTAAATTATACTTAGACATTGGAGGGATCATGCATTTGCATAGCACTTTATATGGAAAATGAGTGTTGGGTGTACTTGTGCGTGTGATTATTACTAGAGCTTATTATTTCAATATGTGGTAAATTTTTGTTATCTGGAATTGGGTGGGCAGGTAGTTGATTTTAATTTTGAATAAGGAGCTCATGTGTTTTATCTTAAATTTAGGCTTTGATGGTTAATCAGATTAAGATGGTTGGCTGAATTTTATTTCTTGGAAAACAACTAAACTCATGGCCGGTGTTTTTGTTAGTATTTCTTAAACATTCCCTAGCTTTCCTACCCTTTGGCCGGCTCTCTTAGTTACTTACAGTTCAAATAAATCTTACCTTAGCTGGTCGTCACATTTGAAACACAAATATGCTATAAAGTTGCTCAATTGGTTTACTAAAGAAGGAGATCAGCTTCTTCCTCTCCATGTTTAACAGGCCCTTGATCCTCTCCTACCCAAAAGTTTAAATTTTAACTTTCGAAGGATTTTTGAAGTGGAACTACCTCTTGATTTCCTCCTCTCGGCTGCCATTCTTCCCCCTCCTATTCTCGCGAGTTTAAATTTTAATTCTTTTCCAACAATCTAATCCGGCCGTCATTTTGAGATTCCTATCCCTAAAATGTTGTTTCTGTTATGAAATTTTAGTAGTATTAGAATAAAATCTACACAATAAGAAATCTCTAACTATTATTTGCATAAGACTTTCTTCAAACTTCTCTCTTTCTTTTCTCTCACAATTTTCTCTAACAATTCTTTCACAAAATAATATATCTCAAACTTGGAGAATAGCTCTATTTATAGAACTCTTATTAGTGGAATTCATCATCTTCCACTAATATGCATTAGTGGTGTCTCCACTAACTCTTAATGGTGGATATCCATATCTACTAATGAAATTAGTGGAGCTTCCACTAATTCACTAATAATTCACAACACTCCCCCTTAGATGTCCATTACATAAAGAACATGTCTCGTTAAAACCTTACTAGATAAAAATTCAGTGGAAAAAAAAATCTAGTGAAGGAAAAAGAGTACACTATTCGATATGTCTGTTTATTACTCCCCCTGATGAGATGATTCCTTTAAATCTTTGAACCGACGCATACCGATTTTATATCTCAACTTCTCAAATGTTGCAGTCGATAAAGTCTTTGTGAAAATATCTGTAAGGTTGTCACATGACCGAATTTGTAACACATCAATTTCACCTTTCTTCTGGAGTTCATGAATAAAGAAGAATTTTGGTAAAATGTGTTTTGTCCGATCTTCTTTAATATATTCTCCTCGTAATTGAGCTATGCAAGCTGCATTGTCTTCATAAAAATGAGTTGGAATATCTCTGATAGATGATAATCCAAAACTTTCTTGGATATAATGAATCACTGATCTTAATCAAACACATTCTCGACTTGCTTCATGAATGACTATAATTTCAGTATGATTTGAAAAAGTAGCTGCTATAAATTGTTTTGTAGAATGCCATGATATAGTAGTATTTCCACATATAAATAGATAGCCCGTTTGAAAACGTGCTTTATGTAGATCAGATAAATAGCCAGCAAGCATAACTTGTCAATGTTGGGCTGGTTTTATTTGAATAAAAAAATCCGAGATTAATTGTACCTTAGATATATCGAATGACTTGTTTAATTCCATTCCAATGTTGTCGTATTGGTGAAGAATTAAATCTTGCTAATAAATTGACAGCAAATGTAATATCAAGTCGTGTATTATTAACAAGATACATCAACGCACCAATTGCACTGAGATATGGTACTTCAGGACTAAGGAGTTTTTCTCTTGGGAAATATACCCTTTTAGACTAGGTTTCTGATATAAATATCGAATGTTTTAATAAAAGAATTTATTTTTAGAAATTATTTATGATTTTACATTTTTATTTGTGCACAATTACATTTGAAAAATACCCATTGTGTTTAAGTAAGTGGTCCATGTGAATGGAGGTCTTTCACAATAAGGTATGGATCACAGGTTGCTTAATACATAAACATTCGTTCTTAATTGATTGATGAGAATGTGAATCTTATCATGTCTAGGTTATTGTGTTGTAAATTCAAAATGAAGAATGGCTTACCTTTAGCTAGTGAGTAGTCCACTCACTTCATGATGTAAGTGTATTTCGAATACATAGAATATGACATATAGTAGTAGTTTCTTAAAAGTACTATATGGTAGAAATCTAGACTACTACTACTGCAGCGTGAACTAATACTCTACGACTTGAGTATGAGTTAGTGGTCTGACGAAACTGGAAGAATGTACTTTGATATGATATAGTTAATGTTCTATCGTATGGCCAATATACTTGCATGTTGGGTATGTGTAACTAGTTAGTTAAGACAGACTTTTACAAAATAGTTTCTATACTATGTTGCTTCTTGTGATTGTCTGAATGATCTAAATATTCAGGGCCCTAGGAAACATGACTTGGATGTTTGCTTTAGGGTAGCTCTCTTGAAAAGCGGAAATAATCCAGGAAGTCGTGAATCATTGGACTAGAAGCTTAAGGATGGTAGATGTCATTTAGAGAGGTATTAGTACACTTCTTCCTTTCTAAATGTACGGCGATATATAGAGAGGTATTTCAGTCATTACACCTGTAGATCGGAGACTTTGCTAACGCAGCATTGTCCTTAAGGTTAATATTTTCTTATAGTGATATTAGAAAATATTTAAAATGCAAAATACAACTATTTATATGGTAAGGGTATTTTGGTCATTTTAGTAGCCAAGACGGTGTGTCTTTTGGTCCCCAATATAGATCGTGAGTCCTAATTAAATACAGGCTAAGGAATTGATCTTAAATTAAATAAAATTTATTTTATTTAAGTAGCCTGATTTAATTATTGGGCTAGAATAAAATAAAGATCCATGGAGAGAGAATTAATTAAATTTGTTTGGTGGGTTAATTAATTATTCAGAGCTTTGACCCAATTT
This sequence comes from Voacanga thouarsii, assembly GCA_026120185.1. Classification (NCBI taxonomy): domain Eukaryota; kingdom Viridiplantae; phylum Streptophyta; class Magnoliopsida; order Gentianales; family Apocynaceae; genus Voacanga; species Voacanga thouarsii. The sequence continues at coordinate 365,845 of JANUWF010002336.1, forward strand.
GAATAATTAGGGATTAACCTGGGACTAAACTAATATAGGCTTGTTAATTAGACTAGTTTATTTGGGTTGGAAAACTTAATTATTTGTTGGGCCATTAAGTTGGTTCCAATTAGAATAATTAGTTTAGTCCAAAAGGTTAAACTAAGAGTCCATTGGTCTAGTCCAATTTAACCTAGGATTTTATTTAGGTTAAATAGAAAGATTGGAGATCATCGTTGTTTTTTACAAACTCTTCTCTGTGGAAAAAAAAGAGAACCACACGTCTCTCTCTCTCTCTAGAAAATATTCCTTAGTTCTGTTAGTTGTTCACCAAACGGAATTAGGCAAGTCATATATTGAAAGATCGAGAGTTTGGCATTCACCTACATGCACAGACGGAGTAGGAGACTTGCAAGAATCGCACCAGAGGTCTCCACCAGCACACCTACCCCGGTTGCACACATTTTGGTTCAGCCAATTCTTAGAACGAGAAAAAGAGGTAAACAAATTTTTAACTTCGGAATCAGTACAGAACCGAACCGGCATCGGCTAGGGCTGCCGGCGCCGGCTCTATTCGGTTCCCCTATTCTTCAGTTTTGCCAGTTTTTTTTGCTTTCGCTTCCGCTGCATGCCCTGTGTTTTCCCTTCTTAAACCTTCAATTGGTATTAGAGCATGAAGGTTTTATGAAAATATAGGGAGCATGCATCTGGTCGAATAAGACTAGACGCATATGTGTGATTAAATCGTGATCCTTCGCTGTTTTGGTATGGATAGATTCTCTTGTTTAACCTCTTTGATGGATGTATAGGAGATTTGTAATTTACTATTTTTCTTAGCAAATCGTTTAAGCCCGATATTAAAAGGTATAGGCGATTGTTGGTTTTTGTTAATTTCATTGTATTGAGATTGAAATCGAAGAGCTAATGGTACCAGAAGTTGCACAGAAAAACAGAGAAAATTCGCAGAAGAAAATCGCAGAAAAAAAATTGCAAAAGAACTCGTTCAGACCGGAATCGGCGTCGGCTAGGCCGCCCGAACCAACGCCGGCTAAGGTCTGGACTCGCTTTGGATTTTAGGTCACCCATGGGTCCTGATTTTGTGCGGCGAGTGCAGTAGACCAAGGAGAAACTTTTGATTTTTTCCTTGTAATTTTTCTTGCGTTTTCCTTTTTGTTTTGGGGTCCATACAAGATGAAGTTAATATTTTTACAATAGTTAATATTCATGGAATATTTTTGCTTGAACAATATTAGTAAGGGATTTTAGGATTAAACAAGACTATTAATTAATTAATTAACGTGTTTAATTCTATTATTTGGGTACTTAGGTTTAAAAAATAAAAAAGTATGAAAACGTCTACTGTTTTCTAGCATGCTTTTTTTTAAGTACCTATATGCATGGTCTCTCAAAGACCAAAATCTTTGGAAATATTTTTGACAAGTAAACATTTTTCTACAAATTAAATGATTATTTTAACTTGAACAAAAAATTAATCCTTAGATATTTTCTCAAAGGATTTAATCCTAAACATAGAAAATATATTGGATTTAGATATTTTTGTAAGATAGAAAGCCATTTTCTATTTTTGTAAAATAGAAAGCCATTTTATTTTATTTTGGCACCAAAAAAATTATTTTGTCAAATAAACTTGAGACCAAAGTCTCTAAAAAGTTTTAATTGAAAATTTTTTGAAATCATTAAGTTTTTTAACTTGAATAAAATTAGTCCATGAAAAAATCTCTCAAATGATATATACCTTGACATAAAAATTTTAATGGATTTAGACATTTTATTTTTGAGTTAAAAGGAAAATTTAATGGAAATTTTCAAAAGGATATTTTTCAGAAAACTCTTATTTTAAAAAACTAAGTAGGCGAGGAGTTTCAACGGCCCCACGACTTCCATCATGATTCTCATTAGAGATCGCAGGTCCCATCGCGTCACTCTGTGAGTGAACCCGTATAGGATGGGGATACCACAAGGATCTAGATCTAATGGAGGGATGTAATTAATAACTTAGGACACGTACTATGATCGGTCAACCCTTCGTTGGAGGTCATAGTGCGAGGTATGTCTATAGAAAATAAGAGGAAACGGCAATCCCCTCGATGGAGTTATCTTCTAGATCATTACCTAGAAGGAAAATTAATTTTTGGTAGTTAACACACTTAACTTAGGGAACTGTTAATCTTCCTAAGAAGCTATGTCAGTTTTCCTAAGAGCTAAATTAAGTATTATCAGTTTTGATTATAAGGATAAAGTGCACAAATTTATTTTGTTTTCACAAACTAAATTCTTTTCTTTTATTTTCGATTTTTCAGAAATGGTGGGAAGTTTTTTTAGTCCATTGGCCATTATTCTCAGAGAGAATAAGCTAACGGGACCAAACTATATGGATTGAAAGAGAAACCTGGACATAATACTCACAGCGGAAGAGTATAAGTATGTCCTTTACGAAACCTGCTCTGTTATCGGGAAGGGTTCCACCGCGAGGCTGAGAAGGTATAGAAGAAAGCCAACAAGATGGCTCGCTGTTATATGTTGGCCTACATGTCTAATGTGCCCCAATCCAAATATAAGCACATGACCACTGCGTATGACATAACTCAATCATTGGCCACGATATTCGTGGATAAGAGTCGGGCCGCAAGGTAGGAGACTCTTCGAACTATTATAAACACTAAGATGGATAAGGGACCATCAGTTAGAGAACATATGCTTAAGATGATTGCTACTTTCAAGGAGGCAGAAATCTTAGGGGCTATCATTAACCCCAAGAGCCAAGTGGACATGGTTCTCAAATCTCTATTAGGTTTTTTTACTCAGTTCAAGTTGAATTACAACATGAACAAGTTAAACATGAGTTTAATTGAGTTGATAAAGGAGTTCCAGATGGTAGATAAGGTCATGAAGCCACAATCTAAGGCTGTGATTGCTAAGGCTTCATCTTCCAGATAACTGCTGCACTCTCTACTAACCCAACTGTCCTTATGAAAGATAAGCCAGTTCCACCTGGTAGCTCATCAGGTCATCGACAAAAACATATTGTCATCAAATGGAAGTCTAGCAGAATTGCTGGACATTATAAAATGATGGGTGCCATTGTTAAGCTTGAGATTATCCACATTCCATGAAATATGGCATATGACGACTGTTGACTGATAACTTCTTTTGCCTAATTTCACACTCTCTAACACCTTTATTTTGGTCTGGGACTGATATTACTGCTAGTTTACTACTGCATATTATTATTGTTGCCCTATTTTGGTATTCTCTTGATGATATTGACCTGAATACTTTAATTTTTTTTCTGTTACTAGTATGCTCTTAACTACTTTTATCTCTAACTGCAAGGACAAATTCCTGCTATTATCCCTCTATAGTATCTCAATTGATTGGCCTCTCCCTATCCTATTATCTCTTTGTACTCTGTCCTTATTTCTTTTTAACTGATGACAAAGAGGGAGAAATATTTTTATAGATTGTGAATTGAGGATTATGTATTGAGGACTGTGAATTGATGTGGCTATGGGGACCATAATTTCCTTAAGGAGCTTATGATTCTATGAATTATATTTTTAGGATTTGGGTTGAAATCTTAGGGGCTGTCATTAACCCCAAGAGCCAAGTGGACATGGTTCTCAAATCTCTATTGGGTTTTTTTACTCAGTTCAAGTTGAATTACAATATGAACAAGTTAAACATGAGTTTAATTGAGTTGATAAAGGAGTTCCAGATGGTAGAGAAGGTCATGAAGCCACAATCTAAGGCTGTGATTGCTAAGGCTTCATCTTCTAGAATTGGACCCAAGCCCAGGAAGTTCAAGAAGAAGAAGGGGAACGCAACGGCCCAGTTCAAAGACAAACCTAAGGGCAAGTGCTTCAAATGTGGACTGAAGGGGCACTGAAAAAATGAGTGTCTAGATCTTCAAGCCAAGAAGAACCCCATGTTGGGGATATGCCCTAGAGTCAATTTGTACTTATGCTATTGTCATTATGTTTTATATAATAATATGAGGCTTTCCTTTTCATGAATAGTGAGTTTTGTTTTGTTGGTCATCAAGTACGTAACTTGATAGTAAAACCCTACAATGAATACAATGACTATTCTAAAACTGTCCCTGATCGATTATTATTATTGGAATAATAATAAATTAAGATTAGTATGTTTGTGACTTGATGGCTATGTTTTACTGGCCATGAATATTTGTGATATCGAGTCAAGACATAAATAAATGTTAGAGAACATTGTATTGGACATGACCCATTGTGAGAGTACTTCATGGAATATGTCATAAGTACTTTCTAGCCATAATAATATTGAAAGTCCTTCGACCTAAATTCATCATAGTTTCCTACTTGATAAATTCTATATTTTGACATTGTCTAAAGTTGTCTTTAACCAGATAATAAATTAGACTACTGTTGGATATAGAATAAATCAAGGAGAGGAATATGATTGATTGTGAAGAAATTTGTCCCTCTCAGTTATGGGAGAGATATCCATGGGCCCCTTGATAAGTTAGACTGTTAAAAATGCATTGTCGTGCTCAAATATATCAATCTAAGATATTGATATCATTTATTTGAACAGTCTACTATGAAATCAAGAAATAATTGATTAAGCTTAATAAGGATGACATGCTCCGTGCCTTATGCTTAATCTGGATATCGTGTGACAAAAGGACTAAATATAAAATTATGGTTTGGTTCAAAGAGATCACCGATCTTCATTTAACCTGGATAGTTATAATATTTTGCTAGAAATCGCTTATAACTTGTGGGCCATTTAAATTTGATTTAGGCACACTGCCAGTGTTAAATGAACCTATAGAGTCACACAATAAGCGAACTTGTTAGGTTATTTTTCTGGTGACCAGGTTCGATGAATCTGGAAATATGTCCACATTCGATGTATCTGGATGATGTCCAGATTATAAGAATCTGACTTAGTAAATTAATTAGTTAAATTACCGAGATAATGGCAGAATCTTATCATATCAGTTTTAATTTAATTTGAATTTAAATTAGAATATGATAAGATATTATTAGGGTTGGACTCTAAGAGGTTCGGGGGTTTTTAAGAAAACCTTAGTCGTCTTTTCAATAGTCCAATTTTTCGGTTGAAAACATTCGTGCAATTTTCTACCAGAAAAGAAAAAAAAAACCTCTCAAACCCTAGGCGCTAGCACTCCCCGGGTATCGAGTGAGTTCGCGGTGTGTATCCGATAAAGGACGTTCGCATACTGCAGCGTCTGGTGATTGTTCAGGTTGAACGTACAACAGCGCAATCAGAATCGAAGAATTTCGATTACAGCAACCAGAGGTAATTCTTAAACCTTAGATCTTCTTAATCGTTTACTTGGGTCCTCGGGAGGGATTCGTGGATATTTTTCGCGTTTAGGAGTCCACGAATTCTAACACCCCACAGGTAATATTTTCTATTTAGAGTTTATATCAATAGTTGGATCAACTTCCACTTGGATTGTTGATTCAGGAGCCACTGATCACATCTGTAACTCCTTGTAGAGGTTTAGAAAGATTAGAAGACTCCAAAAGGGCGAACATGGATTACGTGTGGAAAATGAAGTACAAGTTTGGGCCCTTACAGTGGGAGAGTTGGATCTTGTTTTTTTTATTGTAATAGAATAGTAGTTTTGAAAGATATTTTATATGTACCTGGATTTCGACAGAATTTGCTTTTGGTTGTGAAACTAATAAATCAATGATATTTTGTATCTTTCGATTCTGGTATTTCTATCAGTAGAGATGGATAAATTTTATGTACTGGGCACATGTATGGAAATCTATTTTTCTTAAACCCTATTAACAATTAATTAAATAACGCTTAATCTGAACATTTAACAATGAAGAGAAAGACCAATGTCAATGACTTTTATCTTTGGCATCTAAGGTTGGGTCATATAAACTCAACTAAGATTTAAAGGTTAATCCATGATGGGCCTTTGGGCTCATTGAGATTGAAAAATTGACCTCAATGTGAGTCCTGCCTGATGGAAAAGATGACCAAAAGGTCATTAACCCTAAGGCGGATAAAGCCAAGGAGGTATTGAGTCTTGTTCACACTGATGTGTGTGGTCTCTTGTCTACACCAGCTAGAGGAGGTTTTGAGTACTTCATTACTTTCACAGATGATTGTACGAGGTTTGGTTTTATTTACCTAATGAGACGTAAGTCTGACTCTTTTAACAAGTTCAAAGAGTTTAAGGCTGAAGTGGAGCGTCAGACAGGTAAATTGATTAAGACCTTACGATCGAATTATGTTGGAGAGTACCTCCTGGGTGAATTCAAGGATTACATGGTACATCATGATATAGTATCCCAACTCTCTGCGCCGGGGATACCCCAGCAGAACGGAGTAGCTGAGAGAAGGAACAGGACATTGATGGAAATGGTCCGAAGCATGATGTCTCGTATTACTCTTTCAGTGTCTTTTTGGGGATATACCCTGGAAACAGCGGTATACATTCTGAACTTGGTGCCTTCTAAGTCAGTACCTAGGGCTCCTTATGAGATGTGGACTAGGTGTAAGCCAAGTCTGAATCATCTCAAGATATGGGATTGTCCAACTTATGTACTGGTCAAGGGAGACAAGTTCGAATCAAGATCAGAATTATGCTATTTTGTTGAATATCCAAAAGGGATAAATGGTGGTTACTTTTATCATTCTAAGAAGCAGAAAGTACTGATTAGTACCAATACTAGATACTTAGAGGATGATCAGAGTACATCCACGAAAGGTTCAACTAGGTTGGAACTGGAGGAGAAGTTATCTTCAGAATCAACTTCTTCTGACCCGATTGTGGAATGAGAAGAGGCACAGCCTCAAGAGCCTGTACAATTGGAGCCTCGTCGTAGTGGGAGAGTGTCTAGGGTTCCACAGATGAACTGGAGAAGTTTTCGAGCTAGTCTCTGACCATCAGGAATAAGACCCCACTAGATACGAGAAGGCTATTATTGATGCCGATGCAAATCTATGGAATGAAAAAATGAAAGTTGAGATTGAGTCTATGTACCTCAATCTGGTTTGAGATCTTGCAACGTTATCTGAAGGGATAAAACCTATTGGGTGTAAGTGGGTATACAAGAGAAAGAGGGGAGTAGATGAGAAGGTAGAAACCTTCAAAGCTAGGCTTGTGGCGAAAGGGTATACTCAGAAAGAGAGAATCGATTATAAGGAGACCTTTTCCCCGGTAGCCATGCTTAAGTCCATCCGTATCCTCTTTACCATTGCATGTCATTATGACTACAAGATATGGTAAATGGATGTTAAGACGACATTTTTAAATGGTTATCTTAGCGAAGACATCTATATGTCCCAACCGGAAGGCTTTATTACTGAAGGCCAAGAACATATGGTTTGCAAGCTTAATAAGTCTATTCATGGACTTAAGCAGGCATCGAGAACATGAAACATTCGTTTTGATGAGACTGTAAAGTCTTATGGATTTATTCAAAACGAGGATGAACCATGTGTGTACAGGAAACTTGAAGGCATTAATGTGATTTTTTTTGTCTTGTATGTGGATGACATTCTACTCATTGGAAATGATGTAGGGTCATTGTCATCTTCAAAGGTTTGGCTGTCTAGTCAATTTAGTATGAAGGATTTGGGAGAAGCCAGCTACATTCTCGGGATTAGGCTTCTTAGAAATAAGAAGCAAAGAATGTTAAGATTATTCCATGCAGCATACATTGACAAGATGTTGGCCAGGTATAGCATGGACTCATGCAAGGGAACTCTAATTCCTTGCAGACATAGGTTGCCATTTTCTTCAAGGGGCTGTCCTAAGTCTCAAAAAGAAAATGACAGAATGAGTAGGATTCCCTACGCTTCGGTTGTGGGAAGTCTCATGTACGCCATGCTATATACTAGACCAGATATCTGTTTTGCCGTAGACTTAGTTAGAAAATATCAGTCAAACCCTGGGGAGGTTCATTGGCAAGCTGTAAAGCATATTCTCAAGTACCTTAAGGGAACGAGATATTACATGCTAATTTACAAGGCTGATAACTTGGTTCCTACAAGATACACAAACTCAGACTTCTAAGCGGATAAGGATGAGAGAAAATTCACTAGTGGATATGTCTTCACATTGTCTGGAGGAGTATCAACCAATCTTGCATTACTGACTCAACCATAGAAGTTGAGTATGTGGCAACTTTGGAGGCATCCAAGGAAGCAGTCTGGCTCCGGAAGTTCCTTTCAGAACTTGGAGTGTTGCCACACATGGACAGACCGATTGTGATGTATTGTGACAACATTAGAGCAGTATCACAATCTAAAAAATCCAGGAACCACAAGAAGGGGAAGCACATCAAGAGGAAGTACCACCTGATCCGGGATTTCATCCAGAGACGGGAAGTCGTGGTAGAACAGATTGCCTCCGAGAACAATCTAGCTGATCCATTCACCAAGCTTTGGCTGAGAGAGTCTTCAAGAGACACTTAGACGCCATAGAGATGGGCACCTACGGACTTACATAGTCTTAGAGTGCAAGTGGGAGATTGTTGGGAAATATGCCATCTTAGACTAGATTTCTAATGTAAATATCGAATGTTTTAATAAAAGAATTTATTTTTAGAAATTGTTTGTGAATTTACATTTTTATTTGTGCACAATTACATTTGGAAAAGATCCATTGTGTTTAAGTAAGTGGTCCATGTGAATGGAGGTCTTCCATAGTAAGGTATGGATCACGGGTTACTTAACACATAAACATTCGTTCTTAACTGATTAATGAGAATGAGAATCTTATCATGTTTAGGTTATTATATTGTGAATTCCAAATGGAGAATGACTTACCTTTAGCCAGTGAGTAGTCCACTCACTTCATGACATAAGCGTATTTCAAATACGTAGAATAGGACCTGTAGTAGCGGTTTCTTAAAAGTACTATATGGTAGAAATCTAGACTACTACTGCTACAGCGTGGACTAGTACTCTACGATTTGAGTATGAGTTTGTGGTTTGACGAAGCTGGAAGCATGTACTTTGACATACTATAGTTGAGATTCTATCGTAGGGCCAATATACTTGCATGTTGGATATGTGTGATTAGTTAGTTAAGAAAAACTTGTACAAGATAGTTTCTATACTATGTCGCCCCTTGTGGTTGTCTGAATGATCTAAATATTCAGGGCCTTGGGAAACATGATTTGGATGTTTACTTTAGGTAGCTCCCTTGAAAAGCGGAAACAATCCAGGAAGTCGTGGATCATTGGAGTAGAAGCTTAAGGATGGTAGATGCCATTTAGAGAGATGTTAGTACAATTTTTCCTCTCTAAATGTACGACGATGTGTAGAGGGGTATTTCAGTCATCACACCTGTAGGTCGAAGACTTTGCTAACGCAACATTGTCCTTGGGGCCAATGTTTCCTTATGGTGATATTAGAAAATATTTAAAATGCAAAATACAACTATTTATATGGCAATGGTATTTTGGTCATTTTAGTAGTCAATGCGGTGTGTCTTTTGGTCTCTAATATAGACCGTGAGTCCTAATTAAATACAGGCTAAAGAATTGATCTTAAATTAAATAAAATTTATTTTATTTAAGTAACCTGATTTATTTATTGGGCTAGAATAAAATAAAGGTCCATGGAGAGAGAGAATTAATTAAATTAATTTGGTGGGTTAATTAATTATTCAGGACTTTGGCCTAGTTTGAATAATTAGGGATTAACCTGGGACTAAACTAATAAAGGCTTGTTAATTAGACTAGTTTATTTGAGGTGGGAAACTTAATTATTTGTTGGGCTATTAAGTTGGTTTTAATTAGAATAATTAGTTTAGTCCAAAAGGTTAAATTAAGAGTCCAATGGCCCAATCCAGTTTAACCTAAGATTTTATTTAGGTTAAATAGGAGGATTGGAAATCATCGTTGTTTTTTACAGATTCTTCTCTGTGGGAAAAAAAAGAACCACACGTCTCTCTCTCTCTCTCTCTCTCTCTCAAGAAAATATTCCTTAATTCTGTTAGTTGTTCACCAAATGGAATTAGGTAGGCCATATACTGGAAGATTGAGAGCTTGGCGTTCACCTACATGCACAGACGGAGTAGAAGACTTGCAAGAATCGCACCAAATGTCTCCACCAGCACACCTACCCCGGTTGCACACCTTCCGGTCCAACCAATTCTTAGAATGAGGAAAAGAGGTAAAAAAAATTTTAACCTCGGAATCAGTACAGAGCGGAACTGGCGCCGGCGCTGGCTCTGTTCGATTCCCCTGTTCTTCAGTTTTTTCAATTTTTTTTGCTTTTGCTTCCGCTGCGTGCCCTGTGTTTTCCCTTTTTATGCCTTCATCTTCATCATCTTTTTTATGTCGGAAAAGATATTTATTCACATTTAATGACCGGACGATCATTGGAATACTCAATGAATGTACTTTGTCTATATAAAATCTTTTTAGAACTTTTGTTATATATGTTGATTGATGAATAAATGTTCTACTTTTTAGATATTCAATTTGTAAACCAAGGAAAAATTTAGTTTTACCAAAATTCTTGATTTCGAATTCTCTTTTTAAATAATTAATTATTTCTTGAAACTCTTCAGGAGTTTCAATAAGATTAATATCATCAACATATATAGCTACTATTACAAATTTAGAACCAAATTTCTTAATAAAAACACATGGACATATTTGGTCATTTTTAAATCCCGCTTTCAATAAATATTCACTAAGACGATTGAACCACATGAACCCAGATTGCTTCAGGCCATATAATGATTTCTGTAATTTGATGGAGTAATTTTCACAAGGATAATATGTATATGCTTCAGGCATACGAAATCCTTCGGGGATTTTCATATAAAGATCATTTTTTAAATTTTTATACAAGTAAGCAGTAACAACATCTAATAGGCACAGATCTATCTTTTCATGTACTACCAAACTGATAAGATATCGGAGTGTAATAGCATCAACAATAGGAGAATAAGTTTCATCATAATCAATACCTGGTCTTTGTGAAAAACCTTGAGCTACTAACCGTACTTTATATCGTACTATTTCATTATTTTTATTGCGTTTTTGTACAAAAATTCATTTGTAGCCAACAGGTTTTACATCTTCCGGTGTTCAGACTGTAGGTTCGAGGACTTTACATTTTGTCAGTACATTTAACTCCAATTGAATCGCATCTTTCCATTATAGCCAATCTTTTTTATGCCGACATTCATCAACTAATATTAGTTCAGGATTATCATTATCCTGTATAACATCAAGAGATATATTGTATACAAATATATTATCAACAATTGTTTCTATCCAATTCTAACTTCTACCGGAAGTGGTATAATTGATAAAAATTTTACTATTACTTTCATCAACTTCTGGTTCTTTGTCATCACTTATCTCTTGGGCTTTATCATTCTTTTCTTCAATAGATCATCTGGATCATTTAATCTTCTTTTCTTTCGATGATTTTTATTTTTAGAACCAAGAGGTCGGCCACGCTTCTGGCATGCTTTTAACTCAACAGCTATAGGTATAATCTTTTATTCTGCTAGAACTTCAATTCGAATATGAGCATTTATAGTTGAAATATGCGATTTTGTTACTCTTCTGGAGTCAACAAAAGCGTCTGACATTTGATTTGTAATGTTTTGCAAATGAATTATCTTTTGAACTTCAAGTTCACATGCACTTGTGCGCGGATCAAGATAATTTAATAATGTTGTACAAGCAAGATTTTTCTTATGTTATTTATATTCTCTCCCTAATTTTGGAAATAATGATTCATCAAAATGACAATTAATCAATCTTGTTGTGAATACATCTCCTGTCAGGGGTTCAACATACCTGATAATAGGGAGAAAATCATATCCAACGTATATCCCCTTTCTTCTTTGAGGACCCATCTTTGTACGTTAGTTTGGTGCAATTAGAATATATACAGCACACCTAAAAATTCTTAAATGAGCAATATTTGGTTTTGAACCAAAAGCCAATTGTAAATGAAAGAATTTATGATAACTAGTTGGCCTTATACATACAAGTGCTGCAGCATGTAAAATAGCATGTCCCTAGGCAAATGTTGGGATATTTGTTTTCAGTAATAATGGTCTAGTAATTAATTGTAATATTTTAATAAAAGATTCAGTAAAACCATTTTGTGTATGAATATGAGTTACAGGATATTCAACATTAATTCCAATTGACATGCAATATGCATCAAAAGCATGTGATGAAAATTCACTAATATTTTCCAAACGGATATTTTTAATTTGATAATCAGAAAATTGTGCTCGTAATTTAATTATTTGAGCAAGTAATCTCGCAAACGCCAGATTGCGAGTAGATAATAAACACACATGTGACTATCGGGATGATGCATCAATTAAGACCATAAAATATCTGAACGGTCCACATGGTGGATGAATATTTCCACAAATGTCTCCGTGAATCCGTTCAAGAAATGTAGGACTTTCAACTCCTACTTTTACTGGTGATGGTCTAATAATTAATTTTCCTAGAGAACATGCAGCACATGAGAATTTTTCTGATATCAATATCTTTTTATTTTTTAAGGGATGACTATGTATATTCTCAATTATTCTTCTCATCATGAAAGATCCCAAATGACTCAACCGGTCATGCCACATGCTAAAAGTAGTAGGATCAGTAAACTTCTGATTTACTAGATGATGAATTTCACTTGTACATATTTTTGCAAAATATAGGTCAGTAGAAAAAGACGGTAATTTTTTTAATACAAATTTCTTACCCAAATTAATTTAAGTAATATAAAGATACTCAATACCATTTTTCTCATTTGTTTTAATATGATATCCATTTCTGCGGATATCTTTAAAACTTAATAAATTTCTTCTGAATTTTGAGAAAAATAGTGCTTTATCAATAGTAATTGTTGTTCCTTCTGGCAACAATATACTAACTCTTCCGGAGCCTTCAATCACATTTGTACTACCGTTTATAGTATAAATATTTATTTATTTTTATTTTGAGATAAGAAAAATATTTCTAATTTTTAAGTATGGTGTGTGTAGTTCCACAATCAATAATACATACATCTTCATTAACAACAACCATTTGAACAAAAATATGTATATGCAAACGAAAATATTATTAGAATATAATGGAAATTCAAAAATATCAGGATGAGGCATTAGTTCTTCTGGACACTGTCATCACTAATTAAATGGTCTATCCTACCATCTGGGTATTCGAAAAAATCAGATACATTCATATGGGTAATATTGATATTTAGATCTTTTGAATCAATATCATCATTCTCAGCATCATTCCCTGAATGTTGAGAAAAATTTGCTTCAACATTTTTATTTTTCTTTTTCAATGAAACTTGATATAATTTCACTAAATGCTTGGTCGTATGACAGTTACGTGACCAATGACCTTTCATGCCACATCTATTACACTTATCCTCATAATTTTCTTCTATTTCTTTTTCTTTTCCCTTATTATCTTTTCTGTTCCACTTCAGGTGGCCAGTATTTCTCACAGTTTGATTATTACTGTGATAAGGGAAATATCGAGCGTGTCCACGACCATAACCACGACCACAACCACGGCCACGACTACAATTATAACGATGGCTTCTGCAGGAGCCAACAACATTCACTTCTGGGAATGTTGTTGAGCCAGTTGGTCTGGCTTTATGATTTCTCAATAATAACTCATTATTTTTCTCTACAATGAGGAGGGCAGTAATTAAATCTGTAAATTTTGTATACCATTTTTCTCGACATTGTTGTTGCAGGACAATATTCGAGGCATGAAAGGTGGAAAATGTTTTCTCCAATATATCTTCATCAGTAACTTTTTATCCGCATAATTTTAACTGAGATGTAATTTTATACATCGCAAAGGTATATTCATTTAAAATCTTGCAACCTCATGTACAACTATTCATACCGTGCAGTTGGTAGTACAACTATCTTCATGTGGTCAAATCTTTCTTTTAAATTTATCCACAGGATATATGGATCTTTTTCGGTAAGATATTATATTTTCAAATTTTCATCGAGATGACGACAGATAAAAATCAAAGCTTTGTTCTTTTTGTTGTGCAGATGATCTATTATTTTCTTGAATAGTTTCACTACAGCCTTCAGCATTTTGATGTATTTCTGTATCGAGAACCCATGACATATAATTCTTTCCAAAAATATCAAGGGTTACAAATTCGAATTTAGTAAGGTTAACCATAAAGATCAATAAATGCGTACCTGTTTTCTGGCTTTTATAACGGTAGAGACTCGTGCTTTAGTCTTCTGACTTTTGTAACGGTAGAGACTTGTGCTGATAACGTGTTATGAAATTTTGTTAGTGTGAGAATAAAATCTACATAATAAGAAATCTCTAACTATTATTTGCACAAGACTTTCTTCAAACTTCTTTCTTTCTTTCTTTTCTCTCACAATTTTTTCTAACAATTCTTTCACAAAATGATATATCTTAAACTTGGAGAATAGCTCTATTTATAGAACTCTTATTAGTAGAATTCATCATCTTTCACTAATATGCATTAGTGGTGTCTCCACTAACTCTTAATGGTGGACATCCATATCCACTAATGAAATTAGCGGAGCTTCCACTAATTCACCAATAGTTCACAATAGTTTCTTGTTTGTCAATTGAATTTTAGAGTAATCATTTCTTAATTCTTTCACTTCTAGGCGGCACACATTAATATCTTATTATAAAAGTTCTACCACTTTATTTGAAATTAAACTTTAACATTTTTGCAACTCTAGAATAGCTAGAATCTCTCTTGAAAGCCTCATCGAGCTGTCACTTTTAAACTTCAAACTCTACATTGTCAATCCTAGGAAAACTTTGAAAGATTTTACTCCTAAAGTTTGCAAATTGAATAAGTCCATTTATGAGCTTAAGCAAACGATTAGATCTTGAAATATCAGGTTTGATTAGCCATTAAATCCTATAGTTTAAGTCAGCATCCTAATGAACCTTGTGTTTATAAAAGAATTATAGACAGTAAGGTGATTTTTCTCATATTTTATGTTGATGACATCATTCTCATTGGCATTGATTTTGGAACATTAACATCAGTGAAAAATTGATTACGTAAACAATTTGATATGAAGAACTTGGGAGAAGCAAGATATATTCTAGGCATTCAGATCCTTCGGGATAGAAAGAAAAGACATATTGCTTTAACCCAAACTTCATATATTGATAAAATATTGACAAAGTTTTTAATGCATAATTCTAATAAAACTCTATTACCTTTCAGACATGGAATTTAATTGTCACAAAAGTATAATCCTAAAACTCCTGATAAAACTGAGGACATGAAACGAGTTCCTTATACATCAACTATACGAAGTCTCATATATGCTATACTTTGTACTCATCCAGACATTTGTTATACTATTGGAATGATCAGTAGATATCAGTCAAATCCAAGATTAGAACACTGGATAACAGTGAAGTATATACCCAAGTATTTTCATAGAACTCAGGGATATATACTAGTTTACTCTACTCTAGAATTGGTGCCTACAGGTTACACTGATTTTGATTTTCAAGCTGATAGGGATTTTTGTAAGTCTACTTCTGGATCCATTTTTACTTTAGGTGGTGGTGCAATTGTGTGGAGAAGTATCAAATAATCTTGTATTGCTGATTATACTATGAAAGCTGAATATGTAGCAGCTTGTGAGGCAGCTAAAGAAGCAATGAGATTGAAGAAATTCTTAATAGAATTTGAGGTGGTTCCTTCTGCATCTTAAGCCATTAATTTGTATTATGACAACAGTGGTGCACTGACAAATGCGAAAGAACCATGCAGCTATCAGTGTGGTAAACACATTGAACACAAATATCACTTATTTAGAGAGATTATTCAACGTGGAGATGAAGAAATATACAAGATTTCTACTGCTGAAAACCTTACTGATCCTTTTACTAAACATTCACCTGTAGCAGTTTTTGAAAGTCATATCGAAAGCATGAATATTTTTGACTTGTCTCATTTACGCTATAATAAGTGACAGAATTTTGTTAGATTTGCCTTTCGAGTCAATACAATATTTGTATTTTAAAATTAAATAAAGTATGTTATATATATATATATATATACAAATTATTTAGATATTATAAATTAAGTGTTTATTTATTAAATACGGAAATATTTGATTTATAATTTAATTCAAAATAAATTATTCGTAATCTAAAATAAATTTGAGCAGTTTATTGATATTCTTAATTTTATTGAACTCTACCTTTGACTTTGAAAATAAAATTGAGGACATAATTTGATATATTGGATAAGACCATCGATGTTAAGTTTGTGGAATGGACCATATAAATTAAATATTATATGATTGTCATACATAATACCTTAATCTTGAGCAAATGATGATTTATATTTACTAACTTGAATTTCCTTGAGTTTTCAAATAATGAGATTAATTTAATAATCAATATATCGGTATCTTGGGAATTAAAGTGAAATAAATATTAAATAATTATTCTACAATATGGAATTCGTCACTTTTAATAGACAAGATTATTTCCTCACGAGTTCTTCTGAGGAATAGTTAAATATAAAATTAGTAATTCAATAGCGTCTATTGAATTCAATTTCTAAGTGTGACGTGGTCACATGGTACTATCAAATTAAATATGAGAATTGAGGATTTGAATGAGGGGCACTTTAGTTATATTGCCTCATTTAAAGTATTGTATTGATGGACGAGTGTAATTTGTTAGATCGATCAATCATAAGATAAAATTATTAACTCCAATAAAATTTCAATTAGTCTAAGAATATAGTTACGTTCTTTTAGTGGAGTATAATGTAATTGATAAATTGTTCGACAAAATAATTTATTATAGCTTAGTTTGATTGTATTTGGTCAGATCCCTTCAATGGTTTCTAATTATAGGACAATAATATATTATAAATATTTATAATTTATTAATGAAAATGACAAAAAATCAAAAATCGTATTTGAGATGGAATATAATAAGTGGAGATAGTTGTACCCAACTATGATTGTCTTGTTCTATCAGGATTCATTTTTTATATGGAGTTAAATACATAGAGATAGTTGGAAATAACCAACTACATATATTTAGTTTAAGATTCTATATCAGTGATACATGAGAATCAACATTCTTTCAGTTTTTGTATGAGTTTGTGCTCAACAAAGAGAGGAAAAATATGATAGACAATTTTCTGGTCTCGAGAGATTACACTGAAGAAAGTTTGGGAGTTTGGAGTATTACCAAAAGATCAAAGCTTCTTGATTCACATTTTTGAAGATGATATTTACAGATGTACGATTCGTTTCTCATGTGTTTATAACGTTTAATCTAGTTAATGCATAAATATACAGATCCTATTCCTAAAAAGCTTGGTGTTTAGTCTCAAGCATGTTCCCCATATCTTTTTCTTCTTCAACTTCTGAATGTTTTTCAGATTCCAAAATAGCCTACCAATATATGTATATGTTCTAGGAACTTTTCATTACTATAGTTGCCATTATATATATACGTGTGTGTGTGTGTGTGTGTGTGTGTTTTACCTTTGAATGATCTTCAATTTTGTCAACTACATCAGATGGTTGATAAACCCGATTAATGGTAAAATTTTCTCTCAATTGGCCACGCGTTTGTTCATTAAATCTGACTTAGCATATGTAAGTTTGCCTATTATATTCTTCAATGGTCTAGTGATAGCATCATCAATTCCTTCCTATAATGTAGTAAGGAAGATCACAACACATATTAAAGCAATCTTCATATTAATATGTAATAGTATTAACATATTTTCAAAAAAAAAAAAATGGTAAAGAATGAAATTTTACCTCAACCACTTTTTGAGCTAGTTGAGTGGCTTTCAATCCCACAATCTGCTCAATATCTCTATCAAACAATATAAAACATGCTTGTGTTGTGTGATCAGTAAGGATCATTTCAACTCGATATCTACGCGACAAATTTTTCAAAATATATATTTGTTAACATGCATGAAAATTAAACAGTTTCTATGTAGTATATATTTTTGCATATTTTTGGTACCTTGTATCGGATAATCTTTTATTCTGATACACGATTCACATGCCAATTTCATTCCATAAACTTTCAGCTTCTTTCTACATTTTGTGTAGGAATTATATCTCCATCTATTGTATGTGTCAATGTCCAAGACTGTAATGCAACTATAGTATGACTTATCCTAACACGACAGTAAATTTGCATCAACATTAAATGGTTTATGCATCTAGCATTCATAGTCCATATTATTTTCAAGAAAACTTTATAAATAATTTCACGACCAAACTATACTATTTTTTTTCTCCACTATCAATAATTTGATTTAATTCAACCAAAATTTTCTTGTTTTTTCTCATAGTGTTGTGTAGTTAACACAATAGATGTGATACTCAATTATGTTATTGTTTCTGTTTTGTAATTATCTTCGCACCTATTTAAACAATAAAGAAGAAAATGTCATTTTGTGATCATGATATTGAATATATTCTTACATATACAATTTTGGCAGATAGAGAAATTTACATACATTTGTCAGAAGTTGTCAATCTCAAATATTTGCACGTCAATATAGACCTTTTTGTATTGCTGCTTGATATTGATGCATTTCCTTGATCATTCTTCATTATCATTGATGTAAAAATTCCAACTTGCATAGTCCGGCTACTAAGAACCTCTACACTTAGTATAACATTTGCATGTTCCCCCTACAATGTTACTCATAACTCCTTTCCATTGCAGCTATAAATTAATTAAATAAGTAATCGATATATATATATCTCAGCTTGTAGGGCATTAAATATAGACTATATAGTGATACTTACTTGTAATCCTATGAACTATAAATTAATATGGTGTCCCATTCAAGTCCTTTGTTCAACAGGTGAGACTTTTGTTGTCATGCCAATGACATTTGAATGGGGACAAGAGGTGCAATAAATATATTCACAAAGTTACTATTGTCGTAAATAATATTTCTAACAAATGTTCTTCGTGTACTAATCATAAGTTATTAATGTATGCTTCATATATACATTAAATATACCTATTTACATGACTTGTCAAAGTTCATTTTAGTTGTTTAATAGCAGTTCTGTTTTAATAGCTCATGCAAATAACAAATGAGTCAAATGATTTGGGGAATATGCTGGGTTGCATTCAGAGTCCTCTTCTCCCTCTCTTTCTAATATTTTGAAAGAGAACAATAGCTAAAACATTCTGTGAATGCTAATTGAATATTTAGAATATTTTTAGAGAAAACCATGAACAGGCCTAAAATATTGAAAAAAGCCGACTTGATAAAGCACATTGCAATTGTTTAATTAGTAGTTCCCTTTCATAGCAGTTGTCAAACATCTATAGAATGAATGCATTCAAATTTGTATATATAAATACTTGCATGGAATGGTACCATCTTTCAAAAACTTATGCAAATAATAAATGAGTCAAATGAGTTGAGAAATAAGCTGATTTGCATTCAATGTCCCTTTTTTCCGCTCTTTCTACTCTTGTGAAAGAGAATAACAACTAAACTTGTGTGATTTCTAATTGAATATTTTAGAATATTTATAGAGGAAACCGTGTGCAGGTCTAGAACATTGAAATAAGCCATATTTCAACAGAGCACATCAGAGTATAATGTCAAGCTAGAAGGTTTAAAACTTTTGCCTTTACACCAACAGTGGAGCATTAATCATCTTTCACAAAAGAATTGTAAGTATTATGCTTGAAGAACTTATGCACATAATAGAAGGGGCAAATATAGTGAGGCAGCTATTTATTCAATCAATAATTCCATTTTTCATGTCATCTCTACTGTTTTTTGTCATATCAAATGAATTTAGTAGGCTTCAAGTTCTCAGTACATTTTCAAAGCCTTACAAAATGAATCACATGTTCAAATATTCATTTAAGTAACCTATATTCATTCTTATTCTTTTTTTAAGGCAGTTGCATTAAACACTGTCCAAAATCTCTACAATGAATGCATTCAAATATGTATAAATCAAAGTTGCATGTAATAGGCCTAAAACTTTTTTTTTTTTTTTTACTATATATGTTCACAATTTATCTAATAACAGCAAGGGCTTTGAATAAAAATCTTTGCAACAAAGCTCTTTACTAATCATGATTCATTACAAAACAGTAACAAAGCAATACCATTGGAGAAACTATTCCTTCAATCAATAATGGAAAATTTTCTTGTCTCACATTCTGTAATCTAAGCAAAGAAACATATGTGAATATGTGATTGAAGGGTGGATCAGGGCAAAACATAATTTGCATAAACAACAGAAAATTGCAATGGAAGCTTTAAAATTTTATACCTTTGCATTTCTGTAAATAACTGGGTTGCTTAGGTTGAAATGATGTTGGTTGAACAGTTGTTGGTTCACTTGCACCGTCTTCTAGTTTAAAACTTGCTAGATGACGACTCCATCTTTGCATGAATGCTGGGCTCTAGATTCTCAGAATATAAGCACTACCTAAAAGAGTCGGTGAAAATCTACGTGGCTAGGAAAAATCTGGGCTTTTTTAACATACTGCTAAAGAGCAGTATCAAGAAGAGTTATTCTTACAATTCCTTATGGAGAAGATAATGAATGACTAGAGAGAAATGAAAGGTTCAAAGAGAAAAAGGCGTAAGTCTATAGTCTTGATAGTAAATGCTAATTACGCTGCTACACTCTGATAAGGAGATAGAAAATCCTTTAGAGATTTTTATCGAAAACCATGAATCCCTTTGAATTGCAAAAAATTCCCTTATCAACAAGCAACATCTGGCCGAGTTCATGAGAAACCTAGCCATGCATGCAGCTTATCAGGTCAGAACAGCCAACCCAAACTGGGCTCGGGCTTGGTTCTTGGATTGCTAGTCTAGGCTGTTGAGTCAAACCTTAATTTATTTATTTAATCTAGATCTAATACAAGCCCATAAATAAATAATTAAACAACTTAAATGGACTAGAATAATTTCTCAAACCTTATTCTAGTTTAGGCCCAGATTATTTCCAACTATTCAATTTGGGCTCGAGTCCTGACTAATTAATTAACTAGCTAAACTAAATAATTAATTTATTCTCTCTTTAGACATTTTATTTTATTTTAATCCAATAATAAATTAGACTACCTGATTAAAATAAAAACCTTCCTTATTTGAGACCGTTTTCCTTAGCCCAAAATTAATTAGAACGAGCTATTCCGAGGACTAAAAGATACATCACCCTTGGCTACTAAAATAATCAAAATACCCCTACTATAAAAATAGTTGTATTTTTTATTTTAAATATTATTTATTATCATCATAAGAAAATATTGACCCTAAGGATAATGCTGCATTTAGCAAAGTCTTTGATTTACAGATGTTATAACTAAAATACCCCTATATGTTAGGCCTATCATTGAGACAAGAGAAATATACTAGCACATCTCTCAATGATATCTACCATTTTTAAATATCTAATTCAATAATCCATAACTCCTAGTATGTATCCGCTTATTTCTGGGAGTTACCTAAAAGTATATAATACTAATCACATTTCTAAGGTCCTAATTTATATAGATTATTCTGGACAATCACAATGGAGTGATTTCTCCATTTAGGAGTATAGAAGTTATATTGTATAAATTTGTCTTAACTAACTATTCACATATATTCAACATACAAGTATACCGGTCCTACGATAGAAACTCACCTACAATACATTAAAGTATATACTACTAACTTCGCTAGACCAGTAACCCATACTTAAGCTATAGGGTATCAATCTACGCTATAGCAGTAGCATTCTGGGTTTCTTTTATTTTAGTACTTTGAGAAACTATTACTATGGTCTAATTCTACGTATTTCAAATACGCTTATACCATGAAATGAGAGGACTACTTACTGGCTAAAGATAAGTCATTTCGTATTTGGAATTCATAGTGTAATATAATAACCTTTGTCCTAACAAGATTCCTATTCTCATTAATTGATTAGGAATAAATGTTTATGTGCTAAGTAACCCATAATTCATACATTATTGTGAAAGACCTCCATTCATATAGATCATTTATTTAAATACAGTGGGGTTTTCCAACAAAATTGTGCAATAACAAATTAATGTAAAGAACACAAACATTTTGAGAATAATACTTTATTTATTTCATCATTGAATTTATATCAGATACATTTCAACAGCGATGTCTAATAGCTTTTCATAAAATTCTGTACAGTTCATTAGTATGATACCTCAACAACCTATGCACATAAATAGTTGTTCCAATGAAAGAAATAGGACATATAGCTAAAACAAAAACAGAATATTGCTTTATTGCAATATTTAAATCATTGGCTTAAAATATATAATGGCGTCATTATGTAAAAATATAAATAATTCTAATTTCAAATTATACAAATATTTCAACTTAAACCCAATATGTAAAGGTGTGGTGTCTAACAACTTTTCAGATATAAAAAACAGGAATAATTATAATTTCAAATTATACACATATTTGAATTTAACCCCCCCCCCCCAAAAAAAAGACAATTAAAACGTTCAAGATTGTTACCAATTAAAAAAGTAATGTCTCCAGCCCGAGTTTTAATATGTTCAAATGATAGGAATATGAATTTTTGTCTTGGAAAATCTGGCAAGTCCTTAATCACTTGCTCTATATATATGCTTCCGTTAATCAATATCTATAAATCCTCACTTAACACTCTATAATTTGGCCTAAGGCTTTGAAGGCTAAAACTTTTCATCATGTAAAAATTACCCTCCTCAACACATTTTTGGAAATCAGGAATAAATTTACTCTTAATAATACAAGGCTTCATGTTATCCTACAAACAAATCAAATTTCTTGTTAAAACATATATAAAGATCTGTAATTTAAACTGATACAAAACCAAGCACCAAAAAAATAAGGTTTTAACAGATACAAAACCAAAACCAAACATAAAAAAAATAAAGACAGTGGTTCATGGATTATACCTTTTCTGCTTACCTTTCATCAATTCATTCAACGACACATATTGAAAACTTCCCCTTGCCATAAAAACAACTAAAAAACAAAAGTTCTCTACTTTGCTAATTTCAGTAACTCTTTTCCCTTATTGCTATGTTTGACAAAAACTATATTTTCCCAGATAATACGCTTCTATTACATCCCCCATATGTTTATATATAGCAACAGATTCAAAGACTTCAATCAAGAAGGGTGAAATTACCTGACTTGAAAACCGTTTCATCTTCTCAAAGTTGCTTCATCTCCTTTAGATGCTTAGTCTTAAGTAAATTACATGTATTGACATTAGATAATTAGGTTAAAAAATCAAGGAGCCTTAGAATGGATTTTGCAAAGAAGAACCCAGTAGATGTTGGATTTTTGTTTTTGGAATCCTAGGTTTCGAGCAAAATTCAAAGTCATACCAAAATTATTGAAGAATATATGAGTTGCTAATTTAATGTAAAGATGAAATCGAAGAGCCAAGCAAAAAAGTCAGGATATGTTTGATTGTCTTTTGCAAGGAACAAGAGCCAAAGCTACCGTGTAAAAGTTAGTAATGAAGGAAAGTCGATAAGATAGCAGAGCCACCGTGTGAAAGATAGGAAAGAGAGCCGAATGGGAGCTGTATATGGGGAGCTCCATGTGAGGCTCATGCAGTCTCCTCAATAACATGCCACGTGTCACGCTCTCTAATCAATCTCAAGAACAAATGGCAATACTACAAGATTTCTCTACAACTTATATATATATATATATATATATATATATATATATATTAAAATATTTAATTTTTTTTATTTTCTAATTATCCGTCGTAAATTAGTGACAAATTTGAGACAATCATTAATCCATCGCTAATTAGCGATGGATTTGCAACGGATTCATCTAATCATAAATTAAAACTAAAGGAAATTAAAATTCGTCGCAAATCCATAGCTAATTAGCGACGGATTCAAGGCTGCTGCAAATCTGTTGCTAATTAGCAACAGATTTGCGAATTTTAATTTTCTTTAGTTTTAATTTATGATTAGATAAATCCGTCGCAAATCCATTGCTAAGAAATTCAAATTCATCGCAAATCCAGCACTAATTAGCAACAGATTTGCGATGACCATGAATTAGTGATGGATTCACAACAAATTCATCTAATCATAAATTAAAATTAAAAGAAATAAAAATCCATCACTAATTAGTAATAAATAAATTAGCAACGAATTCATCTAATCATAAATTAAAATTAAAAAATTCAAACCTGTCACAAATTCGTCACTAATTAGCAACAGATTTGCCATGATCTCATGTAATTATAAATTAACGCTAACAAACTATAAGCCTGCAAATCCGTTGCTAATTAGTAACGGCTTTGCGATAAAATTTCAAATTTCTAAAATTAGTTTATTTTTTATATAAGCTTTCACTAATTCATTGCTAATTAGGAAAAATTAAACCGTTGCAAATCCGCCGCAAATTTCTTGCAAATCCATTGTTAATCCACAAAAAAATATATACTATATAATTAATATATAGTACAAAAAATTACAAGAATATCAATAACCTAGTGGTGGAGCACGTGCTCCCCCACAATAAGGATGCGAGCTCGTCCGATATCATCTCATAATATTCTTAGCGGGTCGGGATAGGTCGATTCGATTCAATTAGCCTGAGTTAGGGCGGTTAATTAAAATTTTTTTCCCATCGCTAAATTAGTTATATTTTTCTAAAATAAAAATTTTTTGCTGTCGTTAATCCATTGCAAAATTAGCGACGTCTGAGCAACCACCTTTAATTACAAACTTAATTATAGTATTATCAATTAAATGGCTATCGTAAATATGTTACTGATTAAATGCCCGTACGACGGCCGCTAAACTCGATTAGCGATGGATTTAATCGTTGCTAAATTGCTTTTCTCTTATAGTGTATGTTGCTGGAAATTGATAGATAGCATGACTCTTTCTGTCTGAAAAATACTATGTTTGATTTCTTTGGATGAGTTATGACATGAGTGAATTATATGTGTGCGTATGAATAATAGAAGACCTTAAGACTAAATGTTAGGGTACATATTTGCTACTTGTGTACCATGTGATCAACTACTTGAAAGGTCTGCAATCAGTATATTTTATGTGTTGAAGAGGAAATAGGGAATATAAGTTTGTGCACGTTATTGTGAGATAAAATGGGATAGTATTTAATTATTATTTCTATAATTTTCTTAGTAGTCGTGCAATGTTCCCAAGGTAAAAAAAGCAACCCATTAGGCTTGAGATAGTCACTTAAGCTTCTTACATTCATTAAAATATTTTATACGTGGTTTGTTTTGAAAACTTACCAAAATGATCACTTAGGATCTATGCATTGAAATTATTAGATAATTGCTTTATACAGTCTGTAAATTTTTCTTCATCTATAAAACGAGTTGTGAAAATCATAGCATGTTCTATGAAATATCTCTTGTGCCTAGAGCATAAACGAATTCATGTAAATGAATGTTTCAAAGGACATTATTGAATGAAACATTTGATCATGTTTGCAACTATATTTTGAAAATATGATGAGCTAATGTTGCAGGAAGACCTGCTATGAGAATTATCATAAACATGATTATGAAAGCATTTAGTATTTAATAGGGGTAAGGCCACATGCACTAGCTCTGTGTTAGATTGTGGGCCGCTTCTGATAGATTGGTTGTCTCTGGAAGGCTGCACCTTGTCAAATAGGGCGCCAGTGTTTGGTGGTTGAGTCGGTCCTTAGCTAGCAACGTGGTTCTAAGTGAGATTGACAGCCAAACGCAAGAAAATCGAATTGAATTAGGTGAGAATTTGAGGAGCATCTCAATTTCATAACACTTTCTATAGGATCATGATCCGACTCTTCGGTAATAATATACTTAATTCAATGATTTTAAGTAAATGTTTTACTTGCATTTGAATTAACCTTGGAAATGTTCCCTGATAATGATACAAAATTCTTTACTTCAAGTTTTTTGCATGATATCATCTAAGAGGTCTATATGAAAAATTATTTGAACTTAAAATTTTATATTTTGAAATTATTTCAGGCTTAATGTCTTACATGTATCATGATTGAAATTTTAATTACATGAGTACTCACATAGCTTATTGAGATTATTTCTCACACTCTTTTAAATTATGGTTTTCAAAGAAATCGAAATTTGAGCAGGTTAAAAGTCTAGATGGTTAGAACATTGTTTTGCTTTATTTGTTTGGCAATTTATTTTGGGATGTTATTATGTTAAATACGACGTATAAGTTTTGAAACCTTGTAATAAGTTTTAAAGTTTTTTTTTTAAAAATTTTTTAATTAAACCTAGTTATAAAGATCTCTAATCCAATGAATATTCCCAACTTATTTTGGATTTCATAGACAATTAGAGTATTACATAATTATAATGTAATATTAACAGAAAATGTAACCCCTAATAAGTGTATTCCCTAAATTATCCCTCAGTATTAGTATTGTTAGGGGTGGTAATCGTGTCGTGTTTGTATTGGCAGGTTGTGTCAATATAAGATAATTACACACGATACGCCAACCTGAAAACGACCATATTAATAAACGTGTCTAATTTTTATAACCCAAACATGACAAGATTAATAAACGGGTTGATATGATACGACACGATTAGATGTAAAAATTAAATAAATAATTATTAAACTCGCCAACCCAGATACCTACTAAACCTGTCCGCCCATGACACAATTTTTAAAAAAAAAAATCAAATCAAATCATATAAAATTAAAAAAAAAAACCAATAAAACAAATTATAAAGTTTTAAATAACCAATAAAATAATAAATCATCCAATTAAATATTTAGAGATCTCAATAAATTCATAAGATTTAATCTTAAAAATCGAAATAAATGTCACATTTACTTAATACATCGAAGATCTATTAAATTTCAAACAACATTGACATTAATGTTTGATGCATGAGGTGTCTCTTTATTGATGATTAATTAATTCATGTGATAAAATTATATTATCTAATTTTTTATAGTAAAATTTGTAAGGTATTATAAAAAATATTAAAAAAAATTAAACAGGTTCGTAAGTTAAAACGGGTTAAATTTATTTATAACTCGAATACTTTTAGAGTTAAACGGATGAATTTATTTTTATCCAAATTTATAAAATTTTAATTATAACTTATTATAATTATATTATTTTTATATCGTATTTAATATTATCACCGTAAATATTGTAATGATATATACGCTACAAATTACGAGGCCAGAAGATACAGCTATGTTGAGCATGAATGATGAATCACAGGTGGTGCTTTGCCCACCAACATAAATTCTCTCTCAAGCGGAAAAAAAAAAACACAATTATATACAGCCTGGAAAATTTCATCCATCCACACACTATGCTTGCGTGCTTACGGTCTAAGTAGCCAACCACTCATGATACACCATGTGGCAACCACTTTCAGAACTGCATTCGTGGAATTGTAAATGTGGATGCACGTTCGCTATCATGGTGTGTGTCCACTGTCCCCATCCAATAAGGTACTGGCACATTAATGTATAGAATCTTCTCAGTTTCAACTACATTGCCCACAATTCAGGGAATATTTTAATTTGGCCCCTCAAATTTATCAGATCTTTTCATTTTTTTTAAACAAAAATTAATTATTACAATTTTATCCTTTCAAGCGTCAAATCTAATCTCTATTTAGCCCCTTTAGGCTAGCTAGAGCAACACCTGAGTTATGAATTATACAGCGAGATTGAAATGAGTTAAATACTTAATTGAGAGATATTTTTATTTATTTTGATTAATATGTCTATCAAAATGATCGTAGAATTATTCTTCAAAATTTCTTTATTTTTTTTCAGATATTGTTAAGAAAGATTTTATTTTAAAACTTTAATATCTCTAAGTTTTTTTTAATATATGTTATTCTTGTTTTAGAGTTTTTTTAGTACATTAATTGTTTAAAAACACACATTTGAATCAATAAAAGAGGAAATTTGATAAAATTATTCACTATAACTAAAATTAAATATCTTCATTTCTAATTTAAAATGTTTAGAAAAAATATTTTATTTTTAAAAAATAAACATATCTTCTATTTAATATTCACAACTAACCCTTTTTTTTATTTGAAGATACAAGCACTATTAATATTTAATCTTATCGTTAACTTTTTTAATTGATAAAGCCAAGTAAATAATTTGTAAAAAGATTTGTTTATTTATAAGAAAAAGAAAAAATGTGAACGGGGTTGATGTAATAAAAATTTTAAATAATCTAAATTGATTCAAAATCAGAAACGGCACTCCGTTCATAAAATTTAAGTGTTATTATGGTTGACGGTGAATTTTTTTTGAGAAAAAACAAAAACTATGATTCGGAATTTGAAAGAAGGGAGAAGAGACATTGACCTACAACAGAAGTATGCCAGTATTTCTATTGGCAAATGGGGGCTTCCCCGTCCACAGCAAGTACTGGTAAGATACTCCCTTAAATCGTTGTGTCAAGTAAAAATAAGACATTTAAATTCTGAATGGATAGAGTATTTTCTTTGAGAACCAAATCAATGATCTTATAAACTGGAGGACCAATTTGGAATCTTGATTTTGATTATTCGTTGGAAGGTTCTTGTTGAACTAAAAATAGATGGAATATTTACCGAAGCATACGTGGCGATAGATTTGTCATTTGAGGATTCGAAATTATTTTTTTGAATAAAATAAGATTGTTCCGAAGGCCAGTGGCTGTGGTCCCGCTTTCAGGTTTCGATCAAAGGAGAGTAAACCTGATGAAATGAAGGGAAAAAGGAAAAGACCGAGACGTTTTGAAGCACGGCCACAACGGTCTTCTTCTTCTCTTTTCCACTTCTCCAGTTCTTTTCTGGGCAGGTCCTTGTTTCTTCCCCTCTCTGTACATATTTTCATGTGTTAAGACATGGATTCTAGATGAACATGTACTGGGTAAATGTGGGTTCTTTTTTTGCAAGTACTTTGATTGACAAAATCTTCTTGTTCTGCTTTTGACTGCTGTATTTTATGCCTCAATATGAGGAATCTTGTTAGGGCCCCTTTTTTTTGGGGGAGGCGAATTCTTTCTATGAATTATGTTGGGTTGTCTGAGATGTTTGAAAGTTTGGGTTTTTCTATATGTGTAAGCTTGTGTTGTTTGCTCATGCTAAACGGATATCTGCAAGGTGTTTCTGTTTTCTTTCATATTTTTCCTTTTCCCCCCTATTTTCTTCTCTTTTTATTATGTTTCAATTTTATTATGGATCTGTAAGCCCATTTAGCAAATTGGGCAATTCCCTAGTTCTTCTCATATCTCCTTGACAAAATCTAGAGAATAACAGAAGAGAAAAGAAGGCATCTTTATTTGAAACCTGAAGTTAAGCTCAAAAGAATGTTGAGGTGACTTGTTGCTTGTTTCATCACAGGTATTTGAAGGGACAATATAAAGTTCAAGTCTTTGGAAGTCCTTCAGAAATTCACTCTTTGTTATGCTAGTTACTTTCAATTTTGAATTGGAAGTCATTTTTGTTGGATGATGAGCTCGGGAAGTAATGTGACCTGCTAAGGATCTTTTGTGAATCATGGGCGATGATGATTTAATTTCTGGTTAGGTGATCACAATTGTGGTAGTGTCCGATGGAATTAGCTGGCTGTGAGAATAGCGGTGAGATTTCAATTACTAGACACTGCAACTGTTACAGGGCCTTGAGTTTGAGAGAAACAATTCTGGAAACAAACCAAATCTCAAATTTTGCAGACCGTTATATTCTTGGCGATCAGTTGGGATGGGGGAAATTTGGCATAATAAGGGCATGCTCAGATAAATTGACTGGTGAAGTTTTGGCTTGCAAATCTATTGCAAAAGAGAGATTGGTCACACAAGATGATGTTCGCAGCATAAAGCTTGAGATTGAAATTATGACCAAGTTATCTGGACATCCAAATGTTGTGGATCTCAAGGCTGTTTATGAGGATGAGGACTATGTGCACCTTCTGATGGAACTTTGTGCTGGTGGTGAGCTATTCCATCTGATCGAAAAGTATGGCAGGTTCTCTGAGTACGATGCACGGATTCTTTTCCAGCAACTGATGGAAGTGGTTATGTATTGCCATGATAGTGGTATTATCCACAGAGATTTGAAGCCAGAAAATATTCTTTTAGTCTCAAAGTCTTCTTTATCACCAATCAAATTGGCGGATTTTGGTCTAGCAACGTATATCAAATCTGGTAAGCTTCATGTTTTTTACTTTATTAATTCTGCCATGATGCTAATGTTTGTTAGTGCATAAATGTTACTACATCAGTTTCACAATATAAGTTGTTTTAGACTTATGCACAAAAATTAAGGGTCTTAAATTCCACACAATTTTAAAACCAAACTTCCATAAACACCCTTAATTAAGTCTTTATTTACTTTGGTAATTGGAGAGAGTTGGATCATAATTAGTGAAAATAGTGGAAAGAGAGAGATTGCAAGGAGGGGTAGAACTAGAAAAAAAGTAATAAAATTTTATAAAACGACTTATATCATGAAAAAAATTTCAGATCTAAAACGACTTATATTGTGAAATGGGGATAGTATAACTATGGAAGAATTACCTGAGGAGCATCATATGCTCTGAACAAACATGGTTGGCAGTTCTCTCACATATATGTTTTGACTACTTATGAACAAGAACTTGTATCCTTTTGACAGGGAAAGACTTGCGTGGAACTGTTGGAAGTCCATTTTATATAGCTCCTGAAGTACTGGCAGGAGGTTACAACCAGGCAGCTGATGTGTGGAGTGCTGGAGTTATTCTTTACATTCTGCTGAGTGGAATGCCTCCTTTTTGGGGAAATACCAAATCAGATATCTTTGATGCGGTTCGGGCTGCAGATTTACGGTTTCATCCTGAACTTTGGGATCACATATCTGCATCTGCTAAGGAGTTGATCACTAAGATGCTCTGTATTGACCCATCAAAAAGGTTCACAGCTACAGAGGTTCTAGGTCTGTTGGATGTGTTAATATTAATTGCAAACGCCAGCTTTACTCTCTTAATAGTGCTGAGTAGTTTTACCTCATGAATGTTTGACTACTTCCTCCCTGAACTTAATGCAAAGTTGCAGCATCTACCCTGCTCCCTTTCCCAGACTAGGATGCACACTGGCTGGGTAATCATGGATGTCCAGAAGTTCTACTGAACAGGAAACAATTGTAGAAAATGATTTTAACTCTTTTTAGAATCTGTTTTCCCGTAACATTGCAATGGCCCAGTTTCCTTGGTTGCTCTTACCAGATAAACCCATATTATATTGAAATGGTAATTCAATTCATCGTTCTAGGCTTCTTTCTCTGTACTTATTTTTAAGAGAATTGTCAAAGCAATTCAAGTGTTTCTAAAGTAGCTTCTTGACAATGGATTTGGCCATGTCTCTTGTGGAATGAGTTGAAATACTTGGGGCTACTGAAAGTGTTATTTGCATTATTCAACTTGAATCTACCCAAGTTTGATAGATGCCCATTTAATTGGTTCTGATAACTTTTATTACTTGTTTGCAGCTCATTCTTGGATGAATGCTTCTGCACAGGAAACTCAAAAGCCAAATAACCAGGATCGTTGCACTCCTCAACCACTGGAAGCAGGCAACTGTTTTATCTCAACCCCATCCATTGTTAGAAACCAGGATTATAGCTTCAATGACGGATCACCTGCTATTTCATGTAGCAAAGTGGATAATTCTCCAGCATTCACTTGCAGATCTTCATTCTCTTCTCTCCTTATTGATCAATCCCCTTGTTCAGTCTCTGGAGGGTTCTCTTTTGACAGCTACAGTGAATCGTTTGCACCAGAATTTGCATCCCCCATTTCCTCAATGCCAAGTTTTAGCTTCCTCAGTCCAAGCCCCATAGTGGAGCAAAACACTGAGTCGGGTTTCAAGGCCACAACATCAATGCTAGATGGAGGTATTTTCTTTTATTTATTTATTAGCTATCATACGTTCTTGTGCTTACTGAAAACAAAGCTAAATAAAATAACTTGCTGATGCTTTTGGTTCATCTATTGATATCAGTCATTATTAATCAGTGTTGAATTGTTTAATTGCCCCTCCGCCCCCCCCAAAAAAAAAAAAAAAAAAGTCTATTAGGCTTGATTCATGTTATTACATGTCCTAATGTTTTTTTGGTGTCTTTGCAATCCATAATGTCTGTTGGAGCTGAGAGGTTGTTTTTTTAATATATCAGCATGAAAGGCAGACTGTGAAACTAATTATTGTCTGTTATATTTGAATTTGCCGATTCAGATTTGGCAAGGGTATTCCTCTTTCCAGATCCTTCTCAACCCATCAGACACAAATTATGTGAAATTGAGCACAGAACAGAGTTTCGGAGGGGATTAGGGTCTAATGGATCCAAGATGTCAAGCAAAAGGAATCACACAATTGGTCTTGGTGAGCTTGATCAACTTGATCTCGTGGCCAGTGAATCAGTAATTCGTTGGGCATCATGCACACATGTTCCAAGTGCAACATCTTTGAGATCCTCCTTGGTATGCTAGAGGAAGAAAAGCCCCAGAAAAAGCTTGCAAGAGCACTATTTAAAGCATGATCTCAGTACTGTGGTTTAATCCAAATTCAGATTAATCTTGGCAAGTGACAACTGACAACTTGTAGAGTGCTTATTTGATTTCAACATGAATCAATCAGTTTAGATGAGCTTGTATATTACTGTTTTTTTTGGCAATTTTTCTAGTAGTGGATTCAGAAGGCGGTGGGGAAAACAAACAGATACATATTATATATGATGAGGACATCCTTGTTCTCTCTCACACCCACTAATCTAGAGTAGCCGATAACTGTTAAGGGTACAATCTTCTTCTATTTGTGGTTGTGAGCATGATTGAGACTAAGGGTGGCAATCGTGTCGTGTTCGGGTTGGCGGGTCGTGTCAACTTGAGATAATTACACTCGACAGGCCAACCCGAACACGACCCGTTTAATAAACGTGTCGTGTCGTGTCAACCCGTTTATTCTCGTGTCGTGTTCGTGTATAAAACGGGTTGACACGATTAGACACAAAAATTAAATAGATAATTATTAAATCCGTCAATCAGAATACTTATTAAACCCACCAATCTGTGCACCATTACACAAAAAATTTTACAAAATTAAATCAAATCATATAAAATTAAAAAAAACTAATAAAACAACCCATAAAGTCATAAAAACCCAATAAAATAACAAACTATCCCACTCAATATTTAGAGATCTTAATAAATTCATAAGATTTAATCTTAAAAATCTGAACAAATGTAGTTTTGCAATAAAATTGGATTGTTCAAAAAATTATTTTCTCTAACTAAAAGTCATTGTAATAATATTATTATTATAAACACTAAATAATAATTAATTAAGAATGATTCATTTACTATATATAAAGTAAATAGCTGCATTAACATCATTTATTTTTCTTAAGAGGTCTCATATAATTAAATAAAATAGACACACAAACAATACAATTAATTCATATAATAAAATTTAATTCAATTAATTCATGTAAAAATTAAATTATCTAATTTTTTTATAGTGAAATTTGTAGGGTATTACAAAAATTATTAAATATAAATATTAAAAAAAGTTAAACGGGTTCGCGGGTTGAAACGGGTTAAAACGGGTTGAACCCGTTTATGACCTGTACACATTTAAAGTTAAACGGGTCGACCTGTTTCGACCCGAACCCGCGAAACCCCAACCCTAACCCGCTATAACCATGTCGTTTTCGTGTCGTGTTGGCGTGTCGTGTTCAATATTGCCGCCCCTAATTGAGACTATTAGATTTCTGAAGAATTTGCCATTCTGATATCATTACTTGGTTTTTGATCGTTTAATGAAAGCAATTTGCAAACCAGAGTCAGCACTGATGTGGAAAGAGCTTCCAAAATTGAAACATTAATGGAAGTAATGTGCTATCACAATGGACAGCAGGAGGGGAAAAATGGAATTAAAGTCATTAAGGAATTTGCCCAAATAAAATACGAAACAAATATGCCAACGAAAAAGGAAATTAAATTTGAATTTGCGTTTGCCGGGAGTCGAACCCGGGTCTATTGCTTGGAAGGCAATTATCCTAACCGTTGGACTACAAACGCGATTGATTTAAAGCTAGTTTTTGTTCTCCAAATGCAAGAGAGGATGAATTAATTCATAAAAAAATACTCCATCCACATTATTTATGAAAATTTTTTATTTTTTTCAAAATACTTATTTATGTACATATTTTTAGAATTAATAATTAATTTTTTTAATTTTATCCCTATTTATTCTAAGTCAACTGTACAACTTTCCAAAACTCTTTTTTCTTCTTACTTCTTGAGAATTTTTACTAACTAATAGCTATTATGTTTTTAATATAGGTAAAATATGAATTTTATCTAAATTGTAGTATTATTTTCAATATCCTTAATCTGTGTATAAAACATTTCATGAATAAATATTTTGAAATAAAGAGAGTAATATTTTTCTTCCTTCTAAACCAAATCTTTATTTTCAAACTTTATTATCACATATGAAGTAATGTGCAAAAGATAATTCATAATTTTATAAATATAAAAAGTCTAAACACAAACAAATAAATACTCTAAATTCTTGATTAGTACACTAAGCAAGATGACTTTCATGTATCATTTTTATTTATTTTAATGATATGACTAATGATAATTGATTTTATTAATAAAATATATTTTATCGGGTAAAAGTTTTAACTACCATCCGCATTTCAATTCCTCTTTCAATGCACAAGAAAAAAAAAAGGAGCAAAAAGTCACCAAAGTGACGAATGAGAATGTGAAAGTAGGTGTGGAAGATTACACACTGACTTCAAAGAATTTCTCTAGTTGGAGTGAGTTCAAGTCTCTTGCTGGATTTCTTAATACAAAATTTCCATTTTCTCCACCTTTAAGTGGTCCATTCAAAGCTAAGAAAGTGGCAGTCCGAGTCGGTCCGTTCAACCTTTGGAACTTTGAACTTGTACTATAGGGTGTAAGCGTGAGAAATATTTCTCAATATATTCTAATTTAAAATTTTATTTTAATTTAAATAATTTTTATTATTTTAAAAACTATTATGTACTTACAATACATCATATTTTATCTCTTCAACCTAATTTAGACCCTACTTTTACTCTACATTTTTAATAATTTTTTTATTAAATTTAAATAAGTTCATCTCACTTCAATTTATATTCACTTGTACTCTAAAATACTTGTACGAGTTTCAAGCATTAAAAAACTCAAATCGTACCCTACAAAACAAGTCATATTCCTACCAAAGGATACATAAGTATTTCAAAATTTACTAATATCTGGAACCAAATATTTAGTGTTATAATTAAAGTAATTATTTTTTAATAAGATGATAGTATTATTTTAAAAATACACATACAATTCAAGATGAATATGTATAAATTATTATACAGTTTATGTAAATTGCACGGCCGAAATCTAACGGTTGACACATTCAAATCCCAGCACCCATGCAGTTCATCGGTTGCCATTGCCCGCCAGAACAGAGCCCCTAAGAAATTTGATACAATCAACTATGTACAAACGTGACTTTTTCAATATGTTCTTGGTCAACACGTTAAGAATATTTATGCCATGCCATTCAACTATTTTACCAGAGATTGTTCAAAGTTTTGATTCATTTAGTCCAAACGGAAACGAACAATTCCAACTGCTATAAATACCAAAAGCCTTACTGCTTTAACCATTCATCCACATTCATATTTGCAGTTGCAGAAGCAAAAGCAAAGGCTAAGCCCCAGAAAAGAGAAAGTTTCGGTTTCTATATCTTTTGATCTCTGAAAATGAATTGCAAGAAAACAATCACTTTCTTGATGATTCTTGCCATCTTTGCCACCATTATGAGCGGAGTAGATCACTGCGTGGAGGCGGCGAGGGCAATGCCCGAGGACTTCGCTGGTGCAAATCATTTGGCTACGTTTCCCTCAATGTATGTGAAAGCAAAATACACCATGTCATGTTGGCTTGAGAGGTTGGCTTCTGGGCCTAGTCCCAGAGGACCTGGTCACTAAGGCACCAATACGTGAAACAGCCACGGGCGGCAGAAGCAGCTGAACTTGGAGTATCATTTATATCTAATATTCCTTTTTGGTTCATTCATTCTTTTTATTTGGGTAGGAGAAATTTTGTACCTACAAATGAAACTTTAATGCACATATATAAGCATTTCTAACTTGCACCATTTTTGCTTTTGCTTACGCTCCTCTATTGTCTAACAACACCGAGTAGTTTGCATGCATATCCGATCTACTCTTTGGTCTGACCCCATGCGGGTGAAAAACTCAGATGCTCGAATTTGAGACCTTGATTAAGGAATACCACGCTCATTCCACTTAGGGTGCCTCGCTGGTTGACTTGGAGTGCTGGGTTGGTTGTTGAAATGACACTATTGTGGCTCGACGCAGAGTACTTAGAAGGCAACAAAAGTCCAAATTCTGCTCCTTCAGATAAAATTTCTTTCTTTGGGTTTTTTTTCAAATGTTACCCCCGGAAACGAGCAAGAATTAGAAGAAGGGCTCTCTTTGCTCTATGTTACTACGTTCTTTCCCTTTTAGGAGGAGAATGGTGTCAGTTTTAATGGACCGATGTCCATCTGTCCGGACATAAAAGAACAATGTCAAGCTATTAGCAAGAAAGAGAAACCACGAATCGTACCAAACTAATCCACAAAGTTCAATATTTGCAGCACAAGTTCCTCATCTGTATGATACAAGGATAGAAGACCTCATATACATCTGAACTTTTCTAAACTTACAAATACTGACTTGTATCCCTATACTGCAGTAAAAGAGCTGGTTAATTTTCAGAGCCACCAACCCTCACAAAATTCTTGAAAGAA
This sequence comes from Voacanga thouarsii, assembly GCA_026120185.1. Lineage (NCBI taxonomy): Eukaryota > Viridiplantae > Streptophyta > Magnoliopsida > Gentianales > Apocynaceae > Voacanga > Voacanga thouarsii. The sequence goes on from JANUWF010002336.1 coordinate 402,760, forward strand.
GAGAAATTAACCAAAGAAATGTCCAAGCTTTAATTTTAGAGCTCAGATAGTACTACAACAAGATTGCCACTGAAGAACTTCCAAAATTCAGGCTGCAGGAGCATACTCTTTAATAACTTCTGCAAGCTTATTTCGATCCTCCTCAGTCTTAGTTCTTATCAAGAAGGTTCTTGCCATAACAGTGTCGTTATTGTCACCGTCCCCCTACAACCAGTATATTAAGTAAACAAAAATTATAAGTCACACCCATATAGCCTATAGATCCTTTTCATGCAGAAAACAAATTGCAGATACATGTAAAGTTTGTTGTAAATCATTATCAATTAGCCTCACTGATGAATTTGTGCACATTGTTCAACAGTAATTGCAACCGAAGAATTCAAAGTGCAATAATGAATTTTAGCTCTCTGTTTAATAGATATTGCAATCAGAGAATTCAAAGTGCAAGAGATGGCACATTCCTTCGGTTTCTTTTTCTTTCTACTTTCCCAAAAACTACTTTAGATGAAAATTTGATAAACTGGGTAGGACATGGCAAAAGATGCAGTCAATGTAACAATTCAGAAGGCAGATAGCATCAATTATTTCCCTCTTTTTTCCACAACTAAAAACCATTTCGTCAATGATCAATTGCAATTTTCTTTATGTGCATGTGCCCTGTGAATAAATAAAGATCGTTACCCACTGCAGTAGCCTAAGAGATCATAACTGAAATACAAAATAACAATGAAACCATTCTACAAAGTTACATCTTACAGCTATTACATATTTATTTCCACAAAGGCTGAACCAAAAAGCAAGCTACTTACCAGAAAAGGAAATCTTAACTTCACTTGAAAGGGAAAATCAAGATCTCACTTAATCACAGTGAAACAATTAAGACACTTAATATTAAGAATAGATCAAACATGAGAAGTCAGGATGCATTACCGAAGTGTGAAAGATTGCAACAATGGAATTCTTCTGCATATTGGTCTTAATACCAGGGTACAAAAAAGCATTAAGCAATAGTTTTCCAACCTGAAAAAGTTGAAAACCTTTTTAGCAGGACATTAAAAAAAGTAAATTGAGTCGCATGAAGAAAGGATGAACCGCAAAATACTGTATACAAATCTACAACTGAAGAAATATAAAATGTTCACCTTAATAATGTTCAGTTTATTTATTTGTTTGTTTTCATGCAAGTGAGTAAACAACTGATACTAAATACTTAGTTCTTATTGACATGTTACATCTTAAGATTGTACTGCTCGCAATCATTTCCCATTACTTATTCTGCCAGTACAAAAATCAAGACATGGAGCCTTCTTCTCATCCCCCCTTCCCAGTTTAGGTAAAGGTTGATGTTGGTGCTTATTTTATTGCTCCCAACAACAACAATATTCATTTGAGGCTGTCCATGTTAAAATCACAATCTCAATCAAACTCCTAGATGGTGTTGACTAATCAAAGTAATCAAGGAAGACAGGAAGTATTTACAAAAATCAAGACATGGAGCCTTCTTCTCATCCCCCCTTCCCAGTTTAGGTAAAGGTTGATGTTGGTGCTTATTTTGTTGCTCCAACAACAACAATATTCATTTGAGGCTGTCCATGTTAAAATCACGATCTCAATTGAACTCCTAGATGGTGTTGACTAATCAAAGTAATCAAGGAAGACAGGCAGCAAATACTTGGTTAAATAGCAGACATACAAACTGAGACATGCAATGGAATAAAGAATTGCAAATTGCAAAAGATGAATCAAATTGACAAGACACAGACTAAGGCTATTGCACAATGGCACACTCATTGGTTACCAAGAGTACAATGATACTCAGCAGTCAGCCCCCCAAGACAGAAGCATGGCAGCCAAAATAGAAATTTACCAATTATCCATTTTTGGACCATTTTCCAAAATACTGTTATTGATATGGAAAAGAAACAGGCCATCGCAGCAGCTTTCTGATAGTTTCAATGATCAGAACTAAACTGGAGCCACAAAAGATGATTCTTTTAGAAAAATGCACATTAAACAAACTAAGACACAGAAAAAAGGAGCAGCTCTCAACAATGCATCTTTCAATCAAATGAATTAGCATAAAAGTGAACAGAAGGATATGGTAAATTAAACAATATGAACCAATTATTTTCCATTTCTCCACTCGAACATCAAGACGTGAGGATCTAAAAGACACATAAAATTATAAGGGAAATAAATTATCGTACTAACACAATGCATTAGAATTTTGTGATCAACATAATCTGTGAACACCTACATCATTCCGTACAACAATAGTCGGCTTAGACTCTTTTGTACCCTTGCCGACACCCTCCTTACATTTGATAGAAAGATGACCTGTTCCTTTATCCTTCCATGCATCTTTGTCAGCTGGATCGCTAGACTGAACATAAAGGAAAATAAAAACCAGAAAGCTCAGTAGGCGTACAATAATAGATATAACGGACATTAATGTAATTCATGCAACCTAAATTCCATATATTTTACATGCAAAAGACAAGATTTTCAGCCAGGAACAAGGTTCATGCATAACAAAACAATTGACCAGGTAAACTAGTTAGGATTCCAAGATGAAGAGACATATTCCAATTTTCAGGCATAGTTACAAGCCACTTAAAACTTCTTTGCTAATTTGTCTGCTGGTATTTAGATCCATTCCCCTTGAGAAAGAATTAGCATGTAGAAGAATTTAGACCAAAACATGCAAACAAGAGAACTGCTTTGATAGGACTTCTGAAGCAAGTGTTACCTCCCGCTTAAACATGTGCATGAAAATTGAACTATCAGAGTAAAAAATGGCGCAAATATCTGAAGGAAAAGAGTGTTTTACTAACACAATCTTGAGTGAATCAAATTCTGCTACCCAAGACAAAGACACAAAGTGTAATAACACCTGAATTTCTGTTTTTTTTTTTTTTTTCCTTCAACAGCCTATGATTGATACTTATTTTACCTTCAAATAAAGTTTACATTTGACTTCATGGACGACAATGATTCCTTTCTCTTCAGTCTTTTTCACGGATGGGCTACCGGGCTCCACCACATCATCTTCTGTATTAATGAGATTATCAGAGAGAGAGAACAAGAGACTGTAAATTACTACCATAGGAAAGAATAAAAAAAAATTGCAACAAGTTACCCCCGTCCGCATCCTTTGAAGCATCATTGGTTATGGAAACTGAATTTTGGCTCCCAGGAATTGGACTTTGGATTCCTGGACAAAATTACGAGCAAAAGATCAGTTTGTTTGCATCATTTCTGAGAAGTGCAGAAGAAGATAACCCCAGTTGACAACCAACCAAAGAGCAACTTCAAGTACTTAAGCATGCAAGGTCATTTTTCATCAACACATGTACCAGGCACAAAGTAGTATCGTACTAGGACAATGGTTCACAATTTTATCTTCAGGCGTTCCATATCATCTAGCAATTATTTTTCATGAATCAACTTGTATTCTTTTGAATCATTGGTACCCAAAACATTATGACCAAATGTTTCCATTTGGAAGGAAAATTCGATATATATTCCGTCCAAATTCTTTTGACAACAAAAAAACGACATAACACTTCACATCCTTAAAGGACACAATATAGTCACCAATCAAATATGAAAATATAATAGGCAATGCATCAAAAAGGAAGACAATTTTGTCTATAAGTAATGCATGTGTTTGATGGCTACTCCACACACAAGACCGCATTCCAACCGTGGAACCTACAATGTAATTAATATTAGGATTTCTTTCCAGATGGGAATAAGATCCCTATGTAATGACAAAATCCTAATAACGAATGACGATTCTTACACAAAATCCTAATAAAGAATGATGATTCTTACACAAAATCGTAATAAAGAATGACGATTCTTACTTTCCGTATAAAAAAGAGGAAATGAAAGCTAAAATTGAAGTCAATCAGTAAGATTCTTTAACTTGGCCCAAGGAAATGTGCTCCAGCTGAATACTTTTTATGAGACCATGAATTTAAAACTTAAGAGGAGAACATGAAAATATCCCAACGCCAAAACTTTGATCAATTGTAGCATTGGGAGCATAATGATGTCTTCTATACTTGAGTTCAATCATCTTGAAATAAAAAATATTGACTAAGGCAAAGATTCAAGATCCATGGCATTGGTAAGCCTTTTTATGCATGCAATCATCTCAAATTGATCCCTTCAGCAGAACAAATACTGGGAAAGTGAAACCCTTTTTGTCCGAGATGGCCATAAGTTTAGTAACCGTTTAAAAATATTCTTTGTGCAAATTAAGCATATTTCTTATTCCTATAATAATTTCAGTAAAGATATGAATCAAGGTGTTAATTACAAGGTCGTCCTAAAGTAAGCTAAATGAGAAAAAGGAGTATTGACTGTCACAGATAATCGAGCTGAAACTTTTTCGGGGAAATTTTCCCATTCTTATAATAACAATGAAGAAAGAGTTTTTTTTTTAGACCAGAATACCGTGTGAAGTAAAAATTTCATCTTGTTTGCAAATAAGGTGATCTAGGAATAATGCAGATCTCCATCTCATTTCAAGTTTTCCTTTTTTTCTTTTTAATTTACAAATTAAGTGCAAATCTTGAATTTAAAAGTTGCCACAAATATAGGATGGCTACAAATATTTTCTTTTCTCTAAAGTACAAGACATCTGCAAAAGTTTGCAGGCAGTAACAAGACGACGGGATGAATCTAAAAAACAAAAATCCAGACATGATTTTTATATGGATTTCAAAGTCCATTCTTATTAAAGAATGAGGTTCTCCTGTCAGTGAAAAGCTACCAACAGCTATTATCCATGAAATACAAGGCACTTTGAATTGCAATCTAATCTAGCATAACAATCAACCAGTTGATCACATCCAATATGATACACAATTTTAGTGAATATAGCATTTGCTTATCACTTGATTAGAATTTGAAACAGAATGCATGGAACCATTTATTAAAGTGTCTCCACATTCTTACCAAAAGATTAACCTTGGTTTTAGAGAGACTAAACCATATCAGCCTCTCATCAATTATATAAAAGACAGGTTGCTTGATATGTAACTCACTATAAAAGGCTCATGCTTAATCATGGCGATCTGAGTAACTGTTAAATTTTTTTTTATCACACATACATAGTAACATCTTTAGAATACCTGATCCCTTGTTTGTTCCAAAGGTACCTCAATTGTTGGTTATAACATGCACAAGATGTATATAAACTACACCAAAATCACACAATCCAGACCAGGATTCGGAAAATTTCTGCGGAAGTTACTCATTAAATTTGCCTACCAAATGAAAAAGTAGTCTTATTGTTGAAAAATACTCCTGAGCCCCAGGATGCACCAAAGTTTGCAGTTGTACTTGCTGGACGAATTCCAGGTTTTCCAAATAATAAATTGTTCTCTTTTTCCTTGCTTTCAGGGCCAAATACATTCTGAGTAGTATCCGACTCGAGCACAGGTATGCTTTTGCCCTTTGCACTGTTTGATTTTAGCCAGTTGACAACATCACTAAATTTCTCCTGGGATCATAAGATACTGGAAAAGTTAGTCATATGAACAGGAAATACCTTTACAGTTTAGTTTCTGCATACAAAAGAATGATTTAAATTATTCAGAACAATGTCAACCACCAAAACAGGCTTGCTCTCAGTTTAGAAAGGATCTTCTGCACTTGAAAGAGAAGAAAAATACCTCCCAGAGGATCAGAGGTACAACTAGAAGTATCAAGTAAACGTAACACAGCCAATCAGAAGTTTGCTAGTGGATTAGATAGAAAATGTTGCTTGACATTCACCATATACTAAATAGCATGTACCCTAAGTTTTCATTAGATAAAAGGTTTCTTACAAAATGCAGATACATCACAACTGCTTGCTTTACCTCTGTGTTTCTTGGTTCATTTACAAGTAGAAAAAAAATGACCTATAATAAAAGTCGGTTCAAATAATACCTAGTTATTCAAATACAAGCATATGAAGCAAAAGTCTCAGCAGCACATTGACGGTGAGAACACAGTAATAATAAATGTGAACACTTATCAGAAACTGTGAATAACTCTAAACTTCTGCAAAGACATATTGATTATTACCATAATGGTTTTAGCATGGTTTAGGTAGTCTTGAACTCCATCTTCCCAAAGTTCATCTGGGTGGTTCTCTAACTGAGTCTGTATCCAACTGATTAAAAAAAAAGAGCATCTATTGTCATACGAATCCATCATACACTCCAACTGTTATAACCATGTGAAATAAAATACCAAAACAAAAATGTTCTATGAGCGAGGCCTTCCTTAACAAGATACACCATTGTTAACTTAGGCATTATAAAATAGAATTACAGCTAGCATTATTTGCTCTCTCAACCATTCTCCCACATTATGGTCCGCATTCGGCATCAAGGAATCATGTTACCTGTTGCCCAAATAAACTGCTAAGCATATACAAAAAATTGAATCTACCACATGTTCCCAATGGATAGAAGATAAACCTTGCAAATTGTTTATTGAGCGCTATCACATGCTGTCGAGATGATTCAGCACGCTGTATGTCCAATTGTGGTGTGGCTGTTGCTAATTGTTGCTGGGATGGCTCTGCCCTTTGTGTATCTAGACTTGATCCAAACATTATTCTCTTACTCTGTATCTGCATTAAATTTTTTGGAACAGAAAAGGATAAACAGTTGCGGTGAGACAATGTAAGCATCCAGCAAATACAAAAACAACTAATGGAAACTTGTGTCTGTGCGTAAACCCGGCTATTAATAAACAATAAAACAGGTCTACATTGAGTTTTTCCGTTGGAGCTTTCCATGTTTCCAACATTTATTTTTAAGAAAAAAATACCCCTTTTTTTTTCCTTTGGTTTTAAACTTTCAAGCCAGAAATAGGCTCAATTCTGCTAAATAGCACCTAACCAAGTCAAAAAATCAAACAAATAGCCGAAGAGAAACCTGTTTTTGGCACCAAAGCTAAGAAAAGAACCCCATTGAATCAAGGATTTCTAGTACCTCCGACTATCCTCGATACCCAAAAATTGCATTTACACGTAGAGCTCAATGTCTATAAGAAATAGACCTATATACCGAATTATACAGAATAATGATCATTAACACAGCAATCAAAATTATTTCAAGGAGTTTACTTCATAATTATACACATATAACTGCTAAGAAAACTAAAAATCGAACTCACCAATGAGTCATTAGCAATTGGATTTGAATCTGAGGCAGCAAAACGTTTGGTTCCTCTCATCATTGAAGATGAAAATTTGATGAAATATTTCGATTAGTAGTTCAATTTTTACTCTTTCTTCCAGCAGAGCGAATTTAGGGTTTGCTCTCCGATTTTGAAAATTAGGGCTTTTCTACTGGTATGGTACAGTAGTGGAGGTGGAAAGAAAAGGGGAGAGAGAAGCAGTGGAGGAATTTTTATTAGGAGGGAGAAGTATTTTATAAAAAAATATATATATGAAATCATGACCGTAAAATTCAGGTGCGGCAACAACTTTCAATTTGAACCGTAGGATTGATCACGTGTTTTGAAAAAGAATTAATGGAAGAGAGATTAGTTTGTTTAATAAAGGCCGAACCGGACATGATCCAGGTGTTCGTGAACCCTTCGGCCAGGCCCGTGGGGTCCAGTAGGGTTATGGATGATTGCTGGTACGCCAGGCCTCATCATAGAGTGCAGAATCCAATGACCACTGGGCCATTTTCGAGCCCAAATCTGCGGTTGGGAACTGAGCCCTATGCCCTTCGATTAGAATTAGTTCTATCAATTTAAAAAATGTTATAAAATTAGGATAGTGTTAGAATAAAATCTACACACTACACACTAAAAAAATTCTAACTATTCTTTGCACAAGAATTTCTTTTCAAACTTCTCTCTTTCTTTCTCTCACAATTCTTTCTCTAATCTTTCTTTCACAAAATGATGGTGTATTACAAGCTTAGAAAATAGCTCTATTTATAGAGCTCTAATTAGTGGAATACATCATGTCATACATCATCTTCAACTAATCTCAATTAATGGTGTCTCCACTAAATGATGGATATCCATAAAAATTTTCTAATAATTCACATAAATCCATAATTAGTAGAGCCTTCACTAATTAATGGAGATTCCAATAATTCATAACACTCTCCCTTGGATGTCCATCCATACATAAAGAATATGCCTCGTTAAAACCTTACTAGATAAAAATCCAGTGGGAAAAAAAAATCTAGTGAAGGAAAAAGAGTACACTATTCTATATGTTTGTTTATTACTCCCCCTGATGAGATGATTCCTTTAAATCTTTAAACTGACGCATACCGATTTTATATCTCAACTTCTCAAATGTTGCAGTCGGTAAAGTCTTCGTGAAAATATCTGCGAGGTTGTCACATGACCGAATTTGTAGCACATCAATTTCACCTTTCTTCTGGAGTTCATGAGTAAAGAAGAATTTTGGTGAAATATGTTTTGTCCGATCTCCTTTAATATATCCTCCTCGTAATTGAGTTATGCAAGCTGCATTGTCTTCATAAAGAGGAGTTGGAATACCTTTGATTGATGATAATCCACAACTTTCTCGGATATAATGAATCATGGATCTTAGCCATACACATTCTCGACTTGCTTCATGAATGGCTATAATTTCAAGATGATTTGAAGAAGTAGTCGCTATAGATTGTTTCGTAGAACGCCATGATATAGCAAGTATTTCCATATGTAAATAGATAGCCCGTTTGAGAACGTGTTTTATGTGGATCGGATAAATAACCAAAGATCTCGCATAACCTATCAATGTTGGACTGGTTTTATTTGAATAAAATAATCCGAGATCAATTGTACCTTGGAGATATCGAAGGACTTGTTTAATTCCATTCCAATGTCGTCGTGTTGGTGAAGAACTAAATCTTACTAATAAATTGACAAGAAAAAGCAATATCAGGTCGTGTATTATTAGCAAGATACATCAATGCACCAATTGCACTGAGATATGGTACTTCAGGACCAAGGAGTTCTTCATCATTTTCTTGAGGTCGTAAATGATCTTTATCCACATTTAATGATCGGACGATCATTGGAATACTCAATGGATGTGCTTTGTCCATGTAAAATCTTTTTAGCACTTTTGTTGTATATGTTGATTGATGAATAAATGTTCCACTCTCAAAATGTTCAATTTGTAAACCAAGGCAAATTATACTTTTACGACCATCCTTGATGTCGAATTCTCTTTTTAAATAATCAATTGTTTCTTGGAGCTCTTCAGGAGTTCCAATAATATCATCAACATATATAGCTAATATCACAAATTTAGAACCAGATTTCTTAATAAAAACACATGGACATACCTGGTCATTTTTAAATTCCACTTTCAATAAATATTCACTAAGACGTGTGAACCACATGCGCCCAGATTGCTTCAGGCCATATAATGATTTCTGTAACTTGATGGAGTAATTTTCACGAGGATAATGTTTATATGCTTCGTGCATATGAAATCCTTCGGGATTTTCATGTAAATATCATTTTCTAAATTTCCATACAAGTAAGTAGTGACAACATCTAATAGGCGCATATCTATCTTTTCATGTACTGCCAAACTGATAAGATATCGGAGTGTAATAGCATCAACAACAGGAGAATAAGTTTCATCATAGTCAATACCTGGTCTTTGTGAAAAACCTTGGGCTACTAATCGCGCTTTATATCGAACGATTTCACTCTTTTCATTGCGCTTTCGCACAAATATCCATTTGTAGCCAACAGGTTTTACACCTTCCGGTGTTCGGACTCGCAGTCCGAAAACTTCACGTTTTGTCGCTGCATTTAACTCCGATTGAATCGCATCTTTCCATTGCAACCAATCTTTTCTATGCCGACATTCATCAATCGATATTGGTTCGGGATCATCATTATCCCGTGTAACATCAAGAGATATATTGTATGTAAATATATTATCAATAACAGCTTCTATCCGATTCCAACTTCTACCGAAGTGGTATAATTGATAGAAATTTCAGTGTTACTTTCATCAACTTCTGGTTCTTTGTCATCAGTTCTCTCTTGGTCTTTATCATTCTTTTCTTCAATATGATCTTCTAGATCATTTAATCCTCTTTTCTTTCGAGGATTTTTATCTTTAGAACCAAGAGGTCGGCCACGCTTCTGGCGTGTTTTTGACTCAAGCAACTATAGGTATAATATTTTGTTCTCGCTAGAACTTCAATTCGAATAGGAGCATTTATAGTCGGAATATGCGATTTTGTAACTCTTCTCGGAGTCAATAAAAGCGTCTCGGCATTTGATTTGCAATGCTTTGCAAATAAATTATCTTTTGAACTTCAAGTTCACATGCGCTTGTGAGCGGATCAAGATAATTTAATGATGTTGTCCAAGCAAGATCCTTTTTATGTCGTTTTGGTTCTCCCCTAATTTAGGGAATAATGATTCATCAAAATGACAATCAAGCAAATCTTGTTGTGAATCAATCTCCGTCGTGGGTTCAACATACCCGATAATAGAGGGAGAATCATATCCAACGTATATCCCCTTTCTTCTTTGAGGACCCATCTTTGTACGTTGGTTTGGTGCAATTGGAATATATACAAGACACCCAAAAATTCTTAAATGAGCAATATTTGGTTCTCGACCCAAAAGCCAATTGCAAATGAGAGAATTTATGATAACTAGTCGGTCTTATACCTACAAGTGTTGCAGCATGTAGAATAGCATGTCCCCAGGCAGATGTTGGGAGATTTGTTTTTATTAATAATGGTCTAGCAATTAATTGTAATCGTTTAATCAAAGATTAGCAAGACCATTTTGTGTGTGAATATGAGCTACATGATGTTCAACATTAATCCCAATTGACATGCAATATGCATAAAAAACATGTGATGAAAATTCACCAGCATTATCCAAACGGATATTTTTAATGTGATGGTCCGGAAATTGTGCTCGTAATTTAATTATTTGAGCAATTAATCTCGCAAACGCCAGGTTGCAGTAGATAATAAACATACATGTGACCATCGGGATGATGCATCAATTAAGACCATAAAATATTTGAACGGTCCACATGGTGGATCAATAGGTCCACAAATATCTCCGTGAATCCGTTCGAGAAATGTAGGACTTTCAACTCCTATTTTTACTGGTGATGGTTTAACAATTAATTTTCCTAGGGAACATGCAGTACATGCGAATTTTTCTGATGTTAATATCCTTTTATTTTTTAAAGGATGACCATGTGTATTCTCAATGATTCTTCTCATCATGGTAGATCCCGGATGACCCAACCGGTCATGCCAAATGCTAAAAGTAATAGGATCATTAAACTTCTGGTTTACTAGATGATGGATTTCAATTGTACGTATTTTTACGAAATATAGGCCAGTAGAAAAAGACGGCAGTTTTTCTAATACAGATTTCTTACCCAAATGCATTTGAGTAATAAAAAGATGCTCAATCCCATTTTCCTCATTTGTTTCAACATGATACCCATTTCTGCGGATATCTTTAAAACTCAATAAATTTCTTTTGGATTTTGAGGAAAATAGTGCCTTATCAATAATAATTGTTGTTCCTTTAGGCAACAATATACTAGCTCTTCCGGATCCCTCAATCACATTTGCACTACCGTTTATCGTATAAATATTTATTTCTCTCATTTTGAGATCAGAAAAATATTTCTCATTTTTTAGTATGGTGTGTGTAGTTCCACTATGAATAATGCATACATCATCATTAACAACAGCCATCTGAACACAAATATATATATGCAAACGTAAATATTATTAAAATAGAATGAAAATAAAAATACAAAAATATCAGGGTGAGGCTTTAGTTCTTCTGGACACTGCCATCACCAATTAAATGGTCTATCCTACCGTCTGGGTGTTCAAAAAAAATCCGATACATCCATATGGGTAATATTGATATTAAGATCTTCAGGATCAATATCATCATCCTCAGCATTATTTATTGGATGTTGAGAAAAATTTGCTTCCACATTTTTATTTTTCAATGAAGCTTGATACAATTCAACTAAATACTTAGTCGTACGACAGTTTCGTGACCAATGACCTTTCATGCCACATCTATAACATATATCCTCATGCTTTTCTTCAATTTCTTTTTCTTTCCCTTTATGATCTTTTTTGTTCCACTTCAGGTGGCCAGTATTTCTCACAGTTTGATTATAATTGTGATAAGGGAAATATTGAGCGTGTCTACGACCATAACCACGACCACGGTCACGGCCATGGCCACGACCACGACTATAACGATGGCTTCTGCTGGAGCCAATAGCATTTACTTCTGGGAGTGCTGTTGAGCCAGTTGGTCTGGCTTCATGATTTCTCAATAATAACTCATTATTTTTCTCTGCAATGAGGAGGGCAGTAATTAAATCTGTAAATTTTGTATACCCCTTTTCTCGATATTGTTGCTGCAGGACAATATTCGAGGCATGAAAGGTGGAGAATATCTTCTCCAACATATCTTCATCAGTCACTTTTTCTCCGCATAATTTTAATTGAGATGTAATTTTATACATTGCGGAGCTATATTCATTCACGGTTTTAAAATCTTGCAACCTCAGGTGCAACCATTCATACCGTGCAGTAGGTAGTACGACCATCTTCAGGTGGTCAAATCTTTCTTTTAAATTTACCCACAGGCCATATGGATCTTTTTCGGTAAGATATTCCATTTTCAAATTTTCATCGAGATGACGACGAATAAAAATCAAAGCTTTAGCCTTGTGTTGTGTAGATGCACTATTATTTGTTTGAATAGTTTTACTAAGGCCTTCAGCATTTAGATGCATTTCTGCATCAAGAACCCATGACATATAATTTTTTCCAGAAATATCAAGGGCTACAAATTCGAGTTTAGCGAGATTAGCCATAGAGATCAATAAATGCGTACCTGTCTTCTGGCTTTAATAACGGCAGAGACTCGTGCTGATAACGTGTTATAAAATTAGGGTAGTGTTAAAATAAAATCTACACACTACACACTAAGAAAATTCTAACTATTCTTTGCACAAGAATTTCTCTTCAAACTTCTCTCTTTCTTTCTCTCACAATTCTTTCTCTAATCTTTCTTTCACTAATCTTTCTTTCACAAAATGATGGTGTATTACAAGCTTAGAGAATAGCTCTATTTATAGAGCTCTAATTAGTGGAATACATTATGGCATACATCATCTTCAACTAATCTCAATTAATGGTGTCTCCACTAAATGGTGGACATCCATAAAAATCTTCTAATAATTCACATAAATCCATAATTAGTGGAGCCTTCACTAATTAATGGAGATTCCAATAATTCATAACAAAAAAATATTTATTGTGTGATATGTATACGGCAAGACCAATTAATTAAAGGACAAAGTCTATCTTAAAAAAATTTTGAAAAAAATGTGGAATGAGGACATCCTTCGGCTTCTTAAAAATACAAATGTACAAACACTCAAAGAGAGATGTGAGTAAATACGTTATTAATAAAGATATTAATTAATAAGATTCGATACATAAAATATTAAAATATTGAATAAAATAATAAAAAAAGATATTTTAACAGTATAATTTATCAAATCATAAATAATTTCCATGCCAAAAATCCTCAAGGGGACTGCCTTTTGGTACCAATGTGGAAGACGAGGCTCCGATTGTTCAATAAAAAGATAAGAAAAGGGCATGCGTCAATAGTTTATTAGAGGATCAGAGCCATGCACAAAGCAATTGAGTATGGAATAGGCAAGACATCTTTTCATGATTCAAATTCTTGTTTCTATAATCACATTACAAAAAAAAAAAAAAAAAGCCTAAAATTTGAGCAAAGAATCAGAAAATAATAAATACAAAAAGAAATTACTTGGAACCCTGCCGTTGGAGTTGGACAACTTGGACTACACAATCACAGCTTACTATCTCAAAATTTTGAGCCCTTTAATTCCTATGTCTATGCCTATAATGTTAAGAAAACCAAAACCTAGAGCAAACTGCCAAATACCTAGCAGACCTCCACAGCTTAGATTAATGGCCTACTCTCTTCATCTGCTTTGCCTTCTTTACTCTCTGATGATCCCTTAGCTTCTTTAAAAAAAGCCTTTCCCTGCTTTACACTGGTGCTAGGTATCAAACCTCGAGTGGGGGCTTTATTTTCGGGCAACATCTTCAATATAATTCCCATGGATATGAGTAATAAACCAGAACAGTGTTGTTCAGTCAGAGGCTTTGTAAAAATCAAGTACGACAATAACAAAGTCACAGCTTTCCTTGCTGTTGTTATCTGCACGAGAAAAGATTCAATAATGATAACTCAGCCATTGAAATCCATCATTATGACATGAAGCTGAAATTGCAAATTCTTGCAGAGAAAAACAATGAATATAACAAGGTAAGCAATAAGAGTATTACCATAGCAGTGGTGGCGGCCCCAAAAATGGCTATAAGTGATAAAACAGAAATCTGACCGACGAATGTTGCCATAGCTTCAAACACCAACACTCCGTAGACATAAGGATGCTGCATGTATGAGGACAAATAGAGTTTAGAAGACCTCGTTCTGCTCACAATTGTATAGTTTCGGGCAGACATGAGATGCATCCATAAATTTCCACATATTCAAATGTTTGTGCCCCAATTATTGTGAGATAATTGTGCTCAGGCAAGAAGTGCAGCTAGCAATTGTGTGATCTTTCTTAGTTGGATGAATCAACATTGTAAGACTTTATGAAAGTAAAGTAACTGGGATTTATTTCTCTTGTGCAAAATCAGCATAGTTCTAGCTGAAATACAGTTTCAGGACAAAATGGTAGTTTTGGATTTCCACTTCTATCCTAATTTCAAAAATATTCCCTTCTAACTATGTTTATTGGAACTGAGAGATTTCAACGAAGACAGTTGAAACAAATGTACAATAAGCCCATACCTCGTAACAAGATTTCCATGCCCTGAATAATTCGCCCGTTAGTATCATTGGTGCAAGTAGGAAAGGCAACCCAACCACTGTAGAACAAAATAGCATCTCCATCTGCAAGAGCCACAGACTATAGAAGTCAACAGAAAAAAATGACCAGCCAAAGTTGTTGTCTCCTTTATTAGAGATGGATAAATAGTAATATGAACTAGTGCAAGAGAGTAAGCACCTGAGTGGTTTCAGGATTCATGGTAAAGATTGCTTCCTGCAGGTTGCCCAGGAAGGAATCCATGATTAAAGCACCAGTAATCATGACAACACCAATGATGCTAAAATTGGGAGACGTATTGGCATCTGCTAAGGTGAAGAAAATCAAGCCAACAACTAGCAGTAGGGCAGAAATATATTCATGAAAGGGATACTTTCTTCTCAAGCCTGGAATAAAGGCACCCATCACCATCACAGGCAAGACCTGTGTTTCAATAACAAAATAAGCACATAATCAATTTGGAATCTCTATAAAGAAAACTTTGTACAACTAAATGCATAATTAAGTATCAGCTGGAAGACTTCAAGATTAGCAAAAAGGTGGTCCACATAATAATTAAAGGAAGAAATAAAGTGCCTACCAAACAAGACTTGATCAGATTGTTATGTTATTGTACCTTTGTGGACTTGAACATGATTTGTGCAGGATAGTTAAGATAAGCCAAAGATCCTTTGGTTAATCCATGAGAACCCATAAGAACAGCAGAGAGCTTCACATAAGTTTTCCATGGATTCACCATTTGCTTGATGGTGAAGCCCTGAAAGTGTAAAAGTGCCAAGTAGACGAAACCTTGTATAAAGGTAAAATACCAACCATAGCTGGAAGACATCACCAGAAAAAAAGATTAAGCATGGAAACAGTTTGAAAAAGTACAATCAACATGAAGTTGACAATGCCTGACCTGAAACTCAGCCGATTGTAGACATACTCCTGCAACCAGAAAGATATATGATTAATAATCTCGGAACTCTAACCCTTACAGATCACTGGATTTGATGTAAAAATAAAGATTTACAGGTGCTCAAGAACAATCAAAGACTGATCTGTAATTGGACCAAATCTTAGGAGGATCATAGAAGTCCTTGAATTCATCAAAATTCGAGAACCAACAAGAAGCACCATCTAGAACAGAGATTTAAAACTAGCAGCTGTGTATCATCATTAAAGAACTGAATCAAATTCTAGTAGTACGGAGACCAAAAAATTGTCACTTTGCGACGTTTTGGTTGTATGGTAATGAAAAGAAATAGTCAAAAGTACAGCCAATCCTTACCAAAACTTTCCAGAAAATCCACATATTCAAATGCAACTTTCTATCAAAAGTTATCAAGAAAATGCCAACTTACACAAAAATCCACGCTTTTCCTAGACCAATAACCTTAACCACCGAGTTCGACAAGCAAGTCCACGACGCGTAAGCCAATTACTTTCGGTTTCTATTTCTTTTTCTTGATAATCAATAATTTCTTGTCCGAACGTCTAACAAAATCCCACATGGCTACTCCCTTTTTCGATGAATTTCTGGAGACCCCAGATGAAAAGATGAAGGGATTATCGAGAAACGTTAACAAGCAACAGAAGATAAATCACTAATTTACACACAGTAATCAACAAAGAGATAGAAAAGAAATGACTACTGCTAAACAAACATATGCACATAGAAATCAATACATCCCCAAGTTTAAAAAAACATACAAAACGAAAACGAAAATCCATCCCCTCAAAAAATATGAAACGGAGATTGCAAGGAAGTAGGGAATTCAACAAACTCACCTCGCAAATGCCATTAACGAGATAACCAAAGAAGAAGCCGGACGAACAGATAAGAAATTGGTGCCATTTGGGTCGATCAGATAAAGAAATTCCAAACAATGATCGTGCTTGATCTTCGTTCTTCATTTTAATCCAATAGTTGACAACAAAAAACCGAAAGATATCAACTTTGCAATGAATACTCAATGCTTTCGATGTTGCATGGCGTCGTTCTGAGGCTTTTAACGCCACAAAAGGAAACAGTACAGACAGAGAGCAGAGGAAGGAGAGAGAGAGAAAGAGTGGTGGGATCAAGACATAAGCGCAAGAAAAGTATCAGAACTTGTGCTGACTTCTCTTGCAATCTCTCCTCTCACCTTCTTCTAGTTCTTCCGCTGTAACTTTTTCTGATTTGGTTTTTATTGAGCCGTGAAAGCAGGAGTATTCGAGGAAGATAGGAGAGCTATCGTAACGCAGACGGGAAATATACAAATAGCAAAATACTTATATAACCCTCAATCAAAAGTTATACTACTCCCTCCGTCTATTAAAATTGATAGTGATTAATTTAGCACGATATTTTATACAAAATAAAAATATAATTATAATATAATATAATAAAAATAAAAAATATATAAATTTCACAATATTTATATTAAGTATATAAAAATAATATATATATATATATAATATATATTGATTATTTTATAATAAATTATCTAGTAAAAATTTTTCTTTTAAGAAAAGTGTCAAAATTTTTTGAACAACCCAAAATAATAAGTAGGACAATTTGGTTAAGACAGAAAGAGTACTATTTTAAATTTTGTGTATTGTATTTTTTAAATATATATAAAATTTTAAAATACACACAAATTTTTAAAATACACAATTTATGCGATCGAATCTACTTAAATCATATTTTCATATAAATAATGATTATGTTAGATTACTATTAACAATCTCATTCAATCTCGTATTAATAGATTACTTGCATAAATTGTAGGTGAAATTGTATTTTGTCATTCAAAATATAATATAAATAATATATTAGCATCTAAATTTCATTTTGGGCATAATGGACACCTCAATTTTCAATATTTCTTACTTTTTCATTTCTATTAGAATTTTTATTAACATTATGTTTGGCTCACAAAGGAGAAAGAGAAAGGAAAAGAGAACTTTTACTTTTATTAAAGAGAATAAATATAATTTATTTATATTTTATTTGGTTATGATAAAAGAAAAGTAAATGATAATTTACGTCATAATGCATCCAAATCTATATGGGTTATTTTGCTAACGCGAAGAGGAAGCTCTTTCCTTCATAGTTTACTTCCTCCCTATATTTTCTTCTTAATCAAATGATATAAATTACTCATTTACATCCAAATTACCAAACATATTGTAAATGTTGATTAATTTTCATCACTTCTTGTTTAATTTTTTTAGTGAAATGATTAATAATTTATCAAATGTTGATTAATTTCTATTAGTTTTGACTATTTTTGGTTGAACTTTTAATGAGTTGATCAATAATCATATAGAAAAATATGATAAATTAGGAAAAAAATGAAAGTTGAGATATTAATTAAACCAAAAGTAAAATTTGAACGTTAATATGAAATTAAACAAAAATTTTAAATGATAAAATAAATATGTTCCTAAAATATACTCCATGTAATGCATGCAATACAAATATTCGGGAAAAAAATTTGTTGAAATTTTTACTAATACATGGTCTTTTTTTAATAAATTCATTTGGGTTGGGGGGAATGTAAATTAATTGTGGACATTTATTTGCATATTTATTATCATAAACATTCATTAGTTAAATACTTATAAACAATGAAAAAATGGTTTCTTCGTCATTTTAATCAAATGGACATTCTATATTTTTATTGAATGTTGTGTGTAAGGCTTTAAAGGAATTAGTTGGAGTGCATGTTAATTTTTGAATCTTTCGTGATCAATGACCTATTGACACAGATACATACATATACATACAAACATATATATATATATATATATATATATATATTCTTTTGATTTGTTTTTAGATTTTTTTTAAATATACTAATAGTATGATTGATTACAATAAAAAGAGACAGAAATATATGAAGAAGTATAAATTTGAAAGAAAAAAGATGATCTACTTATTTGATTAATTAGGAAAGAAAGTTCGAGAGAAAATAAACTTTAAACAAAAAAAAAACATATCTAAATTTGGATTATTTCTTTTTTATCTAATAAAAATAAAAATAAATTATAGTTTTTTTTTTAAATTCTCGAAGGATCAAATTCTAACCTTCTAGAATGCAGTTCAAATAGTCAATTCTTAAGACAGCCACCTCAGGACCACTCCACTCTGTGGGTTACTTTTGCAGATAGCAACAAAACCCTCATAATTCATCATTTACTGTTTCATCAGTTACAGAAAACCAACCCAAAGGTAAAGGTTCCAAATGCATTGCTTACTGACTACAAAAACAACCTCATCCCCTCTCTCTTGAAAAGAAAAAAAATTAAAAATAAAGGATTTATCTTTTTTTTCTTTGGAAAAATGGTTTTTTTTTTTAATTTAAACCACCAAAAGGAGGCATAAATTTTATTCATAAATAAAATAAATACATATATTCAAGGAGTATCATTTCATTTGCCTATAACCTATTCAAGGGATTTTAGCCCAAAAAAAAAAGAGGAACCTATTCAAGGGAAAACCCGGCAGCATTTGACTTTCATTTGAACTATTACCTAAAAAACACGTGCCCTAAACTACAAGACGTAGTATTTAATGGATTCTTTAGCTTTCAATTTCTTCTATTGTTTGGTGATGGCATCTTACTTGTGAAAATAAAATGAATTAGTTAGGCAAAAAATTAACCACAAATTGAAATGTGAAAGCTATATTTATGGAACACAAAGTTGGAATTATTTGGACAGCTTCACAAATATATGGTTCCCATTATACTCATTCTTGCCCTTTTTCCATTTTATAATTCTCGGTTCTTTGATTCCAAATTCAATAAGTTTTCCTATTTTTGCTATTTTTTTTATTAAATTAAGCATGGTTTCCACTTCCCCTTTTCTTTTTCCTTTTGCCTTAAAGTGTCAATTCCCTTTTTTTCCCCTCCCTTTTTACTTTGTATGTTTTTCCTCTTTTAAAAAAAGGCAATTCAATTATCAACTTTAGTGCTTGAAATGTTGAAAAGTATTACACAATTGTATCGCTTAAGAAAGCAAGAAGAAAAGAAAAATGAACATTTGGTTACTTGAATTAGATGAATCACAGATGGTAACATGTCTTTTTCACTAAATCTTAATTATTATTATTATTATTATTATTATTATTATTATTGTTATTATTATTATTATTATTATTCTCACAATTTGAATTTGAATATTTTACTTTCAAAAGTGTAAAAATTTTGAATAAAAAAGAGTATTATTTTCTTTTTCATAATCTAAATGTTATATATATATATATATATATATATATATATATATATATATTGTTTATTTGCCTGCATATGCGTATGCATGGAAAAGGTTGGCTGGTAGAGTGTTATAGTAATAGACGTGAGTTCTTATTGCTTCATAAATTTTGTAATATGGGCCAATGAATAGATTTCCCCCTAAAGAATCAACTTCCTACATTGGATGGTGCATCTTCTTTAGGTGTGGGCTTCTCGAGGGTGTATTTAAAAAAAAAAAAAATGTCTTACCTTGGTTGTAGAGGGAAAGATTGATTAAATTTTCGGTTAGAGTTGTATTATATTTTATATATAAGGTTTATTGACTATGAGTTTTTTTATAGAGGGAAAGATTTTCCAATCAATATAGAAGAGTTGATTTAAAGATTAAGAATTAATTTGATATGAGTTTTGTAAAAAATTATTAAAATATAAAGTCAAGTATAATTTAAATAGATAATTTTAGAATAATATATGATAATTTTTTAGAATAAAATAATAATAAGTTTGAATTAAAATGAAATTTTAGTTTTTGATGAGAATGAAAAAATTTTGTCCACTTAAAACTATAATAACTTAAACTTTTATATTAGAATTGTATTGTATATATATATACATTGGGCTAGTCAACTTTGAGCTCTATAAATTTTACTTTCAAAAGCTTTTGGCTTAGAATTGGTCCAATTGGATTATATCTAATATATTCAACTTGTCAACTATATAAGTTTTACTCCCAATTAATATATGGAGGTTGATCCAAAATCTAATATTTTAAACTTTTATATTAGAACTGGACTATACTTTATGTAATAGGGTTGTCAAATTATGGGCTTTACACATTTTACGGGAAATTCTTATATGCACCCGGTGCATGTCGGTGCATTGAATTATTGTACCACATGCAGGTAAAGTTATACATAGAATTTGATGTACAATAAGTATTGTATGTAGTACAACACTTTAATGCACCCGGTGCACGTGCACCGGGTTCATATAAGAATTTCCCCACATTTTACTCCTATCAAATTGCTATAAGAAGTAAGAACCAGATGACGATTTTAGAGTTCTATTGTCGACAATATAAAAAATTTACGTGATTTAATGAATATCAAAATTTACATGATTTTTAAGAATACATTTAATATTTTCTCTAAATTTACAACTATTCCCACGCTAAACACATACACCTACACATTGTATAACACTAGACAGTCAAACTTTATATATGATTGTGTTGAAATTTTATAATATTTCAAGGGAATTTATTACTTGAGTAATGAGTGCTTTGCCTAATCTTGAGATAAGGTAACTTTTGAATTAATTATCTTTTTTAAATATTTATTTTAATTGCTTGTTGAGTGAGGGTTTCAAGTCTCTTCTTATTGCCTTTGAAGACTTCTTTATTTGGATTTACATAATTGTTCCCAGCTTCAACTATTTGAGAAGAAATTCTTCTTAATTCAAACCAAAATTCTAATTTAAAATAATATTTAATAATATTATCTCAATCTAATTCTTATTCAACTGCAACCTAAAAATTCTCCCACCGACATAGTTCCTTAATGTTCTCATTCGTAGAATGTCAGAAACGATAGAACATTTTGCTCATGACTTGATGTTGGGCGAATTTCCTCTGAACAAACAACTGGCAAATTAGTCAATTCTGGAATCTACACTTTTTTAATTGAAAACGTAAACACCGACTTTTGCTATAAAATTAAAAGAAAAAGAAACTGAAGAAGACGAATAATTCCTTTTGGGCCTTTCATATTTTTCTTCTAATCCTATTATCCTGTTATTTAATTGCTTGTTGATCTTGCATTTTAAGACCTTTTTATTTGAATTTGTATAATTGAACCGATATTTTGACTATAACTAAATAATTCTTCGCGAACTATACTATCTAACCAACTACAACTTTACCGCTAAATAATAATCAGACGTCCACATTGATTAACATTAGTCGGTCTTCCAATGTGAAACGGATATAAATCATATATATGCATCTGATATTTTTTGCACAAAAATTTAAATTCAAAATATTAACCTCTTTTAAATTCTTCTATCTTAATCGTCCGATTTAAATAATAATAGAATATTTTGCGCCTGACTTGAAGATGGGTTCTCCGTGAAGAAATGATTGACAAATTAGTCAATTCAGGAATCTCAACTTGTTAAGTATGAAAACGAAAAACATTGACTTTTGGGCCTTTCATATTTTTCATCTAATCCTATTATCCAAATGGTGGTTGAGATTTCAGTTCACAAATTTCATTTTCTCCTTAACAATTTTGGCAACATTTTCCTGACGTAGTCTTCGGGTTCAACTTCGCAATGTCCACCAAGCCGGCGTGTTGGCAGCTTTTGGACTGGGTAAGTAATGACAAATATTTTACTAGTAATATGGCTTTTTCAGTACATCGACGAGGTCTTCAAAAAAATGGCAAATTTGTTTATGTTCCCGCAAAAATGATTGAATACATATATTGGATTTTGTTTTGCACTTCTAATTACATTAGTACAAAGTGATTTGCTAAAAATGTGTTCCTAATATATTTAAGATTAAAAATTTATTATTATCCTATATATGTTACAATTAAAAAATTATTTTATTACATCTTACGTTGCTTAGGAATCTTATGACTTAATATCTATATATAAATAGAGTCAAAAACTTTTTAATATGTCATGCTTTGTCCTGGTAAATCTAGTGTTATAAAATATATAGGTATAAGTTAGATGAATATGTAAGCAGTGTGATGCTTTGTTTTGGTATATATAGTGTTATAAAATATAGAGGTATATGTTAGATGAATATATAAGTAGTGTGAGACAAGAGTGTGTACTGAGGTTTAGATAAATAGTAAAAATATCTTGTATAAATCTCTTAACAACTATTAGGAAAGTATTTCGTGACATTTGTCTTAGACATAGGCTCAGTTAAATAAGTCGAATCACGTAAATTTTTTGTGTTTTATTTTATTTTTCATGTTCGTCTTTCTGTTTTTGTTAATTATTTCATTTTAAATTTTCTTAACAAGTAGTATAAGAGTTTAGGTTTCTAGAATTTTGAGATTTTGACATGGTGAAATTCGATGAGAAGAATAGTTTAAGCAGTAGAAGATAGAGAAACATGTATATCTCTTGGAAAGGGTATATTGATCAATATGTGTTTTATTAACGGGGTTATATTTAGAGAGAGGTTATTAGATATTAGTAAAATTGTTCATGCAGTTATATACCTTGCGTGAACTGGATCGGTTATAGACCAAAATTATCTGCTGGTGGATTTGAGACAAATAAATCCAAGTTAAACTATTAGAGGAAAGAACAATCGGTTGCAATTTTCATGACTAGCCATTGTAGACGACAAATTTCAAATTTGCAAATAAGATAAGAAAAATATCAAAATTTACAAAATATTTAGTAAATATGAAAAGTGGTTACAAATTTTCGAAGAAGTCTTAAATTGCAGGATAAGTCCTCCAATTCTTCTCTTTTTGAAAAACGTTGATTCGATGGCTGAAGAATTTGATCTCGAATCGATCGAAATTTGATGACGAACACTTGATTACCAAGCCTTCGAGACTTGTTTGATGTAAAGTAAGATGAACGCCTTAAAATTCAATGAAAATTCTGAACCTTGAATTTGATGACGATTCTGAACCTTGATTTGATGAAGATTATGAATCTTGATTTGATAAAGCTTGAATGCTTAAGCTTGTTGAAACTTGAGATGCCTCTTGTTTGTTGAAGTTTGAGGATCTGGGGTGTCTTGAACCATTGAGGGAAGACCCTATTTATAGACCAAAAATCCATTGACTTTAACATAAATAGTCAATGTGAGATTTTAAAGAAATCTCCTAACAAACCCTAATGGACTTGGGTTTAAGATGACCTGGGTTTAATTTATGTTTTAACCCAATCTCAGTTAATCCACATTATATTTGGTGTTGGGTATCTCACGCATATCATATATGGCGCAACGAAAAATTAAAAACGAAATACCATCCCAAGATCCACATATGTGTGGAAAACAAGACATAAAGATAACAAATGTAACAGCTTTTTACCTTTCTTTGATTGTGTGAAAAACAAAATTTTTCTTTCTTCAAAGTCGAGACGCGATCCAGCAATCATTTTGATCAAACACCAAGAGAGTTGAATGTCCAACCACTATAATTACAGTGTGTGATTATCTCTAACAGAAATCCACACAAAAGATACACTCAAGTACCAAGATTTTCTATACTAGCAGAAACAACAATGGCGGCTAGGGTTGTGGTGAAGAACCACGAGAGAGAGGAGAAGAGGAGGAGGGTTTTGGATGGAGTAGATTCTTGCCGTGAATCCCTTGTCCAATAGGTATCGTGTATGTATCAATATATCACACGAAAAAAACTTTTCTAAAACCACTCCAGCTGAGAATTCTAAAACTATTAGAATTCTCTAATTGTAATTGGAAATATCAAATTCTCACAATTACAATTTGGACCATAAATTATAACTAATTATAATTTGTCCACAACAACTTCTCTTTCTCTCAATTAACCCCACTATGTTATCAAATAACATATTGAGTATATAATCCTCTATTGTGTGTGACCTATTAAGTTTCCCAATCAATTGGTAGAAAACATGAATTTATCCAAACGTCTTTGAGATTAATAATCCATAATTAATTAGAATTAATCCTATTAATTCTAATCAAGATTGGTTTATTAATTTATCAATTAATAAACTCATATTCCTAAATCATGAGCGGTATCTAGCAACACATCATGACCACCCAAGAGTCCAGGAAGTCAAATAGCTTGACATGAATCCTTCAATGACAAATTTCAGTGCAATTAACTCATTTTACCATACAATATCCCATTCGATTTGGAGTATGGAATAAGTGACAACTCCCTCCAGAATTAATTCTGGCCAGAATATAATAGTATTTGTACCAGGAACCCACTAATTTAGATGTGTATCAATTGGAACTGTTTTCAATATACAGTCGTCTTGGCCAAGGACTTCTTAAGTAGTAATTTCTACAAGTGGCCGTGAGATATTCACCCCTACTATTAGGAGTGGTGAATCATTTATTGACCATCTCAACTACTTTCGTTTACCTCACAATGTACTCAATATCCATCCCATAGGTGGCCCTCGATCGAGCTCCAGAGATTGGAATCAAAGCACAATATTCAATAAACAAAGTACCTTGGAGATCTCAAATCAAAAGATACTTGCACATTTGCTATATTGAAATTATATCATTAGCACTAAATAGTTATTCATGTGATTATCTCATAGTTAGGTCATCTAATGAACTTGTTCCATTAACAAGTATCCATGTGTTAACTTTGAGTATCTCAATACTTACGGATATGAGAACCACCGCCTGATCAAGTCAAGAAGTCTAACACATGCTAGTCTTAACGCATTAATGATGTCCAATCTCATTAATACTACGACTAGGGACTATTTAAGTACTAACACTATACAGTGTAGTAGAAATCTCATATCATGATCTCTATCATGATTTCCTTAACACAGTGTTGTACTAGGGACTTTATCTAACAGTTATGTTACACAAAGGTAAACAAAAGAAATCGTAAGATAAATAATGCCTTTTATTAAAATAAAATGTGTCATATACAACGTACAAGTGATTGCCTCTAGGGCATAACACTAACATTTGGGTTATGAGATTTTCAAAAAGTCTAACTTTATGGCCTAGTCCAATTCCATTTAATCCATAAGATATTGGATTTAATGTAAAATGGACCCTTAACAATAGCCCAATTTCAATAATCCAATATTGGATTTAATTTGATGGGCTTTTAATGATGGCCCAATTATATTAATTTAAGAATAATTATATTTATTTATGAATTAATTTTAATTAATCAAGACTAATATATGTAATTTTCTTTTAATCTTGATTACATAAAATATTTTTTATCCCAAAATTCTTTATTTACAAATGCCCCCACTTCAAGATTTGAAAAAACATATTTTGTCAAAAGAATTTGGAAACAAGGCTTGAAGTATTTAAAATATTCATTTCTCAATTTAATTAGAAATTAACATAAAAGCCTTTTTCAACTTCTTAATAAAATAGAATTCTTTTTATATTTCTCTAGGGAATTAATGAAAAGATTTGAAATTCAATTTTGAGGAGGAATCATATTTCTTGAATCTACCAATCAAATTACTTAGATTTAAATTTAAATCTCAATTAAGATCTTTTAATCAAGAATTAAAATTCTTATAGGATTTGGAAGAGGCATTCTGTAATGCCTATAAAAGGCTTGTATCTTCCCAATTTTTCCCCCACAAATCTTAGAACACTTAGCAAGGCTTCCACAACTTTTAGACATTGGCTTCTTCCACTTTTGGTAATCTTTCGAACAAATGTTCTTCCTTTTTTTTTTTTTAAGTCTTGACTTTCTGTTAACGTCTTTTGGCTTCCTGAAGCATGAAATTGATGGCTATCCCCGCTGCCATTCTTGACTACCCTTTTTATTTCTTTTGTTTATGTTCTGTTCACATAAACACCACACATGCACTTCGTTGTTTTTTTTTTTTTTTTCCATAGTTGACCTTGTTGTGCCTTTTTGTTGAAGAAGGACATTGGCATTGCTGGGAATTTGTTGTGTACATCCATGGTAGTCTTGGAAAGTTGACCTCGTGCAACCCACCATCTCCTTGTCCTTTTTGCCTTTTTTTTTTCCCCCTCTAACTGCCTTCTATCCTTCTTGCTTTGTTGTCCTTGTTCGGCCCATGTAAAAATCTTCAATGCACACCTTTTTTTTTCTTTTTTTTTAAACAAGAAAACTAACTAATTTTTTTCAAAGTTGACTTCCTTTTTTTTTTACACTAGTTTTTTGTTTCCAACTAACTTTTTTTTTTTTTTTTACTAGGTCCAATTATGGTGTACTCTTTAAATTTGCGATCTTCTTCGGGCTAACAATTGCTAGTCATTCACGACCACAAAAATGATCCAACGGAAGATAGAACAACGTTGACGGTTTATGAGGCAAAATCCGGCAAATATGCGGGGCCCCTACCCAAAGCAACACTCCAACGACTTGTGAAGAAATGGTCAACGGAAATCAACTTCAAAGGCACTCGTTCCCCAAAGACATGGATTCTTCTTTCCTCAAATCACCAACCTCAAACTCATCCCAGTGTGTTACCTTCACTTGGACATCAAATGATTCAAAAGGAGACTCAATAGACCTCACCACTCAACTTGTTGGGCGTGTTTCGTTTTAGGGAGAGATATTGGGAGTGAGCACACGACGTTTTAAGTCAATGCGAAGGACACTTAAGATCTGCAAAGATCTATGAGGCTGTTTATGCATCGCTTTTTACGTATGATTGCAACCATAATGTTCTCAAAGCCTTTTGCGAAATTTGGTGTCCTCTCACCAACACACTCTTAACATCAACTGGCGAGGTGTCCATTTCACTTTGGGACTTGCACGAACTTGGAGGCTTACCAATACTTGAAACGCACTACGATGAAATTGTTCCTCATGCTGCGGAACTCACTGGTGTGGACCATGATGGCAAGCGATTCCTTCCAAGGAGTTGCGAACATCTCCTCCATGCATACCACTTGATCAAAAATGACAACAACAACTCTAGTGTTTCCATCAATAAGTAGCTCAACTTCTGGTTCAAAAAAGCAACAAAGTATACAACGCCTCCACCAATGGAAGAAAGAAGATCACGCCCCAAATTTACTGACAATTCATGTGGAGTTATCCTACCTCATGCTGCATGGACATCTGAAAAGGAAACTTTATTTTCAAAGTTGGGCGTTAAAAGCCACAATAGAGATCAAACATTCTTTGCAGCTTTTTTGTCATGTTGGCTTTACATATTTGTTTTACCTAATGAAGAAGTAGATACTATTCGTTCAAGTACCTTCAAAATGGCAAGTTTGATGGCGTACATGGAACGAGTTAGTTTGGCTATTCTCATATTGACTATCATTTATAGATGATTGAATCGTATTTCTAACTCTCAACGTCCTAGTGATGAGAAATTTATCTTCCCAACTCATTATATATATGGATGGCTTACACACTACTTCAAAACTTACTATGAAGTCTCTCAAGTCTTAAACAGCCCTCCAATGGCAAGCGGATTTATAGAGGTGAGATCATTGTTTAGGCTATGAATATCCTTACCAAGCATAAAAAACATGATTTTGTTGATAATGAGGCAGCCCCCTTGGAGGAACAACTTTATTTCTTAAGTCTTCGTTCAAATCTTCTAACTTTGTGGAAGGACGATCACCTCATCATTGAGGCTTATAACCTACATCGCTTTAGTCGCCAATTTAGATTCCTGCAAGATATCGCAGGCTACTTTGAGATTTTCACTCATAAGGCCACCTTAATAGATGGCTTATATCTTTGGGTAAGATGCACACTTCGCAGAACAATGGCCAATGTAACATTTCTAGCCATTCCTTATAGCATAAAGAAGTATTATACTCTAGAGTATAAAGTATGGTGGGAACAAGTGCATAGAACCTTTCTTGAAGATCACATTTCAATGTTGAGCTCCCAAAAACCTACATTTAAGAAAATAGAAAACTTACCTTGCTCTGAGAAGAGACTTCATCAAGATACTACTACTCTCAATGCTTTAAAGGGGTTAGAAAATTCTTCAAGATATGATAGACATTCTTCTTCGAATCATGACTTGGTTAAAGAGAAACTTTCATCATATTTGAAATAAAAGGAGTTGAATCGAATTAGTTCTAGTAGTAGAGATCGTTTTTATAAGAGAACCAAGGCAGCAACTACAACTTTAAACCGAGAGTTGAAGAATCAAGAGACATTTAAGGACAAGGTAAAACTGGTTTCCCTTTTTTTTTTTTCTTTTCTTTTGACTCAACTTCTTTGCTATTCTTCTTCATTAGGTGGACAATGTTGTAACCCTTGATGAGGATGCTTATTCTCAAGGCTCAATCAATGATTCTCACTGTTCGAAGCAAGATGGTTGCAAGGACATCTCTTACTCTCAACATGAGGATTTTACATCTAAGGTAGTAGCTCATCAATATTGTTTAGCTATCTCTACCTTCCCGAGAGAGTCTATAATGTCAAGTTGCAAGAAGAAGTTTGTCATGGTAGTATGGAAGCAATTCTATCAAAGGATTCGACGAACGCCTATCGAGCATTTCTCTTCACTTGAGGATCAAGCTTGCTATATCCTTAAAAAATTGAGCAAGGATCCTATTGTTCACTTGTCACAATTGGATAATCGCTTGAGGTCTTTCTTTGCTAAAGCGTGTGAATTTAACAATGTTAGATCCATCTCTTCGTAGAAAGCCTAAAAAAGAGTCTCATGCAAAATTACTTTCTGCTGCTAGTCAACACCTAGGTGATGTTGAGGCTAAAATGTGTGACCTCACAAGTCAAGTTGAAGAAAGTAAGGCCAACTCACAACGAGTTAAAGCCAATATTACTGCTCTTAAAAGGAAGCTCAAACGCTTAAAAAAAGAGGAGAGAAAACATTTAACTGCTTTTGAGAGAAAAAAAAACAGGCAGCTTTGAGAAGTAAAGTCCACCTACTCGTTCATCAAAGAAGAGTTTATTTACTTCAAAATGCCCCTAAAGTAAACGAAGAGGACGAGGCCAACTTGAAGAATACAAGAGAACACTTGGTGGCAATGCAACAAGACTTGAAAAATTTCAAGTGTTTTACTTGATGTCTCGTAACACCTCATATTTTCATTAAGCAGTTGCATTTTTTTCTTTCTTGTAAAATATGATTACTTCCTTACTAGCATCAATAATATACTTCTTTCATATTGTCTCAAACTTTTCTTGCATATATGTGCTTCTACTTATTGCAAATGTGGATTTCATAATAAATTATCACTTAATTGCAACAAATGAGAAAATGGAGAATGATAAAAGGATGTGACTGAACTTAGAAATTTTTCTTCTAAGCTGCCTACGTATCTTAAGAATAACTTAAGAATCAAGTCAAACATAGTTCAAAATGGATGGATATGGTTTTAGGTGGGGGGGGGTGTCTATTCACAATTTTGACTCATGGGAGTAAGGAGTATCCATTTTTATCAACTTGGACTTGATGGAGTGTTTCAGCAATTTAACCACGTACTACACTACTAATGGTTGCCTTTACACAGTTTAAACTCATGCGGGTTAAGACTAACTTGCAGTTTAAGCTCATACAGTCAAGGAGCAACTTGCAGTTTAAACTTGTGCAGTCGAGGAGCCTTCATTTATGTATAGTATCACTTCAAATATTTGCCGTTGATCGGTCCAATTCTCAATCCATCTTCAGCAACTATCTTGTAAAATTCATTTGAGTAAACCTCTTGAACAACATATGGGCCATCCTACTTTAATGTCAACTTTTTTGGTTTATATCCAACGATGATTGGTCTTTTCACAGCGAGCACTAAATCACCAACTTGAAAGGAACGAATATGGACTTTCTTGTTAAAGGCTTTGGAAACACGAGTTTGTTAGTATTCTAACTTTTGTTGTACATCTAACCTCTTTTCATCAAGTGATTCTAACTCTTCAAGTCTGAGATAGACATTATCTTCCTTGGCGAGACCTTCTTGAATAGTGATCCTCAAAGAAGGAATTTGTTGCTCTAGTGGAATGACAGCTTCCACACCATATACCAACGCATATGGGGTAACTTGGGTTGAAGTGCGGTAAGTGGTCCTATAGACCCAAAGTGCCTCTCCAATACGAAGATGCCAATCCCTTTTTAACTTAGTAACCACTTTTTGCAACAAATTGCATAAAGTTTTATTAAAAACTTCAGCGAGTCCATTAGCCTGGGCATAGTATATAGAAGATTTGTACTGCTTGAATTTAAACTTCTCATACAACTTGTCCATCAAACTATTGCAGAATGACTTGGTGTTATTTATGATAATATAAATTGAGGAATGCCATATCGATAGATAATGTTTACACATATAAAATCAATGACATTTTCCTTTTTTGCTTCTTTTAATGCTACAGCTTCTACCCACTTAAAGAAGTAATCTGTTGTAGCCAAGATATAAAGATGCCCAGTAGAAGACTTTGGTATTGGTCCAACAATATCCAATCCCTATTTATCAAATGACCATGAAGCAACTGTCGGGTGCAATAGCTCAGGCATTTGATGTAGATAATTGGCATTGAATTGACATACTTGACATCTTCTAACATAATCTAGGTAGTCTTTCTCAATGGTAGGCCAATAATATCTCATCTTCTTGATACAAAAATGAAGCTTTGGACCAAATTGATAGGCTCCACATAAGCCAGAATGAGCTTCTTCCATTACTTGTACAACTTCTTGACCTAAACATCTCAAGAAGACACATTCAACTGAATGTAAAAAAAACGTATCCATATAGCAAAAGAAGCGGGTGGCATGCTGGCGAATATCACTCCATCTTCGTGGATCATCCGAAAGCTTTCCATTTTTTAGATAATCTACAAAAGGTTGTTTCCAATCTTCTTCATTAATTTCATAGATAAAAATAAAATGGATTCCATGCCCTTCATCTTAAAAAATAGGTGGTATAACCCATGTTTGACATATAAGAATTTAAATTTCTTGATCATGTAAACATAAAGTAGAAGCCAATTTTGCTAACGTGTCAGGTTACTTATTTTTTCTTCTTAATACATGCTCAGTTTTCACATCACCCAAATATCCCATAAGTGGTCTCGCATAATTATGATACGAGATCAATTCAGGATTTTTAACCTCATACTCACCAAGTAATTGATTAACAATCAATTGGGAGTACCCTTATACTTCGAGATGCAGTCGCTTTATATCAACAGCCAACTCTAACCCAAGTATAAGGGCTTGGTATTCAGTCACATTATTTGAGCATCTTTTAGTCAAGGTGAAAGAGTATGGTAATACATCTCCTTCAGGGGTAATGAATACTACACCAGCTCCAGCACTTTCGCGATGTGCCGCACCGTCAAAGTACATCCTCTATAGTGGGAGAATTTCAATGACAAGAACATCTTCATTAGGCAACTCATCACTTAGTTCCCACTCAACAGGGATAGGATGATCAGCCAAGAAATCCGCTAGCATTTGCCCTTTAACAGCTTTTTGTTGGACGAAGACAATATCGAATTGTTGAAGTTGAAGGTGCTACCTTACCAAACAATCAGATAGCACAGGTTTTGTCATGATATACTTTATAGAATTAGCCTTGGAAATAAGACATACAGTATACGCTTGAAAATAGTACTTCAAATTTTGAATTGCAAATATCAAAGTTAGGCAAAGCTTCTCAATTGGTGAATAATTCAACTTATTTGGTGTCATCATCCGACTTAAATAATAGAGTGCATTTTCTTTGCCATTGTCATTTTCTTGAGCAAGCAATACCCCTACTGAGCGTTTTTGCGTAGCAATGTATAAAATCAATAGCTTATCCGGAATAGGTGCAGCAAGCATAGGAGGCTTCATCAAGTAAGATTTGATACATTTGAAAGTATTGTGACACGCTTCATCCCACTCAAATGGTACACCTTTCTTCATTAGACGATTAAATAATTGACAGCGTCCGGCAAGATTTGAGATGAACCTTCGGAAGTAGGCCAACTTTCCTTGTAAACTTTTTAATTCATGGATATTTCTCGACTCAGGCATCTTCATAATCGTATTGATCTTTGACTAGTCTATTTTGATATCTCGATGACGAACAATGAAACCCAGGAATTTTTCAGATGTGACACCAAAAGCACATTTAAGAGGATTTATCTTTAATTGATATTTTCGGAGTCGCTCGAAAGTCTTTTTTAAATTTTAATGTTAATTAGCTCGTTTACGTGACTTGACCACCAAATCATCTACATAACATTCTACGATCTTGTGTAGTTTATCATCAAATATCTTTTGCATTGCCATTTGATATGTGGCTCCAACATTCTTCAAACAAAAAATGCATCACTGTGTAGCAATAGATTCTTTTTGGAGTATGAATGACAGTGAGCTCCTCATCTTCTGGTGCTATTTTGATTTGATTATAACCGGAAAATCCATCCATAAAAGATAAAACTTCATAGCCAGTAGTTGCATCTACCATCAGTTCAGGAATAGGCAGTGGAAAATCATTTTTTGGGCAAGCATCATTTAGATTTCTAAAATCCACACAAATTCGAATTTGTCCATTTTTTTCCCTCACAGGGACAATATTCACAACCCAAGTTGGATACTTGACCTCTCAAATAAATTTGGCTTCGATCAGCTTGTTCACTTCTACTTTAATTAATGGAACCAGTTCAGGCCGAAAGCGCCGTTGGGCTTGCTTTACTAGTATTGCCCCATCCTTTACAGCTAAATGGTGAATAGTAATTTTTATGTCTAAGTCAGGCATTTCTTTGTATATCCAAGCAAAGACGTCTTTGAATTCCTTCAACAGGTCGATATAGGCCTTTTCTTCTTCGGGTGGTAAGAGTGTATTTATGTAAATTATGTGAGAATCTTCAATAGTGCTCAGATTTACTTCTTTGAGTTCATCAACTGTGGCTTTTACGCCTTCTTCAAATTCTGTTGGAGCATGCTCAACATCTTCTTCCTTGGTACACTCTTCATCATAGATAGTGATGTAATTACAAGAAGCTACACTTTCTTCATCACAAGGTATATCAGGTGTCGCTTGTATTATTATTTTTAAGATTCCATTGCAATTCACCACCGTTCTTGTCTTAGAGGAGACTTTGCTAGAATGTCTTGCCTTTGAAGTGACTGTGACTCCAAACCTCTTGAAAATAGATTTTCTTCTTTTCTTTGGGCCTAACCTAGTGAAAACAAATAGACGTGAATTTGTATCTCCTATCCCACAAAAAACAGATCGCGATTTTGACGTCACTTCATCTTCTACAATAATATACTGTACGTTAGCCTTTTTAATCTTGAGTTGGATGGGGGATGTTTGTTTGTAACTCAGGCCAGCACGCTCTTTTCCTGTTGGCAAGCTTCGGGTAAATCCTGAGCTTTTTGACCCTTTTCCTTGTCGATATCAGTAGGAAACTTTCTCAACAAATGTTGATTTTATGAATTATATCCAACCTTTGCTATGAGCTTATAAGCATTTGGGTTAAATCCTTCCTTCGTGCGCGAGGTCAGTAATTCACCATGCTCTACTTTTACTTCTTTCTTTGGCTGAACAAATCCTTTTATGAGAGTATTTTGTGACTTAATAGGATCAACCTTTGTAAGAGGCAAAGTGAGCCCTCCCAATAGCTTACTGTATGGAGGTTGCTTAGTAGAGCTTTCCGCACATACTATAGCTTTGACATCTTTGGAGAAAGTAACTTTTTTATCTTCCTTCTCTATTGATAACTCGATCTTATTTGATTCACCATCTTTTTTAATGTAGTACTTAGCATCAACAATATGCACCTCAGCTTCAGTGAATGGTTTATCTTCAACATCTATTTTTTTTACCACGCCATTTCTACGGAAATTGAAACATTGATACAGGATTGATGGCACCACACCATTATCATGGAGCCATGGTCTTCCTAGCAGAATATTGTAGGAGATCTTGACATTAATAACATAAAAAAGAGTAGTTGAAAGCATATCTTCAATTAATATGTCCAATCGGAGAGTACCACTAGCTCGTTACCCCCCTTGATTGAAGCTTTGTATCATAAAGTGACTTTAGGACAACTTATCCATAGAAATGCCCAACTCTCTTAATGTTCGCAGAGGTAAAATGTTTACTGCCGATCCTCCATCTAACAGTATCCTATTCACTCTCTATTCTTGCATGTAGTCAGCCACAAATAATGGTTTGTTGTGAGGCATTAAACTAAACAGCAAATCATCATCAGTGAATGTGATCTCAGCCATGTAGATACAAAGGTCTGCTAAAAACTCAATTCTCTCTATGTCTCTTTCATTTATATACTTATCATTGTTTTCGTTGCTTTCCTCATTATGTATGGCATAGCATGAAACAATGTTGAATTTTTCAGCAAGTTCCCTTGGTATGAAATCTTTCAGCATGAGAGGTGCCAGAGATTTCTTCCAAAAAGAATCATCTACTATTAATACAAATTTGGTCTTCTTACTTTTGACCTTCCTCATATTTTTCTTTGTGAATCTGCTTCTTACCAGTGAAGCTCCACCTCTTGAGGCTTTTGTGCATTTCTTTCTTCTTGTCACAAGCGTCCAGCCTTCATCTTCGCCATGGACAGAAGGTTCTTCAACTTCTTGTTGATATCCTTCGATAGGAAGGACCTGTCTGTCAACTTCAACCTTGACAGGATCAAAACTTCTAAACTTAACCTCCAAAATAACAGGTTCAACGAGAGGGATGACAACAATTGTCAATTTTGCATACGCTTTGTCTTCTTCAAGGACTACATGTCCTTCAAGGACCAACTGCATGATTTTGTCTTTAAATACAAAACATTTCTCAATTAGATAACCAATCAGCCGATAGTACTTACAGTAGTTAGGATCATTTATTCGTCCAACTTCATTCAGACGCTTTGCTTCTGGCAGCTCTATAGTTTTAGCAGCTAAGAATTTATCAAACATTGAAGAAACATCAGAGTCGAGGAGAGGATATTCCTTAGACTGTCTTTCTTTTAAGGTTACCTTTTTTCTTTCTTGCGGAGGATCCATCTTCTTGGTCACCTTCTGAGTTATTTTTGAAGAAATCTTTATTAGACTGTGACTGTGGCCATGGATTCATTTACTTCAGTTTTAGAAAAAGATTTGCTCCCTTTTCTAAAATCTTATTTTTCTTTGCCTTTGTTGGGGTCTTGAACAGGTGCCTTACTCCTATGTACGACGAGGCTTAATTCCATATCATGAGCACGGGTCGCCAATTCTTCAAAAAATTTTGGCATGATTCCTTTAAGGATATACTGGAGTCCCCAATGCATGCCTTGAGTGCACATCTTAATTGTAGTTGATTCACTTAGATGATCTCTGCAATTGAGGTTCAAATTCCTCTATCTGTTGACATAGTCCACCACTAGTTCGTCTTTCCATTAACGAAAGTTGGTGAGTTTTACCATGCTGACAATTCTACGAGTACTATAGAATTTATTGAGAAACTCTTGTTCAAGTTGCTCCCAACTGTTGATGAAAATAGGTGCCAGATCGGTGTATCAGTCAGATGCATTTCCTTTGAGGGATCGTACAAACTGCTTCACTAGTAAATCCTCATAAGTTCCAGCATTGTTGCACGTCTCGATGAAGTGAGCCACGTGCTACTTGGGATTTCCTTTGCTATCAAATTGTTGAAACTTTAGTTGCTGATATCCAGTTGGCATTCTCATATCATCAATTCTTTGTGAATAAGGCTTTGCATATGTGAATGTGGATTGCTACCTCCTTCATACTTGTCCTTAATCGTACTCATGATAAAGTCTTTGAGTTGTTCCATAGGAATCATACCTTCGGAAGATTTCTGAATATCCTGTGATTTTTTAGAAGTTTCCACTTCCTTTTGCATTTCAGATCTCTTTAGAGGAGCTTGACTTATTTCGCCAGTCTTCTCAAAGCGATTGATGAGATGCGCAATGGTAAGATCTTGCTCTTGGGAGCATTTGGAGAGTCCCTTCACCAATTTTGTGAGGTACGCGAGTTGCTCTTCCAAATTTTGTGTGCCTGTCATCATAACAGGTGCCACAAAAGAAGCAATAAAATCTTCATTAAATGAAGCTTTGGATTTGAGGTCCCCATGAAGGGATTGAGGTGCAGAGCCAATACTTGAACTTTGGTCAGTTTGCTTGGAGATGTTGGTCTTCTCCAATGCAGGTGACATCTTACGCATTGTAGAAGTAGTATCTTGCTTCAACTTTGCAATTGCAGGCGATGAGACAACGCCGAAGTTTTGAGCCTCGCTTTGTGAAAGAGTTCGAGCCTTAATTTTTATCAGCATGGCTTGAAGCTTGTGGAGCCTTGTCAATAGTTGTAGCGGCCTCCATGATATCAGCAACCTTTGAATGAGCAGATGTAGTTTTGCTGTTCTTTGGTGGTTATAAATCTCTGAAAAAGTCATAAATTACAAGATAAGTCCTCCGATTTTTTTCTTTTTGAAAAACGTTAATAAAATGGTTGAAGAGCTTGATCTCTGATCGACTGGAATTTGATGACGAACACTTGATTGCTAAGCTTTCGAGACTTATTTGATGCAGAGTAAGATGAACGCCTTGAAATTCAATGAAAATTTTGAACCTTGAATTTGATGACAATTCTGAACCTTGATTTGATGAAGATTCTGAATCTTGATTTGATGAAGCTTGAATGCTTGAGCTTATTAAAACTTGAGATGCCTTTTGTTTGTTGAAACTTGAGGATCTTGGAGTGCCTTGAACCATTGAGGGAAAACCCTATTTATATGCCAAAAATTCATTGACTTTAGCATAAATAGTCGATGTGGGATTTTGAAGAAATCTCCCAACAAACCCTAATGGACTTGAGGATCTTGGAGTGCCTTGAACCATTGAGGGAAGACCTTATTTATATGCCAAAAATTCCTTGACTTTAGCATAAATAGTCGATGTGGGATTTTGAAAAAATCTCCCAACAAACCCTAATAGACTTAGGTTTAAGATGGTCTGAGTTTAATTTATATTTTAGCCCAATCTCAATTAATTCACATTATATTTGGGTTATGAGATTTTCAAAAAATCCAACTTTACGGCCTAGTCCAATTCTATTTAATCCATAATATATTGGATTTAATGTAAAATGAACCTTTAACAATAACCTAATTTTAATAGTCCAATTTCATAATCCATTGGATTTGATGGGCTTTTAATGATGGCCCAATTATATTAATTCAAGAATAATTATATTTATTCATGAATTAATTTTAATTAATTAAGACTAAAATATGTGATTTTCTTTTAATCTTGATTACATAAAATTTATTTTATCCCAAAATTCTTTGTCTACAGCCATGTACTTATTGGAAAAGAAAAGATGAGGGTTAGCTATGGCAGTACCATGGCACCAGCATATGCGGAGATATCATCACAGTCTTCGAGCATATAGATATTTCTTCTCGGATGAATTTTAGATTTTAGATGTTGACTTCATGGAGTTAATTAGTTTCAATTTGAAAATAGGTATTTTTATCTTTTGTGATGGTTGTACTTATGACATATTAGAGCATTAGGAAAAAAAAAAGAGTATTAGAATGGAACGCTCTTTGGGTGATGCAATAAATGTACTAAAGATGTGTGGAATTTAATTTTATTTGAGACAGTACGATTCCAATAGTTGTGGGTTTTAATTAAAACAAAATCCTAAAATCACACATGGTTAGAATATCCTAGTGTAATGCAAATAAAGAGAAGTGCACACATGATTTTCAGGGACAGACGATAGTATGAGGAGAAATCCTATAAATGCGATAAAAAATTGAAACTTTCTTGTACGAGTCAATAGATCTTGTTGGACTCGGGGACAACTAAATATTTATTGATTAAGTCAAATCAGGAATAATTGATATTATTGAGATCATATTGATTTAGGTATGTAATTAGACACTAATGAAATTTTAGTGGTTTAGAAGGTTAACGGAGTCAAGAGAATTGCGACTTTGATATTGTTGCATATCCTGGAGGTTGGTGAAGGTGGAATACAAGTCAAGGTGGAGGTTGTTAAGTTTTGTTTCATATACCTAATCAGATCATAATAAAGTAGTTTGCTGAAAAAGTATTCTTAATATATTTTGAATTATGAAGTTACTATTGTCCATGTACATTAGAGTTAGTAAGTTACTCTTACAACATCCTGCGTTGATTAGGAGTCCATGAGCTTTTCAATGTGTATTGGTTTGTTCTAGCATATCTAGTATTATAGGACATATGGGTAGAGATGGATTTAGGAGGGTGGAGGGCGCCAAAAGTTTTTCAAACTTCATAATTTACCTTGGAAATTTTAAAAAATTTAAAAAGATGCTTTAGAATTTTATATTTCACCCCTACAATTTTATTTTTTTTTTACAAATCATAGTATTATTCTTATAAGATTTCCTTTTATACAACTTGCTCCCCAACCCTAAATCGCTAGTTCCGTCCCTACATATAGATGTAGGTTGAGTGAGTGTATGAGTAGTACAAGATAGGGTATGTAGAATGGTTTGGGAAACTATTAATAATACTTTGTGTAAATCTTTTAGTAACTATTAATAAAGTATTTTGTAATCTTGATATAGTTTTAGTTAGATAAGCCAAACTACGTAAATCTTTTTTGTCTTATTTCTTCTTCAAGTTCATTTTGCTATTCTTATTAACTATCTCTGTGTAGAGATTTTCCAACCATAAAATGCAACTTATGTGCGATGGCAGTGATGAGGACGACAAAGAATATAAACCTTGACATAATTGGCTTATTGATAAGAACAGCCCCTTTTGTGGGCTGAACGCATCAATTGGTCCAATTGCTGAAGGTTAGCCTCAAATGGCCTTAATGCATTTCTTTACTGCATCTTATCGAAATAAAGATGCATTAAGAGAATGCGTCCTATGTAACCATCTAAATACTATCACACAACCAACTTCCACAGCCAATCTACTCCAACAACCAGTCACTTTCACATACTAAAATCCAAAACAAATTCTGAATTCTTAAACTTCCACAGCCAATGGCTTTCATATTGTCTCATTACTCAGCAA
Source organism: Voacanga thouarsii (assembly GCA_026120185.1). Classification (NCBI taxonomy): domain Eukaryota; kingdom Viridiplantae; phylum Streptophyta; class Magnoliopsida; order Gentianales; family Apocynaceae; genus Voacanga; species Voacanga thouarsii. The sequence goes on from JANUWF010002336.1 coordinate 442,629, forward strand.
ATTTTAATAATTTTTTTTTTTAAAAATCCCCAATATTCATTGAGTGGATCGAAATGTACCTTCTTTTTTTGGACTAAGTTACTGGAATTTTGAAAGCATCTCGGCTTCTTGATGCCTTCAAGTGCTCCGCAATGATCCGAAATGGGTGAAATTCATCCAAATTTTAGTGACAATTAAAATCCTAAATTTTACCAAAAATAGTAAAAAAAAAGTCACAAAGGAGAGATGAGAATTCGAAGATGATGAAAAATGCAACCTAAAAGTGGTTAGAAAGATGGCTGAAGGGCTTGCAACGGCAGGAAGAAGATGGCCAACATAGGAGGTGATGGATGGAAGAAGGATTGGCAGTGCCAGAGGAGTCGCGAGTTGGGAAAAAAGGATTCGAGTATGACGCATTTTGAGAATGCGTCCGTATTTAGTGAAAACGCATTATTAAAATATGTTCAGGTCATTTGAGGATAACTTTCAGTTGGTGGCCCAATTGATGCGTTTGGCCCCAAAATAGGCCAATCATATCAAAAACCCGACATAATTGGCATCATTTTGCTGGCTTGCATTCCATGGTTTGGACATTCGTAATTTGATTGTGAATGCAGGCATAAATTTAAAAAAAAAGGCGGGTGGGGTGGGGATGATTTACTCTAAAATAATAATTTGAGACAACAAGATACGGCAATTGACCAAATACAATGGTACTAATTACCCTTATTATTATCAAATCGTTTGGTTTGATCCGTCCTGTGTCTATACTTGAAAAACTTATAGGGATTGTCTGAACACTAGGCTGAAAAGTCTGGCTATTAGGGTACGTGTTATTACATGATATTGGCTACAAAAAGTTTCCTAACTAGTGGTTAAAAGATCTTGCATGCAGGGTGAAATCTTGAGAGAAAAAATCAATGGAGAATCATCACCTCTGATTGGTCCTCCGAAAAAATTAAAGATTTCACCATAGTTCAACCAGGCATCTCTAGATCAGAAACAAGTTGTTTCTTTTCTCCCAAGAAGGTCAAAATTAAAGAGATGCTCCATGAAAGTTCTAGCAGTCATTTGCCCAAAACGTCCCAAGGAAATGGCAGCAGCACCTAAGATTAGAGGAGATAATCTAATAGCTCATTCATTAGGGAAGCAAAAACCTCAGCTTCTACCTCCGTAGCCACTTCTTGTTTCTCCTTATCGGAATTCCTCCACTCTCCTCCCCGTTCCATATCCCGAATATACGCCTCCCTGTTCTTCTCCACGTCCCATTCCGGCACCTGTTGGATAGGGTGTCCGTTGAGCCAATTATTGGCAATACGCAGCAACTCATCCTCTGGTGTCACATTTACACCTTTACTTGTTAGTCCCGTGACATTGCCACTGCTATTGCCGATTTCCAACCTAAAAAGATCCAATAGGAGCTTATCTATATTTAACTTAATGCTGGTTGATGGCACAGCGTCCTCGACGAGCTCAAGTAACTCGAGGGCTTTTTCTTCAGCTTGGTTCCTCTCTTCTACTACTTCTATGTCCGATACAAAGTCCTCATGGATGGATTCAGAAGAATGGTGCAGAGGACTTTCATTTGATTCCTGATCAGATTCTGATAATGCAATTCTTTTCACCAAGTTCACTGGTTCCAACTGAGCGAGACGTTCAAACCTCCTGATCTTCTTCATCAGCCTTTTCTTGGTTCCTGTCATCAATTGTCAAACTCACTATCAGTCATACTAAACCCTTATTTTCTTCTTCCACCGTTTTCTCTTATGTGTACATTTACAAGAATCACTGGTTTCAAAAAAACTTTAACACTTATAATTTGAAAAATAAAAATTTAAATTATTTTCATTGAAAATTATAATGTGCATCCAAAAATTAAAAAAATAATTAATATTATAATTTAATAGGATAATATATAATTAAGATACAAGTAGAAAAAAAATAAATTTACAAAATGACAAATAATTATAAATTTAAAAAAATCAAAAGTGCTGATAAATAAGGATGGGAAACTTACTTAAGGTCTAATTATAAAAAGTCATTAAATCTGTAAGACCTTTTAAGTCACACAATAATAACAATAATTAGGCCTTAGTTTCAAGAAACTTGAGGTCGGTTGCGTAAACCAATACTAGGTTACGTGTAGTCATTTACATAAATCCTCTCTCTTCATTCCTTTCTATCGATAGTTATACTTTCATCCAAATCTAACAAAGATATATCTCTCATAATCACTTCTATTCATATCGTTTTAATCATATATTTAACTTTGTCTAACGTATCCGGTCTCCCTCTTTCAATTCTTCTAACAAGATCATCTCTCGATCTTCTCTGTATATATTTTTTTAGAATGTATTGTTTTCTAGTTTAAGGGTATCTCGAAAAGGAAAAGAAAGAAAAAGCATTTTATTTTGGATTTTATTCTTACCTTCCACGCAGGAAACTCTGTGCTTTAAAGGAAAGGAAGAGGAAACCTCGTCGTCGTCGTCATCAAATGGACAGTCTAACACAGATATGGGGCTGAGCTGTTCCTTTTCTTCACTGGACCACTTCTTCTGTTTTAAATAAACATGTTATCTGACGTTGAGAAGCCCATAACATGACCCAAAACTTAAAAAAAAAAAAAACAATGTACTTGAAGTGACTCATTGCAACATCTTTAATATACATGTATTCTCAATAGAGAGAGGGAAATTATATATATATATATATATATATATATATATATATATATATATATAAATCACACACATTGATTACTAGTATGTTAATCCAAATATAGTTTGATTAACAATCAAGCAAACCATTCGTGAACATACATTATTATAAGACATTAATATATATAATATTATTTGTTTTTCTTCAATATTTATATCATTATTCATATATTTTTTATTATAATGTTACAAGAAAATATATAATTTAAAAGTAATTGAATTCAAGTTCAAGTTATTCAAACAAATCATACTAAAATACAGTTTGTCTGCTCATAAATTTGAACGAATAATAATGCAATGAGTTTTATCATGAATTCTAATTCGATTTTTTAATCAAATTACTATAAAAATAATGCAATGAATTTGAAGTCGATTCTTAGACTTTAATATTATCTCCATTTCACAATATAAATCGTTTTTGACTTAAAATTTTTTGTTCATAATATAAATCATTTTACAAAATTTTATAAACATTTATTACTTTTTTTTCACCTCTACCTCTCCCTTTTATCTCTCCTTTTCCACTAATTATGACTCAACTCTCCTCAATTACTAAAGTAGATAAAAATTTAATTAGGGATGTTTTTGAAAGTTTAGTTTTAAAATTGTATGAAATTTAGGATCCTTAATTCTTGTACATAAGTCTAAAATAACTTATATTGTGAAACAGATATAGTAGCGTTTAATGAAGTAACAGCCAAACTTTAATTAATACTACTAAATTCCATCTAATTTAATTGTAACCCTACTTCCAAGGTACTTCAATTCCAGTGATCGGGTATGAAGTCCAATTATTACTGGGACCCAACTAATTGGGCCATTGGAGAGAGCCTAGAATTATTGGTCCGGTCCAACATAACTCTTGCGGAAAAGGAGAAAGTTTCCAAAAGAGGAAAAGAATGACACAGCAACAGCAAAAACAGAAAAAAACAGGAGGGCCACGTAATGGAGTATGAAATTTTCTGCGTTTTAGTCAAAATTTCATTACGAGGATGCTTCAAGTGCAAGCAAATGGACACAAATTACAAAGGCCCACGAGAAGAGAAGGTAGTAAATCCCAAGACCCAGTTTGGTGATCCGTCAAAAGTCAACTCTCACCACTTGACAAAATATGCCTCTCCTGTATTTTCCATTAATTTATTGCTATAATTCTTAACTTCCATTCCCTATTTTAAAAATATAGATATAGTAAATCAGATTAATTTTTTGCCAAAAAATAAAAATAAAAATTGGTATCCACATACCCCAAAGACCAAATAATAAATAATTGGATAGCACTAACAAAATAATTAGTAGTTAGTCGTAATTACAATACAAACAAGATATTATATCTATTTTGAAGTAATTGTCATTTTAAAGAATTTATAACTATTATTTTTAAAATTTTAAAAAATATATTTATTAACTTTATTTTTACTTATACATTTATATAGTACTTGAATTTTGTTTGAAAAGAAATAATATAATCATTTTATTTTAGAGTTAAGATTTTTTTTAATATCTTTCTTAAACTCTGTAAAAAAAATTAACAATAATTATTTTAAAATAAAAATATAATGCTATATGCAGATTTCTTTTATATTTTATAAAACATTATATATGAAATATATTGTCTATGGACTATAATGGTTTATATGAAATATATACTTTTTTATTCTAAAAGACAATTTTGGAAAGGAGATAAGAGATGTTTTTTTTTCTTTTTAATTGAACGAATGTACTACTATATATTATTAAAATGCCTATTAAAAAAATTAATGGTTAAATGAGAGGGTAAAATAAGGACAAGGGTATTTTAGGAAATAAGGAAGGGTATTATCTGATAGATTCCGTCTGTGGAACCACAAAAATACTCAGAAGTTTTTTGCTGTAGATATCTCAGATCAGACAAGGCTAGCGGAACATCCACCGTTGGATCACAAACTGTATTTAAGTTTCACAATCTCGAGATGTACTCTATAGTCCCCAAGATGTTTCCGCACGTGTACATCAAGAGTACACGTAGTCCAGCTGGTTTAGGTCCATCTCTACCGCTGTGAAAATTCAACTCATCGAAACTCAAAACCCCAAAACAAATTTTTTAAATTAATTCAAATTTCTCAACATATTTTACAATTGTTCAAAATTTTGAATGTGATACTTTTATTTTGGAAAATTAAAAAATAAACCCTTTTTTTTTTCATGCTATAATAGATTAGACTATTATCTTCTTGAATTACAACTCTATCCCAACACTTAATGGTGCTTTACCTAAACTTTTTTCCTTTTTTGAAGGGTAATGTAGATATTTTCTTTCCGTCTTGGATCAATAATTTCAAAAATCGATTCAGTGCGAAAGTCATATATCTATATATCCTTCTTCTTTTTTTTTTTTTTTTGGAAGGAGGGGGAGGGAAGTTTATCCCAATTTTGTTTTTTTAAATAATGTTATAATGTAGACTGATTTTTTAAAATAATATTTTGGAAGTTTATATGTAGAGAGTCAAGAAAATTAATTAGCGTATAGGATGGCGGAGACTGATTTTTTTTTTTAAATAAAAATCAAAATTTACAAAAGCTGAACAACAGACAAATTTTTTTGTCAACCAATTTTTTATTTTTAATACTACCTAAAAAAGACAAAAAAGTTATGTATAAAATTGGTTGGCAGCATCGAATTATATTATTAAAAATGAATACTATTTTTTAAAATAAATAAATAAATAAAAGACTGACCTTTGTTGTGTCATGAGAGTTGGTAGTACTATTACTGCCGGTGGTTACGTCCGTGGAATCATCGGCGTCACCGACTACTACGCCTACTCTTTTGCTGCTAACCACCTCGGCTTTTGGTAAACGCTTTATGTAGTTTCCGACAGCGACTTCTTTCCGAATCTTGCTCGCAGAATTAGCTGCTGAACACTGTAATGAATCATCTGAAGTGGTAAAATCACTGTCCGACCAACTGCTACTTTTTCTGTTACTGTCACTGGTCGAACTATTGGAGGAGTAGCTGGCGACGGTGAAGATAGAGTCCTGTGGTGGGGAGGAGTTTTGTTTGATAAGATGTTCGATGGGTTTACATTGTTGGATCTCTTTATGGACATTTCGCTTCCAAAAGCTACGTTTGAGGAACTTTCTTGAAATGCTTCTTGGTAGAATTCCTAGCTTGCCCTTGGACGAGGATGGAGATGACTTCAAGGAGGCAAATGGGAGGAGTTTGACGGCATTGATCACTGCCACCGAAGCTCTTTGAAAAGCTGAAATGGAAGTTGTTGATGCTGGTTTTAAAGGGCTTTCTAGGAGTGGTTTTTTCTTGTATTTTGTTGGCTTGGTTTTTAGGTCGATTTCAAGAAGAAATCGAACCGTAGTGCAGCATTGTCTGCGTGGATACGATCGAAAGCCATTTGATGAACACGAGCTTATATCATCAAGAAGATAGTCTTTGAGCATCAAAGGATTTCTTGACAATGGCTTTGCTAAACTCAACTCCATGAATAGAACTCCAAAACCCTTGGTTGCCTGTGTGTGCTTAACAATACCAAAGCGCAAGGTAACCAAAAGTACCCTAGAGGAAATATAATAAGGCGAAAAGAGTTTGAAGCAAAAAGATCGAAATTGCAATAAAAGAAAGACAGAAATGCTGAGGATATAATGGAAAAGCTGGTATGTATCAGAATCAGTGAAAGCATTTAAGTTGAAATGATGAATGGCAAATGTAGGACGAGAGTAAATGAAAGGTCTAGCTCAGGGAGAAAGCTGTAATACATTGCCAGCTTACTATTTTAGTGATAACAGTTAAAGTGATTATGCAAGAAGGGGGTTTTTAAAGATGAGCCCTAAGTTTCAACTTTAAAGATGGATGGCTAGAGGTGGGGTGGGGTGAGGGTTGAAAGAGAGAGGTAGCTTCCAGTTCCACAGGTGAAGATCTCAAGGTGAAAGAAGAATAAGAATTGGTTGGTAGCATTGGCAATGAAGAGACGAGGCTAGCTAGAGTGGGAATTATATTTGAGCAAAGTTGCAGAGAAGTTAGATGCTTCTTGAACTGGTTTTTTTGAATCTTAAGTTTGATTATTTTAATGATGTTTGATATAGGTTAGTGTCTTACATTAAGAAAAAAAAAATTACTGTATTATTTTACTTATCTTTTTGTAAGATTTCTTGTTCGTTTGTGCTGCAAATCTCAGGCTATTAGACCCTTAAGTGACCAGTAGTTGACCTTCTCGCGCTCCAGGGTTGAGTGAGGAGTTGCCAACCACGCGCGTCTCGGTTCAAGCGATTGAACTGGCAATAAATATTTTCTGACATCATTTTCAAAATTATTGCAGGGAAAATAATAAAGAAATTAAAAGGGTGATTTGAATGCCTGTGAGAATTTAGGGATCGTGAAATGTTTACTGGTTTTAGTATATAATTTGTCAGCCATGATCATGGCCAAGAGTTTAGATTGTCTCAAAGCTTATCTGTTGGATCCATTAATTAATAGATATAATTATTAATTTTAATAATTGTGATTAGATTAAGAGTATAGTTACGTTTTTTTAATGATATGGAACGTAATTAATAAATTATTTTTATTGACAAAATAATTTATTAGAGTTTAGTCTAATTATATCCAGTCAGGTATCTTCAATGACTTCTAATTATAGGGTAATAATAAATTATAATTTATTAATGAAAGTTATAGGAAATCAAAAATCGTATTTTAGATGAAATAGAATAAGTGGAAATAGTTGTATCTAACTATACTTTTCTTATTCTACCAGGATTCGTATTTTGAGATAGAGTCTAATAGTCATATTGGGATATGACTCTATTTTTTCGATATACGTAAAAAATATCGTTGTTGTTCTCTGAGTTATTCTCTCAGTTTTTGTAGGAGTCCACCCTCAATAAAGAGAGAAACAGAATACGATTAGCAATTTTCTGATCCAAGAAAATTACATTGAAGAAGATTTGGGGGTGTGGAGCATTACCAGAAGGCTAAAGACTTCAAGAATCGTAATGGTGAAGACGATATCTACAAATGTATGATCCGTTTTCATGTATTCTTAAGGTTTAATCTAGTTGACGCATAAGCATGTCGATCCTATTAACTAACAATTGATATTAGAGCTAAGTTTTGATATGTGTTTATGTGTTAAGATTATATCTTTTATGCATATATTTAGTTGAGCGATGTAAGAATAATGCATTTATATTCATGATAAATGATTTGATTAATTCTGTTCAAAATAATTTTATGGCCATAGTTTTTTATTCGGTAAATATATATAAGTATTATCGAGTTTTGTAACAAAAGGGGTGGATTACGTCTTCATGTTTCCCTTTGATTTATTTTAAAATTTTTAAAAAATGTATTGAAGCTTGGCGGATGAATTGCAATCCAGCAGCTGAAGGCAGACGCTGGACCAGCACAACAGCCTAGTGCATTAGCCCAACACAGCAGCCCAGTGCAGCAGACCAGCAGCCAGGAGGAGCAGCCCAGCGGCTTGGTGCGCAACTGCCTGGGCATGCGCAAGCCAGGACTGGCCTGGTGCGCAGCTTCCTGGGCATGCGCGAGCCAGGCTTGGGCTGGTGCGCGCTTGCCTGGGCGCCGGTGCGCACTGGCCTGGCTGGTGCACGGCTGCCTGGGCTGGTGCGCGCTGGTGTCATGATGGGATTTGATCCTTGTTTTCATGAGTGAAGGCCCCAAGTGCTAACCATAGGACCACTGAAGATCTTACGATGGTGACTTGCAACAAATTAATATTGCAGAATATTAAAGGTTGGCTATTTGTTAACCAATTAGATTTTCAATTGTAATTTTATAATTTTATTTTTGAGTCTAGGTTGACCATAAAATTAATTTTATTTTACTATTTAATTTGGTTGAATTATATATCATTCATGTTAACATGCCATATAGTTTACATTAACACCGCTCTACGTACTATTTAGTAATGCAAAAATAAATTAATATTTTTTATGGAAAAAAAATAAGTGTGAAATAGTTAATTTTAATTAACCTTAGGCCTTCCCTATAAGCCCATTAGTAAAATTGACGATTGCTTCGTACCATTTTAAATGGTCTCCCTATAGGAAGGCTATGTTTTATTGGTTACTAGATTGGGCATCAAAATTTTATTATTATTATTATTATTATTATTATTATTATTATTATTATTATTATTATTATTATTATTATTATTATTATTATTATTATTATTATTATTATTATTAAAGTTTAATTCATTTATAATTACCCTATAGGTGATGTGATTGGATTGGAAACTTTATTAAAAAAAATGAATATAGGGGTTACATTTAAATCAAAGACAATATAAGGACTTCCTATAAAATATCCAAATAATGTCTATGATGGTCAAAATATTAATAACACTAAAGCTAATAATGCATTTAGATGCAAGATATATTTTTTTAGTGGGATGATCCAAGCCTAACTATAAGTTATATTGTTATCTCCTATAGAGGTGCATATTATTTTGGGGTTTTAGGTTGTGGATCTTGACCTAACTATAAGTTACACTGTTATCTCCTATAGAGGTACATGTTACTGTAGAGTTTTAGGTTGTCATATTTTGATAGTAGTTTTTATTACTATTTAAAATATTATCATATTGATTATGCATCATACCATTTTATATTGATTATGCATCATGATATGATGAATGGCTCATATGTTTTATTTTATTTAATTTCAAAAAAATGACTTTCAACACTTTATCCTAAATTTTAACAAAGAACCAATTGGTTAGAAAAAATTTTATTAATTGGAAAAAGAACCTCATAATTGTACTCACTACTGAGAAGCTCAAATATGTGCTAATTGAATCGTGTCCTACTAAGCTTACTGAACAGTCTACGCGCGAACAAAAGGAGGCTTATGATAAGTGGTTAAGTTCTGATGAGATGGCTCACTGCTACATTTTGGGATTTATCTCAAATGTGTTGCAGCAGAAACATGAGAACATGACAACCGCTATAGACATCATAAGAAGCCTCAAGCAATTGTTTGAGCACAAAGGACATCAGGCCCGTCAAGTAGCAATAAGGCGCATAATGAATATGCGTATGAAACCTGAAACGCCCGTGAGAGATCATATGTTAGAATTGATCGTTCAGTTTAACGTGGCAGAGGTCTTAGGGGCTGAAATTAAACCTAAGACTCAGGTTGACATGGCTCTAGAAACTCTTCTAGAGATGTTTTCACAGTTCAAAGTTAATTATAACATGAATAAGATGGATATGTCTCTTACAGAGTTAATGAAGGAGTTGAAGAGCGCCGAGGCTACCCTAAAAGTGGGAAGTGACAACGTTCTTGTTCTAACTCATGTTGGATCTTCCTCTTCCAAGCCTAAGGGCAAAGGAGGAAATAAGAGGAAGTAGAAAAATAATAAAGGGTCTAAGCAGCAGGTTAAGAAAGTAAGAGTGGATGAAAATCCCAAAGGCAAATGTTTCCACTGCAAGCAAAAGGGACATTGGAAGACACAATGCCCAAATTACTTAGCTAAACTCAAGCAAGGTATTGGTGAGTTATTCTACATTGAAACTTGTTTAATGGTTGATTCTACAAATATTTGGATAGTAGATTTTGGAGCCATTGACCATGTTTACAATTCATTGTAGGGGTTCAAAGTAACCAAACATCTCAATGAAGGAAAACATACTCTAAGCGTTGGCACATGATCAGTGATATCTACAAGAGCTGTTGGAAGTGTTTATCTTTATTTTGATAATAAACATTTGGTTTTGAAATATTGTTATTATGTTCCCAATATTTATCGAAATTTGATTTCGGTTTCTTTGTTATTCAAACAAAAATATTCTGTTAAATTTTTTAAATTTTCAGTAGAGATATTTTTGAATAACTCTTTGATATGTCGTGGATATTTAAATAATGATCTGTATATTTTGAAACCTACCAACAGTTCATTATATCATACTAAAACTAATAAACGCATTAAGTTATCTCCTACTAATGAGACTCTCTTATGGCATATTAGACTTGGTCATATTAATCTAAATAGGATTCAAAGACTTGTAAAAGAAGTTCCTTTAAGTGACTTAAAGGTGGAACCTTTTCAAGTTTTCGAATCTTGTTTAGAAGGTAAAATGACCAAAAGATCATTTCCTTCCAAAGGAAATAGAGCAAAGGAAGTCTTAGAATTAGTACACTTTGACGTATATGGACCAATTAGTGTTCAAGCGAGAGGTGGGTATGTGTATTTCATTACTTTTACAGATGATTACTCAAGATATGGATATGTTTACCTAATGACTCATAAGTCTGATGCCTTAGAAAAATTCAAAGAATTTAAGGTTGAGACTGAAAAGCAGTTAGGAAAGAACATTAAGACACTTCGATCAGATCGAGGTGGAGAATATCTATCACATGACTTTATATCATACTTGTCAGAAAATGGGATTTTATCCCAACTAAATGCACTTAGCACTCCTCAACAAAATGGAGTGGCAGAAAGGAGAAACATGACATTGTTAGACATGGTCAGAACAATGTTAGATTTTTCTACACTCAGTACATCCTTTTGGGGATATGCTATACAAACTACGACATATATATTGAATATGGTTCCATCAAAATCTATCCATAAAACTCCATTGGAATTGTGGAATGGGCGGAAGCCTAATTTGACACACATTTAGATTTGGGATTGTCCTGAATATGTGCTAAATGGAAAGATGGATAAAATGGAATTACGATCAAATTAAGAAAATATTTGTTGGGTATCCAAAAGGAACAATGGGATACTACTTCTATAATCCTCAATATAAGAAAATATTTGTAAGCACAAATGCAATTTTCTTAGAGGACAAGTACATAGAAGAACAAGGATCTAAGAATAGGGTTATTTTGGAAGATACCAAGGGAGATAATCCCAAACAAATGGTTACAAAAACCCATACTCAATATTCACATGGAGGGTTCGTATCTATGCCACTTAACATGTCAGATTCCAGTGGGAGAGAAATAGATGTTACACATTCTATACCCGCTAGCTCTTCGGCACATAGAGTGGAAGAACCTTCTGCCCCTGTTCAAAATCCAGTCGTTGAGGAATCAGCAGATCTAGTTCCAGTCAACGAGGAGGAGAAAAGTCCAATCGTCCAAGATCCTCCACAGCTTAGACGTAGTGGGAGAGTCATTCAACGTCCCTTTAGATACCTACTCTATGGAGAAGCTTTTCAAGCAATCTCTTTTAAGGAAGAAGAGGATCCCACTACGTATAAAGAAGCTGTAAAGGACATAGACGCAAACTATTGGAAGAGTGCAATTGATTCAGAAATGAAATCCATGTACACTAACTCCATCTGGGAACTTGTGGACCTGCCTAATAGGGTAAAACCTATTGGGTACAAATGGGTCTACAAAAGAAAGAGAGGAGTAGACGGGAAAGTGAAAACTTTCAAAACTAGATTGGTTATTAAGGGTTATACCTAACGAGAAAGTATTGACTATGAGGAAACCTTCTCGCCTGTGGCTATGCTAAAGTTAAGAATCCTCCTATCCATTGCAGCTTATTTCGACTCTGAAGTATGGCAAATGGACGTCAAGACAGCTTTCCTTAATGGAAATCTTGACGAATGTACCATGCCAGATGGTTTTATCCAAGAAGGTCAAGAACAAAAAAGTTTGTAAGCTGAATAAGTCCATATATGGGTTTAAACAAGCGTCTAGATCTTAAAATATCAGGTTTGATCAAGTCATTAAAACTTATGGTTTCAATTAGCATCCTGATGAACCTTGTGTTTATAAGAGAATTATAGATGGTAAGGTGATTTTTCTCATATTGTATATTGATGACATCCTTCTCATTGGAAATGATGTAAGAACATTAATATTGGTGAAAAGTTGGTTGGGTAAACAGTTTGATATGAAGGAGCAAGATATGTTCTGGGCATTCAGATCCTTCGGGATAGAAAGAATAGACAGATAGCTTTATCCCAAGCTTCATATATTGACAAAATGTTGATGAGATTTTCTATGCAAAATTTCAAGAAAAGTCAATTGCCTTTCAGACATGGAATTCAGTTATCTCAGAAGTATAGTCCTAAAACTCCTAATGAAGGTGTGTACATAAAACGAGTTCCTTATGCATCAACTGTAGGAAGTGTCACGTATGCTATACTTTATACTCGTCTAGACATTTGTCATGCGGTTAGGATGGTCAGTAGATATCAGTCAAACCCAGGACCGGAACACTGGACAGCAGTCAAGCATATATTCAAGTATCTTCACAGAACTCGAGGATATATGCTAGTTTACCCAGCTCCAGAATTGGTATCTATAGGTTACACTGATTCTGATTTTCAAGCTGATAGAGATCTTCGCAAGCCCACCTCAGGCTCTGTTTTCACCTTAGGTGGTGGTGCAATTGTGTGGAAAAGTATCAGACAATCTTGTATTGCTGACTCTATAATGGAAGTTGAATATGTGACAACTTGTGAAGCAACTAAAGAGGCAATATGGTTGAAGAAGTTCTTGATAGAACTTGAAGTGATTCCTTCTGCATCCCAAGCGATTAGTTTGCACTGTGACAACAGTGGTGCAGTGACAAATACAAAAGAACCATGCAGCCATCAGCGTGGTAAACACATTAAACATAAATATCACCTATTTAGGGAGATTGTTCAACATGAAAATGTAGAAATGTGCAAGATTTCTTCTGCTGAAAATCTTGCTGATCCTTTTACTAAAAGTTTACTTGTAACTGTTTTTGGAAGTCATATAGAAAGTATGAGTATTTCTGACATGTCTCATTTACTCTAAGACAAGTGGGAGAATTTTTGTTAGATATGCCCATCGAATAAATACAATATTTGTATTTTTTTTGAAATTAAATAAAATATGTCTTTATATATTTATATGTATGAGTTGTGTATGAGTTTGTTTTGTCCACAAATTATTTAGATATTATAAATCAAATATTTATTTGTTAAACACAGAAAGACTTGATTTATAATTTAATTCAAAATAAATTATCCGCGATCTAAAATAAATTTGAGCAATTTATTCTGGAAGATCGTCTTAATTTTATTGAAGTCTATCTTTAACTTTGGTAATAAATTAAGGATATATATTTGATATATTAGATGGACCATCAATATTTATTTTTTGAATAGACCATACAAATAAAATATTAAAAGATTATCGTACATAATACATTAATCCTGAGCAAACAATTATTTATATTTACTAACTTGAAGTTCTTTGAGTTGTCAAATAGTGAGATTAACTTAATAATCAATATTTTGGCATCTTAGAAATTAAAGTGAAATAAATATGAAATAATTGTTATGCAATATGGAATCCGTCACCTTTAATAGGCAAGATCATTTCCTCAAGAGTTCTTCTAAGGGACAGTTAAATCTGAGTTCAATAATTCAATAGTGTCTATTGAATTCCATTTGTAAGTGTGACGTGGTCACATGGTACTGTCAAATTGAAAATAAGAATTGAGGATTTGAATGAGGGGCGTTCTGGTCATACTGCCTCATTCAAAGTATTATATTGATCGACGGAGGTAATTTGTTGGATCGATCAATTAATGGATATAATTATTGACTCTAATAAATTGCGATTAGACTAAGAGTGAGTTACGTTCTTTTAGTGGAGTGGAACATAATTAATAAATTATTTTTATTGACAAAATAATTTATTTGAGTTTAGTCTAATTGTATCCGATCAGGTCCCTTCAGTGGCTCCTAATTATGAGCAATAATAATTTATAATTTATTAATGAAAGTTGTAGGAAACCAAAAATCGTATTTTAGATAGAATAGGATAAGTGGAAATAGTTGTATCCAACTATATTTTTCTTATTCTATTAGGATTCGTATTTTGAGATAGAGCCTAATAGTCATATTGGGATATGACTCTATTTTTTCGATATACGTAAAAAACATCGTTGTTGTTTTTTGAGTTATTCTCTCAGTTTTTGTTTGAGTTCACCCTCAACAAAGAAAGAAATAGAATACGATTAACAATTTTTTGGTTCAAAGAGATTACATTGAAAAAGACTTAGGGGTCTGAAGCATTGCTAAATGGCCAAAGACTTCAAGAATTGTATTGGTGAAGACGATATTTACAAAGGTATGATCCGTTTTCATGTATTTTCAAAATTTAATCTGGTTGACACATAAGCATGTCGATCCTATTAACGATTGCAAATGTATCATCACGATAGCAAATCACAGTAAAATTTAAAATAAAAATAGTAACCCCATTCATCATTCTTGAAGAAATAGTTTAATGGTAAAATTTTTATTTAACTGCATCTTGAAATTGTTTTATATTTTTACACATTTAAGTTAATTTTGTATTTTATGGATGGGAAGGAAAAGTTTTGTTTTTTCCTTTCTATGAAATAAGCATCTAATTTTTGTTCACAGTTTTCTGGATTCTTGTGTTTTTTGGGGGGAAATGACATGTGGGAAATATTTCAAAGGCCAAAAATGTTGTCCGGTTGGATTTTAAGACAATGTTTCCTATAGCTGATAAGCTAGCTCCCACAAAATAAAACATAAAATCTTCTGGTGGGACTAGCTTTTTATTATTTTCTTTTACGTCGAGTAAAGAAGAATATGAATTAAATTCATAATTTATTGTTTGAAAATAATGTTTTTAATTAATTGAATAATAGTTTTATTATAATCTAACTCAATGATTGAAGCAAAATTTGATGGCACATTATGATAGATGGAAAAAATATTTGCATCGCTAACAAATGGTTTGATGGTAAAAAACAAAATCAACATTAGCATATTTGATCTTTAAAATTTGGAGTTTGTATATTTTCGTTCTTTTTTTTTTAAATCATCGTAATTCTTTATGAAATTATAACTTGTTAAGTAGTTTATAACTCTTTTTTTCGATGTAAACTCTGACCAAAAGAAGTCATTTCTATTGAACGTGATCAATTAATGTGCATATTTTTCTCTTAAAAAATTATTACGTATAATGGAGATGACTTCTTTTGGTTAGAATTTATACTAGAAAATATAGTTGGGGACCATTAAGTTATAATTTCATTAAGAACCATAATGGTAGAAAAAAATTATTACCATTAAGTTATAATTTCATTAAGTACCATAATAGTAGAAAAAAATTATTAATAACAAAAATACTATAAGCCCCAAAATTTAGAGACCAAATATACTAATTTTCTAAAACTAATTAAGTTATAGAAAGGATTATATTGTGAGAACTTTCATCTATTGAGACTTATATTACTCAACATGTAATTTTTAAATTCGTCATTCAAATATGTAATTATCTTAATCAAATCTCTCGAATATTACGCTATTCAATTTAATCATTCCATCCAAAAGTTAACAGTCAAAACTTAAAAAAATCAAACAAAGTTGGATAAAATAGAAAATATACAATTACTTTAAAAGTAATTTTTAAATTCATTTTAAAATATACAATTGTTTTAATCGAGTCCCTCAATTTTTACTTAATTTAATCTTTATAAATATGAAAAGTGTATCAAAGTATTCCACAAGGTAAATTTAAAAATAAAAAATACTAACCCTAATAATTGATCCATTTAGGCTTTTTACAGTATTATTTTTTTATATTCCTTAAAAATATTATTCTTATATTCTTTTTTTTTAACATACTTTAACTTAATATTACTTTGATATAGTTTTTTAAAATTTTCTCTTATAATACTTTTAAAGTAATATGTTTAAAATTTAAGTAAATCAATTATCAAAATTGTCAATATTGCATTTCCATCATATTTCTTAATTCTTTAATTATGAAATATAAATAAAATTATTATTATTTAAAATTTTAAATTAAAAATAAAATTTACTCTTGTCTTTGAGATTGTTCAAGCAATTCAATTAGCCATTGACCTCTTGCCAATTAATGTATAAAATAGTAGCTTTTGTAGGATAAGACAAATATAAATATTTTACTAATAGAACATGAAATTTATAAAGCATTCATTAAAGATATACATGTAATTTTAAAAAAATTATTTTTAATTTAAAATTTTAAATAATAATTATTTGATTTATGTTTCATAATTAAAGAGTGAAAAAATATAATGAAAATGCAAGATTGACAACTTTGATATTTGATTTAAGTAGAGTTTAAACATATTACTTAAAAGTATGACAAAACAATTAAAAAAATTATATCAAACTAATAATAAGTTAAAGTACATTTGAAAAAAGAAAAAAAAATAATATAAGGGTAGTAGTTTTAAAGTATATAAAGAAAAAATTTTAATATATTTAAAATTTAAGTAAATCAATTATCAAATTGAATTTTTTTTTATTTTTAAATTTGCCTTTGAAGTACTTTGATATATTTTTTCAAATTTATATGATTAAATTGAGTACAGTAATATTTGAGATACTTAATTAATATAATTATATATTTTTTTAAACGAATTTAAAAATTATTTTAAAAGTGATTATGTAACTTTGTTTGACTTTTTAAGTTTTGACCATGAATTCTTTGGATAGAATGATTACTTTGATACATTTTTTATATTTATAAATATTAAATTGAGTAAAATAATGTTTGAAAATTTTGATTGAGATAATTATATACTTTCAAAAATTATCCAAACTCAACATTATAATCATCACCTCTCGATTGTGTTATCATATATAAACACAACATGTTAACACTTTGAATTATTATTTATTTGAAATTAAACGTCTACATTTTTTTCATCAAATTATCACAAATAACTTCCTTTAATTAAGCAATACAAGTTTTCTAACTTACTAGTTCTATTGTAAATGTTTTTAATTAATTAAAGTAAAATAATAATTAATTTGTTTGTATTTAAATTTAACATTGACAGGTGGAGACAGAGACACAAATATTTCTATTGTAAACTCCGATTCCATGCCATGAGATTGCCAGTTGGATACTCAGAGAGAGAAAAGCGGCAGCTACAGAATTTCCAGAAACTTTTTGGTGGTCCGGTCCAGTAGATTGATGGCCCAACGGCTTGATGACGACACTATAATTGAAAAATAAAAGAAAAATAAAAACAAAGCAGAAGGTTGTAATGATGATGTTGATTTCTCCCCTGAAACAGCAGCAACCAGCACGCATCCGGGCTGCGCAAGTTGTGTACCATAATTTACGCGGTAATTTAACGGCCTAAATTAAGAATAACAAAAAATTAATGTTTGAAAGGTGGTCGCGTGTAAAATTTTTTTAGTAGAACGATGTCGTTTTAATATTCATGTAATCGTATGAAATGTTTATGTAATCGTGTGAAATATTCATGTGATTGTATCAAATGTTCATGTAACTTTAAATGACCGTACAAGTTGTCTTGCATGGCCCCGGATCCAACTAGCACGAGGTTTCTTTTCAAGTACCATGAGGTAAGATAAAGAAAAGAGCACACACACTTGAATTAATCGAATAAAGAGTATGACGATCGAAAGGTTATGAATTTAAATTTTATAGAATATCTATTAATTTTTTCGATGAAGTCAATTAGTCAGAGCTTGTCCAAATTGGTTTATATTTTTATAGTTGTTTATCGATTAAGATCACAAGACCGACTTTATTCAATAAATTTTATATACCTTAAAATATCACTCTAAATAATAATTTTCAATAAGAATTAATATGTATTAGCCACGTGAGTAATTTATTAAGAATAAAATTGCGAGAGTTTTTACGAGATATATGTCAATTCTCATCAAAATTTTTTGTTAAAATGTATAAAATCTGTTAAAGGTATAAATAATATAAATCACGAAACATAAATAACTTAATGGTATTTTTTGTTATTTTCTCAAATTTTGTCCTTAATAAATTTTCAATACTTTTTTTCCTAAACCATGTGGAACCCGTTGGTTTAATTTATGTGACAAAAGATGCACGGTATTTTGTATTGTAAGGATAAATTTATCATTTTATCTTAATTTCCTTCACAACTAATTTCTCCTAATCTCTGCATAGCCCTTGTAAGTTGGAAATGAAGCCATTTGTTCTAAAAAAACTATTGTACATGATTATCACGTGACTAAAATTGCTGAATTATGCAGGAGTATAGGATTGAGATACAAATTTTCAAACACATACAGTGTAGGTAATGAAAAAGTTTTAAAATTTTGTAATTTTTCTAAAATAACTAAAAGTCTAAAATAGTTTAAAGACAAATTTTACTAATCGCTCACCTTTTAATGGTTTAACAGTTGAGTTTTTAAATTTTAATATAGAAGGTTAGAGTTTGATATTTACCTTTTTATGTGTTTTTATTTAGTTTGATCTCAAGACAATTAATTTTTCCTGTTTTAATTGAGCCCAAAAGTAGGTGTTATACTCCATTCCATCCTAAAAATTATGTCAATTTAAACATGATACGGAGATTAAGAAATTATTAAAACTTGTACTCTCTCATCCCTATTTATTTGTCACAATTGAAAAGTTTTAATGTCCCTTTTTATCTGTTACATTGAAGAAATTTAAGTACTATTAATGTTAATTTTATTGCTATACTCTTATATTAAATAATTTTGAAAAATGAAAGCGTAATAACTTTAGAAAGAGAGTTGAATAAACAAAATAAGAAACACAGTTGTGGAGAATATTAAATCCAAAGATACTTTTGGAATATATAAACAAAGTTGTATGAATTTAAGAGATTAACTAAATTTTCTTAAATTGTGTGAAGTAGTTAACTGTGACAGATAAATAGGGACGGAGAGAGTATAATTATAATAGAAAATGACTATTATACTCCTAGATAAAAGTAAATATTCACTAATTATTCTCTTCTATACATTCATTAAAGATTTATTGAGAATGTACATATTCTTGATTGAAGGTGGAGTAAAGTAAGAATATAAACAATAAATTTATTCTTGATTTGTGATATTAACAAGTACTCTCTCCATTTCAAAATATTTGTTTATGAAATTTTTTGCACACATGTTAAGGGTATTAAAAACAACACTACAATTTAGATAAAAATTATATTGTATCCATATTAAAAATATGATAACTATTGGTTAGTGCACATTTCCAATAAGTAAGAAGAAAAAAGAGTTTTGAAAAGTTGTGTAGTTGACTTAGAATAAATGAAGGTAAAATAAGAAAAAATTAACCATTAATTATAGAAATATGTACATGAATAAATATTTGGAAACAAAAGAAAAAAATTTTATGAACAAATATTTTGAAACGAGGAAGTAATATTTTAATACAATAAAAATAAAAAATTTTGATATAATTTTAGGGACGGAGATAATAGCTTGTTGTTGCTTTAAATTCAGATAAGTTTCCACTTATAAACCACCCTAATTATGTCGACCGCACGAGAAAAGTAGCATAATGGTACCCAAATTATTATTTATTTATTTATTGACTGAGGTTAGATCTTTGCGGTTATGTGGACAATCTAGATAGTTTTGGTCAAGAGGGCATCTTCGTTTTAGTTTTTAGACACTATTATATTTCAAGGGATAACTTATCATTCTTTCCTGTAATTTCATGTGATAACTTAGATAATATTTTAATTTAACACTGCTCCCCTCCCAACCTCCCTTCCTCCCCTTTCTTTAACTGTGATTAAAGGAATTTTTAAATTTATAAAGTCTTTGAGAAAAAAAAAATGAATAAATTAATATTTTTTAATTTATGAAATTATGGTTATATAAATTTGAAAAATAAGAGTTAACTATTGATATTAGATAATATTTAGTTTAGAAATAATAGAGTTAGATTGAAAAATTAAGAACAATTAATAGCATCATCTAACGAAGTAATAATGAATATGTATAAAATTAAAAATAAGAATTACTTCATTCGTCCCCATCAAATTGATAATAGTTGACTTAGTATAAGATTTTATATAAAAATAAAAATTATAATATAATAATATAATATAAATATAAATATAAAAAGTTTTAAAATATTTTATATTAAATCTAAATATATAAAAATAATATATGATAAGTATATTAATTATTTTATAATATTTAATATATTAAATTTTTTTAAAATATTATTTTTTTTTGGGACAACTCAAAATGATAAATAAGTCAATTTGTTAGGAAGAGGAATAATAAATAACTTATTAATGTTTTTAAATACAAATAACTATAAAAAAATTAAAACGATCATTATTTTAAAAAAAGAAAGGAAAAAAAAAAAAAAACAGAGTGTAAGCTTTGTGTGCATTGAAGATGGGCCTCACGGGGTGTTCCATATGGGCTACTGGAAGTTCAGTGTTGGAATCCAGGAAGCTTTAGAAATGGTCAACCCAACACAATGTGGACACAATACAAACACGATCCACCAAAATCAAGAAAAGTATACACACGATTTCAACACCTAGTCAATAGTCAATCTTTATTTGCCTTTTCTCCTAAGATATCCACCGCCTGTTAATGACTTAATTACCTCTATTTGATAACCAAAAAAATTGATAAGTAATTAATTATCTTAATGCATTTTACAATATATTCGTGTTATACATCTAATTATTGATACATATTAGAATTTTGTTATTAATTTTAAGTGTGTAAGTAGATAAGAATGAATTTGAGATAAGTTTTGTAAAAATTATTAAATATGTGAGGTCAGTGGGGTATAAAGATAAAGTATATGTGTGTTGTGAATAGATGATAATTTTTTAGAAATAAAAAATATATAAAATAATAATATATTTGAATTAAAGTAAAATTTTAATTTGAAATGAGATTACAAAATCTCAATCCAAATGAGGCCTAAATAAAACAAAAGTCATTTAATTTTGAGATTTGAATATGGTACGATATTTATATAATTAATATTATTTAATTTAAATTATAATATAATATAATATAAATTATAATAAATACAATTTTTAAAGTTACACTTTAAATCGTAAATTTCAGTTAGATTTCAATGTCACACTTCAATTTTATTAAATATGAAACTGACCCCTCACTAGATTGAATCACCCAAGGAAAAAAAAAAAAAAGAAAAAAACAAGCCAAATACCCTGAGGCAGCTAACCAGACAAACTGTATTTTTGCAGAACGAAGGAGAACAACCTTGCAAAAATTGCAACTCAAATGACAATTGCAAGTGTCATTTTAACAAGGGATCAATATGAAGCCAATAGAAAAACAGTGGAGGAATTGAACGACCTAGTGGCGACCCGAGAAGAAATGGTAACAGAAAATGTCAACATTTGAAATTTGAGATTTCATGAAAATAGTGCATGACGTTAAACATGGTTTCTTGATCTACAAAATCAGACTTACTATTGTAAGATCAAGATTCACGATCTTGTTGTGTTCAATGGCTAGAGATATACATCATGTAGTAAATGTAGGAGGAAGCTTAAGGTATATGGGAAGAAATTATGCTACGAGACCTGTGTTAAAGTAGAAGATTATCCATAGCTTAGGTAACTTATTCCACCTCTATTTGTTGACTGCAAATAGAAATGCCATTGCCTAGAATGCTATACCAACATCTTGGTAAAATGCACATAGGTATTGGGTTGAGACGATTGTGAGAGATGCAATTGGAGAAGGACGATTTATTCTTTTTGATTGTGAGTCGAGAAACCAATAGGAATCCAAGCAACATAATTGGCTCGGAAAATTGTCGAGGTTTGTTCAGTGTACAGCTTTGCTTGAGTGAAACCCTTGAATTCCTGAAGGATTGAGATGTCTACTTAATTGTGCAGGAGAATATAGATGATGCAATTCCAAAGCCCTTGTGATATCTAATATGAAGCGAATACATCTACTAGGTGAAGTTCAATGAGGCTACCAGGGGCACGTTGAGGGAGTGCTACACAGTCAGCCGTTTCTATGACCCATCTGATATTAAGGAGAACGAGCAGGATGATATTGAGGTATTACATGAATAACTGAGGCAAATTGAGCTTAGATGAATTTTAGTTGCATCCTTATATGAACATGTTAATGAAGCATAATATGTTTCTTATCATACTGTACAGACGCAGAAACTACCATCTGAAAAAAGCAAAGATCATGAAACAAGTGTTCTTACACCAAAGCAAATGGGAGAAAAAAGAGGGACAACAACAAGGTAAGGTTGTGACTTGAATTGTACAGAGCATAGATGAATCAAATCTATACTAAGACAGTATTAACAAAAAAAATGGCAGAAATCGAAATGAAGGTGAAGATGTTGAGGTAATGAAGAAGATGGCATCATCAAGTTCGAGGAAAAAGAGAGCAAAGTGACGAAAGTAGCAGCAACAAGAGTATTGCCTGCATAATGCATAGTAGTAATGATAGTGTAAGCAATAGCAGTAGTAGAACTTCATGTAATGTTAAATCAGCTGAATTGCAAGGACTTCCCAATGTACATATTCAAATTCAGAAAACATCAATATGCTCATATATAAGCCTCTGTTTTGCAACCGCTTTGCCAAGTATTCTATCGCTATCTCTCTCACTCTCTTTGTTATTTTAAGAGGAATTGTAAATCATGACGGTTGTGACGAGCTACATTAGATATCATCAGATCTCATTCCACACGGATTATGAACAGCTGCTTTTTTGCGTAACAAAAACTAAATCAATTAGATAGAAAAAAAAAAAAAAAAGCTATCAATATATCTTATGTATTCTACTGTACATAAGATAGTTATTAAATATTGAGTTAGGGAACCAGTCAATAGGATTTCTTGAAAACATCAGAGCATGTAATTCAATGTTCTCAATGACTTCTATGGGGGCCAAAGTTGATAACAGATTTAACCATCAATCTGCACCATACATATATAGAATTAATGGTGAAAATTATCATCGAATAGGATCTTTAATTCTAGCCAGGGAAACCAGTACTCATTTTATCTAGCTATATTTTCATGATACCTCAAATGAAGTTTAAAATAGACTTAAAGCGGTGAATCAAGGAAAGTACAATAAAAACCTCAATGAAAGCATAACACAGTCTTCGATCTCTATGCTTGATGAACACAATGAATTGGTGAAAGTTTTTAGAATGGCCAGAGATAGGTACAATTCTTCAGACATCTCAAAATTCACCATTAGATTATTTCACAAAAGAACTTTTAATCCAATGCAGTACCATGCTCCCACAACAAAAGAAATAGTAGCATTAATTGTTAGTGATATATCTCAAAGAACAAGAGATAGAGACATTGTTTTACAATCTACATCTGGAAGCCTACAAAGAACCAACCATTTGCATCCTTCTTATATGGCATTACATTATTCATTGTTATTCCCTTATGGTGAAGATGGATTTCATCATAAAATACCATATGTAAGGAATGAAGGTCGAAGGCGCACAAAGCGCTCATATGTGACTATGAGAGAATACTATTCGCACATTCTACAGTACAAAAAATCAGAAAGTGCATTGTTGTTCTAATCTAGAAGGTTACTTCAATAATACATTGTGGATTGTTACATATTAATCGAACAGTCACGTCTACAATAGATTTCACAGCACCAAGGAGATCTACGGATTGAATTGTACAAAAACGTAAATGATGCAATTAAAAGAGGTGATAATGATGCAGGCAAAATGGGAAGAATAACTATCTTACCATCATCTTTCACAGGTAGCCCTAGGTACATGGCACAAAATTATCAAGATGCAATGGCTCTTTGTAGGTGCTTTGGCAACCCAGATCCCTTTGTCACATTTATTGCGAATCCAAACTGCCCAAAAGTCCAAGAGGTATTATCTGAATTACCAAGGCAGAAAACAAAAAATAGGCCTAACATTGAAGTCCAAGTATTCAAAATGAATCTTGATGAAATGATGGAGGGCATTATTCAGAATGAAATATTTGGAAAAGTTGATGTAGGTATTCTAAATTTATCAACTATTGTTAAATCTATTATATTATATTCATAGAGTAATACTTATTCTTCTTATTATCAGCAGAATGTCATAGTTTGTCATCATTTTATATCAACTATACATAATCACTGTAATCTTCTCTTTATAATGCAGTTGTATATACAATTGAATTCCAAAAAGAGGCCTACCGGATTCACATATCATCATTTGGATCAACCAATGTTATAAAATACAAAGTTCTGAGCACATTGACAAAGTCATTTCAACTAAAATACCTGATCAAATAAGTGATCCAGAAGGGTATAATGTAGTCACACAATTCATGATGCATGGTCCCTGTGATGTTGGATATGAAACTTCGCTTTGCATTATAGAAGGTAATATTCAACAACCTTACTTTATATAGCAGTCAAATTAACGCAAAATTTCATACACTGCTAACAAGTCCATCAAGAATTTATTATGAATAAATTTTGTAGGATATTGTTCAAAGAATTTTCCCAAGGCATGTCAAAATATGACATCAATTGATGAAAGTGGATTCTGTGTATATAGAAGAAGAGACATTGGCACATTCATTGAGAAAAATGGCTTCGGTTTGTATAATAGATTTGTTGTTCCATACAATAGATTTCTATTACTTAAATATCAAAGCCATATAAATGTTGAATTCTGTAATAAATCACAAGTAATAAAGTACTTATTCAAATATGTGAACAAAGGCCCTGATAGAATTACTACAGTCCTTGAGTGGAATCTATGGATTGGAGATGGTCTTAAAAATACAGACAAAATCAGAGAATTTTTAGACTGTGGATATTTCTTGGCTTACGAAGCATGTTGGAGGATTTATGAATTTGATGTCCACTTTAGAATCCCAACTGTTGAAAGACTATCATTTCACATTAAAGATGAGCACAACATCTTTTTCAAAGATACTTCCTCTTTAAGTTACATTGCTTAAAGTGAATATGTAAAAAGAATAATGTTTACAAAATGGTTTGAGCTCAATAAGAGGGATACAGAGGTAATAGAATTGACTTATGTACAAATCCCTAAGAAATATACTTGGAAAAAAGCTGAAAAGACCTGGAAAAAGAGAAAAGGGCCTAAAAGTGTAGGACGGATAACATTGTACATCCAGTATCTGGAGAAAAATATTACCTAAGGATGTTACTAAATCATGTTGTAGGTGCAACTACTTTTGAAGAAATCTGTCTGTGCAATGGTCATGTCTATGACACATTTAAATCAGCGTGCTATGCAATAGGACTTTTACAAGAATATCGTAAATGGTATGAAACTATAGAAGAGGCTTCTCACTGGGCTACTGCTAATCAACTTAGAGATTTGTTTTTCACAATTCTTTTGTTTTTCACTATAGTTGATGTACAAAACTTCTGGGAATCAAACTAGTCCAAGATGAGTGATGATATTCAATTATGACAAAGGAAAATCATGAGATGCCCTCAACTAATTCTCTCTGAAGAACAAGTGAAAAAGTGCACATTAAAAGAACTGGAATTGATTGTCATGAGACATGGAAGATCTTTGGAGGAAATAAATGGGATGCTATCGCCAGATAAACAGCTCTTAAAAGACTTTCAAAGCAATTGCATTAGAGATGAGATAATGTATAATGGAGATGCACTCAGACAAGAGCATGACAATATGATTCAAAATCTAAACTACAACCAGCAAAGAGTATATGAAACTATCATAAGCACTATTGAAAATAATAACAGCAAGTAATTTTTCTTATACGGATATGGAGGAATTGGTAATACATTTGTATATAAAACCATCATCAACAAACTCATATCTGAGGGAAAGATTGTTTTGGCTATTGCTTCTTTAGGTCAGAGAACAATGCAATTAACATTATTCTTAGCTAGCAAGATAGCTATGACAATTATCTAAGCACATTTATTTGTTTAGGTATTGCATCGTTGCTGTTGCTAGGAGGAAGAACAGCACACAACAAATTCAAAATTCCTTTAATCACTAATGATAAAACAACTTGTTGCATAAAACCAAACACTCAACTTACTGAATTGATTAAGAGAGCAGCTCTTATTATTTGGGATGAGGCTCCAATGAATTCAAGGTACTCAATTTACTTAAATTGTCCATTTTACATTGTCTTTGCCAAAACACTTTTACTACCTTTTCAACTTAATACAATGATAAATAAATAAATATTAGACTACAATTCGCACATTTGAATAATAAAAATATGAAAAATCATCCATTTCCATAGGTTTGTTTTTGAAATGTGGATAGAACGTTCAAAGACATATTAAGAGAATTAAAAGGATACAATGAATACAAGGCATTTGGAGGTAAAACTGTTCTTTTGGGAGGAGACTTCTAACAAATTTTACTGGTCATTCCTAAAGGTCAGCGAGCCTACATTATACACTTATCACTGAATCAATCAACACTATGGACTTAGAGTAAAATCCTGCTCTTAAGTGAAAATATGAGATTGCAGAATACAGATAGAAATGAAGAAATAGGAAAGAGAAGAGAATTTGCTGATTGGCTATTATGAATAGGTGATGGGAAAGAAAAGGTTAGAGTCCGTGGAGATGATACAGAGGCAACTTAGATCAAAATTCCAACATACTTCATTCTTTCAAGAGGTGAAAATCCAGTGGCAACTATTTTCCAGTTTGCATATCCATCATTTGAGTAGAAAATGACTGATATCACATATCTGGCTAAAATAGCTGTGCTCACACCAAGAAATGAGACAATACATGAAATCAATGACTATGTACTAAACAAAGTCCCAGGAGAAGAGCATGAATACATTAGTGCAGATAAAATAGACAAGGCATCAGGGAATCTGGTAGATGGAAGAAATGTTGTATCCAACAAAATTCTTAAATAGCCTAAATTTTCCAGAGATACTAAGTCATAGACTGAAGCTCAAGAAAGGGGTTCCAATAATGCTGCTAAGAAACATTAATCCTACCAAAGGAATGTGCAATGGAACTAGAGTAATTGTTACTTAAACAAGCAAAAGAGTGATAGAGGCCCAGATTATTTCAGGATCAAATAAAAAATCCAAGGTCCAAATTCCTAGAATAGATCTGTTAACAACAGATACAAGACTCCAATTTACATTGATAAGAAGACAATTCCCAATTACTATTTGTTATGCAATGACCATCAACAAAAGCCAAGGTCAAACATTATCTAATGTTAGAATTTACCTATCACAGCCAATATTTAGTCATAGACAACTGCATGTTGCACTATCAAGAGTGAACCGACCAGAAGGTCTCAAAATATTAATGCTTGAGGAAGATCCAGAGTATAGAGACTACACAAAGAACATTGTGTACAATGAAATATTCTCAGCTATGCCAAAGGTATAGAATACATCACTAACCAATACACCTTCCATTAAATCATTTGTATTTCAAAAGATTTATTTTCATTTACTAGAAATACTTAATTAATATTCTCTTCACAATGATTTTACAGTAATTGAATGACAAAGGCGGCAGCTGTTGGAAAACTATTGCTATGAGGAATGTAACAACTGTAGTTCACTAATCTTCTGCATTAATCTATCCACATCTCAATTTATTGCACAATATTCCCTCTTTGTACAGAATAACTGACGTCTTGCATTAATTGTAAAATGAATAAGTTTCTTGATGAAATTCCATTAATAAAATTGAAGGTTTACTGAATTAAATGTATTATAGCATACTTCATGTTACCAATTCTATATTGTCAAAGAAATCCAGTTTTCAATTGGTCTGTTGTATAATATTAATGCAGATCTGTATTGTCATTCCTTTTTGGAATTTTTATCTATAGAATAACAAACTAAAGTTTTTCAGATTTTTACATCTGAGTCTTTGTTAATCTCTGAAAAAAATATCACATTTCAAACGCATTTTACATTTACACATGATATTTCACATTTCAAATAGTTTTATTTCAAATGATATTTTGATGCTCAACACACTTAACATCAGAAATACAGAAACACGTAGTAGACGAACATCGTTATACCGACTTATGAAATGACAAAACCAGAGTGCCAAAAAAAACAAAATTAATTTTTTTAATAAAAAAAACACATAAAAGACGATTTCTTATTAATCATCATAAGGAATCACTTCCTTATTCATACCATTACAATTAAACCGATTCATTATTAATCTTAAACTTTCTGCAAAGCCACTCAACTCCTACGGCTACCACAACTCCTACGCATCGCATTAATCACCTATGTTGATACACCAGTAATTGAATTAATAAAAATCTTCCCCTCATCATAATAAAGCCAAAAGATTCTCTTGCCACTTCCTACCATTTTAAATCTAAAATTTTCACTGTATCCTCTAAATAATTGTTGATGAAGACCTATTTGTCCTTCTGACTCTAAAATCATAATAACACTAGGCATATAAAAATTCACAAATGACTCCAACTTCCTTTCAACATCACCAGTAGCAAAAAAGCACTCATTCATGACAAGAATGGTCAAAGACAAATCATTTTCTCAATTCTCACAAACAAAACGATGAGACTCAGTCTAAGAATTAACACATGAATTAGTTTATGTGTTAATACCAAGACATCCTAGTATCATAAATTCAAGGTATCTCCATTATACACATCAGATGTCCGCAATATTAGCCGAATCCTTTCAGATCGTCTATTCGGTATTACAAGATTGACATTATCACCTTCAAGATCAGGATATGTAAAAATTTTACTCTCAGATATCAAAGGATGAATATCTAGCTTTCCAAACAACACATATCTCAATGGCGGGGAATAATAAGATTCCATGGTATAGCAAGAGAAAGTAAACTACACAATAAACAATGCAATCCCCACGTCCCAATAAACAAATAGATATATATATATATATATATATATATATATATATATATATATATAGGTGTGATATTGGAAAAAAACAAAAAGACACGACCTTAGTCTTTTCAATTCTAAGTTGATTTAATAATAAATTAACAATATCTTTTTTATAAAAAAAAAAAAAGAGCAAAGCAATTATCATCAGATTCAATTATCCTGAGATCTAAAAAGCTTTTTAAATTAAACGAATGAATATCATAATTCACAAAATTAACTTCCAAAACACAACAATCAATTCAACATATTCATGCACATAACTAATATAAATGTAACTGGAAAAAAAATACCATATAATACAATTTCATTAAGTTCTTGCACTTAGTTATTTCTTAATTTTTAAATGCACTGTAAATATCCCTTACAATGAAAATTAAATGTCATCTAACTAAAGCTATTCCTCACATCAATTAACCACAAATTAATACTTAAAAAAAAGAAAATAAAATAAAACTATCAGCCTTTATCTATAAATTAATCATCCCCTAAAAAACTGACAACCTTTACATTAAAACTAAAACGTCAGTGAACTTAAGTTATTCCTCACTTCAATTATCCACAAATTAATACATTAAAAAATACAGGGGGGGGGGGGGGGGAATCCCAAATAGCCTTTATCTAGAAATTAATCATTCTCTAACTCAAATTTAATTTCTTTCTTTAAGAGAGTTTTACAAATGAAAAGTCACATAACTTAATTAGGTTTTGAAATTTACCCTTTTATTCCTTTAAGTCAACAATAAAATGAAATGTCATGTGACATTACTTAGCAAAATTCCTTTATGGTTTTCTACACTACAATAAAAATAGACATTTATATATTTAATTCTGTTAATGTTTTTATGAAATTGTGCATTATACGTGAGCTCTTGATGGTAAACTATCATCGCAAAACACCAAATAGTTGCCCAATCATACTTATATTGACGCCCAATATACTTAGCACACAATCACATAAACAAAGCTTATAGCATATCTGCTTTAACAAATAACAACCAATGTTCATTATTTTGCTTCTCTAACATGCTTCCAACAAACAAAACCTAAAATCTCTTATATGAAATCAATGAGAACTACACATCTTCTGAAGAAATATACATTACCTATATTACATTTAAAATACATTAAGTTCACTATAAATAAATGCAATGTTATTCAATGGTAGATTTTAAAAACCTTGAAATTTGAAAATCCTAGCTACGATAACTTAGGCATTATCATTGATAAATGAATAATATTGATACATCTAATATCACAATCCAAAGACATACATGTTTTCATTATCCAAAACAAAATGACCACAAGCATTCTCTCACGGTAATTGTGATCCTATTCTGGAATAGTCGTAATTATTGTCCATAAATTCCTTTTTTTGTTAAAAAAAATAAATATTGGCATATTAAATAGCAAAAAAAATCCAAAAAGGTGCATCTTATCAATATCCAATACAAAATGACCAATAGCATCTCCTTATGGTAAAGTTTTATCAATCCTGCAATAGACATAATTCTCTATAAATTTTTCTATTCCTTTACATTTCTTAAACACAAAGTTTACATCGAATAAATTGTCATCTCTTAATAACAATTCCCAAAACAAAAATGAAAAATGGAAAAATAAATACCATTGAATATGGAACAATGAAAGAACAACTTGCTGCAATAGCACCTACATAAAAAAATTCATTAAACAACAAACACATTATTTCTAAGCAAAATAAAAAATAGAAAAAAATGCAAGAACAAATCTGATCATTCACGCAGAAAACATGTTTTTGTTAATGTTTTCAGAAACTTCTACTTCATACATGGGATTCTAATAGTAAACCATCGTCACATAACACAAAATAGTTCCCCAAACATATTTATATTAACACCCAATATACTTAGCATATAATAAAAATCACAAAGCTTATAGCACATCTAAGTTAGCAAAATTCATTTATGATTTTGTAGACTACAATAAAGAAAAACATTTACATACTCAATTTTACTAATGCTATCATGAAATTGTGCATTATACATGAGTTTCTGATAGCAAACTATCATTGCAAAACACTAAATGATTACCCAATCATACTTATATTGACGAACAATATACTTAACACGTAATCACATAAGCTAAGCTTATTGTGTATGTATCTTAACAAATAACAAACAATTTTCAATATTTAACTTCTCTAACATACTTCCAACAAACAAAACTTGAAATTTCATCAAATAAAACAAATAAAAAAAATACACCTTCATCTCCAAAACAGTAGATGCAATAACAATTAAAAAAAGGAAAAACAAACTCCATTTAATTGGAACAATGAAATAACAACTTGCTGCAATAGCACCTATATTTTAAGAATTCATGAAACAACAAAAAGATAGAATAAAACAATAGGATAAAATGTATTATATCTTAGATAACTTTTCTTCTTGCACACTATCAAGGATAATAATTAAACAACAAACGTATTATTTCTCAGCAAAATAAAAAGCAGAACAATACAAGAACAAATTTCATCATTCAAGCAAAAGTTCAGATTTCTGTTAATGTTTTCATAAAATTGTGTATCATACGTGGGTTTCTGATGGTAAACCATCGTCGCAAAACTCCTTTCTTTCTTTCTTTGTCTTAGCACACAATCCAAAGACATACATACATCATACTACACAGATGCAGAATCCTGTACGTTAATATGGCAAAAACGAAGAACCCGAAACATGCTACAGAACAGAATCGAAAATAGAGCATCGCATGAAAGCTGTTTACCTCTGCGTTTTCTCACTGATCTAGGTGGTGCCGGTACCTCAGTCTGAACCGATTCTAGTTCCGAGATTAATTCTTTAGGCTGTTGTCCGCAAGCCGACGGCTTCTTCTGGGCATTAACGCAAATCCTTTTGGCTATCAGAATATAACCCCACCTAAAATGCTTGGTGAAAGCTATGGATCAAAAGGATGATCTTCTTACTCCGACTAAATGCTATTGAGCATTAATCAGAAGAGTCGTGTCTCTGTTCTTGTTCACAAAGAACATATGCACGAGAGAGAAGAGAGAGGCCGAAAAAAATCACAGCTTGAGGGAAAAAAAGAACGTGCACTCTTGAACCTCTTCTGTTACCCTCTAAATCCCAACAACCTTAATGATAGGTTATTATCCCGGCATTTAAAAATCAAATATAAGCCCTAAGGCCCACGTCATGTTAAGTCATTAAACAACCATTTGAACTTAGGGCCCAATTCATTGGGTTAAGCCTTTGATTTAATTTGATTATTCCTGGACTGATACAAGTTCAATAATTAAATTAATTAAATAATCCAATAGACTAATATAAACCTCAAGCATTGGCCCAGTTCATTAGGTTAAGCCATTAGTTCAATTTAATTATTCCTGGACTAATAAAAGTCTAATAATTAAATTAATTAAATAACCCAAATGGGCCAATTATAATTCTCTCTCTTTGGACATTTTATTTTATTCTAACTCAATAAATAAATCAGACTATTCAAATAAAATAAAGTCTATTTTATACAATATCAATCCATCAACCCAAACCCATCAGGACTTATGGGTTATTTCGAGGACCAAAAGACACATCGCATTGACTACTAAAATGATCAAAATACCCCTACTATAAAAATAGTTGTATTTTGCATTTAAAATATTTTCTAATATCACCATAAGGAAATACTGACTCCAAAGACAATGTTGCGTTAGCAAAGTCTCTGATCTACAAGTATACTGACTAAAATACCCCTCTACTCATCGTCGTACATTTAGAGAGGAAGAGTGTACTAACACCTCTCTAAAAGACATCTACCATCCTTAGACTTCTTGGCTAATGATCTATGACTCCTGAAATGTTTTCACTTTCCAAGAGAGCTACCCTAAAGCAAACACCTAAGTCATGTTCCCCAGGGTCTTGAATATTTAGATCATTTGAATAGTCACAAGGGACGATATAGCGCAAAAGTTATCTCGTACAAGTATATTTTAGAAACCACTATTACATGTTCTATTTTACGTATTCAAAATACGCTCATGCTATAAAGTGAGTGGACTACTCACAAGCTAAAGGTAAGCTATTCCCCATTTGAAATTCATAACACAATAATTTAAATATAATGAGATTCTCATTCTAATCAATCAATTAAGAAAAAATATTTATGTGTTAAGTAACTCGTGATCCATACTTTACTGTGAAAGATCACCATCCACATGCATCACTTTCTTAAACATAATGGATCATTTTCAAACGTAAATCGTGTACAAATAAAATATAAATTTACAAATAATTTTTTTAGAATAATTTTTTTAATAAATTCGATAATTACATCAGAAATCTAGTCTAGAGGGCATATATTTCAACAATCTCTCACTTATACTCTAAGACTAAGAAAATCCGTAGGTGCCCACCCCTATGGCGTTTAAGTGTCTCTTGAAAATTCTCTCAACTAAAGGCTTGGTGAAGGGATCTGTTAGGTTGTTCTTTGAAGCTATCTGTTCCTCTATGATTTTCTGTCTCTGGATGAAATTCCGGATTAGGTGGTATTTTCTCTCGATGTGCTTCCCCTTCTTGTGGTTCTTGGGTTCTTTGGATTGCGAGACTGCTCCAGTATTGTCGCAATACACCACAATCGGTCTATCCATGTGTGGCACGACTCCAAGTTTTGAAAGGAACTTTCGGAGTCAGACTACTTCCATGGATGCTTCCAAAGCTACCACATACTCAACTACCATAGTTGAGTCAGCAATGCAAGATTGCTTGATACTCTTCCATGAAACAACTCTTCCAGATAAGGTGAAGATATATCCATTAGTGAATTTTCTCTCATCCTTATCTGCCTGGAAATCTGAATCTGTGTATCCAGTAGGAACCAAGTCATCACCCCTGTAAACCAGTATATAATCTCTCTTACCTTTGAGGTACTTAAAAATATGCTTTACAACTTGCCAATAAACCTCCATAGGGTTTGATTGATATATGCTAACTAAGCCTACAGTAAAGCAGCTATCTGGCCTAGTGCACAGCATGACATATATGAGACTTCCCACAGCCGAAGCGTAGGGAATCCTACTCATTTTATCTTTTTCTTCTTGGGACTTAGGACAGTCCTTTGAACAAAAAGGCAACCAATGTCTGCAAGGGATTAGAGCTCCCTTACATGAGTACATGCTGAACTTAGCCAACATTTTGTTAATGTATGTCACTTGGGATAATCATAACATTCTATACTTCCTATTTTTAAGAAGCTTAATTTCGAGAATATAAATGGTTTCTCCCAAGTCCTTCATGCTGATTTGAATAGACAGTTAAAGCTTAGTAGATAACAATATTCCTACATTATTCCCAATGAATAGAATGTCATCCACATATAGGACAAGAAAAATCACATTTATGCCTTCCAATTTTCTATAAACGTATGGTTAATCCTCGTTTTGAATGAAATCGTAAGACTTCACAATCTCGTCAAAATAAATGTTCCATACTCTAGATGCCTGCTTAAGTCAATAAATGGACTTCTTAAGTTTGCAAATCATATGTTCCTAGCATTTAGCAATAAAACCTTCCGGTTGAAACATATAGATGTCTTCACTAAGATGATTATTAAGAAATACCGTATTGACATCCATTTAGCATATCTCGTAATCATAATGACATGCGATGGCAAGGAGGATACAGATGGACTTAAGCATGGCTACTGGGGAAAATGTTTCCTCATAATCGATTCATTTTTTCTGAATATACCCTTTCGCCATAAGCCTAACTTTAAAAGTTTCCACCTTTCCATCTGCTCTCCTCTTCTTCTTGTATATCCACTTACACCCAATGAGTTTTATCCTTTTAAGTGAAGTTACAAGATTCTAAACCTGATTAAAGTATATAGACTCAATCTTACTTTTCATTATTTCATGCCATAGATTTGCATTGGCATTAACAATATCATCCTCGTATCTAGTGGGATCTTGTTCCTGATGGTCAGAGATCAGCTCAAAAGCCTCTTCAATCCATTTTTCTGGAACCCTATATATCCTCCCACTACGACGAGGCTCTGTTTGTACAGGTTCTTGAAGTTGTACCTCTTCTTGTTCCACAATCGGGTCTGTAGAAATTGATTTTGAATATAACTTTTTCTCGAGTTTCAACCTTGTTGAACTTTTAGTAGAAATACTTTGATCATTCTCCAAGTATCTAGTATTAGTACTTACCAGTACTTTTTGTTCCTTAAGATGATAAAAGTAACCTCATTTTGTCCCTTTTGGATACCCGATAAAATAGTATAATTCCAATCCTGGTTATAGCTTATCTTCCTTGATCAGTACATAAGTTGGACAGTCTCATATCCTGAGATGATTCAGACTTGGCTCATGCCCAGTCCACATCTCATAGGGTGTCCTAGATACTGACTTGGAAGGCACGAAGTTAAGAATATATGCCACTGTTTTCAGAGCATATCCCCAAAAAGAGACTAGAAGAGTAGTATGAGACATCATACTTCGAACCATTTCTATCAATATCTTGTTCTTTCTCTCAACTACTTTATTCTACTAGGGTGTGTTCAGCGCAGAGAGTTGGGATATTATCTCATGATGTACTATGTAATCATTGAATTTACCGAAGAGGTACTTTCCATCACGATCCAATCGTAAGGTTTTGATCAGTTTACCTGTCCGATGCTCTACTTCAGTCTTAAACTCTTTGAACTTGTTAAAAGAGTCAGACTTGCATATTATCAGGTAGACATAATCAAACCTTGTACAATTATACATGAATATGATGAAGTACTCAAAATCCCCTCTAGCTGGTGTAGACAAAGGATCACACACATCAGTGTGAATAAGGCTCAATATCTTCTTGGCTTTATCAGCCTTTTGGGTGAATAACCTTTTGGTCATTTTTTCCATAAGGTAGGATTCACACTGAGACCAACTCTCCAATCTTAATGAGCCCAAAAGCCCATCATGCTGTTAGAATTCGTGGACTCCTAAACGCAAAAAACATCCACGAATCCCTCCCGAGGACCCAAGTAAACGATTAAAAAGATCTAAGGTTTAAGAATTACGTCTGGTTGCTGTAATCGAAATCATTCGATTCTGGTTGCGTTGTTGTACGTTCAATCGGAACAATCATCAGACGCTGCAATATGCGAACGTCCTCTATCGGATACACACCGCGAACTCACTCGATACCCGGGGAGTGCTAGCGCCTAGGGTTTGAGAGGTTTTTTTTCCTTTCTGGTAGAGAATGGCACGAATGTTCTCAACCGAAAAATTGGACTATTGAAAAGACGGCTAGAGTTTTCTTAAAAACCCCCGAACCTCTTAGAGTCCAACCCTAATAATATCTTATCATATTCTAATTTAAATTCAAATTAAATTAAAACTGATATGATAAGATTCTGCCATTATCTCGGTAATTTAACTAATTAATTTACCGAGTCAGATTCTTATAATCTGGACATCATCCAGATACATCGCATGTGGACATATTTCCAAATTCATTGTATCTGGTAAATTTTCTAAGTACGATTAACTTAGACATATTTTCAGATTCATCGAACCTGGTCACCAGAAAAATAACCTAACAAGTTCGCTTATTGTGTGACCCTATAGGTTCATTTAACACTGGCAGTGTGCCTAAATCATATTTAAATGGCCCACAAGTTATAAGCGGTTTCTAGCAAAACATTATAACTATCCAGGTTAAATGAAGATCGGTGATCTCTTTGAACCAAAC
The DNA here is from genome assembly GCA_026120185.1 of Voacanga thouarsii. Lineage (NCBI taxonomy): Eukaryota > Viridiplantae > Streptophyta > Magnoliopsida > Gentianales > Apocynaceae > Voacanga > Voacanga thouarsii. The sequence goes on from JANUWF010002336.1 coordinate 479,762, forward strand.
CATAATTTTATATTTAGTCCTTTTGTCACACGATATCCAGATTAAGCATAAATCCATATTAAGCATAAGGCATGGAGCATGTCATCCTTATTAAGCTTAATCAATTATTCTTGATTTCATAGTAGACTGTTCAAACAAATTATATCAATATCTTAGATTGATATATTTGAGCACGGCCATATATTTTTAACAGTCTAACTTATCAAGGGGCTCATGGATATCTCTCTCATAACTGAAAGGGACAAATTCCTTCACAATCAATCATATTCCTCTCATTGATTTATTCTATATCCAACAGTAGTCTAATTTATTATCTGGTTAAAGACAACTTTAGACAATGTCAAAATATAGAATTTATCAAGTAGGAAACTATGATGAATTTAGGTCGAAGGACTTTCAATATTATTATGGCTAGAAAGTACTTATGACATATTCCATGAAGTACTCTCACAGTGGGTCATATACAATACAATGTTCTCTAACATTTATTTATGTCTTGACTCGATATCACAAATATCCATGGCCAGTAAAACATAGCCATCAAGTCACAAACATACGAATCTCAATTTATTATTATTCCAATAATAATAATCGATCAAGGACAGTTTTAGAATAGTCATTGTATTCATTGTAGGGTTTTACTATCAAGTCATGTACTTGATGACTAACAAAACAAAACTCACTATTCATGGAAAGGAAAGCCTCATATTATTATATAAAACATAATGACAATAGTATAAGTATAAATTGACTCTAGGGCATATCCCCAACAAGATTAACCTCTAAATCCTGATTGAATTAATATGACCCAACTTTAGATGCTAAAGATATAAGTCATTAACATTAGTCTTTCTCTTCCTATTTAAAGATTCAGTTTGAGCATTATTTGATTGTTTGCATGATTTAAGAAGAATAAGTTTCCATACATGTACCCAGAACAAAAAACTTTTCTATTTCTATTGATAGTAATACTAGAATGGAAAGAAATAAAATATCCCTGATTTATAAGTTTTGCAACTAAAATCAAATTCTGTCTAAATCCAGGTACATATAAAATATCTTTCAAAATAACTACTTTATTACAATAAAAAATAAGATCCAACTCTCCTACTGCAAGGGCTCATACTTGCACTCCATTTCCTACTCGGAGTCCATGCTCGCCCTTCTGAAATCTTCTTATGCAATGTGTTATAGATATGATCAATGGTTCCAGAATCAATAATCCAAGTGAAAGTTGATCCAACCATTGAAACTGACTCTAGATAGAGAACAATACCTGTAAGGTTTTTCTTGACCTGAAATTCTAGACACTTCTTTTTCCAATATTCCTTCTGCCCGCCCTTGAAGCACTTGCCCTTTGACTTGTTGGGTTGGTTCTTTGGCTGGGTTATTGTATTTTCTTTCTTCTTCTTGAATTTCTTGGGCTTGGGCCTAGTTTTGGAAGAAGAAGCCCTAACAATCATAGCCTTGAACTGTGGCTTCATGGCCTTCTTCGTCACCTGGAGCTCTTTCATTAACTCAGTTAAACTCATATTTAATTTATTCATGTTGTAGTTCAACTTGAATTGAGTAAAAGAGCTCGGCAGAGATTCGAGAACCGTATCTACTTGGCTCTCGAGGTCAATAACAGCCTCTAAGACTTCCTCTTTCTCGAAAGCAGTAATCATTTTGAGCATATGCTCCCTGACTAATACTTCCTCAGCCATCTTAGTGTTTATGATCGTCCTAAGAGCTTCCTGCCTTGCAGACCGGCTCTTATTGGCGAACATCATGGCTAATGTCGTACGCAGTGACCACGTGCTCGTATTTGGACTGGAGCACATTAGACATGGAGGCCAACATGTAGCAACGAGCCATTTTGTCGGCCTTCTTCTATGCCTTCTCAGCCTCACGCTCAACATCGATAGAATCATCTCCGATAACAGGGCAAGTTTCGTAGAGGACATACTTATACTATTCATCAGTGAGTATTATGTACAAGTTTCTTTTTCAGTCCACATAATTTGGACTCATTAACTTATTCTCTCGGAGAATAATGGCCAAAGGACTAAAAGAATCTCCACCAACCATTTCTGAAAAATAAAAAATAAAAGAAAACTCAATTTGGGAAAAATAAATTAATTTGTGGCTTTATCCTCATATTAAATCCGATAATAATTAACCATATCACTATTATCTTTAATATGATTAATTTGACTCTTAAGAAAACTGACATAGCTTCTTGAGAAGATTAACAGTTTTCTAAGCTAAGTGTATTAACCACCACAAATTAATTTCCCTTCTAGGTAATGATCTAGAAGATAACTCCATCGATGGAATGGCCGTTTTTTCTCATTTCCTATGAATATTCCTCGCACTATAACTTCCAACGTAGGCTGACCGATCATAGTATGTGTCCTGGGTTATTAATTATATCTATCTATTAATTTTAGATCCTTGTGATATCCCCATCCTATACGGGTTCACTCCTAAGATGACATGAGGGGATCCACGATCTCTAATGATGATCGTGATGGAAGCCGTGGGGTCGTTGAAACCCTTCTCCCACTTAGTCTTTTAAAATAAGGATTTTTAAAGAAAATATCCTTTTAAAAATATCCCATTAAATATCCCTTAACTCTTTGTAAAATATCTAAATTCATAAATCTCTATGTCAAGGTAAAATCCTTTAAGATATTTTCTATGAATTTATTTTACACAGTTAAGACCTTAATGATTTTCAAAAAATTTTCTTTTAAACTTTCTAGAGACTTTGGTCTCAAGTTTAATTTGATAAAAATAATTTTTTAGTGAAAAAAATAAAACAAAAATGGCTTTCCATTTTAACTTACAAAAATATCTAAATCAAAATATTTTCTATGTAAAGGATTAAATCTTTTGAGAAAATATTCAAGGATTAATTTTTGTCTAAGTTCAAAATAACCATTTTTTAATTTGAAAAATATTTTTCTTGTCATAAATTTTTCAAAGACTTTGGTCTTTGAGAACACGCACACAAAGGGTACAAAAAGAAATAAGCATGTTAGAAAATTGTAAACGTTTTCATACTTTTCTATTCTTTTAACCAAAGTATCCACATAATAGAATTAAATACATTAACTAATCCATGGTTTTGTTTAATCTTAAATTTCTTTTACTATTATTTTTATGCAAAATATTCAAAGAATATTAATTATTGCAATAAAAATAACTTCGTCTGGTATGAGATAAAAAAAAAAATCCCAAATCCAGTGCATCTGCCACACTGGATCATGGCCTGTGAGAAAAACCCATGGACCGTGATTTGGGCGAGTGCCCGTGACCCGGGTCCCCGCACAGCAGCTTCTGCGGAAGCTGCTGCTCGGTTTCTATGCGGAAACCGGGCTTGCGCGAGGATTTGGCTTCCGCGAGGACGTTTTCTCGCGCGAGCCATGAAGCCAAGGTCAACTCAGGCCCGGCTACGACTCCAAGCTACGGCTGGTTTGAACGGCTTCGGCTCCTCTCCCATTTTGCAGCACGACTCGGCTCCTCGCGGCTGGCTGCTACAATGATCATCGTCTTCAGCGTTCCTTTGTGTGTTTCAAACGTCTGGGACTCGATTTTTTACATCAATTTCAACCATAACTCATCCATCCACAAATACCTATGCCTTTAATTATAGGCTTACACGAACACTATAAAAGCTTCAAAAAAAACATTTACAGTAATCCTATATCTCATACTAGAAAACTTAAAGGATAACTGATTTTAATCATTTGGTCGATTTTATTTACTAACATGCAACCTATATTGCCATATAAGCCATGCTTTGATACCACTAGTACGTTAATATGGCAAGAATGAAGAAACCGAAACATGCTATAGAACAAAACCGAAAACAAAGCATCGCATGAAATTTGTTTACCTCTGCGTTTCCTCACTGGTCTAGGGGGTGCTGGCACCTCGGTCTAAACTGATTCTGGTTCCGAGATTGATTCTTTAGGCTGTTGTCCCGCAAGTCGATGGCTTCTTTTGGGCATCAACACGAATCCTCTTGGCTGTTAGAATATAACCCCACCTAAAATGCTTGGTAAAAGCTATGGATCAAGAGGACGATCTTCTTACTCCGACTAAATACTATTGAGCATTAATCAGGAGAGTTATGTCTCTGATCTTGTTCATAGAGAACACAGACAAGAGAGAGAAGAAAGAGGCTAAAAAAAACCACAGCTTGAGGGAAAAAAAGAACGTGCACTCTTGAACCTCTTTTGTTACCCTCTAAATCCCAACAGCTTTAATGATAGGTTATTATCCGAACATTCAAAAATCAAACAGAAGCTCTAAGGCCCACGTCATGTTAAGCCATTAAACAGGCCTTTGAACCTATTGCTCAATTCATTAGGTTAAGTCTTTAATTTAATTTAATTATTCTTAGACTGATATAAACCCAATAATTAAATAACCCAATGGACCAATATAAATCTCAAGCCTTGGCCCAATTCATTGAGTTAAGCATTTAATTCAATTTAATTATTCCTAAATTAATACAAGCTCAACAATTCAATTAATTAAATAACCCAAATGAACCAATATATAATTCTCTCTCTTTGGACCTTTTATTTTATTACAACTCAATAAATAAATTAAGCTACTCGAATAAAATAAAATCCATTTTATACAAAACAAATCCCTCAACCCAAACCCATCAGGACTTATGAGCTATTCTGAGGATCAAAAGATACATCGTCTTTGTTACTAAAATGACCAAAATACTCCTGTTATAAAAATAGTTGTATTTTATATTTTAAATATTTTCCAATATCACTATAAGAAAAGTATTGACCCTAAGGACAATGCTGCGTTAGCAAAGTCTCCGACTTATAGGTGTAATGACTAAAATACTCATCTATGCATCACCGTACATTTAGAGAGAAAGAGTGTACTAACACCTCTCTAAAAGACATCTACCATTCTTAGACCTCCAGTCCAATGATCCACGACTCTTGGAATATTTTCGCTTTCTAAGGGAGCTACCCTAAAGTAAACGCTCAGGTCATGTTCCCCAGGGTTCTGGATATTTAGATCATTTGTATAGTCACAAGGGGCGATATAACGAAGAAGCTATTTCGTACAAGTCTGTCTTAACTAACTAGTCATATATACCCAACATACAAGTATATCGGCTCTATGATAGAACCTCAACTATAGCATATCAGAGTACATGCTTCCAGCTTTATCAAATCACCAACTCATATTCAAGCGGTAGAGTATTAGTTCACACTGTTGCTGTAATAGTTTGAATTTCTTCTAAATAGTACTTTTAGAAACCACTATTACAGATCATGTTCTACATATTTGAAATGCGCTCATTCTATGAAGTAAGTGGACTACTCACTGGTTAAAGATAAGCTATTCCCCATTTGAAATTCATAACACAATAACCTAAACATGATGAGATTCTCATTCTCATCAATCGGTTAAGAACAAATGTTTATGTGTTAAGTAACCCATGATCAATACCTTACTGTGAAAGACCACCCTTCACATGGATCACTTACTTAAACACAATGGGTCTTTTCCAAACGTAAATAGTGTACAAATAAAATGTAAATTCACAAATAAAATTTTGAGAATAAATTTTTTTATTAATAAATTCGATAATTACATCAGAAACCTAGTCTAGAGGGCATACATTCCAACAAATCCACCATCTAAAAATAGCAGAGATCATGAAATAAATGTTTTTACACCAAAGCAAATGGGAGAAAAAATAGGGACATCAACGAGGTAAGGTTGTGACTTGATTTGTATAGAGCATAGATGAATCAAATCTATTCTAAGTCAGTGTTAAAAAAAAAAAAAAAAGGAAGAAATCGAAATGAAGGTGAAGATGTTGAGGTATTGAAGAAGATGGCATCATCCATTTCCACAGGTTTGTTTTTCCAAGTATACAAAAAAAAGTTATATGAAATGTTAGTTACATTTCCACAGGTTTTTTTTAAGAGGCAGATTTTGCAGTACTTTTATCATTTAAGCAAAAAAACATGTTTTGGTTAATATTTTCATAAAATTGTGCATCATACATGGGTTTCTGATGGTAAACTATCGTTGTAAAATACCGAATAGTTTCCCAAATATGTTTATATTGACACCCAATATACTTAGCACGTAAGAAATTCACAAAGCTTATAGCATATCTAACTTATCAAAATTCCTTTATGATTTTGTAGACTAAAAAAAAAAAAAAAACATTTGCATATTCAATTCTGCTAATGTTATCATGAAATTGTGTATCATACGTGGGTTTCTGATGATAAACTATTATCGCAAAACACCGAATGGTTTCCCAAACATGTTTATATTGACACCCAATATACTTAGCACATAATGAAAATATATGAAGCTAATAGCACATCTAACTTAGAAAATTTCCTTTGTGATTTTGTACACTACAATTAAAAAATAGAAGAATGCAGGAAAAAATTTCATCATTCAAGCAAAAAAACATGTTTTTGTTAATGTTTTCATAAATTTGTGCATTATACATGGGCTTTTGATGGTAAACCATCATCGCAAAACATCGAATAATTTTCCAAACATATTTATATTGACACTCAATGTACTTAGCACATAAAAAAATTCACAAAGCTTATAACAGATCTAACTTACCAAAATTACTTTACGATTTTGTAGACTACAATAATATATATATATATATATATATATATATATTTACATATTCAATTTTGCTAATTTTATCATAAAATTGTGCATTATACGTAGATTTCTGATGGTAAAATATCATCGCAAAACATCGAATGGTTGCCCTATCATGTTTATATGGACGCCCAATATACTTAGCACACAATCACATAAACTAAGCCTATAACATATCTACCTTAACGAATAACTACCAATTTTTATTATTTAACTTCTCTAACAAACTTTCAACAAATAAAACCTGAAATTTCATCAAATAAAACAAACAAATAACTACACCTTCATCTCCAGAACAGTAGATGCAATAACAATTTCCACAACTGTAATGAAAAATGGAAAAACAAGCATCATTTAATATGGAACAATGAAATAACAACTTGCTACATTAGCACCTACATTTTTAAAATTCATGAAAAAAAAAAAAGAAGATAGAATAAAACAACAGGATAAAATGTATTATATCTCATACAACTTTTCTTCTTGCACACTATCAAGACAATAATTAAACAGCAAATGTATTATTGATCAGCAAAATGAAAAACATAACAATGCAAAAACAAATTTCATCATTCAAGCAAAATTTAATATTTTTATTAATATTTTCATAAAATTGTGCATCATACGTGCGCTTTTGATAGTAGACCATCGTCACAAAACACCGAATGGTTCCCCAAACATGTTTATATTAACATCTAATATACTTAGCACATAATAAAATTCACAAGGCTTATACCATAGCTACCTTAGCAAAATTCCTTTATACTTTTGTAAATTACAATTAAAAAAAAATTTACACATTCAAATTTATTAATATTTTCATTAAATTAAGCATCATACGTGGGTTTCTAATGAAAAACCATCGTCACAAAACATCGAATGGTTATCCAATCATATTTATATTGATGCCCAATATACTTAGCACACAATCACATCAACTAAGATTGAGGCATCTCTACTTTTAACAGTTAACAACCAATGTTCATTAATTAACTTCTCTAACTAGCTTCCAACAAAAAAAATTAAAATTTTCGTCAAACAAAAGAAAAAAATAAATACACCTTCATTTGTAGAATAGTAAATGGAATAACAATTTCCAGAACTACAATGAGAAATGGACAAAAAAAAGTTCCATTGGATATGGAAGAATGAAAGAATAACTTGTTCTAATAGAAACTACAATTAAAAAATTCATGAATAAGCAAAAAGATAAAATAAAAGAACAGGATAAAATGTATTATATCTTAGATGACTTTCCTACTTGGACACTATCAATCATAAGAATTAAACAGCAAATGTATTATTTATAAGTAAAATGAAAAATAGAACAATGCAGAAACAACTATCATCATTCAAGAAAAAATACATGTTTCTGTTAATATTTTCATTAAATTATGCATCATACGTGGGCTTTTAATGGTAAACCATCATCGCAAAATACCGAATGGTTCTTCAAATATATTTATATTAACATACAATATACTTGGCACATAATGAAAAAATACAAAGCTAATACACAAAACAATAGTTGTCCAATCGTGCTTATATTGATGTCCAATATATTTAACACATAATTACATTCACTAAGCTTATAGCATATCTACCTTAACAGATAACAACCAATGTTCATTATTCACAAAATATTGAATCAAGCAAAAAAAGCATGTTTCTATTACAACATTACTGAAATTGACTGAATGCTACATAAAACACTGAAAACAATGAGCCAACAGAAACAATGCCAATCAAAACGAATCAAAGCCAAGAGATTGAGACCAAGCCAGAAGCCAAGAGACTGAACCTGCCTATAACAAGGTCATTATTGAAATGTAAACAAATAACAAAAAAGAAAATAAAATAATTAAAAAATATAAATAAAAAAATTCCTTAAAAAAATAAAAAAAACATAAAGACAAAACATTTTCCATAACAGATCTCAGGAAAATCAAAGAAACAATTCAGAGAGAGAGAGAGATGGGGAAAAAAAAAAGAAAAAAAAAACACACACACACACGCACACACAAAATGACAAAAGATCTTACTTTTGGACTTTGTTACGAACACAACCATTGGAAAATCAAAGAAACAATTCAAAACAGAAACCAAATAAAAGAAAAAAAAAAAAACAAACAAACATGGAATGATAAAAGGTCTTACCTTTTATCATTCCATGTTTGTTTGTTTTTTGATAAAAGGTCTTACCTTTTAGACTTTGATATGAACACAATCACTGCGACGGAAGTCTCATAAGAAGAAAAAAAACAAAAACACTCCTGCTACACAAATATAATGGAGAACTAACATATTACTTACACAAGTCTCCCCACTAACTCACAAAAAAAACCCGAGGATCTAGTGGTAAATAACATAAAATAATATAAATAAACACAGAAGAAGATGTTTTAAAAGGAAAAGAGGGGAAAAAAAACATAAACGATGGAATTGAATTCGTTATGGAAGGCAACCGAAGCTTCCTCACAAATACTTATGACACTTAGCAAATTTCCGACACTACTCATCTTATAAGTGCAAAGGTCAAAATGGAATCAAAACTAATTAATTGAAGACTCTGACATAAAGCAAATAAATTGTTACATCAAACAACACATGGCAACAACAGAAATAAATAAAATTTGCATAATGAAATAAATTAAAATAAATAAATTTAAAGTTTTCAATATAAACAAATCTACTATTTATAGTTAATAAATTACTTGGTACGACCTTGGTACACGCAAAGATATGGTCAGATCTCATTGTTATTGAGATAAAAAAAAAAGGTAAAAATTTTTTATTTCACATAATATTTATAATAAAGTTGATGATAAATAACTAATTAATTATTAAAATACGTTACAGAATTTTTTAATTTTTTTAATTGATCATGACTATTTGGCAAGGAATTTGGCAAAAAATTCCATCGCCAAAGAGGAATCCTGTTAGAAATACTTCCTCACATTTTTGCTAAAAATTGGAAAAAAAAAGGTCATTGAATCTAAGCCATCAATTGGGGGGGGGGAAGAAGAAGTGGACGGATAGGATGATTCCTGTCATCAACACCCAAGACAAATAGTATATCATTGTTAATAAAAATTCCCAAAAACAACCATTCAAGAAGAAAAAAAATACATAATTAACTATAATAACTAAATATTAATTTTTTCATAAATTGCAAATCAAATGCAATTAAGTTATCCGGCTATGCGACCATTGTAACATTTTTTTTTTCCTAACAAAATTATAAAATATTATATAATTCATACTTAATACATATTAAATTTACTTGTCTATGAAAAACATAACCCTTTCATAAGGAATAAATGGTCTTCACAATAACGTCTCTAAAGAAACGGCAATTCAATTCCCATAACAAAATTAATATGTTCATTGCAAATGACCTTAAACCAAAAAAAAAAAAAACACTTTGCCAATAAATACATTGTTTTAGCAATGGGAATTAATTTCAAAAGGATTATGCAATATGATGCACATAAAATAAAAAAATTATAAAAAAAAAAAACTTCAATGATCATTTGAATTACGTCAAAACATTGGTCTCTAGCAAGGGAAAAAAAAAAAAAAAAACTCCTCATGATTAATAGTTTCCCTTCTAAAATTACCCACCAACCTGCAAATATAGGTATTCCTATTCATTAGTGTATTGTCCTAAAATCTAAAAATTAGACATTCTTAAAAGTTATAGTTAAAAATAGTATGCGGTATAACATCCTAACAAATTCATTGAACATGCACCAGATACAAACAAGTATTGGTTGTTGCAAGTTACCAAATCTACATCCCAACACCATAACTATTTAGTACTCCTTTTTTAATTTTTTCTTTAAAAAATTGCTAGTTTCCAAGAACGTCAAATCCCTTTGAATATCTTTGAAAAATGGTGACAATATTTAAGAAAATGAATATGGATTTACATTATTATTTATTTAAATATAAGATCTTTAATAGTTCTTATAAGGTTCATTAGCAAAATTTAAAAGACGCTCATATAATAATTAGCATATAAGAAATGAATCTCTATTAACGCCTATATCGTATCAAAAAATACATGAACTATTAAAGGAGATTGCATGAAGAAAAAAAAAAGGAGAAAAAAGTTATAAATCTATGTTATGTATCTTTTTACAAAAAAAAAAAAAAAAAAAAGTCTCTTTACTACTAAAACACCCTTACATTAGCTTCTTTGAATTTGGAAAAACAGATGCAGGGAGTCAACCGTGAGAGAGAAAAAATAAAAATAAATTAGCCAAAAAAAAACCACTCCATAAAAAATGGAAAAGAAACAAAAAACACAAACACATATAAAAGGACAAAAAATAATACTGAATAATATAAATTTTGAATACCATAAATGTGTTTTTTAAAACAAAAATAACTCCCAAAAAAAAAAAAACCTTTAAAAACAAACAAGCAACAAAAGAACAAATCAACACAATACTTGAAATTCAGACTTACAAAATAACATCAAGCCAAGAAATATTGTAATACTTCCACAAAATTTCCATCCCACTCCTACACCTGAAATACACAATCTAATGGCCCGTGATCAGTAATCAAGCCAAGAACCACCAAAGCATATGATACACCAAAGCTAATATCACTCAATTCATCAACACAATCACATCGAATCAGTACAAGAACGAAAAAACCCATCTAAAAAATTTCCAAGATTTAAAAACCCACCTGGGCCACCTCCATCTGCCAAAAAGCGAAGACAAAGAAGGGAAAAAAGCTAATGTTTGGTAGACAAGAGAGGTTTTTAAAAATGAAATCAGTGAGAGGGTTGATGGCAAAAAAGAACAAGAAGAGGAGAAGAAAACACTGACAGGGAGAGAGAGTTTCATAAAAGCAGAAGAAACGTTTTCTTCTACTCTTTCATTTCCTTAATCTTGCACTCTCGCCACAATTTACTATATAGTCTTCTCATAAAAGGCTAACACAAAGCATGAAGAAATCCAGGAAGATATTGATGCAGATAAAATAGACAACTCATCAAGTAATTTGGCAGATGAAGAAATGATGTATCCAACGGAATTCTTAAATAACCAACTTTTCTAGGTATATCCATTGAGCACAACTTTGATTACTTGAAACAAAGCTGAATGCAGAGTCCATTTCAAAATACTACAACTAAACATATCATTCTTAACACTGATGTCTACCATGTCAATGGATCATAAGATATCAGCTACTCTGCAAAGATCAATCTGATAAAGACAGAGCACAGGTACTGAGTATAGGAAATACCACATTGCAACTATATAATATGGTCGGTAATAACCATTTTTCTTTCCACAAACCAAAACAATGCAGGCAACAATATAATTAAAATAAACAGACCCATTTCAACTATGAAACCAATGCATCAGAGATAAAAAACCAAGGCCTCTTTAAAACCAATGCTCAGAACAAAGCCACTAGCCGATGACTTTTCCCCTTATAGAAAGCCAAAATCACTAATTCTATAGGTTAGGCAACTGACAACAGCCTTTCATCAACATTCACCAAACAAATTATGAATCTTCCTGTTTGAGGAAAAACAAACTCCATACAAAAATCTATGGCCTTACAAAATAAAGTTCCTTTAAACCTAAAAAAGTATAATACATTAACAAAACAAAACTTTACATTTCAAAAATAAAATTTACAATAATGTATTCTTCATTTCACTATGAAATACAACCCACAAAAACATCAGTTCATATTCCTTAATAATGAAAACATAAAGATAAGAGAATTTATTTCAAAATCACAAAAACACCCAACACAAACATTCCTAGGCTCAAATCCATCCTCCACAAAATCAAATGGATGATACAACGTACAACAATGAGTAATATTCTTCTCTAAATCATTTGTCTTCCATCTTAAGCCAATAGTAAAAAATAGTTTCCACCAATAATTAATCAAAACTTCATCAGACAACCCTTGCTTCAAATACTTTCCAAAGATTCTCATTCCAACCTCCCTTTCACTGGTATTCAACAATAGGAAAACCATTCCCATAGCATATGAATCTCATATCCAGCATCAATAGAACTTTGCAAATACAACTTCACCAAATCAATACACCCACCATCAAAAGCAAATTCCTGCAACACTCGGGGGGAAAAAAATAGGTTAAACAATCAAACTGACTAAACGGTGACCTCAAGGAAAAAAAAAACACAACAACAACAACAACAAAACCTACAACTGTAACCCTGTACTATACTTCAGGATTTCGGAACTCTACAAAATGTTGAAAGAACATTCTCTGCCCATCCGGATGATGATCCCGCAGATGAGGGAATCGATACAAAGAAATCAAAGGCAAAAAATATTCCTCTCTATCAACAGCCGTAGAATAAAGAAACTTACACTTACACAAAAACAAAGAAACAATAAGAACAAAATATATATATATATATATATATATATATATATATATATATATATATATATATATATCAAACATAACAAAACATCAATGAGCAAGTATATAAAACGAAGTACCCAACATAATAGAAAACCAAAAACAGAACAAAAACCACAAATCAAAGAATAAATACGTCGACTTCAACGTGAGGAAATCTCTATAGAAACCCATCCCTAATATGGCAAAGATAAAGGAAGATGCACAAAAAACCCTCTAGATACTCCAATAGCAGATGCGAAACAAACAACCATTGTAATACACCCAAAATAAACATAACCACAACAATAAAATAAAACAAAATAAAGAAACGAACACAACCCACTAACACATAAGAGAAATAGAAAAGACTACGTTCGAAAGAAGAAGAAAAACTCTTCCTTTCCCTGAACTAAAGATTATTCAAATTCTTGCCAATATCACAAACCCAAACAATGGACTTATCCCATTTCTTACTAACAAAAAGAATTCAAAAACAAGCCAAAAAAAAACCCTAAAAAAACGCCCAAAACACATATACCAATACACAAAAGTCAAGGCCTAACATAAAGCTCAAAATATATATATTAAAAAAAAACTTAAAAAAACACAAAAATAAACCACAACGTCATTGATTTCAGCAAAAAGAATACGTTGCTGTTGTAATATTTAATTTTTATTTTTTCTTTTGAAACTATTTTTAGTATATATAAATTAGTTTAACTATATATTTTTTATATATAATTTTTTTTAACTATATTCACTAAATCTAAAAAAAAAAAAAACTAAGTAAACTTCATAAAATCAATCCCATACAACACATGGACACCTAGCTATCTAGTTTTAATATAATTTTAGGGACAGAGGTAATAGCTTATTGTTACTTTAAATTCAGATAAGTTTCTACTTATAAACCACCTTAATTATGTCGACAACACAAGAAAAGTAGCAGAATGGTACCCAAATTATTACTACTCTTTGAGGTTAGATCTTTGCGGTTACGTGGGCAGTCTAGATAGTTTTGGTAAAGAGGGCAGCTTCATTTTAGTTTAGACACACTATTATATTTCAGGGGATAAATATCTGATAAATTATCATCCTTTCCTGTAATTTCACGTGATAACTTAGATAATATTTCAATTTAACACTCCTCCCCTCCCAACCTCCCTCCCTCCCCTTTCTTTAACTGTGATTAAAGAAATTTTTAAATTTATAAAGTCTTTGAGAAAAAAAAATTAATAAATTAATATTTTTTAATTTATGAAATTATGGTTATATAAATCTGAAAATTAAGAGTTAAATATTGATATTAGATAGTCTTTAATTTAGAAATAATACAGTTAGACTGAAAAATTAAGAACAATTAATACCATAATCTAATGAAGTAACAATGAATATGTATAAAATTAAAAATAAGAACTACATCAATCCCCATCAAATTGACATTAATTGATTTAGCACAATATTTTATATAAAAATAAAAATTATAATAGTATAATATAATATAATATAATAAAAGTATAAAATATTTTATATCAAGTCTAAATATATAAAAGTAATGTATAATAAATATATTAACTATTTTATAATATATAATATATTAAAACTATATTTTTAAAAAATTGTTAATTCTTTTGAAACAACTCAAAATGATAAATAGGTCAATTTTTTAGGAAGTGGAGTAATAAATAACTTATTAATGTTTTTTAAATACAAATAACTACAAAAAATATTAAAACTTTCATTATTTTAAAAAAAGAAAAGGAAAAAAAAATAGTGTAAGCGTTATGTGCATTGAAGATGGGCCTCACGGGGTGTTCCATATGGGCTACTGGAAGTTAGTGTTGGAGTCCAGGAAACCTTAGAAATGGTCAACCCAACACAATGTGAACACAAACACGATCCACCAAACTCAACAAAAGTCAACACACGATTTCAACACCTAGTCAATAGTCAATCTTTATTTGCCTTTTCTCCTAAGTTATTTACCGCCTGTTAATAACTTAATTACTAACTTTATTTGATAACCAAAAAAATTGATAAGTAAGTAATTATCTCAATGCATTTTACAACATATTTGGGTTGTAAATCTAATTATTGAAACATAATACTATCTTTATTGTATAATATAAGTCGTTTAAGATTTATACACAAGAATTAAGGGTTCATAAATTTCAAATAATTTTAAAACTAAACTTCTAAAAATACTCATAATTAAGTCTTTATCTATTTTAACAATTGAAGAGAGTTGAGTCATAATTAATAGAAAGAGAGATATTGCATGAAGGGGTAAAGTTGAATAAAAATAATAAAATTTTATAAAATTTTGTAAAATGACCTATATTAAGTGTGTAAGTAGATACTCCCCCCGTTTTATATTATTTGGCTTTATGGCCATTTGTACACAGATTAAAAATATTAAAATTAATAAATATTTTTTAGTTATGTTCTAAATTTATCCCTAGTAAATATAAGGATGAGTAATCATTTACGATGTTTTTTTTTATCTTTTTATTAAATATAATTTGACTGACTTAAGGGTAATATTGAAAAACTTTAATCATTAATGTATATAAATGTGTAAAGAGCCAAATATAATACAAAGCCTAAAAGGTAAAATAATATGAAATAGAGGGAGTAAAAATTAATTGGAGATGAGTTTTGTAAAAAATTATTAAATATATGAGGTTAGGTGGGGTACAAAGAGAAACAACATGATGTGTTGTGAATAGGTGTCAATTTTTAAAAAATAAAAAATATATATAATAATAAAATTAAAATTAAAATAAAATTTTAATTTAAAATGAGATTGAAAAATCTCAATCCAAATAAGGCCTAAATAAAACAGAAGTCATCTGGTTTTGAGATTTGAATATGGTACGATATTTATATGATTAATATTATTTAATTTAAAATATAATATAAAAATAAATTGTAATAAATACAGTTTTAAAAATTACACTTTAAATCGTAAAATTCAGTTAAATTTCAATGTCACACTTCAGTTTTATTAAATTGACCTTTTACAATATTGTCTTTTCACGCATATTGAGAAAACGACACATAGATTAATTCTTAAAAAATGTAAATTGCAAGATATGTTCTAACTGGCCTTAAGCTCCTCATAATACTTTATACACCACTGTACAGAAAAAGGTCCACCTTATACTGATTGGTCAGTCACCTTCACCTTATAAAGAAAGCATCAGGTTTTGAGTGGGAGTCGAACCCTTGTAATGTCGCTGATGACAAGAACTATCATAAATTAGTCAACTAATTAAGATGTGTCCCAAAATTTTCTTTTTCGTATTGTGATTAAAGAAAATTTTAAATTTACAAAGACTTGAGAGAAATGAATAAATTAATATTTTTTAATTTATGAAATTATTATTATTATATAAATTTGAAAATTAAGAGTTAAATGTTTAGATGCCATAGTCTCTCATTTAGAAATGATACAGTTAGACTGAAAAACTTAAGAACAGTTAATTCTATCATTTAATAAAGTAATAAAGAATATGTATAAAATTAAGAATGAAAAAAGTAATAAATAATTTATTAATTTTTAAACAATAAGAAATAATTATAAAACATATTTAAAACGTTCATTATTTAAAAAAAAAAGAAAAAACAGAGGGCAAGCATTATGTGCGTTGAAGATGGGCCTCACGGGGTGTTCTCGAAAGTTGACTGTTGGAGCCCAGGAGACCTCAGAAACAGTCAACCCAACACAAGGTGAACACACGTACGATCCACCCGAATGAAGAAAAGTCTACACACAATTTCAACACTAGTCAATCTTCCTTCGCCTTATCAAGAGGGTTTATAATATAACTTTTCAATTAATAAAAATAAAGTATATGAAACGTGAATGTAGACTCAATTTTGAAAAACGAATGCTAATCAATTCAAAATAAACAAGTGGAGTTAGCATTCGTTTTTCAAGATCGAGTTGCTATTCATTTTTTATATTTTATATTTTATTATTTTTATTAAAAAGTAACTTATATATTATACATAAATTACTAACATATCACCATAAATTATTTTAGATATTTTATTTTTATTAATCGGAGAGTAATTTATGTATTATATATAAGTTACTAAATTATAAACTTTCTTGCCTTGTCGCCTAAGACACTTATCGTAGGTTAATAACTTAATTAACTATGTTTGATTTAAAAAATGATAAGTTATTAATTATCTTAAAATGCATTTTACAACATATTTGGGTTAAAATATAATTCTTTGAACATATTAGAATTTTGCTATTAATTTTAAATAAAATAAAAGTAATCTAATTTTGAGATTTGAATATGGTAAGATATTTATACAATAATAATTATTTTTATTTAATTTAATTTATACTAAAATATAACTAAAAATAAATTATAATAATTATGTATTTAAATTTACAACTTAAATTACAAAATTCAGTTGGATTTCAATACTCACGCTTTAATTTTATCAAATTGACATTTTACATTACTGTCTTTCCACGCACAGTGAGAAAAATTCACGTGGATGTCAATTTCCTAAAATACATATGTATACAATTTTCATGTATTTCAAACTATGGCAAGCCCTATCATATAAAAGCTTCAAAACGGGAAAGTCCACAATGACACGTCAGCTTCACTTTCAACGTCATCCAAATTAAAATTATTCTGTAAGCAGTGAGGTGGCGTAAGCAGAAGCCCTTCTGCCATGTTCGCAAGCAACCCAGGCATGTCAAAGAGAGCTTCATCATCCACGAAGAAACCATTGCTAGTGTCACAGTGAAATGACTCTGCTTCAGAAACCTCCATCGTCTTCTGCTCTCCGGAGTCGATTTCGTTGGAGGATTTGGCATTCGTAATCTCTTGTTCTTGTTCTTCACCACCAAGTGCTACTTCCCCACCGGAATCACTTCCAGTTCCAGTAGTACTAGAAGCCTGATCGTCACACTCGTGTGGCCGAAACGCTTCAGCAGCTTCAGCAGCGGCCTTTCTGATATCCTTAGCATCCTTGGAAGCAGGGACGGGCAACCGCCAAACTGAGTCAGCAAAATTCAGGCATGCCAAATTACCCCTGAGTGCTAAGGCAGCAACATCGTAGGCTCGAGCAGCCATTTCTGCAGTGGGATATGTTCCCAACCATATTCTTGCCTGCTTACTAGGTTCGCGAAGCTCGCAAACCCATTTGCTAGAATTCCATCTCCTTCGTCTTATTCCTCTGTACACCGGGTGCCTTGTCTCCTTAACCTTCTTCCTCCCTGCTCGCCTCTTGGGCCTGCTCGACGACAGTATGATTTCTTCGTCTGAGTTCATGGCTTGTTGGCCATTCAATTCCGAGGATGAAGTAAAGGGATGTGGATCAGAACAAGTACTCGATTCATCCATTTGAGGGAGGCGGAAAGTCGTGGAGGATTAGGTCTTTAGAGTACTGGTTGATTGAAGTAAGAATGTCGATCGCAGTTGAAAACGATTAGAAAGGATTGAGCTGCTCAGGTTTTCCTTAAAAAACGTGCATGGAGGTGTTCTTATAGAGGTCATCATTAAGGCTTTCTCTGATGCTGCATACGATATTAACGCGCACACGACTATGCCGCAAACCGGCTGCCAGACTGGCGAAATGGAGAGACAGATTGCGGCCCCAAAATTTTTAAGGTGGATTTGTATAGCACGTGGTTTTAAAGATGACGTGGCGGGTCAATTTCCAAAAGCAGGGACCATTTCCATTAGTAGTAGTAGTAAAAATTGGACTACTTATAGTTAAAGAGTGGACGATAAATTATTGTTTATTGATAATTAATCTTAATCTACCATGTGTGTGTGTGTATTTTTTTGTTTTAAATAATATATTATGTTGAATCAATTAGAATTAAGGGGAGTGAAGAATATTAACGCCCGCTTCCACATAAAAAAAATAATTAAAAAAAAAGTGAAGAAAAGCCATAAGTTTTTGAGTCTTTTGGCTATGGGAAAGGACTTTGTCGGGATTGAGGGAACCAGGAGATTTTAATTCTAATATTGAGTTGGGTTTCTTTTGGATATTCTGGGCTAGCTGAAAAAAGTAGGCACACGGGTGGCACGCAACGCATGTGGAAAATGCAAGGTTACCAATTAAAGAATATACAACAAACACAGGAATACACCGTGCGATTTGCACTAGGCTGCCACAAGATATTTATAGACAGTCAAATTTGAAATAATTTGAGTGTTTGATTTAGGAGATTGTATATTTCATTATTTTTTTTACAAGTAAATTTAATGTGTCATTATAAATCAAATTCAGAATACATGCACCAAATTATATTTATTTTATAAAACTAAAAAAATTATTTTTTGGATATATTAAATAAAAATATTTAAATTTTGATTAAAAAAAATATCTCTCTATTAACGTTAAAATTCTTTCGTGCACATATATATTCACACAATAAATGAAAAAAAAAGTCGAATACATCTGGTTATAATGAGAAAATCAAGAGATAGAATTAAAAATCATTTTCTAATTATTCAAGATTCTTAATCTGAATGGTACATTTGGTGTATTTAGATTGTAATCTTTTTAAGAATGATTTGTTTGAATTGAAAAATAAATTGAATTATTAAGAGAGAGAAGGATTAAGTGGAAAATATAATGTTTTGTAAATAAAAGAAAATTATTAAAAAATAAAAATGATTTTAAAATTAAATTTTAAATGAATTAAATTACTATCCAATTCCATTTAAAAAAGGACTATAGACATAGCTGAAAATTTAATAAATCTAAAAATTGTTCACTGATGACGTGGATTAATGGTGCCAGCAGGTAGACAGCAGTAATTTTAGCAGGAAGTGTTGTGTCCGACTCGGGTACAGAACGAGGTTCACTCCGCAGCATTCGGTACTTCGGGAAAAAACACGTGATAGATGTGCCTTTTATTGGTGCGATGGAGGGTGACATTTTGGATGCTGTTTTCCTTAATCCATTTTCTCATTGTCGCACTCACAAGTCACAAGTGGGCGGTTACAAAGCAACCGCAAGTCATATATTCTTTTCTTTCTTTCTTTTTTTTTTGAATCTTAGGATTTGCCAGCTGTATCCTTACCTTCGATAGTTACTAAAAATTTCTTAATATGAATATTCAGGTATTTTGATTGAGTAATCTATCGTATTGACACGTGTGGATATTAATGTTTCTTTTTTATTTTCTAGAAAATTAGGGGGGAAAAAATGGTATAAATGGTCCCCAGTTCTTTTGGTTGTTAAAAAGTTACATCATAATTCACTCGAGCTCTCATTTGTTATAAAATTAGGGTAGTGTTAAAATAAAATCTTCACACTACATACTAATAAAACTCTAATTATTTTGCACAAGAATTTCTCTCTTTCTCTTCTCTCACAATTTTCTCTAATCTTTCTTTCACTAATCTTTCTTTCACAAAATGATGGTGTATTACAAGTTTAGAGCATAACTCTATTTATAGAGCTCTAATTAGTGGAATACATCATGGCATACATCATCTTCAACTAATCTCAATTAGTGGTGTATCTACTAAATAGTGGACATCCATAAAAATCTTTTAATAATTCACATAAATCCATAATTAGTGGAGCCTCCACTAATTAATGGAGATTCCAATAATTCATAACACTCCCCCTTAGATGTCCATCCATTACATAAAGAATATGCCTCGTTAAAACCTTACTAGATAAAAACCCAGTGGAAAAAAAAATCTAGTGAAGGAAAAAGAGTACACTATTCTATATGTCTGTTTATTACTCCACCTGATGAGATGATTCATTTAAATCTTTAAACTGACGCATACCAATTTTATATCTCAACTTCTCAAATGTTGCAGTCGGTAAAGTCTTCGTGAAAATATTTGCGAGGTTATCACATGACCGAATTTGTAGCACATCGATTTCACATTTCTTCTGGAGTTCATGAGTAAAGAAGAATTTTGGTGAAATATGTTTTGTCCGATCTCCTTTAATATATCCTCCTCGTAATTGAGCTATGCAAGCTGCATTGTCTTCATAAAGAGGGGTTGGAATATCTTTGATTGATGATAATCCACAACTTTCTCGGATATAATGAATCATGGATCTTAGCCATACACATTCTCGACTTGCTTCATAAATGGCTATAATTTCAGCATGATTTGAAGAAGTAGCTGCTATAGATTGTTTCGTAGAACGCCATGATATAGCAGTATTTCCACATGTAAATAGATAGCCCGTTTGAGAACGTGCTTGGAGATATCGGAGGACTTGTTTAATTCCATTCCAATGTCGTCGTGTTGGTGAAGAACTAAATCTTGCTAATAAATTGACAGCAAACGCAATATCAGGTCGTGTATTATTAGCAAGATACATCAATGCACCAATTGCACTGAGATATGGTACTTCAGGACCAAAGAGTTCTTCATCATTTTCTTGAGGTCGGAAAGGATCTTTATCCACATTTAATAATCGGACGATCATTGGAATACTCAATGGATATGCTTTGTCCATGTAAAATCTTTTTAGCACTTTTGCTGTATATGTTGATTGATGAATAAATGTTCCACTCTCCAGATGTTCAATTTGTAAACCAATGCAAAATTTGGTTTTACCAAAATCCTTGATTTCGAATTCTCTTTTTAAATAATCAATTGTTTCTTGGAGCTCTTCAGGAGTTCCAATAAGATTAATATCATCAACATATATAGCTAATATCACAAATTTAGAACCAGATTTCTTAATAAAAACACATGGACATACCTGGTCATTTTTAAATCCCGCTTTCAATAAATATTCACTAAGATAATTGAACCACATGCGCCCAGATGGCTTCGAGCCATGTAATGATTTCGCAACTTGATGGAGTAATTTTCACGAGGATAATATTTATATGCTTCGAGCATATGAAATCCTTCGAGGATTTTCATGTAAACATCATTTTCTAAATTTCCATACAAGTAAGCGAGTGACAACATCTAATAGGCGCATATCTATCTTTTCATGTACTGCCAAATTGATAAGATATCGGAGTGTAATAGCATCAACAACAGGAGAATACGTTTCATCATAATCAATACCTGGTCTTTGTGAAAAACCTTGGGCTACTAATCGCGCTTTATATCGAACGATTTCACTCTTTTCATTGCGCTTTCGCATAAATATCTATTTGTAGCCAACGGGTTTTACACCTTCTGGTGTTCGGACTGCAGGTCCGAAGACTTCACGTTTTGTCAGTGCATTTAACTCCGATTGAATCGCATCTTTCCATTGCAGCCAATCTTTTCTATGCCGACATTCATCAACTGATATTGGTTCAGGATCATCACTATCCTGTATAACATCAAGAGATATTATATGCAAACATATGATCAATAACTGTTTCTATCCGATTCCAACTTCTACCGGAAGTGGTATAATTGATAGAAATTTTAGTGTTACTTTCATCAACTTCTGGTTCTTTGTCATCAGTTCTCTCTTGGCATTTCAATATGATCTTCTAGATCATTTAATCCTCTTTTCTTTCGAGAATTTTTATCTTTAGAACAAAGAGGTCGGCCATGCTTCTGGCATGCTTTTGGCTCAGCAGCTATATGTAAAATCTTATGTTCTATTGGAACTTCAATTAGAATATGAGCATTTATAGTTGGCATATGCGATTTTGTTACTCTTCTAGAGTCAACAAAAGCGTCTGGCATTTGATTTGTAATGCTTTACAAATAAATTATCTTTTGAACTTCAAGTTCACACGCGCTTGTATGCGGATCAAGATAATTTAATGATGTTGTCCAATCACGATCTTTCTTGTACTGTTTTTGTTCTCCCCCTAATTTAGGGAATAATGATTTCACAAGAGAATAAGAAAAGAAATATAAGAAAATGATGACAAGCAGGAAATGCCAAGAAAAATATCTCATTTTTTTTTACACTCTTCCCGGTACCGACTTTTCGTCTTCCTCTCTCGTATTTTCTTCTCCTCCGACCCTCTACCTACCATCTACCTCTTCTTCTTCCTCATACAGATATATATATATATATATATATATATATATATATGTATCGATATATATCTCGGTTATCGATCATTAGTAAACATCAAAAACAAAAATTACAAAGCGAGATATGGAGACTCGTAATTCATTTGAGACATGGTCAAATTTTGACTCGGTTTCTGCAGCGAGATGTTGATGTATTTTTCTTTCCAAACCAACCGCTTCGCCTAATTCGAACACGGAAGATTTTGATATGTTTTCCTTTCCAAACCAACCGCTTCCTCCTAATTTCGGGTGAGATACCTTTGAGGGCTTCCATTTGTTTTTAGTATGCTTGATAATGAAATTAAACTCTCTTTTGGTTTGTTTTTTATGTAAATCGATGGAAATTTTGAACATACTCGCTTTGGACCAAGTTGATCTCGCCTCTACAAGAGACTCGCTTTGATATCTGTTCCTCTTGATGCTATTCCTTTGAATGAGGATATGCTTGTGCATGATCATTTCTACTCTCTAATGGATTTTGAACAAAGCCAGAATATGTTTCCAGGTTATTATACATTTAAACATGGATTTTGAATGGTATTACCTTTACTGATATTATTTTCTTTATCTAGGAGAAATAATGAGTGGTCTTGGCAACGAAGTCGGAGTAAGTACTCATGAAATGCATAATATCGAAGTTCAAGATATTATTGTAGACAAAATTCCTGGGGAGAAGAAGATGATTAAGAGGCAGAGAGAGAAGAAGGGCAATAACTCCCAGACACTATCAAGAGAAACAATTTCGCAGTACTTTTACCTACCAATCAAGAGCGCAGCCAAAGAACTGAATATTGGCATAACCCGTCTCAAGAAAAGATGTAGGGAGTTAGGAATTCGTCGATGGCCTCACAGGAAATTGGTGAGCTTGGAGACCATAATCTAGAATGTTCAGGTTCTCTCTCATATATACTTATAATTTGCAAGTATGAAACTATGAAAGATTTATAAGTAAATAACCGATGATATCACTTCGATTTACAGGAGATGCAAAATAAAGAAGAAGGAGGACATATGGCTGAGAAGAAGTTGAAAGAAGCCATTGCGATACTGGAATGTAAAAAACAGTTGGTGGAAGAAAGTCCTAATACGCAATTAGATGACCAAACACAGAAATTGAGACAAGCATGCTTCAAGGCCAAATATAATAAGAAATTTAATTATAATAAACTTAAGGAGATCATAAAATCTCAAGACTCATTTCGCAGTAATTTTCCGGCTAATTCTGCTGCTAGTCTCGATGCTGGCTCAAATGGGAAAGAAAAGGAGGAGGATGTCGAAAAAGAGGAGCTGAAGTCCATAATTACTAATTGTTTGTCTTCCTCTAATGTAAATATTGAAAAAGAACAATTATAAACCTTCATCTTACATTTGTCAGCTCAATTACAAAAGAGCAACTATAAGCATGTATCATCAAGTTCATATGAACACTAATGATATGAATAAAAGATATGATGCTTATTATTAATGGAAATATCTTTTTCCCTTATTATCTTTTCTGTTCCACTTCAGGTGGCTAGTATTTCTCTGTAATAAGGAAAAAATCGAGTGTGTCCATGACCATAACCACGGCCACTGCCACAACTACGACTATAACGATGGCTTCTGCTGGAGCCAACAGCATTCACTTCTGGGAGTGCTGTTGAGCCAGTTCATCTGACTTCATGATTTCTCAATAATAACTCATGTTAAAGCTGTCAATTTTGGATACCCTTTTTCTCGATATTGTTACTGTAGGACATGAAAAGTGGAGAATGTCTTCTCCAATATAATTTAATCAGTAACTTTTTCTCCGTAAAATTTTTAACTAAGATGTAGTTTTATACATCACGGAGTTCACGGTTTTACAATATTGCAACTTCAGCTGCAACCATTCATACCGTGCAGTGGGTAGTACGACCATCTTCAGGTGGTCAAATCTTTCTTTTTATCTACATGACATATGGATCTCCTTTTTTTTAGCATTTAGATGCATTTTTGTATTACATATAAATTTTTTTTTTCAGAAATATCAAGGGTTACAAATTCGAATTTAGCGAGATCAATAAATGCGTACCTGTCTTCTGGCTTTAATAACGGCAGAGACTCGTGCTGATAACGTGTTATAAAATTAGGGTAGTGTTAGAATAAAATCTTCACACTACACACTAATAAAACTCTAATTATTTTGCACAAGAATTTCTCTCTTTCTCTTCTCTCACAATTCTTTCTCTAATCTTTCTTTCACTAATCTTTCTTTCACAAAATGATGGTGTATTACAAGCTTAGAGCATAGCTCTATTTATAGAGCTCTAATTAGTGGAATACATCATGGCATACATCATCGTCAACTAATCTCAATTAGTGGTGTCTCCACTAAATAGTGGACATCCATAAAAATCTTCTAATAATTCACATAAATCCATAATTAGTGGAGCCTCCACTAATTAATGGAGATTCCAATAATTCATAACAGTTTTTTCCCCCTCTTTTTTTATAATGATTTTAAATAAAAGCTATAATCTTGGTACTTGCAGTTGTTAGTCTTTTTTTATTGATTGAATATTCTCTTAATCAAAATTAAATTAAATTCACGGCCATTAGCTTCCTATCTATATATTTAATTTTTTTACAATTTATCTATCTTTTATCTACTATCTAATTTTTTTTAGTCTCGTTTGATAAAATTAAAGTTTTAAAACTTAATATTTAATTATTAAATTTTAAAAATTAAAATATGAAATTTGAAGTACAAGTATGCTTTATTTAATTAATTACAATTAATTTTTATACTATATTTTTATGATTTAGATTAAATAAATAATAATTAGATACATAAATAATATATTCGTATTTTAAATTTAAATAATTTTTATTATATTTAAGATTATAACATAATTTTAATAATTCTTTAATTATTTAAATAGTTTATATTTTTTAAAGAAATTAAATCTTTAAACTTACCGGTCGTATATTGGATCACTGAAATATCACCTTAACCGAGAGGCCCAATAAGTTTAGATCTGGAAATTGGCGGAGAAAAATTGGGCCGATTGGGATTGTTATACATTTACATGGGCTGATTTTTCTCTAATGGGCATTATTCAAGAAAAAGAAACGAGAGTGCTCTCAGAAAATCTTTAACTGCGTTGCCTGTTCGTTTTCAGTCCATTGGCAGAAATAGAATTCCATACAGATTCAGGCAAGTCTTGATAGTTGAGGTTTTTCAGTAGACAAGGCCCATTGGGTATATGAGTTTCAAAGCCTTTAAAACTCTTTTCTGGGCCCAATAAACGCCAAATTTCAAGAATGGCCATGCCACACTCAACAACTTTCTCTTACAGAGCCCACACACGGATGTCCAAAACTGTTTAGAAATAAAAAAATAGGCATCATAATAATTTTTTCCCCTAACTCTCCCCAAGGAAAATGTTTCCAAAATGTTGTAGTCCTAATCTTTGATAACCCTTTTTTTAATTATATACTCCATAGTTTTCATTTAATAAAGAATATTTTTAACTAATTAAATTATTATCTTTTTTTATTTACTTTTTGTTTGAGCATATTACCACTTTCTCTATCATATTTGAATTTTTCATTTTAACTTGGCACAAAATTTTGAAAATTATTTAATTATAAGTAAGTTCTTAAATTATACTTTCTAATTAAAGATGTTAATGATACAAGGTATTAGCTAGTGGAGCTTGTATCTATTAAATGAAAGACGATAATTAATTAAGAGAGTTTTGAAGAAAAATATATTTATTTTAAAGAAATTAAACAATCATTTTTAAAATAAAGATATAGATATCTAATTTTGGACAGATAGAATACGTACTATACATAAACAGAAATTATATTATAATTTTACATATGACCAAAATAGCATACCATACACGTTGAATTTTTCTCAGTATACAACTTTAATAATTTTAATTATTAAGATATCAGTTGAAAAAAAAAACATACATATAAAGTTAAAATTTATCTCAAAGAAATGTTTAGTTTTTCTATAAATTATATAAAATCTTACTGGGAGGGTTGAACTTTCGATCTGTTATGTTGTAACCTTGGTGGAATGAAATATATCTAATACTTCTAAATTCCTATATATGTGTTTACCTTTTAATTTCGTATACAATCATAAGATGTTCCAAAAAACTATTCTTAGCAACATATTATTATTAAAAGAGCTGGCTTTCTCTGTTGTTATTTAAAGAACGAGATGAAATTGAAATTTTAAAATAATTTTCAAATATGCGAAAATAATGCTGACATAAAAAATAGAGTATGTGTTTATATTATATTATTTGTATTTTACCTGTCTAGAATTTATAAAATGTAATATATTTTTTGTTTAAATAATTAGACTTCAATTTTTTGTATAGTCTATTCATTTTATATTAGTGATATTATTTACTTACTAAAAAAGACATTATCGTGTATACATATAGAGAGAGAGAGAGAGTAACACCTTAAAGAATTGATATCTTTTCACTTTGCTCACACTAGAAGTTCCCAAAAATTGGCTTCCTTTTCTAGACATCCACTTGGAAAAAATGGTTCGAGTGAATGATTTTGTATGATTAATAACTGAAAAAGGAAAGAAAAAGGAAGAATAAAAGAATCATAGCTACCAAACCATGAACATAATGATTTGACTAACTTGGGAGACATCTTTTGGTAGCCCCTTATTTCCTATTGTCTTGATACCTGCAAAGCAAACCAGTTTCATATGCTCAAGAAAAGACAGCCAAACAAAAACTATATATTTTATCAAGCACCTTGGATGCTTTTTGAGACCTAAAAACATCCAAGTGAAATGCACCTAATATATTTACTAAATAAATATTTCCATTTCTAGCATAATATATATATATTTATATTTATATATGACTTTCATTAACTTCAAGAGAGGAATTATTCTTTAAAAAAATAATAAAAATCTTGTTGGCTTCCTGAATTGGAATATCAGTTATAAGCAGTTAGTTGTTATGACGATATTTTATCTACTTCTATTTTTGGAATCAAGATTTGGGTGGTTAATTTTAAATTGGAGAACTTTTGTCTCGAGTCCTCAACATAAATGTGAAATGCCCTATCAATTATAAGAGAATCTTTGAAAAAATAAATGAGCAGTTTGGAGAGAGTTGGCCTGCTGCTTTTCCTTTTGTAGGCATGTATTTGATAGTAACTACCTCCACAACATAATATTCCTTCAAAAATTTGTTCATCTTTCATCTGTTGGCTTGATATTAGTGTTTAAATTAACCCAAGTTAATCATTTTACTTAATTTATCTACACTTACAATGGCGGATTCAAAGGGACAGGCTAAAGTTTTGCCCTCAAAATTTTTAAAAACTAATTAATTTGGGTAAATTTTACCTTCTGTCTCTTCAATTTTTTTTTTAAATCTATAATATTAGAGTTTCCTATAACTTTATGCCTCCATATCTAATGCTATAATTCTATCTTTATCTACGCTCACAGAACGTGTAAAATAGCAAAGTGCATAATTCGTATACTAATTATTCTTAATTAAGATATTCTTTTATATGTTACTTAAGCTTCAATTGTCACATCATCTAGTCCTCTAATATATACATATATATTATTTAACTAGCATTATATATAGAATATATAAGTAGCTAAATTTCTCACATAATTAATCGTGAAAACATATCAATTATTTATATTTATAATCACCGGATTAATATAAACATTTATTATTAATGATAATATAATATTTCTTATTTAGAAATATATGTATTTTAAATTTTATTTTTATTAAATTATAAATTAAAGACTCAATTGTTCAACACTTTAAGGTATAAT
Source organism: Voacanga thouarsii (assembly GCA_026120185.1). Taxonomy (NCBI): domain Eukaryota; kingdom Viridiplantae; phylum Streptophyta; class Magnoliopsida; order Gentianales; family Apocynaceae; genus Voacanga; species Voacanga thouarsii. The sequence continues at coordinate 508,668 of JANUWF010002336.1, forward strand.
ATCTGATATATAAACTAGTATAACATAGACTCTATTTGTGAATTTGAATGTTGTTGGCACCAACGTTGAAAGGAGACAAAGATTGATTACGAGGGGTGCTTTCAAGGAAGAAGAGAAGGTAGTGCAAGAGTGTTATGTCGGCCATGGAAGTGTTGTGATAGTCAAACTTGCTTTAATCATTCAATGTAGAGGATTTCGGCTGTAAAACTATATATGAGATTCTGTATCAGACAGTGCCCCACACCACAGACACAGACAAATTTTCATTTCGATTTTGTCCATCCTTGGCCAATACTAAAAATGCATCACTTTAATGTTGATGTTTCATTTGACTCCAAGGAATTAAAAAAAAAAAAAAAAGTAAAAGAAGAAGAAGAAGGAGAGAAGAAAAATCACAGTTTTTTCGTCGACTCCATTATCTTATGGCTTAAGATAGGTTCACATGATTAAAAAGGGATCCCACAGATTTCAGCCCTTTGTTTATCAAACAGAAAAATATCGTATCCTTCAATGGAAAAATGAAAAAAAGAAATAGTTGAGAAATATTATTTATATTTTGAAATAATTGTTGTTTAAAAAAAATATTTGAAAATATTTGTTACTTTAGAATTGCAAAAATATAATAATTATTTTTATTTATACTTTTATCTTATTCATTATGCTTCATTAAACAACCATATCAGTTAATTTTTTAATTTCTAAAAAAAATAACATAATCATTTTATCTTATAGTTAATGGTTTTAATATTTTTTTAAACCTTTGTGAAAAAAAACCTTAAACGAAGATATTTCAAGAAGAAGTAATTAAGGTTAATTTTATTGATTTATTTATTATTTATTTTTTTTATACTTTAGGAATCAAATCTTCTTTTCTATTTACTAAGAATCAAATACTCTTTATTGAATCGTTAGATTTTAACTTAATAACAACGCCATTTTTATTCCTTAAAACCATAGTTCTACATGATAACTAATTTGGTTTTCACATCCCCTTCACTTTGTGCATTAAAAAAAAAAAGAAAAAAAACCCAAAAACGCATTTTGGATGCCCACTTTCTGTTTCCATCTTATCGCACCGTCAAATATTTACTATACGTTGGTTGCACCAATCAATGAAAGAGTGAATCAAATAGGGTTTTTTTTTTTTTAAATAAAGGTCACGATCGAAACAATTAGCATTATATATATTCGTTTTGCAAACATTAGTACTTGTATACTAGTGTGTGTATGTATATATTTTTGTCTATTAGTTATTATTGATCTATTTTATGTGAAGTGTTTCACTGAGTGCTTTTAAAAAGAAAAAAAAAAAGAAACAGTTATATATTATCTCTTTACTACCGAGAATTAACAAATCCAAGTTTGTACGAACAACAGAATACCTAACAACTGTCAACATTCATCTTCCTAATCTGCTATATTGGCTTGTGATTCTTCAATATTAGGGTAGGGAGGTGGCGGAGTTAGTTCATTAGTGGGTGGGTTGTTTTGTACTTTTGTCAAGAATTTCCTCTTAAAATATTTGGTAGAGTAAAGCATATATAATCAAAGATATTTTGAATTGATTGCATCATAGCAGCTGAATTATGGTAAAGGACGTCTTATTCAGTAACCAGAAGAAAAGTTAGGAAAACACCTAATTCTATTTGCAATTCTCACTAAACATTTTGAATAGTTTTATTTTGGTACTCATTAAGAATCATTAGGAATTGATTTCAACCCTTTCTTGGAAAAGCACAGATTTGAATTTCAAGATCTACCTACAACTAGAAAAAAAGAGAAGAGTAATCATAAGTTTCAAAATCACACATTTTGCATATCTCACCCTCAAAAGAATTTTCAAATGAATAATTCGTATTTAGATATTTTGAAATTTGTCCCGAGAACTTTAAGAACTCGACAGTGGATTACCTGATGATGTTACATCAGTTAGATTAAAGAAAATGGACAAGATATCCTTGGAAAGCACAAAAGTGAAACTCAATTGCAAGAAAATCTCTAGCAGGCAATACGACCCCTCTGAGGGGATAGGTGATCCTTATTGTCTCTTGTCTATCCGATAGCGTCCATAGCAGATGAACCAGCCCACCTGAGCAAGTCTTGAGCATGTTATGGCAAATACTTTCAAAGATGCTGTGATGGCTCCAATGTCTATTCTCACCATCTTTCTGCTTTGATTAAGCCACCTGATATGTCTTTGCAGTAGTAGTGTGAATTTCATGCTTTTTTTATAGTAGCAATATATGTCAACTCTTACTATATTTCTTTTTTAAATTAAAAGTCTCGCTTGTAAACACTATAACTTTATCAATAATAACGGAAATACAATTACATTTTTCATATCAAGTATATTTTATTTAAAAAAATTTATAGCAAACTCATCACGCTCCTATAATTATGAAGTGCACTTATTTCCTTTCAAGAAACTATGATGACTTTCTACCTTTGACAAAATGTGAATGTTCATATCATTTGACCATGAAAATCTTGAATTCCGGAAAGGCCAGAGATTTTTGCAAGACTATGTGGTGCTAATCTATGTTCTAAAAACTTCAAAGTACGAAATGCTAATTCTCATAAGACATATGTTCCTACAATACATCTCCCTCCAAACAAAAAACTAAATAAAAAAGAGGAAAGATTAAACATGGTACCCCTCACCAGTCACCAGTAAAATTACACAGCAGCAGCAGAAGCAGCAGCAGCGACTGCTTAATTCAGAAGTCAGGACCTGAGAGACCCTGTTGGAAAAACAGGCGTGTGATAGAAGACGTGTTTGCTGCCAACTGCACGATGAAGCTCCATAACTGTCTGTGTGTATCAGAAAGAAAGAGACCCTAATGTAGTAACGTGTGATCCAATAGCACGCACTATTACACACACGTGTAGAAAATCACTGGTCTTTCTTTCTCATTTTCATCTTGAATCGACCCCAGATTCTTGTGTTGGAGTGGGGGGGTGGGGGGAGCAAAAATTTGATCACAGTTTATCAAAAGAAGACTAATTTGAGTAAACAATAATCTACTTTTCTCTAGCCAGACGGGTATGCATTACATATGGTATCATGTTCATTTGACAATCTCTAGTATTTTCAAAGATTCTGAAATTTATTTCTATGAACTTCTGTGAAAGCTAATTAAAAATAGCTCCAAAGACTTTCAGCATCAGAATCTCCGAGTGAATCATTTGATGATGGGGAGTTTATTCTCGGTGGGCTAATCAGCATTCCTCCTGCCATGTCCACCAGCAAATTAGGCATATCAAAAAGTGCGTCCTCATCAATGAACTCATCTCCTTTGAAGTGTGTATCTGCATTAAGGGAGCTCTGATCACCTCCGGGCTGATTAACATTGCTCCATTCTTCCCTGCCAGCTTCCTCCCTCATTGACGTGGCTGCACTGGTAGCTGCGCTGCGTATATCCGGCGGTGAAGGCGAAGCTGGCACTGGATATGAACTAACACGATCTGGAAAGTTCAGTATAGCATCACCACCTTTTAGGGCAAGTGCAGCCACATCATAGGCAGCTGCTGCCATTTCCGGTGTAGGGTAGGTCCCAAGCCAAATACGAGTTGTTTTACGTGGTTCACGAATCTCCGACACCCATTTTCCGCTCCGGCTCCTTATTCCCCGGTACATTGGGTGTTTTCCACCCATAGTGCTGGGGCGGCTAGTTGAGCCGCCCCATGAACTGGAACCCACGACGGTTCTTGTCTGTTTCTCCTTTCTTGGAGATAACAAATGCGGCGATTTTTTCCCTTGTTGCACAGCAGGAGGAGAAACTGGTGGTGGTGGAGGTAGAGGATTAGAAACAATAGGAGAAAAGGGTTCTTCACTAGGCTGCAGCTGGGTGGTGGGTTGGTCAACTTGGCCGAAGCTAGTATCATTATAATGATGTGGATGGTCAGCCATATACATGAATTTATATAAAATCTATATATATATATATATACATACATACATATATATATATATATATATATATATATATATATATATATATATATATATAATATCAATATCAATGGGGTATGTGTGTATTTTTGTGAGGATGCTTTGGCGATGGATTAAGGATCAAGAGATCAAGATTGGTATATAAGGGTGGAAGATATATGAGTGTGACAAAAAGTAAAAGCGTGGGAATTTCGTGGATAGCTTGCTAGGGTTTCAAGCTTTGGTGTTGCTGAGGTTGAAAATATGTAGAATATGAAAATAACGGCACACGCACAAGAAAGAGGACTACAACTACAACGCTTCCGTTTAGCTGTTGTCTATTGTATGTCCATATAATATCTCCTTCTCCATTGTGCAACTTCCTATGGCAACTTGCATTATTATTCCCTCTGATTTTTGCTTGTTTGAGCTCTAAAATTGGGTACTCGGAGTAAGCAGTAACTCTCATGGAGAAGAAGACGGGGAAGAAGTAATTGCGAACAAAGACAAGGCCGAGATGGGAAACCTCAAAAGTCAGAACTCTTCTCTTGTACGAACCAATGGAGCCCTCTGGGTTATGTATGTTATAGCTAGTCAAGTGAAGATGATAGGGTAGGAAAGGGACATCGGTTGCTGAATGGATTATCTATTCAATATGGTTTCTTCAATTCCTTTGTTTTGGGAAGATGTCCTATGCTAACTCTAACTGAGCATTCCGCTTCATATATAAGTATCAAATTTAAAAGATATTGATTCGGTAAAAATAGTTTCACTAAATAAGTTTCTTATTTTATGTATAACTCTTGAATTTACTTATGGAAGTCAAAATGATCATAGATATATATATGCCTTCTTTTTGGCATGAATCAACATGTTTATCCCCAATAATATATAGCAATTGAGTTTCAATAAGACAAGCTACACAATAGAGTAGGTTTATGATATGATTGTACAGGTTTTGTTTCAACCTAAAGAGATTCCAGGCACCACATATTCCTGCTGCAGGGTAAGCTCATCTCTTCTAGACATGATTTGCACTATAGAGGATTAACTTAACTCCATCCAAATACAACTAATCATCATGTGCCTTAAAATGTATTAAATAAATATTTTTTTGCCAATTTAAATCGATAAATCTTATTATTTACCCATATTACTAGTGGACACAATAAGAGGGTGCAAAGAGGGTATTCGCTTCCTAAAATTTTTAAAATTTTTAGAAAGATTATTTTAAATTGTATTATATAACCTTCAGTTTTTTTTAAAAAAAATTATATTATTATCTTCTAATATATATTTTTATATAATTTTCTCATAATTCCAATTTTTAGTTTCAACTCTACAAGTCGAATAATCTTTTCTACACCAAAAATAGAAAAAGGACAAAGAATTCCATTTAAAAAATTTAGTATTTTATGACAAAATATATTGTTTTCTCTGGTTTGTTTCAATTGTATACATACCTAAAATTAGGATTATCCAATAAACAAAGATTAGGTTAGCGTCAATTGAGGTTGCAATTTCATCATGTATGTAAATATTGACCAACTAAAAAGAACCAATTCTTTTGATGAATGGATTGTGAGCATTGCAAAGCTCTATCTCTTGAAGACCACACATATATTTGCATATTTGGTTTGATAAATTCCCCAGGGTCCCATTTCATGTCTGGTTATAACCATAAGAACCAAATCATTCAAATACAAACATAAAAATATGGTTCTAAATAAATAACCATTCACTAAACTGTTCACGTAATTAACAGTGTACATATCGTAAATTAATGACATATTTTTATTTAGCTTTTTGGGTTCTTAAATTTTTTTTGCGAAATATAAACTTATTTTTATCTAGAAATTGTTTTTTTCTTGGAGATCACTTTTTTTCACATTTTGAAAGGATAAATTTGTCTATTCAACAACATCTATGAAAAACCAAAAGGCCACAGACATGTAACAATTTTGGGAATTGAATGTAATTAGATACTCTATTATTTTAAATTTGAATATTCATATTTCTATTTTGCTATATTTGGAAATGAGTGTTCACTTTCTATTTTGCAATGTTCGGGAATGAATGTTCATACTTTTGCTAACCTTTGAATCTCACTATTAATATCTTTAATTAGTAAGATAAAGTATGAAAAACTTTTCTAAACTTTTGCACAGACTAAAAATAGGATTTTACTCTTAATATTAAAAAAAATGATTTCAGGACAATTTTGGGACCAAAAAAATTAATAATGAATGGTTAAAAAAAAAAAAAGCTTGTTTGAGAACGAAATAAAATTCCACAGAAAATTTGAGAAAGGAAAAAAGGTTAATTGCCCTTAGCAAAATGTAGCATACCCGACCCGAGACACCAAATATGCTTTTAATTATGTGTACCCACGTTGAACATAGAAAAACAACTTTGTGTTTTTTGGTTTGGTGCTTTGTATATGAGTGGATGGAATTCGAACAGCAAGGCAAGGCTTCTCTTCTTCCCTTCATGCCCACATGCGTCAATAGTCCTATTCCCCTGTAGAGGTACACAGAAAAGGGTTTTATAGCTTTGTCGAGGACATTTATTTATTTGGGGTCCATTTAATTATCAGAGAAATAAGAAAAAAAAAAAGAAACATAATAAAAAACCTTAACACAAAAAACATAATCTTAATTAGATACATATTTTCTTGCGGTTCTTGTAATAGTATGGACACGACATGAAAGAAAGGCAATGGATTTGTTGTTTGCTTTGATGGGATTCGAATGTTTCTTCAGCCCTTGAGATTTGCTTTCATTTGGATGTTGTTTTGCTCAATGATTTACGCTGAAAAACAATTTCCTATATGAACTCGTATTATTTTAGTTAACGATATTTAACTCTTTAACGGGATTCATTTTTTACCATCAATTTATGTTTTTAATTATTAATTTTGGAAAAAAATACAAATGTATTAGAACAAAGTTATATATTTATATATATATATATATAAAAGTTGATCATAGAATTAAATGTTATTGTACGATAAAATTACTATATATTTAATTATTATTTTAAAAATATCGATTGAATTAAGTGTCTAATCATTTTCTATAAGTCAGAAAGAAGTTCGCAGTCATTACTTTTTTTGGGTGCGCACTGATAAAGTCTACATGACTGACCAATTCAACGGAGGAGGTCAATAAGAGAATTCGAACTCGTAACTTTTCAGTCATTGCGTTTTTTACCCGACTAACTAACTTGGTTACCTATTTCGAGACCGTGCTAACCATTTTAATTGATTGATGGAAAAAATATATGTATTGAAATTGATTGAATCACTGGTCCTGCCTAGGCAGCTAGCCTAGGTTGACCTGAAATTGGAAAATTTGGTGTGCATTTTTCCACATATGGTCCCTGATTTTAGTCGTTCAACAAACCAGGCCACCAAGTACCTACATGCTACAAAATTAAAATAATGACAGAAGATATTCCATTAAAAAAAACCCTACAAAATTAAAAATTCATAGTGGCCTTTATAATCAAATTATTTGCTCACAAAGCCAAGGAGCAAGGCACGGTTCATGGAATCCCTCCACTGCTTCACCTGTCAAAATTTGTGGTACATAAACTTATTATTACACTCAACTCATATATTTGCTTGCTGAAATTAGTTTTTTTTTTCTTTTTTGAAATGATTTATGATAATTGGGTGCAAATAATAAACACATGAGATTATGAGTGCGAGGAAAAATGGAACATAAATATTCACATGAGGAGGAGAGAAAAATGAAACAGAGCAATCCAATTATGAGAATTAATGCTCTAACGGCAGCCATAAAGGAATTGTTGGTCTTAGCCATATGCTTCAAATGGGGTTAAAATTGATTTGTTTTCCTTTTTCGAGAGGTAGGAAATGGAGAATCTGTTCAATATTGAATATCTTATTTTAATTTAGTACAAACACTATATTTAGTTAACACTAGTTATCACCCTATCCTTATAGCTAAAGAATTTAATGATAGGACCAACGGATTGATAGAACTTCATGCTTTTAAATGAAATAGAAGTGAGCATTTATTATTAAATAATTTTAAAATAAAATTAAAAATTTTAATTTTAGACCAAAGGATATTACTCGCAAAAGTAATTTTAATATATATAAGCACCAATTTAACTATATTAATGGTTTTCAGAATCCTATTAGATGTTATCTAGCAGTATCCTTGTCCCTTTTTAAATATATTAGTTTGATGCTTTTACATTTCACATGCTGTTAAATTTGTGTTACGTTTTTAAAAAAAATCATATTTTAATAGTTCAATAAATTCAGATAATTTTTATTTAAATTCAATTATATATCATCGCGAGACACTATCATGTATCACCATGAGACACTGCCATGTGTCATTACAGGAGCATTCTATAATAATTCAACATAGGATACTGTTACATATCATAATAGAAGTATTCCATAATTCTTTATATATATATATATATATATATATATATATATATTGTTTTCCTAATTGATTTGGTTGTATTTTAATCCATATCTTTGCATTTGTTCTTTTTCCTAAAATTTTCCAATCATAAAAAGGTTCTGTTCTATATAGTCTACACGTGAATTTTTGGTGGGCCTTGTATTCTGACAGGCTTGATGGGCTGGATTGACTTCCAATTAGTATATCATTCACTACATATGGTCCCGATTTGGTTACAACTTATTGGCCCAAGACCGACAACATCGGATCTTTCCCCCAACCCCTTCCTTCATCCTCCGCGCTGTCCTCTCACCTTCAAAGGTCACTAGCATTTACTTTGTTTTTTTAGAGAAAATCGTGAAAATACTGTAAAACTAAATTTGCATGTTATCAATCAAGCTCAACTGGTAAGAGTACCGTCCTCATAAAGCTAAGAGTCTCATCATCTCCATAAATCCATTAAACGTATCAATTAATCCAGGAGAGGTCTATCCTTTCAAAAATTTTAAAGAAAAATTAAATATTTTATTTTAAAAGAATTTTATCCTTTAAAAAAAATCGTAATATTATCCTTTAACTTATATTTTTCATATAATTTGTTCCTTCTCTCCCCAATTCAAGCATCTAATTTTGTTTCATTGAGCAACAATTGTGAAAAAGCTAGAGAGAGAATTGGAAGCGACTTATGATGTATTTGTAAGAAGGACACATATTTAATAAAAAAAAAATTATATCGATCATAAATTTATATATTATATATTAAAAATTATATTATATAATTTTTATTATATAAAATATAATTTTTTAATATATTTATTCCACGAGTCCGTGCCCGAATTTCCGCCGATGGAGACCCATTCGAAGAAGATTGATGAAGCCAACGTCCTCCAGCTAAAGCTAGTGCTGGGTGAGTGTGGATCAGTTGCAAGGTGAGGAGCCCACTCGCCGACCTAATATCCCAATATTTTTGCACATGCCAAATGCTCCGTCGGCTCTTAGCTGTTCTGCTTCGCACCCATTACCGATAATAATCAGCAGGCCAATGATACCAAAAAGAATAATGCTGTGAAAAGGAAAGGAAAGATAGAAGCATATTCATATACACGAAGAAAGAGCACAAACAAGCCCAATGAATTGTCGTGATTTGGAATGATATTTATATTCCTATCCCTTAATTCCTCCCTTAATCCCGTGATTGTTATATTTGAGGAAGAATTTTTCATTCTTATCCCAAATAAAAAATTCACTTTAATTTAAATATATTATTATTTTATATAATTTTTATTTTTCGATAACTATCACCTATTCACAACTCATCCTGCGCTCTCTCTCTTTAGATCTACGTAACCCAATATATTTAATTATTTTATATAAAACCCATCTCAAATCAATCCCTTCAAACTTACACCCAATGAAGTTTGGACTGTACTACTCCTTTGTCTATTTTTAAAATGTTATATTTTGAATCCCGCCGCAGACATTGCTGGACATTGCTAAGAGATTTTACATAGCGGCCTTCTAGGCCCGTGGGAACTAGTCCGGAATCCACGCTAATAAAAAATATATATTATATTTTGTAGTATAATATTCTCTCTGTCTGATTATTTTATTTTAAATCATAATATTTTTTTCTATTTTAGATTGCAATATTTTTTGTCTGGATGTAAGATGTACTTGTCTTTGTTTTTTTAATGAATTTTAATATGTACTTATCAAGTAATTAGGCGATAGCTAATGGAGTATTTTGAGAAGTATCTTTACCAAGTGATATGTTTTTGGCTAAATCTAGTTATCGAGTACTTTTTCAGTAATAAGGTAATAACTAATGTAGAAGTAAGATTCTAAAAATCGGATCGAACCGATAAATCAACATGTTTAATTAAGAGTATTCATTATTTGATTTAAATTGAAAAATCAAATTGAATTGGTCTCAATTTCTATTTTCGATTCGATTTTAATAAAATTCGGTTCGATTTGGATCGGATTAGTTTTAGAATTTATATAAAAAAATCAGTTCAATTTTCTAAAATAAAAAATCGAATTATATTTTTAAAATTTAAAATATATAATTAATATTAAAATATTATTAATTAATTAATTAATTATTTTTATAAATTATGATTTTTTTAAAAAAATTTATTTGATTTCAATTATTTCGGTTCAGTTCTGTTTGATTTTGTCCAAAATAATGCCATTTGTAATTAAGTTTAAGATTTTTATCTTTACATTTTGCATCCGTGATAATAACTTTACATTAAAATGTTTGGCCAAAATCTTTAAAATGTTTAGACTTTAATTTATATTAAATTTTATATTATATTTAAATTGTAATTTATATTAAACTTTATTTGTTTGGGCTTAAATTTATATTAGATTAATGGATTTACTAAAGGAGGCATTCAAATTCGATTTAAAATCGAATCGAATCAATTCATTCGGTTTTCTTTAAATGTTCAGTTCAGTTTTGGAAAAAAAAAAAATCGAATTTCAAAATCGAAAACCAAATGAACACCCCTAGATTCAATGGTTCACAGGTCCAATCGGATTGAACCGTATTCGAACCGAAATGTAATTAAATATTTTTAATATTATTTATACATAAAATATTATTTATTATTATATATATCAAAAGGCAAAAATAAATAAATAATATAAAAGATATCTCTTAAAACTAATAGATTTCAAATAAAAGTAACTTAGTTATTTGTCAAAAAGTTCTAAAACATAAGAATAAATTTATTTTTTAAAAAATCAAATTAATCGATTTGACCGGTCCTATCAATTTTGACTGATTCTTGACTGATTCCATTACTGCTGACTTATAACATATAGTCAGACCAGATCAGTGATCGATTTTTTATCCGATCGATTAAACCATACCCAGTCCGACTTTCAGAACCATGGGTAGAAGCATCTGTACCAAATGATATGTCAATGATTAGATTTGTTCCTAATTAGATTTACATCCTCTCTCCTTGATGAATCCAATCTTTGTTTCTTTTTCTTCTACTAATACATGAGGGGATCGGAAGAGTAAATTGATAAGTTTAGTGTTAACATTTTATTAATATTTCCAAAGCCCTATTTTATTCAATTTTTAGATCAAATCTATCGCTTAATAAAGAATAATATTTAGTATTTAATTGATATTTCAAAAGTCCCATCTTATTAATATTTTGACAGATTGCACGAGTCGATTTTGAATGTTCTCTCTTAAAAAAAAAAAAAGCAATGATTATTTAGGAGTAAAAGTTTTTTTTTTTTGAAAAATTAAACATCTACTAGAATTTATGTAATTTGTTTTTATTAATTGCTAGAGTTTATTTATTGTAATTTTCAGGTCTAATACTAAAAGTACAATAAAAAAAATTAACTAAAAAATAATGATAGTATTGTATAATTTTTTAAAAAATTATATATGAGATTTTGGTGGCGCTGTGATTGGTCCGAGCTAGATTTTGCCTAACATTGCCCATTTTTTTCCAAGAAAAACCAACCATTTTTAAATCAGGCGGAGCCCATCTGTCTTTGGGCTGCACAAGTGAGCTTGGGCTAATTTACAATCCTTTGTCCAATACATTTTGTAATATTGGAATTTGGCCCTCTTAGTTGGTGGATTAATAATCAAATGTTTTGGGTGTATTTAGCATCTATTTAATACTCCACTACCGTTGATTTTATCTATTCATTTTAATCGATTCATAAATTTTAAAAAAAATAAAAAATTTTAATTAATTAATTAATATTTTTTATTTTACCCTCAAAGAATCTCTCTCTTTATTAAAGAGTAATTAAATCCTAAAACTTTATGTGTTATAAGCATATTTAATTTATTTTTATTTCTTATTACAAGTGTACAATACTCATTGTATTAAAGAGGGGTATTTATAAAAAATAATAATTAATATCGTCTTTATTTACTAATAAGATAATAAATTGGAACAAAATTTTTAGTTAAAATGGATAGATAAAAAAGGAACTGAGCGAGTAATATTTAGTTTGAATTGAATAAAAAATTAAAAAAATATGTAGAGTCAATGAAGGTTAAAAAATAAAATATTATGTGTTGTAAATAAATTAAAAAAATTTAAAAAATAAGAATTATTTAGATCAGATTTTTTTTTTCTTTAATTGAATTGAACTTTTAGATTGGATTTAGTTTCAATTCAAATACCCAGTTAACTTGTAAGTACTCGTGGAAACTTGGATTAGAATCTAACAAAAACTCGAATTTGTCCATCAAAAATGAACTTGGATTACTAAAATCAGTTTGATGAATTTAAATAAACATCCATCCTATCTAACAAGTCTATTTAAAAAAGTCAAGTCAAGTCAAACTAATTTCAAAATAGTAAACTCAAGAACTAACCTACCCCCCCCTCCCCCAACAACACACACACAAAATGGTGGTTCAATTCTAATCAATTTTGAAGACATACTATAAGAAAATCAAATCCATTACTGTATATAATTAGCTTTTACAGCTTATATAAATTAGGATTTAATTCCTTCCTTTTTTTATTTTGGTATGATTAGTTCTTAATTTTTTAAAAAAATTTATAGGTCCTCTATCTTTTTTAGATTGGCATATTAGATCTTTTTGAGTCCCGGCACAATTTCGATGGATCAAGTTAACTCCAATTTTGATCCATTAAGAAAGGACAAATTTAGTATTTTACTATATACCTTCAATATTTAATAAAAGTAAATTAGTGACTTTAATCCTTGAACTTTTTTATTTTGGCATGGTTGGTCCTTATTCTTTTTTTTTTAACTTTATAAGTTCTCTATCTTTTTTATTTTGGCATAATTAGTCCCTATTCTTTTTTCTTTAAACTTTATAGGTCCTCTATATTTTTTAATTTGATATGTTTGGTCCTTTCGACCTAATTCCAGCAAATTAGCCCTAAATTATCCATATTCTTTTTTTTTAAATATAACTTTATAGGTCTTCTATTTTTTTTAGTTTGACACATTATGTCCTTTTTTACCTAATTTCAGCAGGTCAATCCTAAATCAACCCGTCTACTTCAATTTTGACCTATTGAAAATGACAAATTTAATATTCACTGTACATCTTCAATCATTTTTTGTACTAGAATTTTGTAGATATAGAACTAAAACAATTGCCCTTTGAAATCCATCTTCAAAAACTGCCAAGAAGGATAGATTTTTGCAATATCATACCATGAATAACAGACTGATTTTTCATTGGATTTTCAATTAAATATTAAAAGTGTACAATAAAATACTAAAATTGTCATTTCTTAATGGGTTAAAATAAGAGTTGACGGTTGATTTAAGGTTGACCTACTGAAATTAAGTTAGAATGACCTAATGTGCCAAATTAAAAAATAATAATAAAGAACGTATAAGTTAAAAAAAAAAAAAGAATAAGAACTAAACATGCTAAAATAAAAAGGTTCATAGACTACACTCATCAATTTACCTTACTTGAATGTGGGATATGATATTGAGATTTTTATTTAGAGAAAGGTAGCATTGACATGCTGTGTGATTTGGTCAGGATAGAACGATGATTAATTTAGATTTTACCTTTGTAGATTCTTTTGATTATTTAATTTGGCTATTATTTGTAATACGATTTATACATTTGTGATTGTAAATTTGAAATTGTTTTAGATTTATATATATACCAAATTCTAATATAAAAAATAATTAAAAGTGTAGAGTAAAATATCAAATTTGTCATTTTTTAATGGGTCAAAATTAGAGTTAACGGGTTGATTTAGGGTTAACCCTGGAATTAGGTCGAAAGGACTTAATGTGCCAAATTAAAAAAGATAGAGGACCTATAAAGTTAAAAAAAAAAAAAGAATTGGGACCAACCATACCAAAAATAAAAAAGTTCAAGAACTAAACTCACTAATTTATTTTTATTAAATATTGAAGGTATATAGTAAAATACTAAATTTGCCCTTTCTTAATAGGTCAAAATTGGAGTTAGCTGGTTGACTCACCGAAATTGAGTCGAAAGAACCTAATGTCAATCTAAAAAAGAAAGAGGACCTATAAAGTTAAAAAAAAAAAAATAAGGACCAACCATACCAAAATAAAAAAGTTTAGGGACTAAACTCACCAATTTGTTTATAAATTATCCAAAATCAAATCCATAATTTTCTTCTCTTTTTGTTATGTTCAATACATACTATAAGGAAAATAAATTAAACTATATTGTTTAAAAGAATTGAAATAGGAATCAGAATGATTGATTAAAATAATCAAAATTGATTTTGATTGATTTATCGATTTTGATTGATTTATCGACATGTTTGATTATTGATTGTATAGTTTAAAGGAAGGGTAAAGTAATTGTGTTGAAATCCAACAATGTCATTGCTAAAAGGAAGCAAAGGTAGTCAATAACTAGTCTTGATCAGTGGAAGTGGAAGAAGTTGGAGTTGATTTCAGATTTATATGAGTTGCACCTGGAACATAAATCAGTTGGTAAGGTTTGAGGTGACATATTTGTGATGGGTTGGCTAGATCGTGAATTCGAATCTCTCTGGAGTTGAATTCGTGAGTCATCTCCCTCAGATACTTATTGTTATTGCACATTCCGATTTACATCCCGTCCAGACGTGGGGCCTCGTCGCTCGGGGTGGGGGAGGTTCACCTTCGGGACTCCCTCCTTAATCCAAGATTTATATGAGCTCATGTAGACTTGGAGTCAATCCAATCATGTTTTTTTTTATTTAAAACATTGTAATAAAACATTGTAAACAAGATAATTAAAAATAATCTTTATAACTTATAAAGTCAAATCAATGGCACCATTTTATTTTGGGTCTACCGCAATAACATCCCCTAGTTGAGAAAGGAAAAGGAATCCGGGACGGAACCCAAGGATGAGTGAAGCTCGGGTTGCTAGGACACATGTGTGGGTAAAGTGTATGGATTATGTAGTTGGTAATTTTTCATATTATATATACAAAATATAAAATCTAAATAGTGACAATTAATGAGAATAAAAAAGAATTTGAAGAATAAAATAAGATATAAAAAATTATATAATTTAATTTATTTAACTAAAATTTTTATTTACTCTGAAACTGTTTCATAAAATAGTCTATTAATAGTAATTACTCTCGTCCACTCGTCTAAACTTATACTCACATACTTGTAATACCAAAACAAATGCTAGCTTGTGACTCTGCCTAATACAAATACAAACTAAGACACCTTAAAAAACAAATAACTCCATTTATATATAAATATCAAGCTATTATATTCTTAATTCGCATAGAATATAGTAAGTGTAACTCTCTAATTATAATATACACAATATAATGATAAATTTCTAATTCTAAATATAATAAGAATACCTCTTTAATCAAACTACTTTACCGTAATTTAATTATATAGGAATGCAAAACAATTATAATATACATATAATCATAGTAACTTCCTAATGCATAATACTTTTTAATTAAACTATCTTATCCTAATTTAATTATATAGAAATGCAAAATAATTCTAATATACATATAACAATAGTAACTTTTTAATTCTAAATATAATAAAAATAGCTTTTTAATCAAACTATATTATCCTAATCTGATTTGAAACACAAGAGAAATAACAAAATCTTTATGGACAAATAGACATCTACAAATCTAGTTACAAATAAATTCTAAATGGATTATAGTCTAGGGCATTATCAAATTCAAATTTGATTAAGGATGCAAGACCACCAACATATGGAAAAGTATACATCCACAAATCTATTTACAAATAAATTCTAAATGGATTGGACTCTAGCTAATTAGCAGTATATATAGGTTTGCTGCCATTACTTGCAGTTAAAGAGATTACACTACAAGAAATCTGACAATTTGCCATGGACAAATCCACGAATTTGCGACGGAAATGGTCTGTGGTAAAAAACATTCATTGCTAATAAGTTTTTGCGAGGGAAATATTTTTCCGTGGTAATTTGTCACGGATTGGTTAAGTTGGTATCATCTTTAGGGGGAGAAATATTGCGAGGGAACCGTGGCAAATCCGTGACAATCTGCCACGGATTTGCCATGGAAACAATATGGAACATATGTTGTCCATGGCAGATTGCCACGGACTTTTTACAAGCAGGTACCTTTCGTGGCAAATCCATGGCAATCTACCACGGATTTGTCATGGAAACAATATGTAATATAGTTTGTCCGTGACAGATTGCCACGGATTTTCCACAAAAGTCCGTGGCAAATCCGTGGCAATCTGCCACGGACTGTTCTCAATCAGGTACATCCGTGGCAATTCTGTGGCAAATTGTCACGAATTTGCCACGAAAGTTTCACAAGTACCGTTCGTTTCAAAAATATTGAATATAAGCTTTCCGTGGCAAATCCGTGACAAATTGTCACGGATTTACCACAAACGTTCTCTCTAGCAGGTATGTCCATGGCAAATCTGTGACAAATTGCCACGGATTTGCCACAAAATCAATAGGGAAAATAATTTTTCGGGCACGGAATTAAAAATCTGTGGCAAACTATTCTCTATAATTTTAGTTTTTAAAACCTGTTACAGATTCAAATTCACAATTTCATAGCAATCAGTATGCATAACACATATGCACAATCCCTGTCACACTCCCTGCCTACAAAGTTTCCAATCACATTCCACAGACATATACACAACAAACAAACTATAGCTTTTATAATCCATAATCCATACACACATATGCACTATACACACCCTACAACGTTGCAGGAATATCATACTCCCTGCACACATACACAACACATCGCCTACCACGTCCCAAATCATATTCCCAGTACACAATGCACAACTGTAAAATACATTATTTTAGTGAACCATAAAATTCCATAATTTGTTTAGAGTTCAAATATACAAATAATCATATATCATCAAATGATAGTGATAATACTAAATCCATAATCAAAGCGATCCAAACTTAACAGTCACATGAAAATAAAACTAATCTAACTATCATCAGTTGCTGAAGGGACAGAGTTATTCTCATCAGAATCATCAGAGTGAGAAGAGGGAATGGAGGGTACTTGTAAGTTAAGATGCTGCATCACCGTGCGATTCATCTCAATCAATGCAGACATCTTCTTATATTTTTTCTCCCAAGTCCGTTTCATCCTTTTCCTCTCTTTCTCTATCTTTTTGTCCGTCTTGTCCAACTGGTCCTGAAGTTACTGTTGAAGCTGCTGCTGAAGGGTCTACTCAAGCTCACCATGGAGCTTTTCTATATCCACTGATGATCCTGATGATGAGGCCCCAGTCTAACGGTACTGAAGTCAGAATCGTGAGGCCTCAAATCCCATGCCATAGACCCTGCCCTTTTTCAATCCGCCTGCAGCCGACAAAAACATAGCTTTCTCATTTGGCACAGAACTTGGAGTGGATGCTAAATCAATAGACTCTATGGCAGAGTACTGTGACTTCATCGTTTGGACATCTTCCTGAATAATTGAAGGTGAAAATATAAACAAAAATTAAAGTGTTATACAATATTTAAAAAATGAAATTAATATGAGACATACAATGATTTTGCGGGATCTCTGATCTACAAATTCGCCCATATTGGGACCATCTTGAAATTGGTGTGATTTTTCAAATAATGCAAGATAGTCAAAGTCATCCATTTGCTTCGCACGCTGTAAGAAGTATTAAGGTGATAATTAAGTATAGAATTTGATTAAACATGTATAAATTTAATAGCAATTATTAAAATGAACATTTAACTATAGATCATAAAATAGAAAATACCGCTCTCATCTTATGTTCCGTGAAGCTGATAGAACCTCCAGTGTGTTTGGCAGAGCTAGCCCTTCTATTTTCTTTGGCCACATTTGATTTTTTTTGCCAATCCTCAGACTGTTAGTGTCTGCACAATTGGTCATGTATGTCTTGTGACATCCAAGCAGGCTTCTTCTTGTGTACATTCTTGATCTTTGCAAGAGTATCAGTCATTCTTACTCGACACCTGTCCTTCCACGCTGAACGTATCCGTGACAAATTATCCGGGTGCCATGTCCATTGTTTCTACAATAATGAACATGTTAGTATAGTGTAAAATGATAAATCATTCTGAGATGAAGGTAGATAATAGGTATTTAGACTGATAGTAAAATGTGAACATGCAGCAAAAAAAAGTTATAGACAAATACTTACAGCAAACTCCCCAAACCAAATATCCCTAACATCAGCAGGGACATCGCTGAATCGACGCCAATATCCCATAAATCGCTGCTTCATTATTGTGGTGATAGTTTTTGCACACTCAAATTGACATGTGAAACTACAATAATTAGACAAATGTTAATAACCTAAGCAATTAAGGCTAGATTTGAATGAAAAATAATTAAGGAAAAAAAAATCACAAAATGAGTCGAGCAACCTAGATAGCAACATAGAACATGGAATTCAAGTAAAATATAAGAACAACATTATGTGCAACTTACGTATCACCATAGGGCTCGATTGTGTTATTATCCACGTGCTGTGATGTAACACTAGTTACTGAAGGGTGTATTGATGGACTGGGCGACTCAACACCCTGCTGATGCTGCCCGAGATTAGTAGGCTCAGTAGATGGACATGAAGTAGATCGTATACCTCCAATCACAAGAGGACGAGAAGTCTCTGGTGTATGTGAGGAAAGCCCCAGCTGCTCACCCGCTCTATTGTTGTCCAATGGTATTTGACTAGGAGTAGAAATGGATGTCAGCTAGTGAGTAGAAGGAGTGGAAATTGGAGTGCTAACTCTTGGGGCATGAGATGAAGGTTACCCCACCTCTGGAGCAGATATAAACGAACCAAGGCTCGAGCGCTTCTTTCCTCCCCCTTTAGCCATATCTGTCTATTTGTATAGAGTCATTGATCAAGTTAATTTTGAAATAATAACAATAAGTCATATGACAATAATCACGTGCTTTCAATACTTAATTAATAGAAGAGAAGATGAAGATGACAGCAAAAAAAAGAAATACAAAGAAGAAGAAGTATGAAATATTTATAAGAATATAGCTTGTAAAATAAAAAAAACTTTAAAAAATTCAATATTTTGTTCCATATGTAAAGCTAAAAAATCCACCTTTTATGGATAACAAAGGATTAAAAGAAAAAAGAAAGGTAGAAGTGAATAGGACATTGATAAGTTAGGCACTTTTTAGGTAACATGTGTAAGGCACTTTCTTACAAGTAAAACTAATGAAATTGCTAACCTCTTTTGATGTTACAAACAATCGTTATTCTGAGTCATCGTCAGACACATACTTTTCGCCAATGTCGTCATCTTCATCATCCGTTTCCCAATCAGTCTCTCTTTCATCCTCTTCATGACTTGAGTAATTCTCTGACGTTGTAATAAACTCTACTTCAGTAGCTACCGCTTCTGTTTCACCAGATTCGTGAGCCAGGGGACCAATGTCATCTCTTATACATATGGTTATTGCTTCAACTTCGTTCACATCTTCTTGGTAGGCTTTATCAACCAACGGTGCATCAATTACATGTTGTGCTTTCGTTTTGCATACGACTAGCCAATCACACTTTGGTCTTTTGCTACTCGGATATGAAGTAAAGTATACTTGCATAGCTTGATTGGCCAACACAAATGGATCAAATCCAGTATATCTCCTTTTGTGATTAACGTCAACAAGCTTATATTGAGAATGCACTCTTGTACCTCGATTGGGTGTGGTATCAAACCAATCACATTTAAAAAGCACGACCTTTTGGATTGGACTGCCAACAAATTCAACTTTGATTATTTCTTTCAAAATTCCATAATAATCATTCCCAGACATCCCATCTCCACCACCTTTAACACATACACCGCTATTCACTGTCTTCTTTCCGTCTTCATGGCTATATGTGTGGAATCTAAACCTATTTATAAAGTAACCATTAAATGACTTTACTTGTGCTGAGGATTCCCAAGATAAATTCTTCAAGCACATGTTATCTTCTCTGTTACTTGGATCATGAATCTACTTAAATGAAAAAAATTAAGCACATGAGTGGCAGTGTTATACCAAATATTCAAACACATTGTATACATAGCCAAACTTACATAAGCCCTGAACCGTGAACTAAATTCATTCTGGAATCTTATTTCAACTTCATGGTCCATTAAAATTGGTGCCAAAGACCTCGCATGCTGCTTAAATTTGTTGAATCAATCATCACAAGTATTATATCATATTGATAAGTTTTTTAGTAGCTCATTTATGATCAAAATTGTGTTTATATATATGTATGTATATATTTTTATATTTATACTCTTTACCTAATATATGGCTGCACCTCCTTACAATTAAGTAAGATGTAATTGCAAGCTGCTCTCAATTCTTCTGTCGTCAAATATCATGTTTTTGACTTTCTAATTGGCCTTCCAGAGTTGGCACAAATTGATAAGAGTTGTTCATGAACTAGAACTTCATTGTCATCCACATCATTATGGGCTCGAGTAGTATGTCTTGTTTGCAAGTGAGGCTCAAAGTAATAGGAGAAAAATGTAGATGCTTCTTCAACTAAATACGCATTACAAATTGAACCTTCAACTCTAGATTTATTTTTTACTTTAATCTTCAAATGATGCAGGTATCTAAATAGAAAAACAATCATGAAGTAAAAAACTTATATTTGTATATGGGGTTGAAATTTGATATACCTAAGTTATTTTTGCATTAACTTACCTTTTAAATGGATACATCAATCTATATGGAACAGGGCCACCAACTTTAGTTTTATAAGGTAAATGCACAATTAGATGTTCCATTATATCAAAAAAACTCCGGTGGAAATATTTTCTCCAGCTTGCACACTAGCAGTGCTACATCATTTTTCAGTTTGCACATATGTGTTACTGACAACTTAGGAGCACACAAATCCCTATAGAAAAGACTTAACTCAGTCAAAACGCTTCATATATTTGTTGGAAGCAATTCCCTTAGTGCTATGGGAAGTAATCTCTTCATAAACACGTGACAGTCATGACTCTTCATGCCGGACATCTTCAAGTTTTTCAAATCAACACATCGGAAAATATTTGATGCATAACCATCAAGAAGCCTCAATTCTTTAACCCACTCAAGTAAAAGTCTCTTTTGTTCTTTGGTTAAAGTATAACATGCTTTTGGCATAAACACTTTCCCATTCCCTTCTCGGTATACACAAAGTTCTGGGCGGTTATAATACCTGACCAAATCACGGCGCACCTTTACGTTATCTTTGGTATTTCCTTTAACATCCATGACAGTGTTTAACACATTATCAAATACATTCTTCTCATTATGTATCATATCTAAGTTGTGACAAATGAGATTTGTGAGCCAATAAGGCAAATCCCAAAATATACTCTGTTTTGCCCAATTGTGGAATTCACCCCTACTATCACTCTTCTCAAGCTCCGTTGCAGTCTCGATTATCTTTGGAAGAGTACAAACTCGGTCCTACATTTGATCACCGGAATTACGTAATGGAGTTAGTGATTTTTCCTCACCTTTATCTCTTCTGAAAGACTTGGTGTCCCTCCTAAAAGGGTGGTCCATTGGCAAAAATTGTCGATGACAATCAAACAAACATTGTTTCCCACGATTTTGTAGTTGAAACGACTTTGTTTGCTCCATGCAATACAGGCAAGCAAGTTTCCCTACTATTCCACCCACTCAATATGCCATATGCAGGAAAGTCACTGATGGTCCACTGAAGGGCTACCCGCAAAAGAAAGTTTTGTTTCATTGAAAAATCATAAGTCTGGACACCATCAAACCATAGCTACTTCAATTCATCCACCAACGACTGCAAATGCTTACGATTCTTTAGCCTTAGTATAATGATTGTCAAAAACATCACCGAATTCTTCATATACATCCATGGAGGTAGGTTGTACAGAGTGATAATAACAGGTCACGATGAGTATTGCTTCCCCGATATTCCAAATTGTGCAAAACCATCTATGCACAGTCCCAATCTAACATTCCTCACCTCGTTTGCAAATTCAGAATAAGTCTGATTAAAATGTTGCCAAGCTTCACCATCTCTAGGATGATTCATTACACCTTGCTTAGTAGGGCTCTCTGCGCACCATGTCATGTGTTCTGCAGTTGTTTTGGATGCATAAAGTCTTTGCAACCGCGGTGTAATAAGAAAATAATACATTCGCTTAAAGGAGATTTCCTTCTGCTGCTTATTTTTTCCCACCTTCTTCCTCTTCATGTAGCAAGGATGATTGCAAAACTTGCATTCTCTCCTATAAACATCGTCTCTCCAATAAAGCATACAACCATTAGTGCAAACATCAATCATCTCAACCGGTAACCCAAGTTCGGTAACTAACTTCTTTGTTTGGTAGAAGTCACAGGGCATCTTGTTCCCTTGAGGCAAAACCTCCTTCATCAATGCTACCACTTGATTGAAGCATTTCTCTGACATATTATTTTTTTATTTAATATTCAATAATCTCGATACTACAGACATGAGTGAGTAGCTCGTGCATCCTTCCCATATGGGTGTATCGTAGGCCTCAACATATCATAAAATTTCTGAGCATTAGAATTAGGAAGTTCTTCAGTAGTGTGGGAGGATGGATCTGGGGCAAAATTTGGTCCTGCTACATCAATGATCATTTCTCGATATCGATTGGTTGATCTTGAAACATCTCCATCCACAGTTGCATCGAACGCGTATGGCAGATTTTGAAATTCTTCGCCGTGACATGTCCAATTGTAATAATTTTTTGTAAAACCCTTTCTATACAAGTGCAATTTGATTTCCTCCGCAGTATGATGACATAAATTTTTGCACTTTACGCAAGGACATCTAACTTCATTAGGATTAGTAGATGTTGTTACTCTTGATAAAGCATATTGAAGAAACTGATCGACTCCCCTGACAAATTCGATTGTAATTATTTTAACACCAGTCACATACCGATTATACATCCAACTCCTATCCTCCATCAAATTTTCTAGAAAAGCAATTGGTAAAACAAAAATGTTTAGAGGGTTTTGGGAATATATTAGATAGAAGCAATCGAACATGGTTGCAAATTGCTTCACCAAGGAATATCATTCAACAATCATATTCAGTAAGGATGGGTAGAAGCTAAAGATAAAGCATGAACCACTTATTTCCTATAGTTCCATTATGATGAAGCAAAATACAATTTCTTGGAGAATGTTTTTGCACCATAATAGGTCTTTTGGTGTTGAAATAATTTCTTCGTAGAGTTGAATAATCTTTAGTCATTTTGTGTTGCTTAGTTGAGAGTTAGAGGATTCCACTTAGGATATCTTCCGCCGTTAACTAGCATGCTGAACTGCCATAGTGGACTGACTTTGTGTTATTTAATAAGGTCTCATTCTACAACCCATGCATGCAAGACATTTGAGTACATATGGACACTAATAGAAATCAAAAAGTCTATAAAAAGACATGCTCATATCAAAACATAATACCAAAATATTATGAATAGAAACAAACTCATTCAATATTATGAAAAAAGTGCCATTCCTATCAAAAGTACACACAAGAAAAATGATAAACTCTAACCACTGTTAGGATTGGGAGGAATGAAATCAGCCTACAATCACAGTCTGCCAATATCTGAGAATAGAAGAATTGATATCATAAATACAAGTTCAACTGGTTTCACGTATTTCATTTGGAATAGACAAAATGAAGTTATCTAATGCATGCAAATTGCATTGATATAAATTTTCAGCAGTCTAATTTAAGCAAGAAGTAATAGCAGCAGTTAATCTGGATAAATTAAACAAGAAAAAATGCTTAATGATGGCAATCTTCATGTAACTATTGGAAATCTCATGCAATAAAGTTATCATCTTTTGCCTATGGCTATGTAAGTTGTTAAAATATTTTTTCTACTATAATGGAGTAGGAGACCACAAGATCCATATCATAAATTTTAAGTTTTAATAGTTATTACAGCTTAATTATGTTCTCATTAAGAGTCACTTCCAGGGTTTATTCCTTGATCAGATGATTTTTTTTTTTTGTCTTAGGAAACATTCTAAATACTGTCAAAAATCTGAACTGAAGATCTAAATACCATTTTAACTTTGTGAAGAGTTGGAAGAAAATAATGGAAAAATGCAGGGAAAATACAGAGAAAACCAGAGAAAGAGAACATAGAAAAACAGAAAATTCCAGCTGTACAAGTTGGCTTTTGTTGGTCTTGACTATGTTAGCCTTTGTCCACCAGCATATAGAAGTAGAAGGTCTAAATGAAAACTGAACTATTCTCACAGTGCAACTTCCTTTTGTGCTTGTCAGAGGCCAGTCCAAACTCTTTTGTGGTGGTCAGAAACGCATAGCTTGATTGGCAGGTGCTTTGCCCTCTAGCACAGCATGAAGAAAATGCATTGGACTCTAGTCAGGATAAGAGGATAGGTGAATGAAGAGAAATACTAAAGCATCTAAGTATTAGAGTGTGGCATTCATATTGAAATTGACATTCTAGAGAAATTATTAACGCCTTGATTAGATTAGAATTTACCAAGTTGAGAAGAAATCTGCACGGTTTGCATGGCAAGCATAATCCGTAGAGTTGAAAATTAAAAAAATTCCACAAGATCATTGCAAATCCAACTATAACATATATAGCAGGTAGCCACTTCCCCTTTTCTTCATACTATAACCTTTACAGCTAGAAAGAAAAAAAACAAATTCCAGCATTTTACGCATTTATTAATCCATCTTTACAGTTGGAAAGAAAAAAAATTAAAAAAAGGCCCGAACATAACCTCCTTAGTTCAGTTCATTTATCATCTAAGCATCACAAAACCTCCTTAGTTCTAGTAATGAAGAAAGCATAATAGCGCACATAGAAGACAACGAAAACAGCAGCCACACACAACATATATTAAATCCTCCATTTTTAACAATCATGTTCCATTTTCTTCATTTTTCCTTCTCCATTATTTCCTTCCTACTTTTAATATATTCTTTCTTTTTCCATCCACCAACTTTCTTGGAGAATGTGTAAGGCAACCTTTTTGTAGCAGCCAATGGTAACTCTCAAGCTCCACATTGTTGTTAACTAAAAAGAAATTGGTTTCTACCAATATATCACTATGATTTCCTCCATGACAAAGCATAATTCTTCATGTTCAATGAGCATTCTGTTCACTTTAATATCTTCCAAAGTAAAATAACCATGAATATATCAGAACAAGTGTTAAGATTTTCTTGGAGAATAACACTTTTGCATATTGGAGTTCACGTAAGCACATTAAAGTAAATATTCTTCCCCTTTTTCAACCTATAACCTTTACAGCTAAAAAGAAAAAAAAACAAATTCCAGCATTTTACACATTTATTAATCCACCTTTACAGCTGGAAAGAAAAAAAATTAAAAAAAGGCCCGAACAGAAAATTTGCACAGTTTATTTTGCAAAGTCATTGCATTTCCAGTGAGTAAAACAACCATATTTATGCTCAATATTTCTTACTTCTTTTCCATGCTTTCTTCAACATAACCTACCACTTCTAAGCCTTCTAATATCCCATTTAGTATCTTAAAAACATGATTTCAGATAGCTTTCAAGCTCAACACTTCTCCATTTATCCATTGATGCTAATGCAAACAATACATGAATGCATTATCTATAATAAATTCCTATATTTTTCACTTCATGACAAGTCTTAGTATTTTTAATATAACTTTCTACATGTCCAAATGTCTTCAAATTTGTGCCAAAATACTCTTTAGACCTTCAGTTACAAAATCACAAGTTCACTATAATTAGATCTCAAACTGTTACAGAACCATTGCAATCAAAGCCTTACTATGTTTTTAGAAAATCAAACATTTTTTCCTACAAAATAGAATATCCATTTATTCTCTTTTCATTTGAACAGTTAATCATCACTTAATTCACTTCATTTATCATCTAAGCATTACAAAACCTCCTTAGTTCTAATAATGAAGAAAGCATAATAGCGCACATAGACGACAACGAAAATAGCAGCCACACACAACATATATTAAATCCTCCATTTTTAACAATCATGTTCCATTTTCTTCATTTTGCCTTCTCCATTATTTCCTTCCTACTTTTAATATATTCTTTTTTTTTCTTTCTATTAACTTTTTTGGAGAATGTGTAAGGCAACCTTTTTGTAGCAACCAATGGTAACTCTCAAGCTTCACATTGTTGTTAACTAAAAAGAAATTGGTTTCTACCAATATATCACTCTGATTTCCCCTATGACAAAGCATAATTCTTCATGTTCAATGGGCATTCTGTTCACTTCAATATTTTCCAAAGTAAAATAACCATGAATATATCAGAACAAGTGTCAAGATTTTCTTGGAGAATAACACTTTTGCATATTGGAGTTCACGTAAGCATATTAAAGTAAATATTCTTCCCCTTTTTCAACCTATAACCTTTACAACTGGAAAGAAAAAAAAAATAAATTCCAACATTTTACGCATTTATTAATCCACCTTTACAGCTGGAAAGAAAAAAAATTAAAAAAAGGCCCGAACAGAAAATTTGCTGATGCAAATACCAGTTGTTCAAGGTTTGTCTTCAGTGTTTTGTAGAAAACAAAATTCCAGTAGCAAAGAACACAAAAAATAAAAGCTTACGGCAACATTCAAAAGAATATATTGTCCTTGTGTTCTTTTGAACTACATCTACAATATGTTATAGTCTACAAGTCAATTAGAGGTATATAGAACTAAATACAACATAAAAGAATTGCTGGATATGCGATCACACCAAATCACACCAGCTTAGACCTTCTTTTACACCAATTATGAATCCTCACAGGAGGATGTCTACCATTATCAGTCAAAGAAGAAATAGAGAAGATAGAATATTTTGAAGTGAAATATGAACCTATTGTGTCTTCCAGTAACAAAGGCCATCAAGCAACTTGTGTTCATATTTATGAATAGGAGCAAAAAATCATAATGTGATCTATTTTTTCAACAAGTTCATTTGTTTCCATGATCTTTGTTGCTGCCATATTATGCTCTTTAGTTGTTTTCTCAAATTTAAAAAGTAACATCTCCTTCTTCACATTATCAATAATCTAAACATTCTCAACTTCCTCTTCTAGAACCCTATGAATTTCATTAGGCTCCATACAAGATTGTAAAATAACCACAAGCATAGGGTCAATTGGGTTAGCAGTTTTAAAACTTCCCAAATTTTCACCATTTTCTATTTCAGATTTATCCAGTTTATTACCAATGTCTTTTCTAGCATGTATCTAGTTAAACATTTGGACCAAAAAAAGGTCCACAAACACACTGATATCTACTTAGACTTGCTGTGTCCAAGTAGATATCAAAGATCATCAAACAACTTGTCTTCATATTTATGAAGATAAGCAAAAAATATTTCCCAGTAAACATTAACAAACATGACCAAAAAAATTTCAACATTAGGGTAAAATACCTTTGACAAAGCATTCACAACTGACAAGCCTACTCCATGTAATCCTCCTGACACACTATAACCACTACTGGCACCTCCAAACTTCCCACCCGCATGCAGCACCTGCACCAAGCAAAAATTAGTTTAATATATCTTAAAGAGTATTTCCTTTCTTTTCTTTTCTTTTAATTGAATCAAGCTATATTACTTGTAAGTTATAGCCCGATACCTCTAACTACTTCTCTTGATTTCATTAAATCCAAATGAACAGAAATAATATCATTTGCTCAACAAGTTCTGCATTTTTATTTTGTGACATCCTTTGATTTTTTTTTTTTTTGGTATAACTTTTGATTCACAAGTTTAAATGACCTCAAATTTGTGCCAAACTACTCTTTAGATCTTTAGCTACAAAACTGTAAGTCACTATAGCTAGATTTACCTTCGTTACAGATTTACTGCAAGCAAAATCTTGTTGTTTTCTAGCATATATGTATTTTTCTTGCAAAATATTATCTTTTCTTATTCCACTCTTCTCTTAGTACTTAATTATCAATCCATTTACTTAATCCTTCATCATAACATTATCAAAGCAGCACGCCTTCAGCCATGGAAGAAACGAAACTATATTGTTTGTATGCAACAAAAAATTACAGTCATGAATAAAACATGTTAATGCTTTAGCTCTCTACAATTTTAACTTGTTTCTTCCGTTTCTACTCTTATTCATTTTTCTCACACAATTACAGTCATGATCAACATTTCATGACTCCTCAAAGCATCATCAAACACCATACAAATCATAGCAAATCACACCACTATTCCACTGCCACACAATTCTAGCAAAACAACATCACAATAACCACTTATTCACCAAGCATATTTTATAAATCATGCTAATTTTCATGAAAAATATACATCAAAATAATCTCCATAAGCTATAGAACATCGTTAATTCATGGAGAAAATCCTTTTACCTTGTGTAGAACAATTTCTAGGCTAGCAATGGTCCAAGATTTACTTTTTCTTCCTTTCTCTCTTTTCCTCCCGATTTCTCTCTCTATTTCTCCTTTAACAAAGCACTAAAAAATAGAGTGCAAAAACTAGCATGCTAAATAGGCAGCAATAGCATACATTAAGATATTGCATTCATTTACATCACAAATTTCAGAAATCAAACTCTCCTACCATCCTAACATATTAAGACATACCTAGGAACATATACACTAATACATAGCCATGTCCCTACATCAAAGAGGAACTCCACATTTTTCCTCACAAACATTCCTCACCAAGTGAAGGCAAACAGTTGTTACAGTCATCATCCCTTCAACACAGCAATTTTCATAGCTACAAACTAAACAACAAAATTTTCCTCACAAGTATTTAATCAAATTTCCAACTTTCCTTCTACAATTTCAGACCACACATCAATGCAAACTTCCTTAGCTCTTTTACCTATATATTGTTCACACAAAAACACATTAAATGAACTAAAAATCATACCTAGAAACTCTTCAAACAAACTGATATATATCCCACACAAATAGAATTTAAATAGAAAATTTCATCATAAAATCACAGCCTTTCTTTCTTTTTTTTAAGCTTTTCACAACAAGATTGTTATCAAAATGAAGCTCGGTAGCCCTGAACTCTTTTTACTCTAAGAGGAGTAGGTTTTACCTTAACAATGGATGAAAGACATTTGCAGCTTGCATGCAGTTGAAGAAGCTGTTTCAACAGCCTATCTCTCTCACAGTAGAAATGAAAATCTGGTGACCAAAATTTTAAGTCATTGTTCTTTATAGGGCAGATGTAATGCTATATCTCATGCACTTGGATGTTGAAAAACAAATCATCTAATTTTTTGGTTAAAAAAAATTGTATATTGAGAAAACCGAATCATGAAATTAGATGATTCTTGTTCACCCCTGAATGTAAAAATGACCATCTTTATCTTCTCCTAACTTCTCATATTTATAGCATGCTGTACTTGATTAACAACAAGTAATATTGTGAACAGAAACCTATATTACAATCCTCTTCAGCAACCTTTATTTACTAATAGAGAAAAACAGAAAAAACAGATAACAAATGAACCAAAGCCAGAATAAATAAAGACAAAGAAAAACAGAAAAATGCTTCAGTTAACCACAAATTGCCACGGAAAAGTAGATAAAGATTATGAGTTCTGAAGACTTACAGTTGCAGCAGTTAGAGCTGTATTCGAATATGAACAAACCGAACATTACATTTTCGAGCTCGAGTTCGAATATAATCAAACACTGTTCGAGTTCGTTCGTTTATTATTCGAGTTCGAGTTCGTGTTCGAGTTCGTTCGATTATTGTTTGATAATGTTTGAGTTCATTTAAGTTCGAATTCGAAAAACTCGATTAATGTTCGAGTCCGAATTGTTCGAGTTTGTTTATTTTATATTTTATATTTTAAAATTTATAAAAATAATAATTCAAATTTTAATTAAAATAATTGAATATTATAATATTAAATAAATGTTCGTTCTTTTATTAAACGAATGAACCTTATTCGAATACGAACGAGCTTGAACAAGTTTTTATTCGCGAACGTTCGGTTCGTTTACAGCTCTAGCAGCAGCTACTGGGCTTAGACGGTGAATAGTCAAATGTTGAAGCAGAAGATAGCGATGCTTGTAGCTTTATGCAAAATGGGAGTGGCAAATGGGGATCAAGGGCGGAATTCTAGCCGGGATGCCAACACTTGCAGCTTGCAGCTTTAAGTTTTAGGCTCTATTTGGGAGATTAACTGGAGAAGAGGCCAATGGTGTCGGCGAGGTCAGGATTCAAAGGGAATGAAGAGAAATTGATGCTACCAAAGGAGTCCTCAGGAGCATGGTATCATTTTTACTTCAGAGAACTGGCCAATTTGAAGGAGCAAGAACACAACTTGGACTACCGGAGGCAATGGAGTGTGAAATGGGAGCTGACTATGGTGGGCAATGGAGTGTGAAATGAGAGCGAATTGCAAAATTGGGAAGGTGATTTTTGCCTAAGTCTGGAATGGGCAAGACAGATTCTTGCAAATAATATCAAAATGACGTCATTTTAGTTTATTCTATACCAAAACGACATCGTTTGGTTTAGTCAAAACGACGTCGTTTTAGTTTATTCTGTGGCAAATCTGTGGCAGATTGCCATAGAATAATTGTGTAATTTATTGTTCCGTGGCAAATCCGTGGCAATCTGCCACGAAATTGCCACGGAAAAGGTGGGAATTTTGTGATTCCGTGGCAATCTGCGGATTTGCCACGGAACACATAACAAAAATTTAATCTTTTTTTTTATCACTACTTTGCGTAACATACTTTTTTTAGATACTATCGATGATAATATAATTCTTCAAAACAATTTTCAACGGCTTTTGTAGTTGAAATAAAAAAAATTATATACGTTTCTTTATTTTTTTTTAATTTAATAGAAATATATATTTCGATACTAAAAAATAATACATCTTATTGATATATTACATTTCAAGATTAAACACATTAGAAAATAAACAAATCAAGATACTTACAAAACACTTCGTTATTACTATTTAAAAGTTATGGAACAAAAATTATTACAAATTAATATGATAAATTAATTAGAGCAATGTAAAAAAAAAAAAAAGGCAAAATGTCCGAGGCAGATTGCCACGGAACACCAAAAAAAAAATAACCATTTTTTTTATCACTACTTTACGTAACATATTTTTCTAGAGACTCTCAATGATAATATAGTTCTTCACAATCATTTTCAATGACTTTGATAGTCAAAATAAAAAAAATTATATCGTTTATTTAAAATTTTTTAATTTGATACAAACTTATATTTCGATACTAAAAAATAATACATCTTAATTTCAAGTCTATATCAAGAATGAACGTATTAAAAAGTAAATAAATTAAAATCCTTACAAAACATTTTTGTCGTTGTTAATTAAAAGGTATGGAACAAAAATTATTAAAAACTAATATAATTAATAAATTAGAACAAAAAAGAGAAACACATTCCGTGGCAAATCCGTAGCAATCTACCACAGATTTGCCACGAAACGCATAACAAAAATTTGACCCTTTTTTTTTATCACTACTTTGCGTAACATACTTTTCTAAATACTCTCAATGATAATATAGTTTTTCACAACAATTTTCAATGATTTTTTTTAATAAAAAAATTATATCAATTAACTAAAATTTTTTAATTTAATGAAAATATATATTTCAATACCAAAAATAATACATCTTAATTTCAATTTAATTTTAAGAATGAAAGCATTAGACAATAAATAAGTTAAGATACTTACAAAATATTACGTTGTTATTTAAAAGGTATGGAATACAAATTATTACAAACTAATATAATTAATAAATTAGAAAAAAAAAAGAAAAAAATTCCGTGGCAAATCCGTGACAATTTGCCATGGAATTGCCACGGAATATGTGGTCATTTTGTGATTTTGTGGCAAATCCGTGGCAGATTGCCACGGATTTGCCACGAAACACAAAAAAAATTAACCCCTTTTTTTTCATCATTACTTTGCGTAACATACTTTTCTAGATACACTCAATGATAATATAGTTCTTCACAACAATTTTTAATGACTTTTATAGTTGAAATAAAAAAAATTATTGTTTAGTTAAAATTTTTTAATTTAATACAAACATACATTTCGATACTAAAAAATAATACATATTATTTGTAATTCTATTTCAAGAATGACCGCATTAGAGAAATAAACAAATCAAAATACTTATATTTAAAAGGTATGGAACAAGAATACAAACCAATATAATTAATAAATTAAAAAAAAGAAAAAACTTCCGTGGCAATCTACCATGGAATAAGTTGTCATTTTTTGACTCCGTGGCAAAGCCGTGGCAGATTGCCACGGAACACATAAAAAAAATTTAGCCCTTTCTTTTTTATCATTACTTTGTGTAACGTATTTTTCTAGATACTCTCGATAATAATATAATTATTCACAATAATTTTTAATGGCTTTGATAGTCGAAATAAAAAAAAATATCATTTATTTAAATTTTTTTAATTTAATATAAACATATATTTTGATATTAAAAAATAATACATCTTATTTTCAATTCATTTCAAGAATGAACGCATTAGAAAATAAATAAATCAAATATTTACAAAATATTTTGTCATTATTATTTAAAAGGTAGGGATAAAAAATTATTACAAACCAATATTATTAATAAATTAGAACAAAAAAAGGGGGAAAATTCAATGACAAATCCGTGGCAATCTACCACGAAATAAGTGACAATTTTTTGATTCCGTGGCAAATCCGTAGCTAATGTTTGGTATAAATTTGTCACGAAAATTATTCCATCGCAAATCGATGGCTAATATTTGGCATAATTTTTTGGTGCTTTTTTTGTTACTGATTTGCGAGGGAATATTTTTTAGTCGCTACTTGCTACTATTTTCGTGGCAAATCCCTGACAAATAGCCACGGATTTGCTATGGTCTTTTTCCCCTAGCAAGTTGCTTGGATTTTGCTTTTTTGTGGCAAATTTCATCACTGATTGTTACGAAAAAATTCGTGATAGATTCACAATTTTCTTGTAGTGTTAGGTTTTAAATTCTTGATTCTTATACAAAAATATAATTAAAAAGAAAAAGAAAAAACCGAAAATTTGTAGCAAAGAAAAAATAGCATTCCAAAATTTACTTCCAAATTACCTTTTTAATACTTCACAAAATATCTTATTATCTGGGTAAAGTTGGGGCTAAAAGAATCCTAGAAGGATATGATAACTGTCATTTAAGTTGTACAGTAACGGAACTACCGAGTACAAGCTATTGGAGATACGGGTAGTTAAAATTAATCTAGTGAAAGTTTCCCTATGTTTTTTTGGCTTACTAAACGGAAAATTAATCAAATTTTCATATTTCGAATTTAAGGATAAATCACGATAATACATGATAACTAGATAACGTATAAGGATAATTTTAAATAAACAAATTGAATTCAATTTCTTTGATCAGATAAGGGCGGCTGTTTGGAAATTCTAAGCAAAATAATAATGGAGTTCAAATACTATAAGGATTAGCATAAATTTGTTGTATAAAATCTTAAAGCAGATCGAGGAAATTCAGGAGCTTTGATTTTATATATTTGTCATCCATAAAAAATTTTCAGTTCTTTGTTAATTCCACCGTCGGTCTCTTCAGCTAAAACCCTTTACTCTGCAATCAACCAAGAATGGCTGGGGGTGGTGGAATTGGTCCCGGAAACGGTAAGGCCTACCCGGGGAAACTTACTGCCAAAGTGTTCATAACATGCATCGTTGCTGCCATGGGAGGTTTAATCTTCGGTTACGATATTGGGATTTCAGGTATCTTCTTAGTTTTCTTGTCAGTGCTTTCGTTTTTTTTTTTAATAAATTTTTTGGGGGGCTCTTGCGGGTTTGGGACATTGGTTGCATGCAAGGGTTTTGTACTGTGTGTAAAAAATTTGATCTTGGAGTTTACTAATGTGCAGGGGGTGTGACATCTATGCCAACTTTCTTGAAGGAGTTTTTCCCTGATGTATACAGGAAGGAGCAACTTCATTCTAGTTCAACGAATCAATACTGCAAATTCAACAGTCAAACGCTAACATTGTTCACGTCTTCGCTATACCTGGCTGCTCTTGTAGCTTCATGGTTTGCTGCTTCGTTTACTAGGCTGTTTGGACGAAAATCCTCAATGATTTTGGGGGGAGTCACCTTTCTGGCTGGTGCTGCTATCAATGGTTTTGCTCGGAATGTCGCGATGCTTATTGTAGGCAGAATGCTTCTTGGTGTCGGTATTGGATTTGCCAATCAGGTAGAATTGATTCTCTTCTCCTTATTTAGTTTCCTGGAAAGAGTTGTTGAAAATTAATGACTCTTCTTGCGTCCATGCAAAAATAAAATTTGCAGGCTGTTCCAGTATATCTATCTGAGATGGCGCCTTTCAAATATCGTGGAGCACTTAACATGGTATTTCAATTGTCAATTACCGTTGGTATTCTTGCTGCCAATCTACTGAACTACTTCACAGCAAAGCTGAGCGGTAGCAAGGGATGGCGCGTTAGTTTAGGCTGCGCTGCGGTACCTGGAGCCATTTTCATCTTGGGTTCTCTTTTCCTTCCTGATACGCCCAACTCTTTGGTTGAGAGGGGTAAGGAAGAGCAAGCTAAGCAAATGCTTAAAGTGATTCGTGGAGTCGATAATGTTGACGAAGAATTTAATGATTTGCTTGCTGCAAGTGAAGAATCCAAGCAGATTAAGCACCCATGGTCGAATATGCTTAAACGAAAAAATAGACCCCAGTTGACAATGGCCGTGTTCATTCCCTTCTTTCAGCAACTTACTGGCATGAATGTCATTATGTTTTATGCCCCAGTTTTGTTCAAGACTATTGGTTTTGGAGACGATGCTTCACTCATGTCTGCTGTTATTACTGGTCTGGTTAACTGTGTTGCAACTTTGGTATCTATATCTATTGTTGACAAGGTTGGAAGGAAAAAACTCTTCATCGAAGGGGGCTTTCAAATGCTCATTTGTCAGGTATACACTAAGGGTCCTTTTTCTTGGGAATTAGGTTTAGAAGGCGTTACTACAATGGAACATCCCTAACATTTTTTACTAAAAATTTTGCTTCTCCGTGGTGCAGATTATAATTGCAGTGTCAATTGCCATCAAGTTTGGGACAAATGGGAACCCTGGGGTGCTGCCAAAATGGTATGCGGCAACAGTGGTGACGTTTATCTGCATATATGTTGCCGGGTTCGCATGGTCATGGGGGCCTCTTGGTTGGTTGGTGCCCAGTGAGATTTTCCCTCTTGAAGTGAGGTCTGCTGGACAAAGTATTAACGTATCTGTGAACATGGTCTTTACGTACTTCGTTGCTCAAATCTTCACTGTGATGCTATGCAAATTGAAGTTCGGTCTCTTCCTATTCTTTGCTGCCTTTGTCGTTTTAATGACCATCTTCATCTGGAAATTGCTTCCGGAAACTAAAGGGATTCCTATCGAAGAGATGTCTGGTATCTGGAGTCAGCATTGGTATTGGAAGAGATTTGTTCCTCCTCCTCTTGATAAAAAGCCACCACCACGACCATCACGCGGAGATATTGAAATGTGATCAAGGAGGCACAGATTAGGGTTTTAAATGCAAAGTTTGAAACAATTATTTTTACTGTTGTTTTTGAGTGTTTTTTCCTTTTTTTTTTTTACTTTTATAATTTTCCTAAAGGAAATATTTATGTTATATTTTTTCAAAATTAATTGGTTATCTTTTCCTATTTCAGTTTTAGTTTGTTTAGGATTGTTGCATATTTGGGGTTTGCCTTTTGATTTTAAGTTGTAATTTTCTTTTCTTGTAACAAATTAGTCTTCTTATTATTATATTATTGTAGAAGTTTTTTATTTTTATTTTTATTATCGTACTTTCATAGAATAACAATTATTTTACTTCAAAAAGTATTAAATTTCTTGTCTTAGATAAGTCTTGGTCAAGTGATGAAAAATGCAAGGAAAAACTATCTTTTTTTTTTTTTTTTTTTTACATTCCATACGATCACAATCAATGTGGAAAGCTTAGGGACAGAACCGCCCCTCTTGAGTTCACGAAATTTTCATAACCTTCCAACTTCATGAATATTTGTAAGAGAAATGGTGGAAGTTTAGGACCGGCACCATTCCGGTCGGTGCCCGTAGTTTTTCCATCAATATGGTCTTTGGTCTCGCTAGAAAATGGGCAAAAAGTCGTTTTGTTCCAGAAGATTGTATCTAATATTCTAGCTGACTGATGTTATAGTGTCAACCTCGAATTTTAAAGGCAAGAAGCAGCATTGAGAGAATGATTCTTTTTGAGTACTTTCAACTCTGCAGTAGATTGCTGAAAGATGCACATAAGTTAGTTAACAACAAATGGTCTGCTGACTGTTAAAACTTTTTATGCAGTTTCATGCCACCATGCCGGCTCTTTGCAAACGTGACTTGTGA
Source organism: Voacanga thouarsii (assembly GCA_026120185.1). Classification (NCBI taxonomy): domain Eukaryota; kingdom Viridiplantae; phylum Streptophyta; class Magnoliopsida; order Gentianales; family Apocynaceae; genus Voacanga; species Voacanga thouarsii. The sequence goes on from JANUWF010002336.1 coordinate 545,476, forward strand.
CAAATTTCTTTGTGTTAATTAATTAACAAGTCTCATGAGCAACACGTAAGTTGTTCTACCATACTTCACTACTTGGATAGTGATTAGAGTATCACTCATTTAGTTAAAGGACTAAACAATCAATTTAGGAAAGTGTTATGTATATTATTTTTTTTGAGAAAAATAGTGTGTATTGATTATATTGCCCTTCAATACTTCGATTGTAAGTCGCCTGAATAATACGTAGATTGTTCTACTAGACTTTGGCTCTTAGATAGTGGTTAGGGTGCTGCTCATTTAGTTTATTATTGAAGGACAGAAACAAATTTAAGAGTACATGAAGTGTTATGTGTATTATTTTTCTGAGGAAAATAATTTGAATAGATTGTTTTGGCCTTCAATACTAAGCTGCATGAGTTGTTTTACCAAACTTCGCTACTTGGATAGTGGTTTGGGTGCTGCTCATTTTGTTTACTATTGAAGGACAAAACAATCAATTTAAGTAAACACGAAGTATTATGTATATTTTTTTAATAAAAATAAGTTAAATTTATTATTTTATCTTTTAATAATAAGTCACATTAGTCGTATGTAGTAAGTTACGTAAACAACACACATGTTGTTCTATCAAACTTTGTTTTACTACTTAGATAGTGATTAGGGTGTCGATCCTTTATTTGATTGTTGAAGAACCACTACAGGAAAAATCGTGATTTGCGACGAATTTTTTGCGACGGCTTCAATACCGTCGCTAATAGCGACCAATTTGCGACGATTTTCAAACAAGTGGCGAGTTGACCAAAACCGTCGCAAAACTGTCGCAATTTGCGACGGCCAAAATACCCGTCGCAATTCGTAGCAAAATCATCGCTATTTGCGACGGTTTTGCGAGGGTATTTATGCCCTCGCAAATTGCAAGGGTTTTGCGACGGCGAGTTATTTTAAAAAAAATATTTTTAAATAAATTTTCGTACGTCCGTCGGAAAACCCTCGCAATTTGCGAGGATTTTGCGACGGCTAATAAACCCTCGCAAATTGCGAGGGTTTTGCGACGGCAAGTTATTTTTTAAAATAATATTTTTTAAAAAATTTTTTGAACGTCCATCGCAAAACCCTCGTAAATTGCGAGGGTTTTGCGACGGCAAATAACACTCGCAATTTGCGAGGGTTTTACGACGACAAATTATTTTTTAAAAAAATATTTTTAAAATTTTTGAACGTCCATCGCAAAGTCCTCGCAATTTGCGAGGGTTTTACGACGGTAGTTAGCCCTCGCAATTTGCGAGGGTTTTGCGACGGTAATTTATTTTTTTTAAATATTTTTTTTTAAAAAAATTGAACGTCCATCGCAAAACCCTCGCAATTTGCGAGGGTTTTGCGACGGATATTTAATTTTAAAAAATATTTTTAAAAAAAATTTGAACCTCCATCGCAAAACCCTCGCAATTTGCGACGGCCAATAAACCCTCTCAATTTGCGAGGGTTTTGCGACGTGCAATTTATTTTTTAAAAAAATATTTTTAAAAAATTTTTTGAACTTCCATCGCAAAACCCTCGCAAATTGAGAGGGTTTTGCGACGGTAAATAACCCTCACAATTTGCGATGGTTTTGCGACAACAAATTATTTTTTATAAAATATTTTTAAAATTTTTGAACGTCCATCGCAAAGTCCTCGCAAATTGCGAGGGTTTTGCGATGGTAATTCAACCTCGCAAATTGCGAGGGTTTTGCGACGGCTATTTATTTTTAAAAAAAATTGAACATCCATCGCAAAACCCTCGCAAATTGCGAGGATTTTGCGACAGCAATAACCCTCGCAATTTGCGAGGGCTTTGCGACGATCGATTATTTTTTAAAAAAATATTTTAAAAATTTTTGAACATCCGTCGCAAAGTTCTCGCAATTTGCGAGGGTTTTAAGACGAATTTTCGGCTCTCGCAATTTGCGAGGGTTTTGCGACGGTCAATATTTTTAATTAAAAAATAAATAAATGGCAAAATGTATAGAAAATCTCAAAACCCCAATTGTCGAAATTGCCGCAAATACGTCACTAATTGCGACGAATTTGCGAGGGTTTTACAACAAAATAGGGTTTTTATCTTTTTTTTTAAAATTTCTTTATGTGTTTATGTGATGGTGTATTTTGACAAATTTACTGAAATATTTTTAATAACATGTCTCAATTAGTGCATTTTATTATAATTTTGTATATGTAATTATGTCATGTTATACACCTAATGTATTGCATAAGTAAATGTATATAGTTAATTATATTATGTTATATACTTATTCTAATATATAAGTATATGTATATAATGTATATAAGTATCTGTTTAGTTTAATATATATATATATATATATATATATATATATATATATATACTATAACATGTAGGTATATATATACATATGTCTAATTTTTTAATCTATCACTGTGATTAGGTAGTGTATAAAGAAAAATAATTCAAATATCTGTTATTATTGTTGATATCACTAAAAAAATTATGAAATTTATAATGTAGAGATCAATTTGTAATGTTCTTCGTCTCCTACATGTTAATATATATTATACTAATTTAGCTATGTATATACATATGTCCAATTTTTTAATATATCTATTTTGTTAAGTAGTGTATAAAATAAAATATGTAAAGAAAAACAATTCAAATACTGTTATTATTGTTGAGATTACTAAAAAAAATATTAAAAATTATAATGTAGAGATCGATTTGTAATGTTATTCACCTCGAACATATTAATATATATTATACTATATAGTTGTATATATACATATATCTAATTTTTTTTATCTATTTATTTGATTAAGTGGTGTATAAATTAAAATATATAAAGAAAAATAATTTACATAATAATATTATTATTAGAATCACTAAAAAATAATAAAAATTATAATGTATAGATCGATTTATAATATTATTCGTATTAATTTATGAGAAATTAGCGAGGGTTTTATTTTTTCGTCACAAATTGCGACGAAATAGCTAGAAATTTAAAAAAAAATTAAAAATTTCCAAAATTTTTCACTCCCTCTTTTTTTTTTTTTTTCCCTCCTTCTTCCCCCTTCCTTCTTCCTCCTCAACTCCCCTCCCTCACCTCCCTCAAGGCCCCCCCCCATCCCGCGCCCCCCTCCCGCTCCCCCCTCCCTCATCCCGCACCCCCTCCTCGCTCCCCCTCCCTCATCCCGCGGCCCCCTCCCTCAACTCCCCCCATCCCGCGCGCCGCCCCCCCCTCTCAACTCCCCCCTGCTCTTCCTACCCCCTTCGACCCGCCCCCTCGATCGGCGCTCTGCCATTCCTGTGCTATCATCTGTGTCTGTTGTTCTGAAGTTGATTCGTTTGGGTAAGTAGTTAGAATTTATCTCTTGAGCTACTTCATTATCTTATAAACTTTGGGCGATTTGCATTTCCCTGAAGCTTTGAAATTTGGGCGATTATTTGTGAATGAGCGAGTTTGAATTGATGTATAAAAGTTGTATTGATGTTGGGGTTGAGTTTGAGGAGATTGTGAGTGACATGATGGTGGTTTGATGTGAGATTATTGATTTAAATTTGGAATTGTGAACTGGAATTGCTAAATTGTTAGTTGGAATTGTTGTCCTTTTTAAACATTCAATGTGTTTTGATCTATACTTATAGTGCACTCTTTTTTACCCTGTTATAAAAAAATTACTACTTTGATCAAATTATATGGGAACTATGTTTTAGCTATATAAACCCTTATAAATTAATTTGATTGGTTATGATGCCATAATAGGAAGGTTGATTTCCGATTAGTTTAGTAATCTTATTACTTGATTATAATAATATATTAGTGTCTCTAGTGGAAGATTTAACTCTAGTAGAATGCTTTGAAGGCTCTTTTATGTGAGAAATCCGTTTCCTTAGATTATGAAGATGTAGGAGGTGCGTGTTGTTCATATAAATTGCCTTTTTGTTGAATTCAAATGTTGGATTCCCCGTGAGTAATGGGTGATTACTCCTCCTGGGTAATGGGTGATTACCCCTAGTTATCCTTTTATTTATTTATTTATTTTTTTGTATAAATGAATGATCTGTCTTTGTTGTTTGCAATTGCATTTTGATTGTATAATTTTGAGGTGGCCTTGTGCCTGGAAAATGTCCAATTACGGGGAGACTCTATCAAAATTTTTTCAAAATCTGCCGCTACTTAATGTGGAATAGAATAACTACCCTTATCTTGGAGTGTATTATTCGATTGAGCATGAGTATATATCCCATAATAGCATTATTATTAAAAATAATATTGCTAATAAGAATAAGAATAGGAGTAATGAAATGAGTAATAATAATAATAATTTCATATATAGGTCGATGTTAATAATAGCAGGAATAATATACGTAATAGAGAGAGTTTAAACAAATATAAACATTGGAATGAAAATAAATAAAATGTTATTATTTAACCATTGGAATGTGTAAAATAAGAATATAATTAGCTTTAATAGTATTTAATCTTAATCAAATTCCTCAATTAAGATTAAATACTTGGTTAAAACGTATATATTGAAGGTGTAACTGTATCCAAAGATAGCAATTGTAAATTCTATGTTTTGGACCTCTTTTTGTTAGATAATAGAAAGGAAAATGTAATTATACTTCTCTTCCTTTTGTTTAAGGAAGAGATTTTAATTATTGAGTTGATTGTTCTTTTCTCTCATTTAGACGTCATGGAGGATCGTAGTTGGATGTATAGAAGGCACGCTTCAGGTGTAAAAGGGATCACTATTGAATTTGAGGAAGGGGTTAAGGCTTTTTTGACATTTGCCTTATCAAATGCAATGTCAAGCGTAATTAGATGCCCGTGTGCAAAATGTAAGAATAAAAAGTACCTGGATCCAGTACAAGTTAAGCTCCACCTGTGGAAGTCTGGATTTGTGCCTAGGTATTACCGGTGGACATGTCATGGTGAGCCATTCGAGTGTCCCTCAAGTGTGTCTACCTCAATCCCGAATCTGATTCACATCAAGAAAATCGTCTCGCGAAATGGTCTTAGACGTAGCGAGACCCGACTTTCCCCCGAAGCTCCATCAGCAGTTCATTTTGAAGAGCCACCTAATGTGGGAGGCACAAAGGTTTTACGATATGTTAAAGGGGGCAGAGACTCCTATATGGGATGGATGCACACAACATTCGCAGCTTTCACTGGCTTCAAGGTTATTAAACATTAAGTCTGAAAATAACCTCTTGCGTAAAGCCTTTAACGATGTTGTGCAATTGATGAAAGAGGTTGTGCCTAGCAGTAATACGATTCCTGATGATTTCTATCAGATGAAAAAATTAGTGGCTGGGTTGGGTTTGCTGGTACAAAAAATAGATGTATGCAATAATGGATGCATGCTTTACTGGAAAGATGACATGAATCGTAGAGAGTGTAAATTTTGTGGCCATCCTCGATATGCACAGAAAAAGGTTGGGAAGAACACAAGTAGAAGGGAAATTTCATTCAAGAAGATGTATTACTTCCCGATAACACCGAGGCTACAAAGATTGTACACTTCCAAAACAACAGCTGAACACATGAGATGGCATGGAGAGAGCAGATCGGAGAAAGGCACAATGAGTCACCCTCGTGATACTTGAAGCATGGCAACACTTTGATCGAATATATCCTGAGTTTGCAAAAGAAGTACGGAATGTCAAACTTGGTTTATGTACAGATGGATTCTCACCATTTGGGATGTCGGGTAAGCAATATTCATCCTGGCCGGTCATTCTCACACCGTATAATCTCCCCCCGTGGATGTGTATAAGGATCCAGTCATGTTTTTAACAATCATTATCCCGGGCCCCAAGAATCCAAAGCACCAGGTGGATGTTTATTTACAACCCTTGATAGACGAATTAACCAAATTGTGGTTTGAAGGTGTCACCACTTATGACATATCGAAGAAACAAAACTTCCAACTACAAGCGGCACTTTTGTGGACTATTAATGATTTTCCCGCATATGGTATGTTGAGTGGCTGGAGCACTCGCTGGAGATCGGCTTGTCCATATTGTATGGGCAATACAAAGTCTTTTCATCTACAAAATGGTGGGAAACAATCATGGTTTGACTCGTCACCGTCGTTTCTTACCATCGGATCATCCTTACAAGAGGGATACGAGATCTTTTAGGAATGATAGAGGTTCCGAGACATCACAACCTGTGCAATACCCTACCGGTGAAGAAATCGGGATAGTTTGTCTAATTATGAAAAAATTACAGAAACATGCAAAGAAATTGGAAGGAGTAATGGCAGGGGAATATCTCATAATTGGGCAAAAGGAGTATTTTTTGGGATTTGCCGTATTGGCGTACTAATTTGGTCCGACATAATATTGATGTAATGCACAATGAGAAGAATGTATTTGACAATGTCATGAATACAGTTCTTGAGGTAAAGGGTAAATCAAAAGACAATTTAAAGGCTAGACGTGACTTAGAAATTTATTGCCATAGGCCCGAGCTACATGCCTTGAATGTGGGAGGAGGAAGAGTGGCTATACCTAAAGTCGTTTACTCGTTGACATCGTAACAAAAGAAACTTTTGCTAGAATGGTTGAGGGGATTGCAACTCCCGGATGGATACGCTTCAAACATTGGAAGATGTGCTTGATTTGAATGAGTTGAAGTTATCCGGTATGAAATCACATGACCGTCACGTATTCATGGAGAGACTACTTCCAATTGCATTGAAGGAATTTCTTCCTTCTAATGTATGGGGTATTTTGACGGAGTTGAGTCTTTTTTATCGTGATCTATGCTCTCCTAAGTTGAATGTAGCTCATATGGCCAAATTGGAGTCCGACATTCCTTTATTGTTATGTCAGTTGGAGAAGATATTTCCACCTGCATTCTTTGATGTAATGGAACACCTATTAATTCATTTGCCTTACGAAGCAAGAGTTTGTGGCACTGTTCAATATAGGTGGATGTACCCGTTTGAACGGTAATCGAATCATTCAATCTAATTCTTTTCATAGCGAGTTCGATATAAGCGTGTGTGACCGAAGTCGTATTTTTTTAAATGACAGGTATTTGCATCAATTGAAAATCAAGGTGAAAAATAAGGCTAGAGTTGAAGGGTCAATCTGCAATGCTTATCTAGTTGAGGAAGCATCCACTTTCTTCTCTTATTATTTTGAGCCACATGTACAAACAAAACGTACAATTACAGCAGCGTAATGAAGAAGGAGAACGATTAGAGAGGGTGCAAGAACCCGGGTCGTCAATCTGCAATGTTCAAGGACGGGTGATAGGACGAATTCGAACTCGGTTCCTTACTTCGAAGAATTCGTTGCAGCAAGAATTTATATGTTGCTTAATTGTGGTGAAGTGCAGCCATACGTTGAGTACGAGCTACTACTTCATACATTTTATACGATAAACGATACCTCATAATGATTTTGACTCATTCCATCTAATTCTAATGCATTACAGGGCATTCACGGCACACTTACGAAGTCTGGCTCCGACTATATCGTAGATAGAAATCAATAGAAGTATCGACCTTGAATTTGCGGAATGGTTTAGTGGATATGTAAGTCTCATAAGATAATAACTTGCATTTGGAACTCCATTGGGGATTCAATGGAGTTTCATAATGCTATAACTTTCATAATTACGAGGTTAACTTGTCTAATGTTTTTTAGGTACAAGATTCAGAAAATATGGTTACAAATGAATACTTGAGGAACTTTGTTTGGGGTCCGTCAAGACTAGTGAAATCATATAGTGGGTATATAATTAATGGTTACCGATTTCACACTCATGATTATGCGGAGGGAAAGAAAACAGTTAATAGTGGTGTTTGCGTGAAAGGGATTGGAAATGACGCATCAGGACCTGATTACTATGGAGTGTTAAATGAGATTATTGAAGTGCAATTTCTTGGTAATCCACAGCAAAGCATTGTTCTTTTTAAATGTCACTGGTTTGATCAAACATTGAATCGTGGTACGAGGGTACATCCGCAGTATAATCTTGTAGAAATTAACCACAAAAGGAGCTATGCTAACTATGATCCATTTGTTCTAGCTCAACAAGCTATCCAAGTGTATTATGCATCATATCCAGGGAGTAAGAGACCAAGATCTGATTGGTTGGCAGTTTGCAAAACCAAAGCTCGACATATAATAGATGCACCCGTGGTTGATAGAGCTTATCAGGAAGAAGTAGATGCTACTGACGAAGTCAGCATATCGTTATTTGTTGATCTTGGTATTCTGACGCATGAGAATGGTATGAGTGAAATGTTGGATGTTCATGATAAGGCTATAACAGCAAGGGATAGTTCTCTTATAAATGAAGAGGAAGAAGATGAATGGGAAACGAGTAGCGATACCTCAGTAGATGATGATGAGTCTGTATCGGAGAATGATTCTAGTGAATAGGCCTGATTTCAATTCATTTACAAATAATGTAGTTAATGGTGAGGGAATCCTGAAATCTATTGCATCATTACTATCCCATGTCAAATTTTGACTTACAATTTATTTGTTACTTGAATCTACATGCCTTGAATCTTTTAATTTTTATTATTTTAAATTCCATCACATACAATTTTGTTTCACAATTTTGTCTAATTGTCGGGAATCTCATCTCCTTCTTTTTTTTGCAGGAATCTTTCGTTTAGACTTGTACAGCCCGGAGGATTTTTGTTATTCCTTATTATATTCTTTTGTGGTGTAAACAATAAGGTAGTTTATATATTTTATTGTTGCTGTATTGACAGACAATTCACAAGGACAGAGGCATTTATAATTTTTAGCTTGATTTTAACTATATCTAACATTTTAATTGGAACCTCGTGAGTGATGGGTGATCATTCCCCGTGAGTGATGGGTGATCATTCCTCTTGGGTAATGGGTGATTACCCCTAGTTATCTTTTGAATTTTTCTATATTTAAAAGATCTGTCTTTGTTGTTTGTAACAGCGTTTTGGTTGTCAAATCTTGAGGTGGCCTTATGCCTGGGAAATGTCCAATTATAGGGGAGACTCTGTCAAATTTTTTTTTTAAAATTCAATTTACAAGTACAATGTTTATTTTGACATATCCATCATCAGCAAAGCATTATTATTGTATTACTTTAAACTAGCGAATAGATATAACGTTTCAATGTTATTATTCCTTTATCATTTTTATTCACGGTTATTTACATCCTTCTTTTGGAGTGGGCTTCGTCTTTATTGGTTAATTATTTTTCTTTTTTCATCTCCTTTAGCAATGTCTTCTAATGAAGGATCATTAAGGGAGCGGAGTCAGGAGGGTCAGGAGCCTTATACTCCATCGCCTACTCAGCTACAAAGGCTTTCAGTGCCTCATTCATTACATGGCTCTATTGGAGATGAGGGAGTACCATCCCGGCTTTTCAATCATCCGTCGCTTCGACTTCGCATTCGTTGGGTTGCAAGTTACGGACTCCCGACCTTGGATTGTTCCACGGGGAAACGGGTAAGTAACATATTCATACTTTGTAAGATGTTGATTATTAGTTCAATTATTATTATTATTTTTGAGATTAACATAACTATATTGTACATTGTCATCGCACCAAAAATAGGTTCGCAGGCTCGAACAAATGTGTTCGAGAAATTTCAAATATAATACAACAGTACTTCACTGGTTCGTATCCGACATACACGCACGTCCCGATAACCGTGCGAGACTTATGGTTTCAAGAATTTTGGGTAAGCAAATTTTGAGTATTTTTTATCGTTTAAGTACTATGTTATATGTTAATCGAAATCTTAATCATGATCATGCGAAATATTTTCGGTGGAGGGAAGAGTATGCTTCGCTAATTCGATCAACTTGGGAAAAGAAGTGTCGGACGCGATTTTCGGACATAATGTCTAGGTTGAGGAAGAGGGATGATTGGGTATGTCCTCATTGGATAGAGGCACGATATTGGAATGACATTTGCGAGTATCGGAGATCGGAGAAGTATCGAAGCTCTCATCCACCAACAAAAAGAATCGTGGGAGTAGCTGCACCCATCTCGGAGGGTCTATTTCGTTCACGGAACACGAGGACCGTTTGGTAATTCACCTACATGCCTTAATTAATTATTAATCTAAATTGTTTTATTACAAATTTATGTAAGATTGTAATGATTACATTGTGTTAACATAAATGTAGCGGGCCAAGGAGGGGAGTTCTTTTAGCTACACGGACATGTTTGAGACATTACATGTCTTTCGGAGCGAGCCACGAAAGGGTCGGTTTGTCGGTGAGCGATCTCGCGTGACATTGGTACTATATAGATTAAATATGTTGAAATTCTTTATACTTGTGTGGAATTTGTATTTTATTTTGATAATTACTATTGACAATTCTTTTTTTTTTTTTTTAGGATGAGGTGCGAAATCTCATACGAGCACTCCTCGATCCGAGTCTAGTGACTCTGTAAAACTCGTTGTTCCTCTTGATGAAAAAGCCATGTTTGTAAAGGCACAAGGCGGGTTCAAAAGGGGACGAGTTTTGGGTTAGGCTCGGAGGCGACACATGTTCGAACTAGACTGTCTCAAAGTGGATCGCATGCATCTTCTCCTACACAAGTTGATATTGGACATCTAGTAGAGCAAAGGGTTCAACAGGCTGAGCGGAGATTCAATCGACAAATAGACTTGTACCGGGACTTCATGAGGCAACAGCAGTCTACATTTGGTGGTTGGATGGCGCTATGTCGGACAAAATGGGTATTCCTGCACCATCTATGCCATCCATAGAGGAGATAGAAGCGCGCATTGCGGCTGCTAATGCTAAAGATGAAGATCCAAATGTTGACGATGGATTTGATCCAGCTGATGAGCACCCGGGCCCACGTAGGGGCTCTCGTTCCCCTCCTCCACCCCCTTCTGCAGCTGCTCCTTCATTACTTACATAGACTTGTTATATTTATTTTTATACTCTTTATACACTATTACTTATTTTTGTGAATTATTTTACTTTTTTAGATACTTATTATGTATTTTATATTATATTTTAATATTTAATTATATTTATTTGGGTTTATTTTTAATTTTTTATAGTATTTTTTTGGATTATGAACATAGTGTTGATATTTATTTGTATAATATTTCAGGGTTGATTTATAGGGAATTAATAATTTAAAATAAATATAATAATAAAAAAAATTATTGCAAAACCCTCGCAATTTGCGAGGGTATTGCGACGGTCACGACTTGGGGTTAATTCTCCCCTCGCAAAACCGTCGCAATTTGCGAGGGTTTTGCGAGGGCACAAGGTTGGCCCTCGCAAAACCCTCGCAAATTGCGACGGTTTTGCGAGGGTCACAACTTGGGGTTAATTCTCCCTCGCAAAACCGTCGCAATTTGCGAGGGTTTTGCGAGGGCACAAGGTTGGCCCTCGCAAAATCCTCGCAAATTGCGACGGTTTTGCGAGGGTCCAAACCGTAGCCCTCGCAAAACCCTCGCAAATTTGCGACGGTTTTGCGAGGGTCACTGTTTTTCGTCGCAAAACCGTCGCAAAAATTGTTCCTCCGGTGAAGTTTAACCAAAAAATATTCGTCGCAAAATCCTCGCAAAACCGTCGTAAATAGCAACGAATTTTTTTTGCCATCACAAAACCGTCGCAATTTGCGACGGTTTCCTATGGCCGTCTCAAATTGCGACGTCGTTTTTTGCGACGGCTAAAACCGTCGCAAAAACCGTTGCAAAAACGGTCAGCGACGGTTTTGCGACGGTTTTTGGCCGTCGCAAATGGCGATTTTTTCTGTTGGACAAAACAATCAATTCAAGAATGCATCAAACATTATGTGTATTTTTTTTTTAGAGGCAAATATTTTGGATTGATTGTTTTGTCTTTCAATAGTAAGCCACATGTGGAGCACGTAGTAGGTCGCATGAGTAACTCGCAGATTGTTCCACCAAACTCCGCTACTTGGATAGTAACTAGGGTGTTACTCATTTAGTTTGTTACTAAAGGACGAAACACATTCAATTCAAGAGTAAGTAAAAATATTATATGTATTTTTTTAGAAAAATAGTTTGAATTGATTATTTTGCCCTTCAATAGTAAGCCATAGGAGCAGCACTTATTTAGCCATATGAGCAAGATGTAAGTTAATCCAGCAGACTTTGCTGCTTGGATAGTGCTCAAAGTACCGCTTTCAGTTTACTGTTGAAGGACAAAACAATCAATTTAAGAGCACGTGATGTATTATGTATGTTATTTTTTTGGGAAAATAATTTAAATTAATTGCTTTGTCCTTTAATAGTAAACTAAATGCGTGAGTTATTTCATCAGAATTCATTGTTCAGGTGATGGTTGGACTAAAATTAATTAGAAATGAAAAAAAATGAAAAAAATTGGGATCAGAGTAAAACAAAATAAACCGTTGAAGTACTAATTTGGTAATTACGCTTTCAATAATTAATAATCAGGGCTCAACCAAACCAAATGGCAACAATTTAATTGCTAGCTCTTTCCTTATTAGAAATTTTAAGGCTGGGGGAGAAGGGGAGGAGGAGATTTTGATGAGAACATTTCCATTTCACACTTAGGGTAGATTTTAATATTACTGTAAGCTATTTCAAGGTCGAAGAGTCACTTTTTTTTTTTTTTTTAATAGCAAAGGTGGGTGACAAATTAATTTACCAAGATGCAGTTAATTAAATATCTTGTATTTTCTATCTATTTTACTTTGCTAAGTCATGAAATACAAACAAAACTTTCTAGCTAGTATTATTCAGGATTAAATACACACAATTTCGGCTACCCACAAAAAATTAAAAAAAAATCAAGAACTAATAAAAATTAACAGCTAAAACATTGTCCATATGGATAAGTGTCGGTCGGCCTATTGATGCCTACCATTTTTGCCTCTACAAAAAGAGCAAAAACAAAGATAAAAAAATATCAAGGAGTTGACTGCCCGAAGGCTTGCAATTGGCCTTTTGGGAAATCGGCATTTGAGTGACAAAAAACAAAGACAAAATATGAAGAAATCCAACAGTCAATTTTTTGTCACTGACACAAATTTGCAATAAAGTATACGACGTTAAAAACGTTAAGAAGTGACCGCAATGGGAACCAGGCCATGTACCTCACTTCACGTGTACCCTAGTTCTATTCTATTGTGCTCATCATGTCAAATATGTTTATTATTTTATGTAAATTGAGCTAAGTTTTTCTGTAGATTCTTGTTCAGGTATCTAGATCTCACATGCCCCTAGTGAATATAATGTTTTTGTTAAGCTTTATGTGATCGAATTTATCTTTCTGTGATAGATAACATAAAAAATATTCAATTTTTGATAAAGAATCATAATTTTTTTTTAATTTATTTGTCTCAATCAAAATTAACTAAAATCGTCTGCATAAATTAACTTGTTTGGAATCAATATTGGAATTCATAAAGCAAAAATTTTGTATTGCAACAATGTTATATTTTCTTTAGATTCTTATAGGGTATTTAGGTTTCACATGGCACTATTGTCTATGGCGATTTTGTTAAGTTTTTCACGATTACTTACTGACGAAATTAGGGTTTATATATTTAAGATGGATAACACAAACAATGTACAACTTTCAAGGGAGATTAATTAATTGTTGTTCTTCTTGAGAAATTAATAACTAACAAGATTCGTGTACCATGTATTAAAGAGTAAAAGATATCATGTAAAGCAACTTATTTTGAATCAACTACTATTTATTTATCTTACTTTAGTTTTGATTTTTTTTTTCTTCCCTATAAACTATTTCTTTTGATTAATTTTGGTCATCACTATCATACAAAAAGCCGTGTCTAAGAGAACAATTCACATGTTGCTTCTCTGATTTACTGCTAAATAATAAAATAATAAATTCAAAATTTCGTGTAGTGTCAAATACATTATTATTACTTAAATTGATTATTTTATCTTTTAACAGTAAATTATGTAATCGATACATAAGTTGTTCCGTCGAATTTTACTGTTTAGATATGGTTGGAACTAAAATTAATTATTAAAAAAAACCGTTATTAAAAGAAACAATTAAAAAAACGAAAAAAAGATTAAAATCGAACAAAATAAATAGTTAATAAATTAAATTTACAAAGTTAAGGATTTTACTATCGAAATATATTTATCTCATCTTCTCATAATAACCCATGTGAAGAAGGAATTGAATAAATTTTTATATGACTTATTTTTCATTCAACTCAAAGAAAAACTAAATGCATACATAATTATCATTTACGTGATCTCTTGAAAAGAGAAAAAAAGAATGTGCTCTAATTAGGCTACTTCAGGTTAGCTAGTTTCCATTTGGACCTTATTTTCTTCGCCCTCCACCAGTTGTCACCATGTTTTCTAAGAATTAATCTTGCCGGACAAAATTCACTATAATGCCAAACACCCATTGTTGAGTATATAATAGGGTGAAACGGTCCTCAAGACATCATTTCATGGTTGATCTCTTCTTGACGTCGGCATAAAATTTCGTTTTCAAAGACTTCACAGGTCGGTGCAGAAAATTATATTATGTTTGGATTCAAAGTATAATAGCTATTGAATGGTAAAAATTTGCAAGAAGTAAGAAGAAAGAAAAGTTTTAAAAAATTATGTAGTTGACTTAGAATAAATGAAAAAAATTAATTATTAATTTTAGAAATATGTACATAAATAAATATTTTAAAACAAAATAAAAAAGTTTCATGAATAAGTATTTTAAAATGGAGAAGGTATATATTTAAGATATTTATATTCAAATCAAAATATAAGTAAAGATATAAATTAATTTCTTATTTTTTTAATTTTTTATTAACTATCCTAATACGATAAATATTTTATTTATTTTATTTCCTTTCCTTCGCCACAATCTTCCTCGTCATTCCTCGTCAATCCAAACTAGCCTTAAATTCTACATTAATATTTGCAAAACAAAGCTTATAAAAATCTTAAGTAAGGATTAATTTAGCTTTGCGATATAGTAAGATTCAAGTTTAATCTCATCTCATAATACTCCTTCCGTCCCATAATATAAATTGTTAAAGACTATTTTTGTTGACCCAAATTATAAATTGTCGGAGATTTTTTAAAAAAGTTTTAAAATTATTTTTAATTTTTATTCTTATTTATTATTCTTTTTCACTCTCTTTCTCTTCCCTCTCTTCTATTGTTTCTAAAATATTTAAATAAGGATGTTTTAAAAGGAAGAAAAAATATAAAATTATTTTATTTTTAAAAAATTTAATAAATTTAAAATTAAGTTAAACAATTTATATTACGAAACGAAAAGAATATATGTTAAAAGGCTCAAAGCAGTTTTGACTTGTACACAAAGTCTTCGCGTGTACAAAAGCTCGCGAACTGTCCAAGTAACGAATAACGTTTTTAACGTGTATTAGACCAATCAATACCAATCTTATTTGTCCTTTTTTAAGGAACAATACCTATCTTATCAAGGTACCAAATTCACATTAAATCACGGTATAGAATTTTATTTCAGTTTTTGTCTCCTTTTAGCCCTAATTGAAGCACGACAATATTCAGTCAAAAAAAAGGCCACCGCCCCAGACACCCACACCCCCCCCCCCAAAAAAAAGCTAAATAGTATCTTAATTCGTAAGGTTTTGTCTTGTGATTAATAATTTAATAGATTTAAATTTTATTTATTTATTTTTGATACATTAGGGAACTATACTAGTCAAATTAGATTGGTCACTGAGAATAATTTATCAGATAACATGTCTTGAGTCCAGTTTACAATCATACACTTCATGTACTAAAATAAATGTTAATTAGATTCAATACTTTTGCTTATAAATAAGAGATACATCTTAAAGAATTGAACTTTGTTCTTAATAGAATAATTTATTAAATAATACATACATCTAGATCTTTCTCACTTTATTAATAAAATATATTAGTATTTTTTTATTTTCTTTTATCTGTCCATTGTAACTAAGATTTTTATTCCAATTTATCTTTCTCATTAACAAATCAAGACTATATTAATTATTATTTTTTCACAAATACCGCTTTTTAATATATTGAGTATTGTGCATTTATAATGAGAAATTGGAGTAAATTAAATATGTTTACAACACATAAACCTTTAGAATTTAATTACTTCTTAATAAAGAGAGAGATTCTTTGAGAGTAAAATAAGAAATGTTAATTAATTAATCGAAAAATCTTATTTTTCTTAAAACTTGTGAATCAGTTAAAATGGACAGATAAAAGGGGACGGATGGAGTATATTATTTATTTCTCCCTTAGTTCACAAATAATTGGTCTAATTGTAAAAACTACGCATATTAAGAAATTGTGAAATTTTTTAATAAAAATAATTAATGTCTATTATACCATTTGAAGTGTTTTTATTATCTTTCTCACCTCATTAATTTAAATTCTACCACTCCTTTAATTATATATGTCTCTCTCTTCTTACCTATTTATTTTGTTTCTCTCTTCCCACTTTTTGTTTTAGAGTCTTCTTTTCACCCATATCACCTAGTAATTAAATTATACTTTTGACTATTTTTATAGGATAACGTGATTTCATTGTTAGTTAAAATAACTTCATAATGGGTTATTGTAATAATAATTAATTGATAGAAAATTGCGTTAAAGGTAAAATTAAAAAAATAATTAAATTCAATTTATATTTAGAAAGTAAACAGTTATTTTTAGACAAATTAAAAAAAATTAGACCAATTATTTGTGGATGAAAAAAGTAATAAATACATACATTTTGACCAGGTGAACTTTTCTTAATTAAACCTATACCATAATGTAAAAATTTCCTAAAACAAGCAAACAAAAAGTGTAACATTCAACCACACGCAACACTTGTATTATCCATAAAACGCCCAAGGGCCGTCCGAAACTCCTATAAATTCTTTGTAGAAGTTCCCTCACAACGCATAAATCTCCCGCCTCTAAAACCTCCCGCACGGGCCACACCAACCGCCATCGGCCGCTAAAACCCTTCATAGCCCAATTTGATCTAATAAGGCCACGGCAAAACCATGTGTCAATCGGCCTCTTCTTCTCCGGCACGCAAATGTATGACAGATCAGCCTACTCTGGCTTCGATTCCAGACCAAGAATTAAGCATTTCGGCACCACTGATCTCTGAAAAACCAACGTTAAGCGGCCGGCACGCCAAGGAAACTCATAGTTCTCTAGCGATTGCAGAAGCCAAACGCATTGCAAACCTTGCTCTTCCAATGATGTTGACAGGGCTACTATTGTACCCTCGTTCTTTGATTTCCATGCTCTTCCTTGGCCGCCTTGGGGAGCTGGCGTTAGCCGGCGGTTCCCTTGCAATTGGGTTCGCGAACATCACCGGTTACTCAGTTCTTTCCGGCCTTGCTATGGGGATGGAACCCATTTGTGGCCAAGCCTTTGGAGCAAAAAGATTCAAGATTCTTGGCCTTACCTTGCAACGAACTATTCTTTTGCTTCTGTCAACCTCAATCCCAATTGCCTTTTTGTGGTGTAATATGAGGAAAATTTTGCTCTTTTGCGGTCAAGATCATGACATCGCAACGGAAGCACAATCCTATATCCTTTATTCTCTTCCTGATCTCATTGCCCTGTCATTTCTCCATCCATTACGAATTTATCTTCGATCGCAGTCGATAACATTGCCTCTAACATTCTGTGCTGCTTTCGCCATTCTTATTCATATACCCATCAATTACTTCCTAGTTATAGTTCTCAACCTTGGAATCAAAGGCGTCGCACTGAGTGGGGTTTGGACCAATTTTAATTTAGTAGTCTCACTGATCATCTACGTTACGGTTTCTGGAGTGGCCAAGAGAACCTGGGGTGGCTTTTCCTCTGCTTGCTTGAGGGGATGGGGGTCTCTCATGAACTTGGCGATTCCAAGTTGCGTTTCTGTTTGTCTAGAATGGTGGTGGTACGAAATCATGATCTTGCTGAGCGGATTCTTACTGAATCCTCAAGCTACGGTTGCCTCAATGGGCATATTGATTCAAACCACTTCTTTAATCTATATTTTCCCCTCTTCATTGAGCTTTGGCGTTTCAACCAGAGTTGGAAATGAACTCGGTGCTGACAGACCCGAAAAGGCAAAACTTGCGGCCGTAGTGGGCCTATCCTCCAGCTTCATTCTGGGATTTCTGGCATTATCATTTTCAATTATGGTTAGAAACTTATGGGCCAGCATGTTCACTCAAGATACCGAAATTATTGATCTAACATCAATGGTTTTGCCCATAATTGGACTGTGCGAGCTCGGAAACTGCCCTCAGACGACCGGTTGCGGAGTTCTAAGAGGCACAGCTCGTCCCAAAACGGGCGCTAACATCAATTTGGGATGCTTTTACCTTGTAGGAATGCCGGTGGCAGTGTGGTTGAGTTTCTATATGGGCTTTGATTTCAGAGGCCTCTGGCTGGGACTGTTGGCCGCTCAGGGCTCGTGTGCTTTCACTATGCTGCTTGGTTTGGTTCGAACCGACTGGGAACGACAAGCACAGAGAGCCAGAGAGCTAACTGCCACCATTTCTGCTTGTGCTGACAACATAGGAGATGAAGACAGGGATGATGACAAATTTGTTGATGATTCTTTTGATTCCTTGGTCTACAGAGAGCTTGATGACTCGCCTGTTTGATCAGTTTACATCCATTTATTCTTCTTACATATACTTGTATAGTTTTTAAGACGTGATCAGAGGATTGCAAGTGCCATTGGCACAATTTTATTTCTTTTTCTTCTGTATCATCCGCTTCTGCGGATTCAAACATGAGTACATAGAAAGAGGCATGGAAAATTCCCAACCCCCACCCACCCACCCACCCCACGCCCCCTTCCCCGTTCTTTTTATAATGAATATATTACAGTACTTTTCTTTGACTTCAGAGATGCTGACAAGCTTCCTCCTCTTCTAATATGTTTTTGTTTATCAAGAAAACCTTCAGCTTCTAACCCAAGCCAAGATTCAATTACTGAACTCTAAAACTATAATGGCAAATAGGACCAAAATGTTGGGATTCGGACAAAAATTTGCAAAGGTCACACACACACGAGCTTTGGTAAGCAACGAGTAAAAAGGGGGGTCTGCAAATTCAGGAGGAGGCAGTTGCTAATTGGATAGACCATTCAACCTTTGCAACTGCCGGCGACGTAAACGAGTAGATGACTTTCTCTTCTTGATCTTGTAGTTACAGTTTGTCTTGGATTTGAATGGCTTATGGCCAGGCATGGCTATTGTACCTTCCTTTTTTGTATTCTAGTTACCTGACTTTGGAGTTTGTTTGGACAAACAGAACAGCCTAAAAAACACCAGGTACACTGAAGATATCTAATGTAACTGTGGATGCCGACCATATTGGATTGGGGTAGTTCTGGTCAGATGTCCTGTTCTTGTGAGCAGAGGAACCTGCAAGCGCGGGGGGGCCGCTGATAAAACGGCTAAAATGGTTGGACGCTATTTTTGATAGCGTTCTCATTAAAATATAATAGCGTCCTATCTATATTATGTCTTTCTCTCCGATTCTGATCTTTTCTCCTCATCCTCCTGATCTTTTCCTTACCACTGCAACTCTTTTTCACCTCATCCTCACTGGTGATCTTGGCGTACTTTGTTGCTGTCGTCAAGCACTGCATTGTGCCTTCTCTACCGGAACAACAGCGTCCTACATCCCAATGATGGTTCTTCTTCGGCAATTTGACAACCTGCGTACCCTTCAGCGACTGTTTCTGAAATCCAACGATTTTTGAATTCTTTCCTCCACACAGATAAATTGAACTCCCTCCAGCGTCCTGATTTATTCAAGACGAGCACACAAATAAGAGTTGGTTAGTTTTTTATGTCGTCAATATTGAACTGATATAAAAAATTATTTTCAGTTTTGGTTGTGTTTTGTGTTATTATTTTGGCAGCTAAGGTTGTGGCCTCCTTGGCAGTTCAGTGATATTTTAATGAGTGATAGCGTCCTCTAGGCCATTTTCGACCTTCTATCAGTGCACGGGCCACACGAGGACGAATAGCCCCATCTGGACGCATTCTAATCAATTGCCTCCCTAGACGGAACTCTGACGCCTAGGTTAAGAATTTTTTAGAACCGATTTTCATTATTTAACCGTTTACAAGTAAGTAACCTATGTACACAACGTAAGAGTATTAGGGAAAAAAAGTACACATAAATATGATCGGGAACGGAATAAAAAATTTGACAATAGAGAAAACAAATTATATAAAAAAAAAAGTATTAAAAGATAATTTTATAATTTTAAAAAAAATTCCAGAGTGTAAAATGTAAATTTTAAAGAAATTTTTTTAAAAAATCAAAAATTTTAAAAATTTTAAGGGACGAGATTTTAACTGTATACAAATAATGTTAGCATAGGAGCTATGCCTCAGGCCAATGGTGGGCAGTGGTCGCCTCAACTTTCATATAATTTATACCCACATCATCAAGAATTGTTGTAGTATATTATAAAATTTATTTTTAACTTCCTGATTTTAAATGCATTCAATTCAAGCATGGCTGCCAATCGAGGCCACATGACCATAGGGCGGAAGTGTTTTAAAGACAATTTAGAATAAATTATTCATACGAATAGATTTTTTAATAGAATAATATTATTTTAAAAATATAAATACGATCATAAAAAATATAAATATATTACTATGCAATTTTTCATTCAGAAGCTGTATGGCTTTGAATCCTCCAAAGACCTTTCTAGCATACTTTTGTATTCTACACAAGATACCCCTGGGGATGGACTAGAACGGCTTGTAAACAATTGGAAGGCAATTTGTATATTGTGTTGATTTGATTTCGGAATAAAACAATTAGTAATAAAAACCTTAGTTTTGTAACTTGTCCTCCTAAGTTTAATCCCGCATGCAGCATGCATTACAAGTCATGTATACATTTACATCTTGAAACCTAAGCATAGATGTTACTCATAAATTGGAGTATTAAAACTATTAATACTACGGGGGATATGATAATGAATAAAATGTTATCAAGATCATGCTTGGTTACGTGGTTCTAAGTCAGCATAGGTATCTTTAATGCCTCACATTACATAACAGTAGATATATTAGAGTTAAAAGAGAGCTTTAATTAGGCAAAATACATCATCATGCCCTAAAGATTAGTATTATTTTTGCTTTTTATCTTTTTGTCTGACAAGTATGATATAAATCTTACGAACGATATGTTTGGCTTGGTGAAAAGAAGAAAAAAAAAGAGAATATAAATTTAGAGATAAATAAATAATTTACCTTATTTGATTAGGAAGAAAAGACAGAAATGAAGTAATTATCTCATTTTCCATAGTAGAAAAATAGTCTATTTAAATTTAGATAGATTGAGATGTAAAATAAAATAATATTTATTATTTACTTTTTTTTTTACCTTAACAAAACAAAATGCAAGTAAATGCAATTTACTTACTCCTTACCCCTCTTCATCCTTCATTACCTAAACATAGGGTTAAACTTAGAAGGATGGTTCTTTAAAATTTATTTTTATCAATATTGTCAATAATAGCAACCCTTTTCAAGGCCTATTTTTTATGACTTGTCAAGAGAAGAAAATCAAATTAAGATGCCTAGAATTTACCAAACTTGGAATTTGAGTGTGTCAAAATCTCAAAAGCTGCCCGCGGCTTCTGCATTAAAAAAATATTGCTCTCTTAGTCTTGCAATCTGTCCATATGGAATCCTTTTACATGCTCTTAAGCCTTCGATTCTCCGCATAATTGGCAGCCATGGTTCACAGGCTTGGTTGCTCGACAAAATGAAAGCAGCAGCAGCATCTTTGATTGCAAGCACCAAAATGAGTAATCCGTTTGACAGAAAAGAACATTCAAATTCTTGGAGTCCCACTCCCACGGTTTTAGCTAAACCCTTTTCTGTCAAATGGCTACTCATTTTGGTGCTTGCAATCAAAGATGCCGTTGCTTTCATTTCTTTTCATTTTTCTCTTTTCTTGACCAATTAGTGTTTAGCTTATTGGGATGCCTGAATGCAGGCATGTTATTTGGGTCACTTGTCTAAAGCCAAAAATCAAGAAACATGTATATATTTTGTTGTTATCACACAAAAGGTCCAACTTTGAGGCTTTGAGAATTGTATTGTTTGACAACTCTTTATTACTTTACAATTTCATTTATATAAGTTATATATACATATAAAAGTAACAAAATATTTGTAAAAAAAAAGACAAATTTATACGCAAATCAAAAGTAAATCAAACAAACTCATATACTCAAAAAATTATAGTAATTAGATTGTTTCCAAAAAAAAATCCAAACCTGAAAGGACTGTGCAATTGCATGGCACCAAGTCCACTGTTGATTATACCCTTCAAGATTTTTAAGAACTTGTAACTATTATTTTTTTCAAATGTGAACTGAATAAATTCATGAAGTATGTATGATAGTCCCAAAAAAAAAAAAATACCAATTAGGCACATAATGATACTTAGTAGAAGTGTCAGGCCATTCTCTCGAGTCTATCCACACCCTCTTGATTCATGCATTTTATTTTCCTTTGACCGAAAGCATGCCTGTGCTAAGGTTTGGACATTGAATCCATAAGGATTAGGTTTAATTAAGCTTTACATGAATATGATTTGTTGCTCACCACGTAATATATCACATATGTTACTAGGACAGCAAAACCATAATCAAGTATGGACATTCGAGCATGAGTTTGACCTTGAACATGCTGCATATTTAGTCAAACGCTGATCAGTAGAGAAGCAACAAAAATAATCAAGGAACTTGAGCTGTGTTTGTCCTTCTTTTTTTTTTTAAATTATATATTTTTTTAAAAAATATTATTATTTTAAATATATATATTTTTTATATAATTTCTTTCTAATTTCATCTCCAAATAAAACACCAAAATGTTTTGTCATTTCACCAAAAGACATTGTTGACTTCACCAAACACAGCATCATTTCTAAAAGACATATATCAGTATTGTTTTATCATTTCAGACAAAGATGCACAAACTCCACTGCAGACTAAAATAAGTTTAGACTTCACCAAATTTATTCTTTTCTTTTCTTGGATGTAAACTTACAAATAAAATTTTGAAAAGGGAGGTCTTGTTTTTATTATAATCTAAAAATAAGATAAGCTTACAAATGTTGTTCTAATCTTCATGGCCGGCCAAATTGCAAACCTTTGACGCAAACTATCATATGGGTTTGACTTCATCTTGTTGTATTAAAAATAGTTAGACTTTATTTGTCGAGCCTCATTCGTTTGTCATATTAATAATAACCAAGAATATAGTGAACATGTCTTCTACTTTAATATTCCTTTATTTAAAGGAAATATTAACACCACGAGATAATGTTAAGTGCCATCTTAAGGATATAATTTGTCTTTTCGATATATTGAAGAGACGAGAATGATGATTGAATTTAAAATTATTTTTAATTTTTATCTTACAATATAAAATTTGAAGCAATTTATAAGATTTATTGTTTTTTTCACATGGAATAAAATTTAATGTTCAACTTAGGTTCATTGTATTTTAAAAGCTTATTCTTTGAAGTTCTTTTATGAAAATTTTACAACACTACTAAAAATTCAGGTAAATACAACGTTTAAAAAATCGTCATATTTAAAAAAATACCGTCATTTTTATTAAAAACGACGATCAAACGACAATTTTTTTTACCATCGTATATAATAATGTCGTTTTTGTTAAAAATAACTGAAAAACCATCATATTTACCTAATACAACAATGTAAATACAACGATTAAAGAAAAACATCGCAATTACTCACCTAAATTGAAATTCTATTAACCGTAGCATTTTGTGAAAAAAACTATCACAATTATTCCGTAAATACGACGGACCAATTAATAAGCAAATAAAATTATGACCATCGCATTTGATAAACAAATACGACGATTTTGTAACTGCCGTATTTGATTAATTTTTTTTTAAAAAAAATTGATTGAAATTATAAATTGTCACAAATTTGTCACAAATTATTAAAAATTAAAAATTATTAAAAATTAAATTTTTTTGAATTTGACACACGTATAATTTCCTGTCAAACATAATAGAATCAACTCATTCAATACAAAAAATAATAAAACACAATTTCCTATTGACTACATATCTAATATACACCCACAATTGTATACAACTACTTTTCCTATAGAACTACTTGATTATCTAAAGCTTCTAAGACATTATTTGGTTCTGACTCCTGAGAACAATCAGAATATAATACCTTATAAATCTAAAGGTATTCAAAAACCATTAGAAGTATATAAAGAGTCAAAATTATTAAATATACTAAATTATTCATCTCAGTCATGGATAGAAGTTATAACCCAATGGAAAAACATAGTCATTGGAGAATATATGGATAAGAATTTTAACCATACTACAGAACAAATGTATAAATATTTAGAGACTAAATTAGGAAATACAGCTAAAAGAATTTGGGATGATTATAAAATACAATATAGAACAGATTATGAGGCCCTCTTAAGTTTAGGGAATAATCCATATAACTTTGTGAATAAAATATCAAGCTTAATAACTGCTACAGACCCTAATACTGGATCCATACACCAACAAGAAGAAGCTATAAGGAAATTAGAACAATAGAGCAATGGTGTTCACAAATACAAATCCAAAAACAAATTAAAGAAGGATATAATGTTTGCAAAACAATTTATACCCCACAGCAATATGGGGAGGACCCATGTTCCTGCGGCAAACCTAAAAAGAAATATAATAAAAACATTAAGAAAACAGATAAGGATAAACAAATAAAACGAAATTATACAAAACCTAAGCCATACATTAGAAAATCTATATCAGGAAAGAAAAAACCCTCGAGTGCGTCTTGACAGACGTACCTCAGTTAGATAATAACTTATTTATGAGATATAAAGATATTTTTAGAACAAAAGAAAGATTTAATAAAATAATAGAAGCTTGGCGCACAAATAGTTATGAATGGAAACAAGAATGGATAGCAAATGCTATAAAAAATAATAGACCTCCCGAATTAATTGCTATATTTGAAGCTAGAATATTCGAAGGAACAGAAATAATAGAATCTTCAACTAGTTCTGAAGAAAGTAAAACAGAAAAAATACCCAATAAAGAGATAAAAATTAGAAAACGAACTTTAATTAGACCCAATTCGATAAAAAATATAGAAATAAAAAGTAAAAACAATTTAGTTCTAAAAGATTCCCATCTAACAGAACTAAAACAATATCTACCTACAGAAATAAATTTACCAGAGACAACGGCGGGACCTAGTAACATAAATCCACTAAAACCTCCTAGGACAGAACCGTCTAATATAGTATATCCTTCTGGAAATATACCACCTAGAAGTGTTCCAATTACTTCAGGAACTAGAGATATAATACCTTATAAATCTAAAGGTATTCAAAAACCATTAGAAGTATATAAAGAGTCAAAATTATTAAATATACTAAATTATTCATCTCAGTCATGGACAGAAGTTATAACCCAATGGAAAAACATAGTCATTGGAGAATATATGGATAAGAATTTTAACCATACTACAGAACAAATGTATAAATATTTAGAGACTAAATTAGGAAATACAGCTAAAAGAATTTGGGATGATTATAAAATACAATATAGAACAGATTATGAGGCCCTCTTAAGTTTAGGGAATAATCCATATAACTTTGTGAATAAAATATCAAGCTTAATAACTGCTACAGACCCTAATACTAAGCATTGCATTATAAAATATGCTAATGTTGTTATATTTATAGTAAATTGTCCATATCCATTTTCTATGAATAATCTACCTTTTCTTTGTATTTCGGCTCCTAGAGGGCCTGGTAATTTAGCTAAGACTTTTAATAAAGCTTCTTTATTAAAACTGTTTTGGCTAACAGTTATATAATGTATAGCATCACTTAAGAATTGAACTATATATCTTTCTTTTGTTCTAAAAATATCTTTATATCTCATAAATAAGTTATTATCTAACTGAGGTACGTCTGTCAAGACGCACTCGAGGTTTCTAGATTCGTCTTGGGAAAATTCTGATTGAGTGTCTATTTCTGAAGTGTTTATAGGTTGTGGATTTGTTTCATTATAATGGTCAAATCTTATTTTTATATTGTTATCTGGAGTTTTATAAATATGTCCTATTGAGGGAGTTATAATAGTCTTTTCTTGCTTAAAAAGATTTTTTAAATCCCAATTATATCCTGCATATGTTAAGGAACTATATGGGACAGGCTCTATTAATTTTATGCCTCTTGAGGCAAATGATTCTATTGTTTTATCTATTTTACATTTATAATTTATATTTGTGTTTTGTATGGATTTTCCTAAAAATCCTATAGTTACTACACAATTATCTTCAGTCATGTTATCGTATCCTTTTGATAATATTCCTATTTTTATTTTTGAAACATCCTTTGTTCTTAAAAAATAATCTGGGGCAGTATAATATAAACCTCTATTTTGATTCATATCTATATCTATAAAAGATAATATCTTTTTATCATTTTCTGTTATTCGATCATCAAAACATGTTATCATTATATGGCAACCTAAATTTTTCTTAGTCATGCCTTTTATTCCTATTATGATTAATCCTATGTGTGTGTATTGCAGTTTTATTTGTTTAATGATTTCTGGTTTGATTAGAGGTAATATGTTTTGATTATGATCATTAGTATTAATTGATATTTCTGACATTGTTCTTATATATTTTGTTTCTTCAAGAAATTTTCCTTTATTATATAATTTCTTTGGGTTTAGTAATTCTATTTGAGATTCTTTAAATATTTCTAAATCATGGTTTATATTGGCTACGTCAGCTTCCCCTCAAAACATATGTATAATCTGTAATACTTTTGAAATAACAATAAATAAGAAAAAATCAGAATATATAAGAATGGAACAGTTCTTTCAAAATCAGATGCCCTATAAGAGATCTTATTCCTATACTACTTATTCAAGTTTTTATACTATAAAATTAGATGAAGTTCAGGATAACAAATATTGGAATCTATCTCGAGATTGCCTAATAGAATCACGATTACAGATAGAAGTCTTTGGATTTGTATTTGTGAACACCATTGCTCTAAGCATTGCATTATAAAATATGCTAATGTTGTTATATTTATAGTAAATTGTCCATATCCATTTTCTATGAATAATCTACCTTTTCTTTGTATTTCGGCTCCTAGAGGGCCTGGTAATTTAGCTAAGACTTTTAATAAAGCTTCTTTATTAAAACTGTTTTGGCTAACAGTTATATAATGTATAGCATCACTTAAGAATTGAACTATATATTTCCAATCATTAAGTTTTAATTGTTCTAATTTCCTTATAGCTTCTTCTTGTTGCAAAACAATTTATACCCCACAGCAATATGGGGAGGACCCATGTTCCTGCGGCAAACCTAAAAAGAAATATAATAAAAACATTAAGAAAACAGATAAGGATAAACAAATAAAACGAAATTATACAAAACCTAAGCCATACATTAGAAAATCTATATCAGGAAAGAAAAAACCTTTTCTAGAGCAAAATAGACACGTAAGAAAATATAATCCTCATAGGCAATATAAAGACACCATAACTTGTTATGCCTGTGGAGAAACGGGTCATCTTAGCACCCAGTTGTATCTTTTTATCTAATTCTACGAGAATTAGGTTATTTGTTCGTTGAAGTTCTGTTTTTATAAGATCTAAGTCGTGGATAGAAGAACTACTAGTACTAGGCGAAGCTGATACTAATGCCCTTTCTAAATTCTGTTGTATATTTTTTAATTGATTATTTGTATCCGTATAAAATGAATTATCTCTTAGAGTTAATTCGTGTATTTTATTAGCTAGTTGTTCTATAAAGTCTGTTGTTCTATCAAATCCAATATTTCCTAGGCTAATTAAATAATTTAATTGGCCTACTAGAATCCGGTTTATAGGGGATGCTGTAGCGGGTTCAACTATTCCGCCGTCTAAATCTGGCTGATTATGTGTATGATATGCAGCAACTTGTTTGGCTTGATTATATAATACTAGCTGTTTATCGTTCATAAACTTATAATTTCTTTATTGGGCCGCAGAGTTGTTTAGAATTCCACAAATCTTGGACAGTTTTTCCGACTGTCTGTATGAATTCTTTATTTTCTGCTCTTAAAGTCTTAAGGATTTCTAAGGTCTGAGATTCAATTATCTTAGGAGTGTCTATTAATTGTCTTATTATTTCTCGGCTTGGGATTTTATCTGATAAATTCTCAAGTTGAGCTAAAATGAAAGCCTGATTTCTTTTTATATTTTCTAGTTCGTTTGAAAAACTAGTAGTTATAGGAAATTCTTCTAATAAATTTATTATCTTTTTGTCTGTCTTTTCTAAATTTTCTGCTAAATTTATTATAATATCAGTTATAAAATTTAGCTGTTTTGGTATAGAAGAATTTTCTAAACTATGATATATATGTTGGTATTTCGATCCGATCGAGCGAGGCTTAAAATTACAGACAATTTGGTATGCCCAATATTTTTCTTTATCAAATCCGGGTATAGCAAGGTCTAAGTAACTTAGATTTCTATAAGTACTTGGGTTAGCCAAGTACGAGTATGTTTTATCCAGATTTATATCTTAAAATTATGTCCTAGAGTCTTAAATGCTCTGATACCAATAAGAGGGGGGTATGTGTCACCGATTAAAGTAGGTGGTTTACTTCTGGCGAATTATATATACAATATCAGCTTTAAACAATCTATCAAAGTTATAAGCGGAAATTAATTGTTTGAAAACTGACAATTTTTGTATATAAATTCTAAGATATGTGAATTATAGGAAGTTATTGACGAGATATGTATATATTGCGATCCTAGATTCTTCAAATATTTATGTAATTCTTGTATATCCGAAGCTTACCTCTTTCTTTTAATCTTCTAAAGAAGATTGTGCCGAGTGGCTTGCTTCCTCTCCTTTCTTTGGTATATGGTTGGATTGGCTGAGCTCATACAAGGGCTGCTCCTTGATCTTTTCACCGTTACGGCCTTCGCGCTTGGCTACTTGTTCGATCTCCAGCTGAGTCTTAGGCACCAGGTCCTTTTGCCTTACCAATTGTGTATAAGAAAAGAAAGTAAAGGAAAACAAGTATTCTCAGAACAATTTCTTCTGAAAATTCTCAGAGAGAAGTATGAATTGGATATATCAGTGTTTACAAAATATTTGGAAGAATATTTAAGGATTCTCTCTCTTATTTCTCTATCTATTTCTTCTCTCTCTATCTATCGATCTCTATCTTTCTCTTCTTGTCTTCTTCTTTATATAGAGATTTGGTTTCTCGGATTTCAAATCCGGATTCCAAACTTATTACAAAAAGTATCTATGTCTCAGCAGTTTTTCCGTCAAAAAGAAAGTGCTTTATAAAAGCAGATTCTTTCCTTCGGTAGTGAGTAAAGTGAGACGTACATCTTTATCTAAAGAAAGTTAAAGCTAAAGTTATCGCCTTTGCTTTTGTCGGGTATCTACCGGCTTTTGTCGGCCATCTATTCTGTCTTGTTTGAACTTTCTGGTTTGTCTTCCTCGAGGTTGACTGGTATGAACAGTTCTTCTTCTTCCTTGGCCAATTCTTCGACCGGCATTGGATTTATCGTTTCAACTTCTGTGAGTATCTGTTCCCAAGTTAAGGGATCTTTGGTTTGAATAGTTATATTTTCTCTGTATTCAGTGTTCTCATGGTCACGATGATGAATCAGGTCTCTGAAGACTTGAACCCATCCTTCGGACGGTCTGGTGTCTATGGTGTTTAGTCCTTCTAAGACTGCTTCAGTATCTTTCCGTGCTTCGGAGTATGTGTGAAAACAGAATGTGGCGATGAAGTTCCTCATCCGTTCTTCTGAATCGAGCAAGGCGTTCTTCATCTGTCTGTCTTGTTCTTCAGTTTTGTATATTAATGTAGATATTTTATCTTCTATAGTTATTGGTTCTTGTGCAGTCACGCCTGCATAAGATCTGCTAGTCTGCAGATTTTCTATTTGTTTTTCTAGCAGAGTAATTCTTTCGAATAACAATATTTTTTCTTCTTCTGCTTTTGTTATTTCTTTCTTGAGCTCAAATATTTGTTTTGTCATGCCCAATTTTTCTTCAATTGACTGGGCTGAGCCTTTATTCTGTTGTAAGTATTGGATCACCTGTTCTCTGATTTCGGGTTCGGTGTTGAAAACCTTGCCGATGTATGTACAGGCTTCTTGTATAGCAGTTGAGAGTGTTTCAAACTTCTTCCATGAAGCTTTTGGGGCTTGTTCTCGGAGCTTCACAACTGTTCCCCATTTAGTGTATATTCCTGGGCTAGGCCCATTGTATATAACATAGTATGTTTTGTTCTTTTGGGCTTTAGCCGATAGAATGGCCAATGCATTTAGAGCCACTATGAAATGGCTTCGATCTTTCTTTCCAAATGCAACCCAAAGGTTATCTATAAGTATGCGTATCCGAGTCGATATATCACGGGCTTCGAAGGAAGATTGAAGGCCCAAGAGGTATTTGAAAAGTCCGAAAAGACATTTTCCCCACCGTAAGGGCTCCCTTTTGGGTTGGGCTTCATCTCTTTTGTATATGTGCCAATTATAAAATCGGTATTGCTCGAAGTGGCTACTTCTTTATTTTTTGTATGTGTTTCTGTGATAGCTGGGCTTATATCTGTTATTTGGGCCTCAGTCTCATCATCAGAGGTATATTTTTGTATTTGTGCTCGCATTTCTTCTATAGAACGCGGCTTATCTGAATGAGTATTTGGAGATAATCCTCCTCTGAGTATAGTATTTATATTTCGACCACCACGACCTCGAAATGGGCCGCTCATTCTGCCGAATGTATTTATGGGTATATCAAATTCGTCCCTGCAAACAAGGTTATAATTAATTATAGCTGAACAATTCCTTACCTGAGGGTCGTCATAGATGATGAGTCTTGATAATATATCTGCCTCAGTATTCTTTTTTCCATCTATATGTTCAAATATAGGGTTAAGTCCCCTAGTGGTTAGGAACAAATATAATTTATACCATCGAGTAAAACTTGATCGTTTCTTTTCTCGTTTCATATTATTATAATATTTAACAATAGCAATACAGTCTGTTCGAACTGTAAATTCTTTTCTTCCGATAAGAAATAATTCGAAAGATTGTATACCATATAATACTGCAAGTAATTCTGCATCTATTGTCGAAATTTGTCCGACTTCTTTATATGATCCTGATGCATATCTACATAATATTTCAGTATTTTTATATGCTAATTTATTTGGTTTTTTATATAAGACTGCTCCCCATCCATCTTTAGAGCCATCTGTATTTATTATTAGATAATCTGTGGATAAAGGCGGTTCTAATTTTGGAATAGTCTTTATTAATCCTTTTATCTTTCTGAGTTGCTTTATATCTTCTGTATTAAATTTTCTATTACCATTTAGTTTTGTTTTTTGGTAGAAGGGAGCTATTATCTTTGATAGATCTTTTATGAATGGTCTTGCATAATTTAACAATCCTAACAATTGTTGTATTGTCTTTAAGTCATTTATATTTTCTGGGAAGTCTAATATTTTGGTTGATATATGAGGTTGTAGACTTACTTGTCCATTTCCTATTATAATTCCTAGGAATGATACTTGTCGTACTCCTAGTTCTATTTTCTTTTTTGAAATTATAATTCCATTTTGTTCAAATTTTTCAAATATTATTTTTAGGTGTTTATTATGTTCTTTCCTAGTTTTTGAGAAAACTAATATATCATCTATATATACTGCAGTAAAAGATTGGCTATCTTCAAATATTTTATCCATTCTTTTCTGAAATACTGCTGGAGCATTTTTTAACCCAAATGGCATTACAAGCCATTCCCATTGTCCGATGGGATTAGGGCATACAAACGATGTCCATTCTATGGATTCTTTATGCATTTTTATCTGGTGATATCCTGATTTGCAGTCAAATTTGCTAAAATAAACTGCACCTTGAATTTTATTTATTAGCATGTCTTTATGTGGTAATGTATAACCATTATCATGAGTATTATCATTTAACCTTTTATAATTTATTACCATTCGAGGTTTTCCTCTTTTTATTTCACTATGATTATTTACAAAGAAAGAGGGACTTCTATGTTTAGAGTCTGATCTTTGTATAAATTTGGCATTTTCTAATTCTTTTATCTGCTCTTTATACCATTGTAATTCTTGATTATTTGCTGGTATTGCCTTTTCTCTAATTGTTAAATCAGGGTTTATAATTTCTATTTTGTATATTTCTTGATTTTTCTGCCAATGTTCTAATGGTTTTTCTCCAATAATTCCTATTTTTTCTAGTCGTGATTGATATCGTTCTATTTCGTCATCTATGATTATTTCTTTGAGAGATGATGGGTCTACTAATTCATTTAAATGCAATTCTATTGTTATAAAATCATCGTTGTCATTATGTATCCTTCTTTAATTTGTTTTTGGATTTGTATTTGTGAACACCATTGCTCTAAGCATTGCATTATAAAATATGATTATGTCTATTAGGGCATTGGGTGCTAAGATGACCCGTTTCTCCACGAGCATAACAAGTTATGGTGTCTTTATATTGCCTATGAGGATTATATTTTCTTACGTGTCTATTTTGCTCTAGAAAAGGTTTTTTCTTTCCGGATATAGATTTTCTAATGTATGGCTTAGGTTTTGTAGAATTTCGTTTTATTTGTTTATCCTTATCCTGTTTTCTTAATGTTTTTATTATATTTCTTTTTAGGTTTGCCAGCAGAACATGGGTCCTCCCCATATTGTTGTGGGGTATAAATTGTTTTGCAAACATTATATCCTTCTTTAATTTGTTTTTGGATTTGTATTTGTGAACACCATTGCTCTAAGCATTGCATTATAAAATATGCTAATGTTGTTATATTTATAGTAAATTGTCCATATCCATTTTCTATGAATAATCTACTACTTCTTTATTTTTTGTATGTGTTTCTGTGATAGCTGGGCTTATATCTGTTATTTGGGCCTCAGTCTCATCATCAGAGGTATATTTTTGTATTTGTGCTCGCATTTCTTCTATAGAACGCGGCTTATCTGAATGATAGACGGCGGAATAGTTGAACCCGCTACAGCATCCCCTATAGACCGGATTCTAGTAGGCCAATTAAATTATTTAATTAGCCTAGGAAATATCGGATTTGATAGAACAACAGACTTTATAGAACAACTAGCTAATAAAATACACGAATTAACTCTAAGAGATAATTCATTTTATACTGGATACAAATAATCAATTAAAAAATATACAACGGAATTTAGAAAGGGCATTAGTATCAGCTTCGCCTAGTACTAGTAGTTCTTCTATCCACGACTTAGATCTTATAAAAACAGAACTTCAACGAACAAATAACCTAATTCTCGTAGAATTAGATAAAAAGATACAACTGTTAGTTAACGACGCCTCTTATAACCAACAAAGACAGAGAAAACAACAAGTACAAAATACTAAGAAAATTTTAGATAATCTAGCAAGCCTAGATAGGGCTTCGAAAACTATAATTCGACTAGCAGAACTTTAATAGAAGAACTTAGAAATAAATTAACAAACTTAGAATCTTCCATAGAAGATAATAGAATTATAATATCTAAAATACCAACTCAACATAAGACTTTAGATTATTCAGTCGAGATCTAATAGAAATAAAAAATATTTTGATAGAAAAGGAACATAGAATACCAAAAGATTATACGAGACCAGTTAGAAGAAATAAAATCACTTCTTAGGATTAGCTCAGCTAAGGAACCAGGAGCTAATTTAAAACAAGAAGTTAGAGATTTTTCAAATTTAGTTATAAACCAAAACGCTAGTATATTGGAAAAAATAAACCAGATTATAAGTAAAGAAAACAATTCTCAAATAATTAGTAGACAAGAATCAAATAACTTCTTTATATACGATCCACCAAATAGCTTTAATATAAAACAAGAATGATTCCCTTTTCAGGAAGATCTAAGAAAACAGATAAGGATAAACAAATAAAACGAAATGATACAAAACCTAAGCCAGACATTAGAAAATCTTATAAAAGCAGAAACGAGATAAACACTGATATATCCAATGCCTAGTCGAAGAATTGGCCAAGGAAGAAGAAGAACTGTTCATACCAGTCAACCTCGAGGAAGACAAACCAGAAAGTTCAAACAAGACAGAATAGATGGCCGACAAAAGCCGGTAGATACCCGACAAAAGCAAAGGCGATAACTTTAGCTTTAACTTTCTTTAGATAAAGATGTACGTCTCACTTTACTCACTACCGAAGGAAAGAATCTGCTTTTATAAAGCACTTTCTTTTTGACGGAAAAACTGCTGAGACATAGATACTTTTTGTAATAAGTTTGGAATCCGGATTTGAAATCCGAGAAACCAAATCTCTATATAAAGAAGAAGACAAGAAGAGAAAGATAGAGATCGATAGATAGAGAGAGAAGAAATAGATAGAGAAATAAGAGAGAGAATCCTTAAATATTCTTCCAAATATTTTGTAAACACTGATATATCCAATTCATACTTCTCTCTGAGAATTTTCAGAAGAAATTGTTCTGAGAATACTTGTTTTCCTTTACTTTCTTTTCTTATACACAATTGGTAAGGCAAAAGGACCTGGTGCCTAAGACTCCGCTGGAGATCGAACAAGTAGCCAAGGCAGAAGGCCAGAACGGTGAAAAGATCAAGGAGCAGCCCTTGTATGAGCTCGACCTAATCCAACCATATACCAAAGAAAGGAGAGGAAGCAAGCCACTCGGCACAATCTTCTTTAGAAGATTAAAAGAAAGAGGTAAGCTTCGGATATACAAGAATTACATAAATATTTGAAGAATCTAGGATCGCAATATATACATATCTCGTCAATAACTTCCTATAATTCACATATCTTAGAATTTATATACAAAAATTGTCGGTTTTCAAACAATTAATTTCACGCTATAACTTTGATAGATTGTTTAAAGTCGATATTGTATATATAATTCGCGAAGTAAACCACCTACTTTAATCGGTGACACATACCCCCTCTTATTGGTATCGAGCATTTAAGACTCTAGGACATAATTTTAAGATATAAATCGGATAAAACATACTCAGTACTTAGCTAACCAAGTACTTATAGAAATCTAAGTTACTTAGACCTTGCTATACCCGATTTGATAAAGAAAAATATTGGGCATACCAAATTGTCTGTAATTTTAAGCCTGCCTGATCAGATCGAAATACCAACATATATATCATAGTTTAGAAAATTCTTCTATACCAAAACGATTAAATTTTATAATCGATATTATAATAAATTTAGCGAGAAAATTTAGAAAAGACAGACAAAAAGATAATAAATTTATTAGAAGAATTTCCTATAACTACTAGTTTTTCAAACGAACTAGAAAATATAAAAAGAAATCAGGCTTTCATTTTAGCTCAACTTGAGAATTTATCAGATAAAATCCCAAGCCGAGAAATAATAAGACAATTAATAGACACTCCTAAGATAATTGAATCTCAGACCTTAGAAATCCTTAAGACTTTAAGAGCGAGAAAATAAAGAATTCATACGGACGATCGGAAAAAGCTGTCCAAGATTTGTGGAATTCTAAACAACTCTGCGACCCAATAAAGAAATTATAAGTTTATGAACGATAAACGGCTAGTATTATATAATCAAGCCAAACAAGTTGCTTGCATATCATACACATAATCGACCGATTTAGACGGCGGAATAGTTGAACCCGCTACTGACATCCCCTATAGACCAGGATTCTAGTAGGCCAATTAAATTATTTAATTAGCCTAGGAAATATCGGATTTGATAGAACAACGAGACTTTATAGAACAACTAGCTAATAAAATACACGAATTAACTCTAAGAGATAATTCATTTTATACTGGATACAAATAATCAATTAAAAAATATACAACGAGAATTTAGAAAGGGCATTAGTATCGACTTACGCCTAGTACTAGTAGTTCTTCTATCCACGACTTAGATCTTATAAAAACAGAACTTCAACGAACAAATAACCTAATTCTCGTAGAATTAGATAAAAAGATACAACTGTTAGTTAACGACGCCTCTTATAACCAACAAAGACAGAAAACAACAGTACAAAATACTAAGAAAATTTTAGATAATCTAGCAAGCCTAGATAGGGCTTCTGAAAACTATAATTCAGCTAGCAGAACTTTAATAGAAGAACTTAGAAATAAATTAACAAACTTAGAATCTTCCATAGAAGATAATAGAATTATAATATCTAAAATACCAACTCAACATAAGACTTTAGATTATTCGTCAGATCTAATAGAAATAAAAAATATTTTGACAGAAAAGGAACATAGAATACCAAAAGATTATACAGACCAGTTAGAAGAAATAAAATCACTTCTTAGGATTAGCTCAGCTAAGGAACCAGGAGCTAATTTAAAACAAGAAGTTAGAGATTTTTCAAATTTAGTTATAAACCAAAACGCTAGTATATTGGAAAAAATAAACCAGATTATAAGTAAAGAAAACAATTCTCAAATAATTAGTAGACAAGAATCAAATAACTTCTTTATATACGATCCACCAAATAGCTTTAATATAAAACAAGAATGATTCCCTTTTCAGGAAGATCTAGGACAATAACAGAACCTATAAATAAAAAATATACTCAGAACCCATTAGCCAGACTCTTTAAAAATAAACAAAAGTCAACAGAAATCATTTTAGCAGAAGAAACCAATATAAACCATGGTTTAGAAATATTTAAAGAATCTCAAATAGAATTACTAAACCCAAAGAAATTATATAATAAAGGAAAATTTCTTGAAGAAACAAAATATATAAGAACAATGTCAGAAATATCAATTAATACTAATGATCATAATCAAAACATATTACCTCTAATCAAACCAGAAATCATTAAACAAATAAAACTGCAATACACACACATAGGATTAATCATAATAGGAATAAAAGGCATGACTAAGAAAAATTTAGGTTGCCATATAATGATAACATGTTTTGATGATCGAATAACAGAAAATGATAAAAAGATATTATCAAATTCACAGATATATCTAATAGTGAACTTTCTTGTCTAAGAGAAAGACTAAATACGTTAGAATCTCGTTTCGCTTTATTAGAAACTAAAGACGAACGACTTCATACTTGAGAACATATGTCAATAAAAGCTAAGACTTTTAATAAAGCTTCTTTATTAAAACTGTTTTGGCTAACGAGTTATATAATGTATAGCATCACTTAAGAATTGAACTATATATTTCCAATCATTAAGTTTTAATTGTTCTAATTTCCTTATAGCTTCTTCTTGTTGGTGTATGGATCCGAGTATTAGGGTCTGTAGCAGTTATTAAGCTTGATATTTTATTCACAAAGTTATATGGATTATTCCCTAAACTTAAGAGGGCCTCATAATCTGTTCTATATTGTATTTTATAATCATCCCAAATTCTTTTAGCTGTATTTCCTAATTTAGTCTCTAAATATTTATACATTTGTTCTGTAGTATGGTTAAAATTCTTATCCATATATTCTCCAATGACTATGTTTTTCCATTGGGTTATAACTTCTGTCCATGACTGAGATGAATAATTTAGTATATTTAATAATTTTGACTCTTTATATACTTCTAATGGTTTTTGAATACCTTTAGATTTATAAGGTATTATATCTCTAGTTCCTGAAGTAATTGGAACACTTCTAGGTGGTATATTTCCAGAAGGATATACTATATTAGACGGTTCTGTCCTAGGAGGTTTTAGTGGATTTATGTTACTAGGTCCCGCCGTTGTCTCTGGATGTGGTATATAATGTGTAGATTGAGTATGTGTACCATCCATCTGCATTCCAAGCTGAGGAGTGGGATATTGTTGTAAGTGTTTAGAAGGAATTATAGTATCACAGATCTTGGTATAAGTACAACCAGTATCTATCAAAGCCTTTCCTTTATGTTTCCATCCAGATGGTGTACTAAGAAATATAATTATAGCATACTCATGTAATTGAGTAGGATCTATGCCTGGTAAGACAGGGATTTGTATATAATCTTTAGTATTATATATGAGTTCATTTAACGAAGGTCTAGTATCAACTAATTGTAAGTCTTCAATATTTATTTGAGTATTAGAAGTAGAGGACTGTGTGGATATAGGTATGGGTTTAATGTCAAAAGATTTTATTGACATATGTTCTGAAGTATGAAGCCGTTCGACTTTAGTTTCTAATAAAGCGAAACGAGATTCTAACGTATTTAGTCTTTCTCTTAGACAAGAAAGTTCACTATTAGATATATCTGTTATCCATTTTCTATGAATAATCTACCTTTTCTTTGTATTTCGGCTCCTAGAGGGCCTGGTAATTTAGCTAAGAAACTGCTGAGACATAGATACTTTTTGTAATAAGTTGGAGTTTTATAAATATGTCCTATTGAGGGAGTTATAATAGTCTTTTCTTGCTTAAAAAGATTTTTTAAATCCCAATTATATCCTGCATATGTTAAGGAACTATATGGGACAGGCTCTATTAATTTTATGCCTCTTGAGGCAAATGATTCTATTGTTTTATCTATTTTACATTTATAATTTATATTTGTGTTTTGTATGGATTTTCCTAAAAATCCTATAGTTACTACACAATTATCTTCAGTCATGTTATCGTATCCTTTTGATAATATTCCTATTTTTATTTTTGAAACATCCTTTGTTCTTAAAAAAGGACTAAATACGTTAGAATCTCGTTTCGCTTTATTAGAAACTAAAGACGAACGGCTTCATACTTCAGAACATATGTGGAATTATAGTATCACAGATCTTGGTATAAGTACAACCAGTATCTATCAAAGCCTTTCCTTTATGTTTCCATCCAGGTTGGTCATCAGATCCCTTTTGTTTTATCCATATATGTATGCAAGTTTTTTCGCTAAGAACGAAATTATTAGTTATATGATCTATGAATTGGATATATCAGTGTTTACAAAATATTTGGAAGAATATTTAAGGATTCTCTCTCTTATTTCTCTATCTATTTCTTCTCTCTCTATCTATCGATCTCTATCTTTCTCTTCTTGTCTTCTTCTTTATATAGAGATTTGGTTTCTCGGATTTCAAATCCGGATTCCAAACTTATTACAAAAAGTATCTATGTCTCAGCAGTTTTTCCGTCAAAAAGAAAGTGCTTTATAAAAGCAGATTCTTTCCTTCGGTAGTGAGTAAAGTGAGACGTACATCTTTATCTAAAGAAAGTTAAAGCTAAAGTTATCGCCTTTGCTTTTGTCGGGTATCTACCGGCTTTTGTCGGCCATCTATTCTGTCTTGTTTGAACTTTCTGGTTTGTCTTCCTCGAGGTTGACTGGTATGAACAGTTCTTCTTCTTCCTTGGCCAATTCTTCGACCGGCATTGGATATATCAGTGTTTATCTCGTTTCTGCTTTTATAAGATTTTCTAATGTCTGGCTTAGGTTTTGTATCATTTCGTTTTATTTGTTTATCCTTATCTGTTTTCTTAGATCTTCCTGAAAAGGGAATCATTCTTGTTTTATATTAAAGCTATTTGGTGGATCGTATATAAAGAAGTTATTTGATTCTTGTCTACTAATTATTTGAGAATTGTTTTCTTTACTTATAATCTGGTTTATTTTTTCCAATATACTAGCGTTTTGGTTTATAACTAAATTTGAAAAATCTCTAACTTCTTGTTTTAAATTAGCTCCTGGTTCCTTAGCTGAGCTAATCCTAAGAAGTGATTTTATTTCTTCTAACTGGTCTGTATAATCTTTTGGTATTCTATGTTCCTTTTCTATCAAAATATTTTTTATTTCTATTAGATCCGACTGAATAATCTAAAGTCTTATGTTGAGTTGGTATTTTAGATATTATAATTCTATTATCTTCTATGGAAGATTCTAAGTTTGTTAATTTATTTCTAAGTTCTTCTATTAAAGTTCTGCTAGCTGAATTATAGTTTTCAGAAGCCCTATCTAGGCTTGCTAGATTATCTAAAATTTTCTTAGTATTTTGTACTGTTGTTTTCTGTCTTTGTTGGTTATAAGAGGCGTCGTTAACTAACAGTTGTATCTTTTTATCTAATTCTACGAGAATTAGGTTATTTGTTCGTTGAAGTTCTGTTTTTATAAGATCTAAGTCGTGGATAGAAGAACTACTAGTACTAGGCGAAGCTGATACTAATGCCCTTTCTAAATTCTGTTGTATATTTTTTAATTGATTATTTGTATCCGTATAAAATGAATTATCTCTTAGAGTTAATTCGTGTATTTTATTAGCTAGTTGTTCTATAAAGTCTGTTGTTCTATCAAATCCGATATTTCCTAGGCTAATTAAATAATTTAATTGGCCTACTAGAATCCGGTCTATAGGGGATGCTGTAGCGGGTTCAACTATTCCGCCGTCTATCATTCAGATAAGCCGCGTTCTATAGAAGAAATGCGAGCACAAATACAAAAATATACCTCTGATGATGAGACTGAGGCCCAAATAACAGATATAAGCCCAGCTATCACAGAAACACATACAAAAAATAAAGAAGTAGTAGATTATTCATAGAAAATGGATATGGACAATTTACTATAAATATAACAACATTAGCATATTTTATAATGCAATGCTTAGAGCAATGGTGTTCACAAATACAAATCCAAAAACAAATTAAAGAAGGATATAATGTTTGCAAAACAATTTATACCCCACAGCAATATGGGGAGGACCCATGTTCCTGCGGCAAACCTAAAAAGAAATATAATAAAAACATTAAGAAAACAGATAAGGATAAACAAATAAAACGAAATTATACAAAACCTAAGCCATACATTAGAAAATCTATATCAGGAAAGAAAAAACCTTTTCTAGAGCAAAATAGACACGTAAGAAAATATAATCCTCATAGGCAATATAAAGACACCATAACTTGTTATGCCTGTGGAGAAACGGGTCATCTTAGCACCCAATGCCCTAATAGACATAATCATATTTTATAATGCAATGCTTAGAGCAATGGTGTTCACAAATACAAATCCAAAAACAAATTAAAGAAGGATACATAATGACAACGATGATTTTATAACAATAGAATTGCATTTAAATGAATTAGTAGACCCATCATCTCTCAAAGAAATAATCATAGATGACGAAATAGAACGATATCAATCACGACTAGAAAAAATAGGAATTATTGGAGAAAAACCATTAGAACATTGGCAGAAAAATCAAGAAATATACAAAATAGAAATTATAAACCCTGATTTAACAATTAGAGAAAAGGCAATACCAGCAAATAATCAAGAATTACAATGGTATAAAGAGCAGATAAAAGAATTAGAAAATGCCAAATTTATACAAAGATCAGACTCTAAACATAGAAGTCCCTCTTTCTTTGTAAATAATCATAGTGAAATAAAAAGAGGAAAACCTCGAATGGTAATAAATTATAAAAGGTTAAATGATAATACTCATGATAATGGTTATACATTACCACATAAAGACATGCTAATAAATAAAATTCAAGGTGCAGATTTATTTTAGCAAATTTGATCTGCAAATCGAGATATCACCGAGATAAAAATGCATAAAGAATCCATAGAATGGACATCGTTTGTATGCCCTAATCCCATCGGACAATGGGAATGGCTTGTAATGCCATTTGGGTTAAAAAATGCTCCAGCAGTATTTGAAAAGAATGGATAAAATATTTGAAGATAGCCAATCTTTTACTGCAGTATATATAGATGATATATTAGTTTTCTCAAAAACTAGGAAAGAACATAATAAACACCTAAAAATAATATTTGAAAAATTTGAACAAAATGGAATTATAATTTCAAAAAAGAAAATAGAACTAGGAGTACGACAAGTATCATTCCTAGGAATTATAATAGGAAATGGACAAGTAAGTCTACAACCTCATATATCAACCAAAATATTAGACTTCCCAGAAAATATAAATGACTTAAAGACAA
This sequence comes from Voacanga thouarsii, assembly GCA_026120185.1. Lineage (NCBI taxonomy): Eukaryota > Viridiplantae > Streptophyta > Magnoliopsida > Gentianales > Apocynaceae > Voacanga > Voacanga thouarsii. The sequence continues at coordinate 587,465 of JANUWF010002336.1, forward strand.
TACAACAATTGTTAGGATTGTTAAATTATGCAAGACCATTCATAAAAGATCTATCAAAGATAATAGCTCCCTTCTACCAAAAAACAAAACTAAATGGTAATAGAAAATTTAATACAGAAGATATAAAGCAACTCAGAAAGATAAAAGGATTAATAAAGACTATTCCAAAATTAGAACCGCCTTTATCCACAGATTATCTAATAATAAATACAGATGGCTCTAAAGATGGATGGGGAGCAGTCTTATATAAAAAACCAAATAAATTAGCATATAAAAATACTGAAATATTATGTAGATATGCATCAGGATCATATAAAGAAGTCGGACAAATTTCGACAATAGATGCAGAATTACTTGCAGTATTATATGGTATACAATCTTTCGAATTATTTCTTATCGGAAGAAAAGAATTTACAGTTCGAACAGACTGTATTGCTATTGTTAAATATTATAATAATATGAAACGAGAAAAGAAACGATCAAGTTTTACTCGATGGTATAAATTATATTTGTTCCTAACCACTAGGGGACTTAACCCTATATTTGAACATATAGATGGAAAAAAGAATACTGAGGCAGATATATTATCAAGACTCATCATCTATGACGACCCTCAGGTAAGGAATTGTTCAGCTATAATTAATTATAACCTTGTTTGCAGGGACGAATTTGATATACCCATAAATACATTCGGCAGAATGAGCGGCCCATTTCGAGGTCGTGGTGGTCGAAATATAAATACTATACTCAGAGGAGGATTATCTCCAAATACTCATTCAGATAAGCCGCGTTCTATAGAAGAAATGCGAGCACAAATACAAAAATATACCTCTGATGATGAGACTGAGGCCCAAATAACAGATATAAGCCCAGCTATCACAGAAACACATACAAAAAATAAAGAAGTAGCCACTTCGAGCAATACCGATTTTATAATTGGCACATATACAAAAGAGACAGAAGCCCAACCCAAAAGGGGAGCCCTTACGGTGGGGAAAATGTCTTTTCGGACTTTTCAAATACCTCTTGGGCCTTCAATCTTCCTTACGAAGCCCGGGATATATCAGCCCAGATACGCATACTTATAGATAACCTTTGGGTTGCATTTGGAAAGAAAGATCGAAGCCATTTCATAGTGGCTCTAAATGCATTGGCCATTCTATCGGCTAAAGCCCAAAAGAACAAAACATACTATGTTATATACAATGGGCCTAGCCTGAGAATATACACTAAATGGGGAACAGTTGTGAAGCTCCGAGAACAAGCCCCAAAAGCTTCATGGAAGAAGTTTGAAACACTCTCAATCTGCTATACAAGAAGCTCGTACATACATCGACAAGGTTTTCAACACCGAACCCGAAATCGGAGAAACGAGTGATCCAATACTTACAACAGAATAAAGGCTCAGCTCAATCAATTGAAGAAAAATTGGGCATGACAAAACAAATATTTGAGCTCAAGAAAGAAATAACAAAAGCAGAAGAAGAAAAATATTGTTATTCGAAAGAATTACTCTGCTAGAAAAACAAATAGAAAATCAGTAGACTAGCGAGATCTTATGCGAGCGTGATCGCACAAGAACCAATAACTATAGAAGATAAAATATCTACATTAATATACAAAGTCGAAGAACAAGACAGACAGATGAAGAACGCCTTGCTCGATTCGGAAGAACGGATGAGGAACTTCATCGCCACATTCGTTTTCACACATACTCCGAAGCACGGAAAGATACTCGAGCAGTCTTAGAAGGACTAAACACCATAGACACCGGACCAGTCCGAAGGATGGGTTCAAGTCTTCGAGACTCGATTCATCATCGTGACCATGAGAACACCGAATACGAGAGAAAATATAACTATTCAAACCAAAGATCCCTTAACTTGGGAACGGATACTCACGTAAGTTGAAACGATAAATCCAATGCCGGTCGAAGAATTGGCCAAGGAAGAAGAAGAAGCTGTTCATACCGATCAACCTCGAGGAAGACAAACCGTAAAGTTCAAACAAGACAGAATAGATGGCCGACAAAAGCCGGTAGATACCCGACAAAAGCAAAGGCGATAACTTTAGCTTTAACTTTCTTTAGATAAAGATGTACGTCTCACTTTACTCACTACCGAAGGAAAGAATCCGCTTTTATAAAGCACTTTCTTTTTGACTGGAAAAGCTACTTGAGACATAGATACTTTTTGTAATAAGTTTGGAATCCGGATTTGAAATCCGAGAAACCAAATCTCTATATAAAGAAGAAGACAAGAAGAGAAAGATAGAGATCGATAGATAGAGAGAGAAGAAATAGATAGAGAAATAAGAGAGAGAATCCTTAAAAATTCTTCCAAATATTTTGTAAACACTGATATATCCAATTCATACTTCTCTCTGAGAATTTTCAGAAGAAATTGTTCTGAGAATACTTGTTTTCCTTTACTTTCTTTTCTTATACACAATTGGTAAGGCAAAAGGACCTGGTGCCTAAGACTCCGCTGGAGATCGAACAAGTAGCCAAGGCAGAAGGCCAGAACGGTGAAAAGATCAAGGAGCAGCCCTTGTATGAGCTCAGCCAATCCAACCATATACCAAAGAAAGGAGAGGAAGCAAGCCACTCGGCACAATCTTCTTTAGAAGATTAAAAGAAAGAGGTAAGCTTCGGATATACAAGAATTACATAAATATTTGAAGAATCTAGGATCGCAATATATACATATCTCGTCAATAACTTCCTATAATTCACATATCTTAGAATTTATATACAAAAATTGTCAGTTTTCAAACAATTAATTTCCGCTTATAACTTTGATAGATTGTTTAAAGCTGATATTGTATATATAATTCGCCAGAAGTAAAGGTATTATATCTCTAGTTCCTGAAGTAATTGGAACACTTTTAGGATATTCCGCTATACTAGGCCTTGACTTCCTCATACAGAATAATAGCTTAGCTATTCTTACCAAAGACTATATTCTATTTGCCAATAACTCTCACATGACCCCAATCATACCTCCAATCAGAATGCGAGGCTTCTTCTTGTTGGTGTATGGATCCAGTATTAGGGTCTGTAGCAGTTATTATGCTTGATATTTTATTCACAAAGTTATATGGATTATTCCCTAAACTTAAGAAGGCCTCATAATCTGTTCTATATTGTATTTTATAATCATCCCAAATTCTTTTAGCTGTATTTCCTAATTTAGTCTCTAAATATTTATACATTTGTTCTGTAGTATGGTTAAAATTCTTATCCATATATTCTCCAATGACTATGTTTTTCCATTGGGTTATAACTTCTGTCCATGACTGAGATGAATAATTTAGTATATTTAATAATTTTGACTCTTTATATACTTCTAATGGTTTTTGAATACCTTTAGATTTATAAGGTATTATATCTCTAGTTCCTGAAGTAATTGGAACACTTCTAGGTGGTATATTTCCAGAAGGATATACTATATTAGACGGTTCTGTCCTAGGAGGTTTTAGTGGATTTATGTTACTAGGTCCCGCCGTTGTCTCTGGTAAATTTATTTCTGTAGGTAGATATTGTTTTAGTTCTGTTAGATGGGAATCTTTTAGAACTAAATTGTTTTTACTTTTTATTTCTATATTTTTTATCGAATTGGGTCTAATTAAAGTTCGTTTTCTAATTTTTATCTCTTTATTGGGTATTTTTTCTGTTTTACTTTCTTCAGAACTAGTTGAAGATTCTATTATTTCTGTTCCGCTATACTACTTATTCAAGTTTTTATACTATAAAATTAGATGAAGTTCAGGATAACAAATATTGGAATCTATCTCGAGATTGCCTAATAGAATCACGATTACAGATAGAAGTCTTAGAAGAAAATTATAAAATACATTTACTAGATCATATAACTAATAATTTCGTTCTTAGCGAAAAAACTTGCATACATATATGGATAAAACAAAAGGGATCTGATGACCAACCTTGTTTTTCCTGCCATAATTATCCAGCTTTAAGCCTTAGAGCTCAGTGTAATATATGTTATAAAGAAATTTGCAAATATTGCTATATAAAGATAGACCCTCATAGTGAATGGGATGATAAAAAATCAAAATTCACAGATATATCTAATAGTGAACTTTCTTGTCTAAGAGAAAGACTAAATACGTTAGAATCTCGTTTCGCTTTATTAGAAACTAAAGTCGAACGGCTTCATACTTCAGAACATATGTCAATAAAATCTTTTGACATTAAACCCATACCTATATCCACACAGTCCTCTACTTCTAATACTCAAATAAATATTGAAGACTTACAATTAGTTGATACTAGACCTTCGTTAAATGAACTCATATATAATACTAAAGATTATATACAAATCCCTGTCTTACCAGGCATAGATCCTACTCAATTACATGAGTATGCTATAATTATATTTCTTAGTACACCATCTGGATGGAAACATAAAGGAAAGGCTTTGATAGATACTGGTTGTACTTATACCAAGATCTGTGATACTATAATTCCTTCTAAACACTTACAACAATATCCCACTCCTCAGCTTGGAATGCAGATGGATGGTACACATACTCAATCTACACATTATATACCACATCTAGATCTTGCCATAGGATCTTTCCTTACACCTGAAGTTAGAGATTTTTCAAATTTAGTTATAAACCAAAACGCTAGTATATTGGAAAAAATAAACCAGATTATAAGTAAAGAAAACAATTCTCAAATAATTAGTAGACAAGAATCAAATAACTTCTTTATATACGATCCACCAAATAGCTTTAATATAAAACAAGAATGATTCCCTTTTCAGGAAGATCTAGGACAATAACAGAACCTATAAATAAAAAATATACTCAGAACCCATTAGCCAGACTCTTTAAAAATAAACAAAAGTCAACAGAAATCATTTTAGCAGAAGAAACCAATATAAACCATGATTTAGAAATATTTAAAGAATCTCAAATAGAATTACTAAACCCAAAGAAATTATATAATAAAGGAAAATTTCTTGAAGAAACAAAATATATAAGAACAATGTCAGAAATATCAATTAATACTAATGATCATAATCAAAACATATTACCTCTAATCAAACCGGAAATCATTAAACAAATAAAGCGCAATACACACACATAGGATTAATCATAATAGGAATAAAAGGCATGACTAAGAAAAATTTAGGTTGCCATATAATGATAACATGTTTTGATGATCGAATAACAGAAAATGATAAAATTGTTTTTACTTTTTATTTCTATATTTTTTATCGAATTGGGTCTAATTAAAGTTTGGCAAATAGAATATAGTCTTTGGTAAGAATAGCTAAGCTATTATTCTGTATGAGGAAGTCAAGGCCTAGTATAGCGGAATATCCTAGGCCTCATGGAAGAAGTTTGAAACACTCTCAACTGCTATACAAGAAGCCTGTACATACATCGGCAAGGTTTTCAACACCGAACCCGAAATCAGAGAACAGGTGATCCAATACTTACAACAGAATAAAGGCTCAGCCCAGTCAATTGAAGAAAAATTGGGCATGACAAAACAAATATTTGAGCTCAAGAAAGAAATAACAAAAGCAGAAGAAGAAAAAATATTGTTATTCGAAAGAATTACTCTGCTAGAAAAACAAATAGAAAATCTGCAGACTAGCAGATCTTATGCAGGCGTGACTGCACAAGAACCAATAACTATAGAAGATAAAATATCTACATTAATATACAAAACTGAAGAACAAGACAGACAGATGAAGAACGCCTTGCTCGATTCAGAAGAACGGATGAGGAACTTCATCGCCACATTCTGTTTTCACACATACTCCGAAGCACGGAAAGATACTGAAGCAGTCTTAGAAGGACTAAACACCATAGACACCAGACCGTCCGAAGGATGGGTTCAAGTCTTCAGAGACCTGATTCATCATCGTGACCATGAGAACACTGAATACAGAGAAAATATAACTATTCAAACCAAAGATCCCTTAACTTGGGAACAGATACTCACAGAAGTTGAAACGATAAATCCAATGCCGGTCGAAGAATTGGCCAAGGAAGAAGAAGGAGGTCTATTATTTTTTATAGCATTTGCTATCCATTCTTGTTTCCATTCATAACTATTTGTGCGCCAAGCTTCTATTATTTTATTAAATCTTTCTTTTGTTCTAAAAATATCTTTATATCTCATAAATAAGTTATTATCTAACTGAGGTACGTCTGTCAAGACGCACTCGAGGTTTCTAGATTCGTCTTGGGAAAATTCTGATTGAGTGTCTACTTATAATTTCTTTATTGGGCCGCAGAGTTGTTTAGAATTCCACAAATCTTGGACAGTTTTTCCGACTGTCTGTATGAATTCTTTATTTTCTGCTCTTAAAGTCTTAAGGATTTCTAAGGTCTGAGATTCAATTATCTTAGGAGTGTCTATTAATTGTCTTATTATTTCTCGGCTTGGGATTTTATCTGATAAATTCTCAAGTTGAGCTAAAATGAAAGCCTGATTTCTTTTTATATTTTCTAGTTCGTTTGAAAAACTAGTAGTTATAGGAAATTCTTCTAATAAATTTATTATCTTTTTGTCTGTCTTTTCTAAATTTTCTGCTAAATTTATTATAATATCAGTTATAAAATTTAGCTGTTTTGGTATAGAAGAATTTTCTAAACTATGATATATATGTTGGTATTTACGATCCGAAGCAGGCGAGCTTAAAATTACGACAATTTGGTATGCCCAATATTTTTTCTTTATCAAATGCGGGTATAGCAAGGTCTAAGTAACTGAAAGTTCACTATTAGATATATCTGTGAATTTTGATTTTTTATCATCCCATTCACTATGAGGGTCTATCTTTATATAGCAATATTTCCTGGGCTAGGCCCATTGTATATAACATAGTATGTTTTGTTCTTTTGGGCTTTAGCCGATAGAATGGCCAATGCATTTAGAGCCACTATGAAATGGCTTCGATCTTTCTTTCCAAATGCAACCCAAAGGTTATCTATAAGTATGCGTATCTGGGCTGATATATCCTGGGCTTCAGAAGGAAGATTGAAGGCCCAAGAGGTATTTGAAAAGTCTGAAAAAGACATTTTCCCCACCGTAAGGGCTCCCCTTTTGGGTTGGGCTTCTGTCTCTTTTGTATATGTGCCAATTATAAAATCGGTATTGCTCGAAGTGGCTACTTCTTTATTTTTTGTATGTGTTTCTGTGATAGCTGGGCTTATATCTGTTATTTGGGCCTCAGTCTCATCATCAGAGGTATATTTTTGTATTTGTGCTCGCATTTCTTCTATAGAACGCGGCTTATCTGAATGAGTATTTGGAGATAATCCTCCTCTGAGTATAGTATTTATATTTCGACCACCACGACCTCGAAATGGGCCGCTCATTCTGCCGAATGTATTTATGGGTATATCAAATTCGTCCCTGCAAACAAGGTTATAATTAATTATAGCTGAACAATTCCTTACCTGAGGGTCGTCATAGATGATGAGTCTTGATAATATATCTGCCTCAGTATTCTTTTTTCCATCTATATGTTCAAATATAGGGTTAAGTCCCCTAGTGGTTAGGAACAAATATAATTTATACCATCGAGTGAAACTTGATCGTTTCTTTTCTCGTTTCATATTATTATAATATTTAACAATAGCAATACAGTCTGTTCGAACTGTAAATTCTTTTCTTCCGATAAGAAATAATTCGAAAGATTGTATACCATATAATACTGCAAGTAATTCTGCATCTATTGTCGAAATTTGTCCGACTTCTTTATATGATCCTGATGCATATCTACATAATATTTCAGTATTTTTATATGCTAATTTATTTGGTTTTTTATATAAGACTGCTCCCCATCCATCTTTAGAGCCATCTGTATTTATTATTAGATAATCTGTGGATAAAGGCGGTTCTAATTTTGGAATAGTCTTTATTAATCCTTTTATCTTTCTGAGTTGCTTTATATCTTCTGTATTAAATTTTCTATTACCATTTAGTTTTGTTTTTTGGTAGAAGGGAGCTATTATCTTTGATAGATCTTTTATGAATGGTCTTGCATAATTTAACAATCCTAACAATTGTTGTATTGTCTTTAAGTCATTTATATTTTCTGGGAAGTCTAATATTTTGGTTGATATATGAGGTTGTAGACTTACTTGTCCATTTCCTATTATAATTCCTAGGAATGATACTTGTCGTACTCCTAGTTCTATTTTCTTTTTTGAAATTATAATTCCATTTTGTTCAAATTTTTCAAATATTATTTTTAGGTGTTTATTATGTTCTTTCCTAGTTTTTGAGAAAACTAATATATCATCTATATATACTGCAGTAAAAGATTGGCTATCTTCAAATATTTTATCCATTCTTTTCTGAAATACTGCTGGAGCATTTTTTAACCCAAATGGCATTACAAGCCATTCCCATTGTCCGATGGGATTAGGGCATACAAACGATGTCCATTCTATGGATTCTTTATGCATTTTTATCTCGGTGATATCCCGATTTGCAGATCAAATTTGCTAAAATAAATCGCACCTTGAATTTTATTTATTAGCATGTCTTTATGTGGTAATGTATAACCATTATCATGAGTATTATCATTTAACCTTTTATAATTTATTACCATTCGAGGTTTTCCTCTTTTTATTTCACTATGATTATTTACAAAGAAAGAGGGACTTCTATGTTTAGAGTCTGATCTTTGTATAAATTTGGCATTTTCTAATTCTTTTATCTGCTCTTTATACCATTGTAATTCTTGATTATTTGCTGGTATTGCCTTTTCTCTAATTGTTAAATCAGGGTTTATAATTTCTATTTTGTATATTTCTTGATTTTTCTGCCAATGTTCTAATGGTTTTTCTCCAATAATTCCTATTTTTTCTAGTCGTGATTGATATCGTTCTATTTCGTCATCTATGATTATTTCTTTGAGAGATGATGGGTCTACTAATTCATTTAAATGCAATTCTATTGTTATAAAATCATCGTTGTCATTATGAAAATCATAAGTTATATTATTGGTGTCTAAAGCATCTTTTATAATATCTTCATTAGTTATACTAAATGAAGGCTGAATTTTTGAGGGAAAGAAAAAACCTTTTCTAGAGCAAAATAGACACGTAAGAAAATATAATCCTCATAGGCAATATAAAATACCAACTCAACATAAGACTTTAGATTATTCGTCAGATCTAATAGAAATAAAAAATATTTTGACAGAAAAGGAACATAGAATACCAAAAGATTATACAGACCAGTTAGAAGAAATAAAATCACTTCTTAGGATTAGCTCAGCTAAGGAACCAGGAGCTAAGCTATTATTCTGTATGAGGAAGTCAAGGCCTAGTATAGCGGAATATCCTAAACGAGCTAAATTGCGAGTAGAAATATTGCGCAGAGTAAGTGTATAAGCAGGTGTAAGGAAAGATCCTATGGCAAGATCTAGATGTGGTATATAATGTGTAGATTGAGTATGTGTACCATCCATCTGCATTCCAAGCTGAGGAGTGGGATATTGTTGTAAGTGTTTAGAAGGAATTATAGTATCACAGATCTTGGTATAAGTACAACCAGTATCTATCAAAGCCTTTCCTTTATGTTTCCATCCAGATGGTGTACTAAGAAATATAATTATAGCATACTCATGTAATTGAGTAGGATCTATGCCTGGTAAGACAGGGATTTGTATATAATCTTTAGTATTATATATGAGTTCATTTAACGAAGGTCTAACCACTAGGGGACTTAACCCTATATTTGAACATATAGATGGAAAAAAGAATACTGAGGCAGATATATTATCAAGACGCATCATCTATGACGACCCTCAGGTAAGGAATTGTTCAGCTATAATTAATTATAACCTTGTTTGCAGGGACGAATTTGATATACCCATAAATACATTCGGCAGAATGAGCGGCCCATTTCGAGGTCGTGGTGGTCGAAATATAAATACTATACTCAGAGGAGGATTATCTCCAAATACTCATTCAGATAAGCCGCGTTCTATAGAAGAAATGCGAGCACAAATACAAAAATATACCTCTGATGATGAGACTGAGGCCCAAATAACAGATATAAGCCCAGCTATCACAGAAACACATACAAAAAATAAAGAAGTAGCCACTTCGAGCAATACCGATTTTATAATTGGCACATATACAAAAGAGACAGAAGCCCAACCCAAAAGGGGAGCCCTTACGGTGGGGAAAATGTCTTTTTCAGACTTTTCAAATACCTCTTGGGCCTTCAATCTTCCTTCTGAAGCCCAGGATATATCAGCCCAGATACGCATACTTATAGATAACCTTTGGGTTGCATTTGGAAAGAAAGATCGAAGCCATTTCATAGTGGCTCTAAATGCATTGGCCATTCTATCGGCTAAAGCCCAAAAGAACAAAACATACTATGTTATATACAATGGGCCTAGCCCAGGAATATACACTAAATGGGGAACAGTTGTGAAGCTCCGAGAACAAGCCCCAAAAGCTTCATGGAAGAAGTTTGAAACACTCTCAACTGCTATACAAGAAGCCTGTACATACATCGGCAAGGTTTTCAACACCGAACCCGAAATCAGAGAACAGGTGATCCAATACTTACAACAGAATAAAGGCTCAGCCCAGTCAATCTGTTTTACTTTCTTCAGAACTAGTTGAAGATTCTATTATTTCTGTTCCTTCGAATATTCTAGCTTCAAATATAGCAATTAATTCGGGAGGTCTATTATTTTTTATAGCATTTGCTATCCATTCTTGTTTCCATTCATAACTATTTGTGCGCCAAGCTTCTATTATTTTATTAAATCTTTCTTTTGTTCTAAAAATATCTTTATATCTCATAAATAAGTTATATACATTTGTTCTGTAGTATGGTTAAAATTCTTATCCATATATTCTCCAATGACTATGTTTTTCCATTGGGTTATAACTTCTGTCCATGACTGAGATGAATAATTTAGTATATTTAATAATTTTGACTCTTTATATACTTCTAATGGTTTTTGAATACCTTTAGATTTATAAGGTATTATATCTCTAGTTCCTGAAGTAATTGGAACACTTCTAGGTGGTATATTTCCAGAAGGATATACTATATTAGACGGTTCTGTCCTAGGAGGTTTTAGTGGATTTATGTTACTAGGTCCCGCCGTTGTCTCTGGTAAATTTATTTCTGTAGGTAGATATTGTTTTAGTTCTGTTAGATGGGAATCTTTTAGAACTAAATTGTTTTATTTATTAGCATGTCTTTATGTGGTAATGTATAACCATTATCATGAGTATTATCATTTAACCTTTTATAATTTATTACCATTCGAGGTTTTCCTCTTTTTATTTCACTATGATTATTTACAAAGAAAGAGGGACTTCTATGGGACAGGCTCTATTAATTTTATGCCTCTTGAGGCAAATGATTCTATTGTTTTATCTATTTTACATTTATAATTTATATTTGTTAACAATAGCAATACAGTCTGTTCGAACTGTAAATTCTTTTCTTCCGATAAGAAATAATTCGAAAGATTGTATACCATATAATACTGCAAGTAATTCTGCATCTATTGTCGAAATTTGTCCGACTTCTTTATATGATCCTGATGCATATCTACATAATATTTCAGTATTTTTATATGCTAATTTATTTGGTTTTTTATATAAGACTGCTCCCCATCCATCTTTAGAGCCATCTGTATTTATTATTAGATAATCTGTGGATAAAGGCGGTTCTAATTTTGGAATAGTCTTTATTAATCCTTTTATCTTTCTGAGTTGCTTTATATCTTCTGTATTAAATTTTCTATTACCATTTAGTTTTGTTTTTTGGTAGAAGGGAGCTATTATCTTTGATAGATCTTTTATGAATGGTCTTGCATAATTTAACAATCCTAACAATTGTTGTATTGTCTTTAAGTCATTTATATTTTCTGGGAAGTCTAATATTTTGGTTGATATATGAGGTTGTAGACTTACTTGTCCATTTCCTATTATAATTCCTAGGAATGATACTTGTCGTACTCCTAGTTCTATTTTCTTTTTTGAAATTATAATTCCATTTTGTTCAAATTTTTCAAATATTATTTTTAGGTGTTTATTATGTTCTTTCCTAGTTTTTGAGAAAACTAATATATCATCTATATATACTGCAGTAAAAGATTGGCTATCTTCAAATATTTTATCCATTCTTTTCTGAAATACTGCTGGAGCATTTTTCAACCCAAATGGCATTACAAGCCATTCCCATTGTCCGATGGGATTAGGGCATACAAACGATGTCCATTCTATGGATTCTTTATGCATTTTTATCTGGTGATATCCTGATTTGCAGTCAAATATAAATCTGGATAAAACATACTCGTACTTGGCTAACCCAAGTACTTATAGAAATCTAAGTTACTTAGACCTTGCTATACCCAGATTTGATAAAGAAAAAATATTGGGCATACCAAATTGCTGTAATTTTAAGCCTGCCCGATCAGATCAGAAATACCAACATATATATCATAGTTTAGAAAATTCTTCTATACCAAAACAGCTAAATTTTATAACTGATATTATAATAAATTTAGCAGAAAATTTAGAAAAGACAGACAAAAAGATAATAAATTTATTAGAAGAATTTCCTATAACTACTAGTTTTTCAAACGAACTAGAAAATATAAAAAGAAATCAGGCTTTCATTTTAGCTCAACTTGAGAATTTATCAGATAAAATCCCAAGCCGAGAAATAATAAGACAATTAATAGACACTCCTAAGATAATTGAATCTCAGACCTTAGAAATCCTTAAGACTTTAAGAGCAGAAAATAAAGAATTCATACAGACAGTCGGAAAAACTGTCCAAGATTTGTGGAATTCTAAACAACTCTGCGGCCCAATAAAGAAATTATAAGTTTATGAACGATAAACAGCTAGTATTATATAATCAAGCCAAACAAGTTGCTGCATATCATACACATAATCAGCCAGATTTAGACGGCGGAATAGTTGAACCCGCTACAGCATCCCCTATAGACCGGATTCTAGTAGGCCAATTAAATTATTTAATTAGCCTAGGAAATATCGGATTTGATAGAACAACAGACTTTATAGAACAACTAGCTAATAAAATACACGAATTAACTCTAAGAGATAATTCATTTTATACGGATACAAATAATCAATTAAAAAATATACAACAGAATTTAGAAAGGGCATTAGTATCAGCTTCGCCTAGTACTAGTAGTTCTTCTATCCACGACTTAGATCTTATAAAAACAGAACTTCAACGAACAAATAACCTAATTCTCGTAGAATTAGATAAAAAGATACAACTGTTAGTTAACGACGCCTCTTATAACCAACAAAGACAGAAAACAACAGTACAAAATACTAAGAAAATTTTAGATAATCTAGCAAGCCTAGATAGGGCTTCTGAAAACTATAATTCAGCTAGCGAGAACTTTAATAGAAGAACTTAGAAATAAATTAACAAACTTAGAATCTTCCATAGAAGATAATAGAATTATAATATCTAAAATACCAACTCAACATAAGACTTTAGATTATTCGTCAGATCTAATAGAAATAAAAAATATTTTGACAGAAAAGGAACATAGAATACCAAAAGATTATACAGACCAGTTAGAAGAAATAAAATCACTTCTTAGGATTAGCTCAGCTAAGGAACCAGGAGCTAATTTAAAACAAGAAGTTAGAGATTTTTCAAATTTAGTTATAAACCAAAACGCTAGTATATTGGAAAAAATAAACCAGATTATAAGTAAAGAAAACAATTCTCAAATAATTAGTAGACAAGAATCAAATAACTTCTTTATATACGATCCACCAAATTGCTTTAATATAAAACAAGAATGATTCCCTTTTCAGGAAGATCTAGGACAATAACAGAACCTATAAATAAAAAATATACTCAGAACCCATTAGCCAGACTCTTTAAAAATAAACAAAAGTCAACAGAAATCATTTTAGCAGAAGAAACCAATATAAACCATGATTTAGAAATATTTAAAGAATCTCAAATAGAATTACTAAACCCAAAGAAATTATATAATAAAGGAAAATTTCTTGAAGAAACAAAATATATAAGAACAATGTCAGAAATATCAATTAATACTAATGATCATAATCAAAACATATTACCTCTAATCAAACCAGAAATCATTAAACAAATAAAACTGCAATACACACACATAGGATTAATCATAATAGGAATAAAAGGCATGACTAAGAAAAATTTAGGTTGCCATATAATGATAACATGTTTTGATGATCGAATAACAGAAAATGATAAAAAGATATTATCAAATTCACAGATATATCTAATAGTGAACTTTCTTGTCTAAGAGAAAGACTAAATACGTTAGAATCTCGTTTCGCTTTATTAGAAACTAAAGACGAACGGCTTCATACTTCAGAACATATGTCAATAAAAGCTAAGACTTTTAATAAAGCTTCTTTATTAAAACTGTTTTGGCTAACAGTTATATAATGTATAGCATCACTTAAGAATTGAACTATATATTTCCAATCATTAAGTTTTAATTGTTCTAATTTCCTTATAGCTTCTTCTTGTTGGTGTATGGATCCAGTATTAGGGTCTGTAGCAGTTATTAAGCTTGATATTTTATTCACAAAGTTATATGGATTATTCCCTAAACTTAAGAGGGCCTCATAATCTGTTCTATATTGTATTTTATAATCATCCCAAATTCTTTTAGCTGTATTTCCTAATTTAGTCTCTAAATATTTATACATTTGTTCTGTAGTATGGTTAAAATTCTTATCCATATATTCTCCAATGACTATGTTTTTCCATTGGGTTATAACTTCTGTCCATGACTGAGATGAATAATTTAGTATATTTAATAATTTTGACTCTTTCTTTCTTAGAACTAGTTGAAGATTCTATTATTTCTGTTCCTTCGAATATTCTAGCTTCAAATCCTTCTTTAATTTGTTTTTGGATTTGTATTTGTGAACACCATTGCTCTAAGCATTGCATTATAAAATATGCTAATGTTGTTATATTTATACCCCACAGCAATATGGGGAGGACCCATGTTCCTGCGGCAAACCTAAAAAGAAATATAATAAAAACATTAAGAAAACAGATAAGGATAAACAAATAAAACGAAATTATACAAAACCTAAGCCATACATTAGAAAATCTATATCAGGAAAGAAAAAACCTTTTCTAGAGCAAAATAGACACGTAAGAAAATATAATCCTCATAGGCAATATAAAGACACCATAACTTGTTATGCCTGTGGAGAAACGGGTCATCTTAGCACCCAATGCCCTAATAGACATAATATCCATACAAGAGAATCTAAGTTAATAGAAAACATTAATATGGAATCCGGATTTGAAATCCGGGAAACCAAATCTCTATATAAAGAAGAAGACAAGAAGAGAAAGATAGAGATCGATAGATAGAGAGAGAAGAAATAGATAGAGAAATAAGAGAGAGAATCCTTAAATATTCTTCCAAATATTTTGTAAACACTGATATATCCAATTCATACTTCTCTCTGAGAATTTTCAGAAGAAATTGTTCTGAGAATACTTGTTTTCCTTTACTTTCTTTTCTTATACACAATTGGTAAGGCAAAAGGACCTGGTGCCTAAGACTCCGCTGGAGATCGAACAAGTAGCCAAGGCAGAAGGCCAGAACGGTGAAAAGATCAAGGAGCAGCCCTTGTATGAGCTCAGCCAATCCAACCATATACCAAAGAAAGGAGAGGAAGCAAGCCACTCGGCACAATCTTCTTTAGAAGATTAAAAGAAAGAGGTAAGCTTCGGATATACAAGAATTACATAAATATTTGAAGAATCTAGGATCGCAATATATACATATCTCGTCAATAACTTCCTATAATTCACATATCTTAGAATTTATATACAAAAATTGTCAGTTTTCAAACAATTAATTTCCGCTTATAACTTTGATAGATTGTTTAAAGCTGATATTGTATATATAATTCGCCAGAAGTAAACCACCTACTTTAATCGGTGACACATACCCCCCTCTTATTGGTATCAGAGCATTTAAGACTCTAGGACATAATTTTAAGATATAAATCTGGATAAAACATACTCGTACTTGGCTAACCCAAGTACTTATAGAAATCTAAGTTACTTAGACCTTGCTATACCCAGATTTGATAAAGAAAAAATATTGGGCATACCAAATTGCTGTAATTTTAAGCCTGCCCGATCAGATCAGAAATACCAACATATATATCATAGTTTAGAAAATTCTTCTATACCAAAACAGCTAAATTTTATAACTGATATTATAATAAATTTAGCAGAAAATTTAGAAAAGACAGACAAAAAGATAATAAATTTATTAGAAGAATTTCCTATAACTACTAGTTTTTCAAACGAACTAGAAAATATAAAAAGAAATCAGGCTTTCATTTTAGCTCAACTTGAGAATTTATCAGATAAAATCCCAAGCCGAGAAATAATAAGACAATTAATAGACACTCCTAAGATAATTGAATCTCAGACCTTAGAAATCCTTAAGACTTTAAGAGCAGAAAATAAAGAATTCATACAGACAGTCGGAAAAACTGTCCAAGATTTGTGGAATTCTAAACAACTCTGCGGCCCAATAAAGAAATTATAAGTTTATGAACGATAAACAGCTAGTATTATATAATCAAGCCAAACAAGTTGCTGCATATCATACACATAATCAGCCAGATTTAGACGGCGGAATAGTTGAACCCGCTACAGCATCCCCTATAGACCGGATTCTAGTAGGCCAATTAAATTATTTAATTAGCCTAGGAAATATCGGATTTGATAGAACAACAGACTTTATAGAACAACTAGCTAATAAAATACACGAATTAACTCTAAGAGATAATTCATTTTATACGGATACAAATAATCAATTAAAAAATATACAACAGAATTTAGAAAAGGGCATTAGTATCAGCTTCGCCTAGTACTAGTAGTTCTTCTATCCACGACTTAGATCTTATAAAAACAGAACTTCAACGAACAAATAACCTAATTCTCGTAGAATTAGATAAAAAGATACAACTGTTAGTTAACGACGCCTCTTATAACCAACAAAGACAGAAAACAACAGTACAAAATACTAAGAAAATTTTAGATAATCTAGCAAGCCTAGATAGGGCTTCTGAAAACTATAATTCAGCTAGCAGAACTTTAATAGAAGAACTTAGAAATAAATTAACAAACTTAGAATCTTCCATAGAAGATAATAGAATTATAATATCTAAAATACCAACTCAACATAAGACTTTAGATTATTCAGTCGGATCTAATAGAAATAAAAAATATTTTGATGAGAAAAGGAACATAGAATACCAAAAGATTATACGGACCAGTTAGAAGAAATAAAATCACTTCTTAGGATTAGCTCGACTAAGGAACCAGGAGCTAATTTAAAACAAGAAGTTAGAGATTTTTCAAATTTAGTTATAAACCAAAACGCTAGAATATTGGAAAAAATAAACCAGATTATAAGTAAAGAAAACAATTCTCAAATAATTAGTAGACAAGAATCAAATAACTTCTTTATATACGATCCACCAAATAGCTTTAATATAAAACAAGAATGATTCCCTTTTCAGGAAGATCTAGGACAATAACAGAACCTATAAATAAAAAATATACTCAGAACCCATTAGCCAGACTCTTTAAAAATAAACAAAAGTCAACAGAAATCATTTTAGCAGAAGAAACCAATATAAACCATGATTTAGAAATATTTAAAGAATCTCAAATAGAATTACTAAACCCAAAGAAATTATATAATAAAGGAAAATTTCTTGAAGAAACAAAATATATAAGAACAATGTCAGAAATATCAATTAATACTAATGATCATAATCAAAACATATTACCTCTAATCAAACCAGAAATCATTAAACAAATAAAACCGCAATACACACACATAGGATTAATCATAATAGGAATAAAAGGCATGACTAAGAAAAATTTAGGTTGCCATATAATGATAACATGTTTTGATCGAATAACAGAAAATGATAAAAAGATATTATCTTTTATAGATATAGATATGAATCAAAATAGAGGTTTATATTATATCGCTCTGATTATTTTTTAAGAACAAAGGATGTTTCAAAAATAAAAATAGGAATATTATCAAAAGGATACGATAACATGACTGAAGATAATTGTGTAGTAACTATAGGATTTTTAGGAAAATCCATACAAAACACAAATATAAATTATAAATGTAAAATAGATAAAACAATAGAATCATTTGCCTCAAGAGGCATAAAATTAATAGAGCATGTCCCATATAGTTCCTTAACATATGCAGGATATAATTGGGATTTAAAAAATCTTTTTAAGCAAGAAAAGACTATTATAACTCCCTCAATAGGACATATTTATAAAACTCCAGATAACAATATAAAAATAAGATTTGACCATTATAATGAAACAAATCCACAACCTATAAACACTTCAGAAATAGACACTCAATCAGAATTTTCCCAAGACGAATCTAGAAACCTCGAGTGCGTCTTGACAGACGTACCTCAGTTAGATAATAACTTATTTATGAGATATAAAGATATTTTTAGAACAAAAGAAAGATTTAATAAAATAATAGAAGCTTGGCGCACAAATAGTTATGAATGGAAACAAGAATGGATAGCAAATGCTATAAAAAATAATAGACCTCCCAAATTAATTGCTATATTTGAAGCTAGAATATTCGAAGGAACAGAAATAATAGAATCTTCAACTAGTTCTGAAGAAAGTAAAACAGAAAAAATACCCAATAAAGAGATAAAAATTAGAAAACGAACTTTAATTAGACCCAATTCGATAAAAAATATAGAAATAAAAAGTAAAAACAATTTATAAATGTAAAATAGATAAAACAATAGAATCATTTGCCTCAAGAGGCATAAAATTAATAGAGCCTGTCCCATATAGTTCCTTAACATATGCAGGATATAATTGGGATTTAAAAAATCTTTTTAAGCAAGAAAAGACTATTATAACTCCCTCAATAGGACATATTTATAAAACTCCAGATAACAATATAAAAATAAGATTTGACCATTATAATGAAACAAATCCACAACCTATAAACACTTCAGAAATAGACACTCAATCAGAGACAACGGCGGGACCTAGTAACATAAATCCACTAAAACCTCCTAGGACAGAACCGTCTAATATAGTATATCCTTCTGGAAATATACCACCTAGAAGTGTTCCAATTACTTCAGGAAAGAAAAAACCTTTTCTAGAGCAAAATAGACACGTAAGAAAATATAATCCTCATAGGCAATATAAAGACACCATAACTTGTTATGCCTGTGGAGAAACGGGTCATCTTAGCACCCAATGCCCTAATAGACATAATATCCATACAAGAGAATCTAAGTTAATAGAAAACATTAATATGGATCTTATACAAATAACCGAATATATGTCTGATAGTGAAACAATATATAGCTAAATTACCAGGCCCTCTAGGAGCCGAAATACAAAGAAAAGGTAGATTATTCATAGAAAATGGATATGGACAATTTACTATAAATATAACAACATTAGCATATTTTATAATGCAATGCTTAGAGCAATGGTGTTCACAAATACAAATCCAAAAACAAATTAAAGAAGGATATAATGTTTGCAAAACAATTTATACCCCACAGCAATATGGGGAGGACCCATGTTCCTGCGGCAAACCTAAAAAGAAATATAATAAAAACATTAAGAAAACAGATAAGGATAAACAAATAAAACGAAATTATACAAAACCTAAGCCATACATTAGAAAATCTATATCAGGAAGCCATACATTAGAAAATCTATATCAGGAAAGAAAAAACATTTTCTAGAGCAAAATAGACACGTAAGAAAATATAATCCTCATAGGCAATATAAAGACACTAAGACATTATTTGGTTCTGACTCCTGAGAACAATCAGAATCTGATTCATAGTGGTTTGTCACTATGCTATATATTGTTTCACTATCAGACATATATTCGGTTATTTGTATAAGATCCATATTAATGTTTTCTATTAACTTAGATTCTCTTGTATGGATATTATGTCTATTAGGGCATTGGGTGCTAAGATGACCCGTTTCTCCACAGGCATAACAAGTTATGGTGTCTTTATATTGCCTATGAGGATTATATTTTCTTACGTGTCTATTTTGCTCTAGAAAAGGTTTTTTCTTTCCTGATATAGATTTTCTAATGTATGGCTTAGGTTTTGTATAATTTCGTTTTATTTGTTTATCCTTATCTGTTTTCTTAATGTTTTTATTATATTTCTTTTTAGGTTTGCCGCAGGAACATGGGTCCTCCCCATATTGCTGTGGGGTATAAATTGTTTTGCAAACATTATATCCTTCTTTAATTTGTTTTTGGATTTGTATTTGTGAACACCATTGCTCTAAGCATTGCATTATAAAATATGCTAATGTTGTTATATTTATAGTAAATTGTCCATATCCATTTTCTATGAATAATCTACCTTTTCTTTGTATTTCGGCTCCTAGAGGGCCTGGTAATTTAGCTAAGACTTTTAATAAAGCTTCTTTATTAAAACTGTTTTGGCTAACAGTTATATAATGTATAGCATCACTTAAGAATTGAACTATATATTTCCAATCATTAAGTTTTAATTGTTCTAATTTCCTTATAGCTTCTTCTTGTTGGTGTATGGATCCAGTATTGGTTTTTGAATACCTTTAGATTTATAAGGTATTATATCTCTAGTTCCTGAAGTAATTGGAACACTTCTAGGTGGTATATTTCCAGAAGGATATACTATATTAGACGGTTCTGTCCTAGGAGGTTTTAGTGGATT
Source organism: Voacanga thouarsii (assembly GCA_026120185.1). Classification (NCBI taxonomy): domain Eukaryota; kingdom Viridiplantae; phylum Streptophyta; class Magnoliopsida; order Gentianales; family Apocynaceae; genus Voacanga; species Voacanga thouarsii. Next base: position 608,297 of record JANUWF010002336.1, read on the forward strand.
TATGTTACTAGGTCCCGCCGTTGTCTCTGGTAAATTTATTTCTGTAGGTAGATATTGTTTTAGTTCTGTTAGATGGGAATCTTTTAGAACTATCTTTCCTTACACCTGCTTATACACTTACTCTGCGCAATATTTCTACTCGCAATTTAGCTCGTTTAGGATATTCCGCTATACTAGGCCTTGACTTCCTCATACAGAATAATAGCTTAGCTATTCTTACCAAAGACTATATTCTATTTGCCAATAACTCTCACATGACCCCAATCATACCTCCAATCAGAATGCGAGAGAAGCGTGGTGGTACCCAGGCCTCCACCTTGAAAACTGACAATTTTTGTATATAAATTCTAAGATATGTGAATTATAGGAAGTTATTGACGAGATATGTATATATTGCGATCCTAGATTCTTCAAATATTTATGTAATTCTTGTATATCCGAAGCTTACCTCTTTCTTTTAATCTTCTAAAGAAGATTGTGCCGAGTGGCTTGCTTCCTCTCCTTTCTTTGGTATATGGTTGGATTGGCTGAGCTCATACAAGGGCTGCTCCTTGATCTTTTCACCGTTCTGGCCTTCTGCCTTGGCTACTTGTTCGATCTCCAGCGGAGTCTTAGGCACCAGGTCCTTTTGCCTTACCAATTGTGTATAAGAAAAGAAAGTAAAGGAAAACTGATTCATAGTGGTTTGTATACGAAAATAACTTGAAAAAAAAAATCGGCAAAATTTTCCCTATATAATAGACGTTTCTAGGCACAAAGCCACCACAAAATCAACATTTAAAAAAAAAAAAAACATTAACTGTCACAGCAATTATTCAATAAAACTAATGTACGAGTAATCACCCATTACCCATGGGGAATGATCACCCATCATTCACGAGGAATAATAACCCATCACTCACGAGGAATGATAACCCATCACTCATGGGGATCCATTCATATAAGTAAAAAAACAAGAAAAAAAAATGTAGTGGGTATAGGGGGGAGAGCAAAGTGGAGAAAAATTGACCCATTTCCATTCCATTTCATACTAGAAATGAAATGCCCTACATGAAATCATTTCATTTCATATTTCTTCTTCTTCACATACAAATAAAGTCATCATATGCTATTCCAATTCTTCACCCACTTAACAAATTATAAAATAGCATATGGATCCATTTTCATGAAGTAAAATTCTGCATTTTATTTCCTTGGCATGCTTCCTTGTTTTGAGTATAAATTTCAATCTTGCATTTTACTTCATCATACCACTTGAATATTTTGCATTTTTTTCCTGCATTTTTTTAACATCCCCTCTTCAAAGGAAAATTTCTGCATTTTATTCCTACTTCATCATACCACTTGAAGATTATTGAATTCAATCCAAATCCCCTTTTAAACACCATCTAATCATTGATTTTCAGTCATGAGCAAAACAGAAATATCACAAACGGTGACAGCAAAGAGAGATGACGAGAAGCTGCATTGAAACAAATTGTAGATACATACATGTTGTCTACTAAGAAACAAGAAGAGGAATATATATGATTAGACAGGTTCTGAAATAACTAATTTCACAAAAAATGTAGAGGAGTTTGTGATAATTTTGATTGGCAAAGATAAATTTGCTGAACAAATTAGTATTTTTTTACCTTGGTATCAATATCATCGATTAATGGAACTTGCCTGTCCAATTTCTAAACAAATATACCAAAAAAGAAAAGGGAAAGGAATCAATCGCAGCTCCCTCATGAGGCCACAGAAATTATAAGTAGAAAAGCCACAGAAATGACTACATATCTAACATACACTCACAATTGTCATCCACAATGTTAACAATAATTGTAGTACTCTGTGCAAGGTAAACACTAAAATATAGGAAATATAATAATGCAATTTATAAAGATAATTTATTCATGTCTATTACTGTTTCAAATTTGGACTGAAACAAGCAAAACCTCCAAGCACGAATTTGACAACTGAACAAAGAATTGAACAGAGAACTAAACAGATAAGACTCAAAAATTGACTTTTTCCCTCCCTTCTTGTCTCTTTCTCTCCTTATCTCTTTCTAAACAATTAACCTTCCATCTTCCTTCTTATCTCTTTCTCTCCTTGTCTCTTCACCTTCCTCCTTGTCTTTTTCTCTCCTCCCCAGCCCTCCCTCTCATCTTCCCGCACAGATATATATATCTCTTAGTCATCAGGCATTAGTGGAAACCACAAAGGCACCAAGATTTATTATTCGATTTTCTTTCTCAAAGATGGATGGTTGTAATTCGTTTGAGAGGTGGTCAAATTTTGAAATAACTTCCAATTAAGAAGATTTTGATGTGTTTTGTAATTTGTTTGGGAATTCGTAGATGGCCTTACAGAAAGTAGTTTACGAGCTTGGAGACCCTAATTAAGACTGTTCAGGTTTTTTCTTACACACACTTGTGCATGAAGAACTAATAAAGAAATAGTGTCTATTGAAAGGTTCCATTTAGATTTGCATGGTTTGCGAAATGAATAAAGAGTACATATGGCTGAGAAGAGAATGGCCATTGAGATACTGGAACGTGAGAAGAAGTTGATGGAAGAAATCACTTATGTGAAGTTGGAAGACCAAACAAAGAGGCAGAGGCAAGCATGTTTCAAAGCAAATATGAGAAGAGAAAACTCAGGGATTTGGAAAAAATTTTGAGAGGTAAATGTTAGTCTGATTGCTTTGGTTACATAAGGTCAAGTTTATGATCTTTCTCAAATTTTCTTTACATTAAGAAGATACTTAGGCATTAAAATCTATTGTATAAAATTAAGCTTAAGGGTAATCAACTTATTTGGAGTACTAAGATGACAAAAAAATAATAATAATAATAACAGAGTTTCCCCTATATACTGTCGCAGCAATGAAAGGGTAATCACCCATTACCCATGGGGAATAATCACCTATCACTCACAAGGAATGATAACCCATCACTCACGAGGATTCATTCTTATAAGTTAAAAAAAGAGAAACAAAGATTATTCACAAAGAAGATTAAATCAATAAAATTCAGCTATGCTATATATTAGCATCTTTCCGCATCACCAACAAATTCCCACCAACTGATGTACAAGTAGAAAGCAAAAACAGAAATAGCAATTCACCAACTGCACTTTAAATGGATAAAGTCCTGGCCGAAATTTACTGATGTATTGAATATATTAAAAGCAGATTGTAGTGGTAAGAGGAATTAAAAATTTTAGCATGATTAGTGATTACAAAAGTTCCTTCCTTTTTAATCTAGAAGCAAAAATAATTTTCACGTGAAAGAAAAGATAATTATTATACCATTTGATTAACCAAATGGCAGTTAAAATTGCATATGTATAACTTTTTAAGATAATTATACATAACTTTTTTTTACTTTCTCCCAATTGATTTTTGTTATATTTTTATTTTCAACAGTAATATCTAAAAAAAAATTCTTCTTTTAAAGTATTAAATAATATATAATTTATTTGTATATCTTACTCTATTTGTTTCCTTCTTGTTGGATTGAGTAGAAATTCGGTCATTACTTGAGAGTTTTTAGGATATACATTATTCAAATGCAAAGCATGTACGAATTGTAATATAATTCAAGCGTGGTGAAGAAGGCAATTAGTTGAATTGATCAGAATTTTTTGCCAAAGCTTTAACCTAAATAAGAATTATAAAAATCAAGATATCTCAATGAATGACAAAAGAAAAGATTGGAGGAGGGACGAAGCAGCATGTTAATATTATTTCTGTTAATAAATCATAGTATTAGCAATTATTTAGTACTTCAAAATTATACTGTTGAAATATTACATAATTTTTGCTATTAATTTGTTGGCATAGGATAGAATTACTTCTAAATTTGGACAAATTCAATATCATTATGGAGACATCTACCGACTTCATCAAGAAGCTAACAAGTTTCACATCTTGTACTTTCCAGAAACAAGAAGAAGAAGTAGCTTACAAACATGATTCTCAAAATAAATTAATCACTCGGATACAGCCACAATTTGCAAGAAAAAATCCCACACTCTATTTCGATCACAACGTTCTGTGTCTATATCTCCCTCTCATTTCAATATTTCACACACAGGCGCATTCCTATTTCAACGTTCTGTCCACATATTCCACATATTAAAACCATTCTATATATACTTGTTCACTAATTTATCACATCACAGATCGTTATCAAAGAGGTTTATACCCATTCACCACAAAAAACAACTCAAGCCAAACCAACAAAATCAGTAAAGAATTCTACATTTACACCCGCTATCAAAAATCCTCACTTCTCAATTGCTACACAATTCAAGAATAAAGTCCCAAAATTCTCTAACTAGTATAAAAAAAGCAATTCAACAATCTCTGTTTTTAATTTAAAAAAAAACCTGGTATGGAATTGCGGATGGGCAGGGGCACCAGTAAGTATGAATTCCGGCGGCAGTGGCAACGCTAACCGCTAATTCAATAGGAAGTCAGTCGTATTCTTGTCACCAATAGACAGTTTTCTTCACCAATAAGAGAATTCTTGTGTGCCATTTTTGACTTCATTGCATTTTTGAGACGCCTAAAGAACAAAGGAAAATTTGATTTTCATCAACGGTTGAAATGCAATTGATGTGTGCCATTGCTAAATTCAGGAAAAACATTTTCCAGAAGCAGTAAAATTTGCGGCGGGTGGGGGGGGGGAGGGACGATGGAGAGGGCCAGATATGGGTATGAGGGAGGCGGGCAGGGGGGGCCGGCAGCAGGGAGATGGGGAAGGGGCGGTGGGCTGGGGGCGCGACGGAGAGGGGCGGCGGGAGGGAGAGGGCCAGATCTGGGGTTGGGGGAGTGGGGAGGCGGGCAGGAGGGGCAGATCTGGGGTTGGGGGTGGGGAGGCGCGCAGGGGGGCCGGCAGTAGGGAGTTGGGGGAAGGGGAGGGGGGTTGCGCGGGCGGGGGCACGATGGAGAGGGGCGACGGGAGGAAGAGGGCCAGATCTGGGGTTAGGGAGGCGGGCAGAGGGGGCAGATCTGGGGTTGGCGGGTGGGGAGGCGGGCAGGAGGGGCCGGCAGAAGGGAGACGGGGGAAGGGGCGGGGGGCTGCTGTGGATGGTTGAAGAAGGAAGAAGAAAAAGGAAGAAGCACAGTACAAGAAAGGTGTCGGTGGAGAAGATGAGGGAGAGGGAAGGTAGAAGAAGGCACAACGGAGCGTTTTCGGACAAGGTGGATGGCTATTAGGTAGAAAAAATAGAGACTGTAATTAAAGGTGAGATTCGAATAAAGATAACGGTTACTATTAGACAAGTATGATAAAAAATATTGAAAATGTAAAAAATAGACAATTATTATCTAATAGTATACAATTATTGTTATAAATGTCAAAAATAATTATTATCCAAGAACATGAAACTATTGATATAAATGTCGAAAATTTTAATTAATTAAAACTCGGGAATCTTGCGATGATCGAAATATTATTGGACAAATATGATAAAAAAATATAAATTAATATATAAGAATAATTAATAATAATTAAAAAATACTAAAAATGATGCCGGTGGAAATTGAAATATTAGCAAAGAATAATGACGAAAAACACAAGATAAAATATGGGATTAAAAATAAAAACTAAGCTCCCGGCGAAGATCGAATTCGAAAACTTTCGCAACCTCAATTGCGTGCACTATATAGGTTATAGGGATAGATAGTCAAGAATTTACATATATATATGTGTTGTTGGATTGTATGCCCTCTTAGACTAGGTTTCTGATGTAAAATCGAATATTTTAATAAAAGAATTTATTTTTAGAAATTATTTGTGAATTTACTATTTGTTTGTGCACGATTTTCGTTTGGAACAGACCCATTGTGTTTAAATAAGTGGTCCATGTGAATGGTGGTCTTTCACAGTAAGGTATGGATCACGGGTTATTTAACACATAAACATTTGTTCTTAACCTATTGATGAGACTGGGAACCTCATCATGTTTAGGTTATTATGTTATGAATTCCAAATGGGGAATGGCTTACTTTAGCCAGTGAGTAGTCCACTCACTTCATGACATAAGCGTATTTCGAATACGTAGGACAGGACCTGTAGTAGTGGTTTCTAAAAGTACTATATGATAGAAACCTAAACTACTACCGCTACAGCGTGGACTAGTGCTCAACGACTTGAGTATGAGTTGGTAGTCTGGCGAAACTGGAAGTATATATTTTGATTTGCTATAGTTGAGGTTCTATCGTAGGGCCAATATACTTACATGTTGGGTACGTGTGACTAGTTAGTTAAAACAGACTTGTACAAGATAGTTTTTGCACTATATCGCCCATTGTGGTGTCCAAATGGTCTAAAATGTCCAGGGCCCTAGAAAACATGACTTGGATGTTTGCTTTAGGGTAGCTCCCTTAGAAAGCGGAAACACTCTAGGAAGTCGTAAATCATTGGACTAGAAGCCTAAGGATGGTAGATGTCATTTAGAGGGGTGTTAGTACACTTCTTCCTCTCTAAATGTACGGCGATGTGTAGAGGGGTATTTTAGTCATTTCACCTGTAGGTCGGAGACTTTGCTAATGCAGCATTGTCTTTGGGGGTCAATATTTCCTTATGGTGATATTAGGAAATATTTAAAATGCAAAATACAGCTATTTATATAGCATGGGTATTTTGGTCATTTTAGCAGCAAAGGTGATGTGTCTTTTTGGTCCTCGGAATAGCCCGTAAATCCTAACTAATTTTGGGTTGAGAAATTGGTCTCAGTTCAAAAGGATTTTATTTTATTCAGGAAGTCTAATTTATTATTGGACTGGAATAAAATAAATAAATTAATTAAAATAGGAGTTGAGAGAAATTTAATTATCTAGTTTAATTGGTTAATTAATTATTCAGGGCCTAGGTCCAGTATGAATAATTAAGAAATTAACCTGGGCTTAAATTAGGGAAAATAATTAATGTTTAATTATTTATTGGGTTATTTATATATGCCCAAGAAATAAATAATTAAAGATTAATTATTATGGTTCATTTGGACTCATTAATTATTTATTTGGTTATTTATGTAAGCCCAGGAAGTAAATAATTAATATTTATTATTTTAGGCCTTTTGGATCCAAAAGAAATAATAAATATTTTTCCGACCCAATAGCTTGGACCTTAGGGTTACTCCAGATACGGTTAAGAGGAGTTTATGGTTAGGCCAAACTGATTCTCAGGATAACATCCGGGTGTTTTGAAATCCCGGGGATATGTTTATCAGATATTGAGAAACCTAATTTTGGCTAACCAATAAAATTAGTGTCTGGTAGATGAAAACCCTAATCCTGCTAAAACATAGAGCCTTACGTGAAGAGAGACTCTTGGGGTGTATCACGTCCCTTTCTCTCTTGCTCACTCCTTTCTCTTCTCTGGTTTCTTCTTATTTCTTTGCTAATCAATAGCAAGAGAACCAATGAGATTTGAGATTGTTCCTTTTCACCATTGTGTTCACCGACTAAAGGTTAGGTAGAGGAATATTTCAAGAGTTGGAAAGCTTGGCGTTGATGCAAACAAGGCGAAGTAGAAGGCTAGCGGGTGTTCAACCGGAAGCTTCTTCAAGTGGGCGAAGCGAGGCGATTCCAGTCGTTCAATCCGCTCCTACTCAACCTAGAAGGGTTAAGGAGCACAAAGGTATGATCTTCACGCTTCTGTATGGCCTCTAAGGCTTGCGGTTTATTTTTCTCTCCGTTTTTTTAAACCGTGCATGCTCCCCTGTTTTCGTCTCCCTCAATGTGGTATCAGAGACACTGGTTTTTGATCAATATAAGGAGCATGGTAGTTAATAAAAATGGAGAAGATGATTATACATGTGATCCTTCGCTGTTTTGGTATGGGATAGGCTTGATGTAAGCTTCACCGTTGAAGCATAGAAGCCCTCTGTAAAATTTTTTGGCTTTGACGTTTAATCGTGTAAACCCAATTTAAATGAGTATAGGCGATTGTGTTTTTATTTTGGATGAGTTTTTGTAAGTAAAATTGTCCAAAGAAGCCAAAGAAGGCTGGAAAAATCGAAAAGAATGGCCTCTACAACCTTCGTGCGCGGACAGAAGAAAAAACGAAGAAGAAAACTATTCCTAAGCCGTGCAGTGGAGCCGAGCCGCCGAGTCGAGCCGCTGCGTTTCTGTGAGAGGAGCTGCTGCCAGTGAGCCGTGTTAGCCTAGCCATCTCCTCAAAATTCAAGCCGTTTTCGCAATGGGAATTTGCAATTGAATTGCAAATTGGAGTCGGGTTGCGCGCGGATTGGACGCACGAAACGGGCAGAGACACGGATCCTTCGCGGGTCGGCAGTAGAGGGCAACTGGTTGCGGGTCGCGGATCAGCTACGTGGGTCGCGCAGCAAGCGATCCGGTGCACCGCAGGCCATGCGGACGCGGATCCGGTGCGACCGGTGCAGTGGACCGCCAGCGTTTTTTCTGCAAATTTTTTTTTCCTTTTTCGTTTTGGGTCCCATACCAGGCGAAGTTAATATTTTTGCAATATTTATATTCTTGGAATATATTTGCATGAAAAATATTAGTAAGGGATTTTATGATTAAACAAGATCATTAATTAATGTGTTTAATTCTATTATTTGAGCACTTAGGTTTAAAAAATAGAAAAGTATGAAAACGTTTACTGTTTTCGAGCATGCTATTTTTTTATGTACCTATGTGTGCTTTTTCTCAAAGACCAAAGTCTTTGGGAACATTTTTTACAAGAAAAATATTTTTCTTCAAAAACTAAATGGTTATTTTAATTGGTACAAAAATTAATCCTTGAATATTTTCTCAAAGGATTTAATCCTTAACCTAGAAAATATATTGAATTTAGATATTTTTGTAAATTAAAATGGAGAGCCATTTTGTTTTGTTTTGGACTAGAAAAGTGATTTTGTCAAATAAACTTGAGACCAAAGTCTCTAGAAAGTTTTAATTGGAAAATTTTTGAAATCATTAAGTTTTAACTTAAATAAAATTAGTCCATGGAAAAAATCTCTCAAATGATATAAGCCTTGACATATAAATTTTATTGGACTTAGATATTTTATTTTTGAGTTAAGGAAAAGCTTAATGGAAATTTCAAAATGATATTTTTCAGAAAATCTTTATATTAAAAGACTAAGTGGGAGAGGGGTTCCAACAGCCCCACGGCTTCCATCACGGTCCTCATTAGAGATCGTGGATCCCCTCGCGTCACCCTGAGAGTGAACCCGTATAGGATGGGGATACCACAAGGATCTAAATCTAATGGAATGATGTAATTAATAACCCGGGGCACGTACTATGATCGGCCAGCCCACGTTGGAGGTTATAGTGCGAGGTATGTCCATAGGAAATGAGAGGAAACGGCCATCCCACGATGGAGTTATTCTCTAGACCATTACCTAGAAGGGAAATTAATTTGTGGTGGTTAATACACTTAGCTTAGGAAACTATTAATCTTCCCAAGAAGCTATGTCAGTTTTCCTAAGAGCCAAATTATTTTCAGTACACAAATTTTATTTTGTTTTCACAAACTAATTTCTTTCTTTTATTTTCGATTTTCAGAAATGGTAGGAGGTTCTTTTAGTCCATTGGCCGTTATTCTCAGGGAGAATAAGTTAATGGGTCCAAACTATGTGGACTGAAAAAGGAACCTGGACATAATACTCACAGCTGAGGAGTATAAGTATGTCCTTTACGAGACCTGCCCTATTATCGGAGAAGGTTCTACCGCTGAAGAGCGAGAGGCTGAGAAGGCGTGGAATAAAGCTGACGAAATGGCACGTTGCTATATGTTAGCTTCCATGTCTAATGTGCTCCAGTCAAAATACGAGAACATGACTTCTGCATATGACATAAGTCAATCATTGGCAACTATGTTCGCAGACAAGAGCCGACCCGCAAGGCAGGAGGCTCTTCGAACTATTGTGAATACTAAGATGGCTGAGGGAGCATCAGTCCGAGAGCATATGCTCAAGATGATTGCTGCTTTCGAAGAGGCGAAAATCTTAGGGGCTGTCATTAACCCTGAGAGCCAAGTGGATATGATTCTCGAATCTCTACCGGGCTCTTTTACTCAATTCAAGTTAAACTATAACATGAATAAGTTGAACATGAGTTTAACTAACTGATGAAGGAGCTTCAGATGGTGGAGAAGGTCATGAAGCCACAGTCAAAGACCATGATTGCTGAGGCTTCTTGTAACACCCCACGACTACGTACCCTAAAAGGGCGGGGATGTCGCCTTGTCCCGTAGGACAAGGGGTCTTTAGAACGGGGTATAAAATATAAAGGCAATCTCCAAAGAAATCAACTTAGATAAATAAAGAAATACTCTTATTACATCAGGCTCAACTTGGAGCAAAACGAAATAAAACAAATATTGTTCAGAAGTATAAACGACAAAAGTCCCCTAGAACAGCATAGGAAAAATAGCCAAAGCCTCTACTATCAAGCCCCGCTGCCTCAACAGAATCTATCTTCTGAAATCATGATGTAAAACGGTGTGAGAATAAATCTCAGTAAGTCCTGTGTGTGCACATGGTTTTTTGAATAGTACGTGTATGCAAAGTGCAAAACATTTGTAGAAATAATTTGGCAAGTCATAAACAATCTCTTTTCGCAAGGAGTGGGTTTTTCTCATTGTCACACTTTGTACAAAATAAATCCTCCACTCGAACAAACAGTCATGTCACTACACGTTGGGCTCCATGAGAACAAAATGGCCCAGGCACCACACTTTGTGCACCTTGTCCGGACCAGATTACCACACGTTGGGCGTTCTGATTAAGGTGAGTGTACAGCTCACCGGGTGAGATACTCCTCCATCTCTACATCCAACAAAACCATCCGGGTGTCCATGCCGGGCAAATAAATAATACCATACCAGGTACACATGCTAGCTCGGACTGGCCTGACCAACCAACAGTGTCGCCTTTTCAAGCAGAGTTCATCTTCCGGAGGTGGCCTCCTGCCAGAAGACTTACGCTAGCCCTCCAAGACTAGTATTGTTAGCCTACCCTTATTGAGTACTCAACGAACATATCCGTCAATTCCTAATTCAAAATATCTCCACACCGTAGCTTTGTACAACGTGGTTTTTCTCTAAAAGAGTTTTCTAAAAATTTAGGAAAGAATAGTTTTCTTGATAAAATCATTAGTTTGACAAAACCGTTTAAAGAATAAATATCCACGTTTACAACCCAAGCAAACATAGTTCAACAATAGCTTTACAAAGCTTCACAACATAGACTTGCCATCACAACATTTAACAAAAGAGTTTGTACAAGGACTTACCATTACAACATTTAATAAAAGAGTTTATGCAAGGACTTACCATCACAACATTTAATAAAAGAGTTTATGCAAGGACTTACTTGATATGCCTCAGATAAACGTGATAAATTCACAGTTTGCTTTCCTCAATTATCCTTATGCTCTAAACCATATAATATCATGATCAGGGTCTCAATTAATTCAAACATGCTCTAATCTCATTTATTTTCACAACAATTCACAATCCCCTATTTAATTCCAAGTAAACTATCCAATCCCCAAAGATCATACACCATGACCACATGTTTATCCCACTAATAGACATCATTAAACTTTACTTTCGGCATCAAGGGCGGGTATTCCCTTACCTTGCAACAACCGGGTGATGAGGTCTCGACGCTCCTATGGTGGTCGTCCCGAGTTCGCTTGAGAAGAAGAGAAAAGCTACCTCATTTGCTCCCCTTAACCAAAAATTAAAGAAGAAGATGAAATCAGCCTCTATGGGGCGTGATTTAAGGGAAGAAGAAGGAGAAAAGAATCATTAGAGAAAATGGCATCAAGAGGTTGAAAGGATTTTTGCTTACCTTAAGGTGTGTTCGATTTTTGCTTAGAATAATTCTTGAGTTTTCGAAAATTTGCAGAGAGAATTTGCTGGAATTTTCATATAGAATGGAGAGGATAGACGGCTGTTATGATTTAGAGTTGGAGAAGATTGGTTTAGGGTTAGATGGTGATGTTTAGAAAGACTCCTAATGGCTTTAGGTTTCTTGATCAGCAAGGGCGAAAATTTCAGCTTGTGATGTCTCTCCTTGCTGCCGAATCTAGGTGAGTTTAAGGGGGAGAAAATAATCTGCAATTTGCTCCCTTGAGCTAGCCGAAGTATTGGGCAAGAGAATGGCTGATTGTGTTCAGAATTTTGGGCCAAACAAGGAAGAGTTTGAGAAGGCTTTGGAGACTAAAATTCTGTGCAAGTGCTGTGCGAAAATTCTGTGCAAGAGTGGCGAGTTTTGGACTGTTTTGGCTGCTGTAGTTCTGCCTAAATTTCCAGAGAAACAATGGGGGTTTTGGGTGCTGAGAATAGCTTGATCAGCTGGGGTTTTCGGTAGGTTATGTGTGCAGAATTTAGGTTGGAATAGGAGCACAACAGCTGGCCGAAATTTCTTGCACAAAGCTGCCGAAAATCCTGTACATAAGCTGGACGAATTTCAATGGTTTTGTGTGAATAAAATTCTGATTTTGTGCAGCTAAGGTAACCTGAATTGATGAGGAGTATTTAGGTGTTTTGAGCTAGGGTTTGAAGAGTTAGATTGTACTTAAAGGTGCTGGAATTTCGGACAGCTTGTGTTGACACAAAGCTGCCGAAATTCTGCTAGGATAAGGAAGAAAATCTTAGTTGAATTTGGATTAAAATAAAAGTCTGATTTGCTAAGGGATTTAGGATAACATTTCCTCGCTTTGGAAGAGTTTGAGTTGAGCTAAAGTTCCTCCAAGAAGTGGCGGCACAATCTGGAATTTTTTTTCAGATTTTTAGCTAACATTCTAGGGTTAAAATCAACAAGATTTCCTACTAGGAAAAGGACTCTTTAATTCCAACTATCCATGGTAACATCCATTAAGCTAAAATCAAGCTGAAATTTTATTTATTGGCTAAGGTTTTTTCGAAAATCCTAAGGGATAAAAGCTGAAAATTAAAAGTGAACTTTATTCACATCAAAGTCCTTAAATTTAGGGAATAAATATAGAGACTTATTTCCTTGGAATAATGACACTAAAATTTTTCTAGGTTTGCTAGATCTCTTTTCGGCCAAGACATGGAAACTCTAAGGGAAGGAATTTTCAAGAAGACGAACTAACTTCACAAAAAGTAGGATTCGAACTTGGGTCACCAAAGAAAATCACCAACCTCCCGCTATTCCAAAACAACTCCAATACTAATTTTTTCTACAATCAGTTCTCACCACCCCAATACTCATCCTTCCAAATCTTCGACCAGACCTCCCTTATCCAAATCTTTAACAATATAACTATTTCACATCAATTAATTCAAATGTAAGAGCAACGGAAAAATTCTCATGCATCTATGCAAATAAAATAATTCTAAGCTACCACATAAAATGCAAAATGCTATGCAATGCATGACTTTTCCCCATAGTCAAAGGTAGTTTTGGGCGGGGTATTACACTTCTTCTTCAAGAACTGGGCCTCAACCCAGAAAGTTCAAGAGGAAGAAGGGGAATGCAGTAGCCCAGCCCAAGGACAAACCAAAGGGCAAGTGCTTCAAGTGTGGGAAGAAGGGACACTGGAAAAAAGAGTGTCCAGATCTTCAGGCCAAGAAAAACCCCACCGGTAATGTTTACTATCTAGAGTCCATATCAATGGTAGGATCAACTTCCACTTGAATTGTTGATTCAGGAGCCACTAATCATATCTGTAACTCCTTGCAGGGGTTTAGGAAGATAAAAAGACTCAAGAAGGGCGAACATGGGCTTCGATTGGGTAATGGAGCACAAGTCTGAACCCTTGTAGTGGGAGAGCTGGATCTTATTTTTTATTGTAATAAGATAGTGGTTTTAAAGGATATTTTATATGTACCTAGTTTTCATCAGAATTTGATTTCAGTTGCAAAACTTATTAATCAATGATATTCTGTATCTTTCCATTCTGGTATTTCTATCAGTAGAAATGGAGAAATTTTATGTACTGGGCACATGTATGAAAATCTGTTCTTTTTAAACCGTATTAGCAACCAATCAAATAACGCTCAGTCTGAACCTTTAACTAAGAAGAGAAAGACCAATATCAATGATTCATACCTTTAGCATCTAAGGTTAGGTCATATTAACTCAACCAGGATTCAGAGGCTAATCCATGATGGGCCTTTGGGCTCATTGAGATTGGAAAGTTGGTCTCAGTGTGAATCCTGCTTGATGGGAAAGATGACCAAGAGGTCATTTACACCAAAGGCGGATAGAACAAAGGAGGTGTTGAGTCTTGTTCACACTGATGTGTGTGGTCCATTGTCTACACCAGCTAGGGGAGGTTTTGAGTACTTCATCACGTTCACGGATGATTGTACGAGATATGGTTACATTTACCTGATGAGACGCAAGTCTGACTCTTTTGACAAGTTCAAGGAGTTTAAGACTGAAGTGGAATGTCGGACAGGTAAATTAATCAAAACCTTACGATCGGATCGTGGTGGAGAGTACCTCTTAGGTGAATTCAAGGACTACATGGTACATCATGGGATAGTATCCCAGCTCTCTGCGCCGGGAACACCCCAACAGAACGGAGTAACTGAGAGAAGGAACAGGACATTGATGGAAATGGTTTGAAGCATGATATCTCATGCTACTCTTCCAGTGTCCTTTTGGGGATATGCCCTGGAAACAGCGGCATATATTCTGAACTTGGTGCCTTCCAAGTCAGTACCTAGGACTCCCTATGAGATGTGGACTGGGCGTAAGCCAAGTCTGAATCATCTCAGGATTTGGAGATATCCAGCTTATGTACTGATCAAGGGAGACAAGTTGGAACCAAGATCAGAATTATGCTATTTTGTTGGGTATGCAAAAGGGACAAAAGGAGGTTACTTTTATCATCCTAAGGAGTAGAAGGTATTAGTCAGTATCAATGCTAGATACTTAGAAGATGATCAAAGTACTTCCACTAAAGGTTCAACGAGGTTGGAACTTAAGGAGAAGTTATCTACGAAATCAACTTCTTCTGACCCGATTGTGGAACAAGAAGAGGCACAGCCTCAAGAGCCTGTGCAAATAGAGCCTCGTCGTAGTGGGAGAGTGTCTAGGGTTCCGGATAGATGGACTGGAGAAACCTTTGAGTTGGTCTCCGACCATCAGGAACAAGACCCCACTAGATACGAGGAGACTATTGCTGATGCCGATGCAAATCTGTGGCATGAAGCAATGAAAGCCGAGATTGAGTCTATGTACCTCAATTAGGTTTGGGATCTTGTAGCTTCACCTGAAGGGATAAAACTCATTGGGTGCAAGTGGGTGTACAAGAGAAAGAGAGGAGCGGATGGGAAGGTAGAAACCTTCAAAGTTAGGCATGTGGCGAAAGGGTATACTCAGAAAGAGGGAATCGACTATGAGGAAACCTTTTCCCCGGTAGCCATGCTTAAATCCATCCGCATCCTCCTTGCCATCGCATGTCACTATGACTACGAGATATGGCAAATGGATGTCAAGACGGCATTCTTAAATGGCCATCTTAGCGAAGACATCTATATGTCCCAACCGGAAGGCTTCATTGCTGAAGGCCAGGAACGCATTGTTTGCAAGCTTAAGAAGTCCATTTATGGACTTAAGCAGGCATCGAGAGCATGGAACATTCGTTTTTATGAGACTGTAAAGTCTTATGGTTTTATTCAAAACGAAGATGAACCATGTGTGTACAGGAAACTTGAAGGCATTAATGTGGTTTTTCTTGTCCTGTATGTGGATGACATTCTACTCATTGGAAATGATGTAGGGACATTGTCATCTACAAAGGTTTGGTTGTCTAGTCAATTCAGTATGAAGGACTTGGGAGAAGCTAGCTACATTCTTGGGATTAGGCTTCTTAGAAATAGGAAGCAGAGAATGTTAGGGTTATCCCAAGCGACATATATTGACAAGATGCTGTCCAAGTACAGCATAGACTCATGCAAGGGAGCTCTAATCCTTTGCAAACATGGGTTGTCATTTTCTTTGAAGGATTGTCCTAAGTCTGAAGAAGAAAAGGACAGAATGAGTAGGATTCCCTACGCTTCGGCTGTGGGAAGTCTCATGTACGCCATGCTGTGTACTAGGCTAGATATCTGCTTTGTCGTGGACTTAGTTAGTAGATATCAGTCAAACTCAAGGGAGGTTCATTGGCAAGCTGTAAAGCATATTCTCAAGTACCTCAAGGGAACGAAAGATTATATGCTGGTTTACAGGGCTGATGATTTGGTTCCTACAAGATACACAGACTCAGACTTCCAGGCGGATAAGGATGAGAGAAAATCCACTAGTGGATATGTCTTCATCTTGTCTGGAGGAGTATTAAGCAGTCTTGTATTGCTGACTTAACCATGGAAGCTGAGTATGTGGCTGCTTCGGAGGCGTCCAAGGAAGCAATTTGGCTCCGGAAGTTCCTTTCAGAACTTGGAGTCGTTCCACATATGGACAGGCCGGTTGTGATGTATTGTGACAACACTGGAGCAGTATCGCAATCTAAGGAGCCTCGGAACCACAAGAAGGGAAAACACATTGAGAGGAAGTACCACCTGATCCGAGATTTCATCCAGAGACGGGAAGTCGTGGTGGAACATATTACCTCAGAAAACAATCTAGCAGATCCATTCACCAAGCCTTTGGCTGAGAGAGTCTTCAAGAGACACTTAGACGCCATAGGGGTGGGCAGCTATGGACTTACCTAGTCTTAGAATGTAAGTGGGAGATTGTTGGATTGTATGCCCTCTTAGACTAGGTTTTTGATGTAAAATCGAATATTTTAATAAAAGAATTTATTTTCAGAAATTGTTTGTGAATTTACTATTTGTTTGTGCACGATTTTCGTTTGGAACAGACCCATTGTGTTTAAATAAGTGGTCCATGTGAATGGTGGTCTTTCACAATAAGGTATGGATCACGGGTTATTTAACACATAAACATTTGTTCTTAACCTATTGATGAGACTGGGAACCTCATCATGTTTAGGTTATTATGTTATGAATTCCAAATGGGGAATGGCTTACCTTTAGCCAGTGAGTAGTCCACTCACTTCATGACATAAGCGTATTTCGAATACGTAGGACATGACCTGTAGTAGTGGTTTCTAAAAGTATTATATGATAGAAACCTAGACTACTATCGCTACAGCGTGGACTAGTGCTCTACGACTTGAGTATGAGTTGGTGGTCTGGCGAAACTGGAAGTATATATTTTGATTTGCTATAGTTGAGGTTCTATCGTAGGGCCAATATACTTACATGTTGGGTATGTGTGACTAGTTAGTTAAAACAGACTTGTACAAGATAGTTTTTGCACTATATCGCCCATTGTGGTGTCCGAATGGTCTAAAATGTCCAGGGCCCTGGGAAACATGACTTGGATGTTTGCTTTAGGGTAGCTCCCTTAGAAAGCGGAAACACTCCAGGAAGTCGTGGATCATTGGACTAGAAGCCTAAGGATGGTAGATGTCATTTAGAGGGGTGTTAGTACACTTCTTCCTCTCTAAATGTACGGCGATGTGTAGATGAGTATTTTAATCATTTCACCTGTAGGTCGGAGATTTTGCTAATGCAGCATTATCCTTGGGGTCAATATTTCTTTATGGTGATATTAGGAAATATTTAAAATACAAAATACAGCTATTTATATAGCAGGGGTATTTTGGTCATTTTAGCAACCAAGGCGATGTGTCTTTTTGGTTCTCGGAATAGCCCGTAAGTCCTAACTAATTTTGGGTTGAGGAATTGATCTCAGTTCAAGAGGATTTATTTTATTTTATTTTATTTAGGAAGTCTAATTTATTATTGGACTGGAATAAAATAAATAAATTAATTAAAATAGGAGTTGAGAGAAATTTAATTATCTAGTTTAATTGGTTAATTAATTATTCATGGTCTAGGTCCAGTATGAATAATTAAGAAATTAACCTGGGTTTAAATTAGGAAAAATAATTAATGTTTAATTATTTATTGGGTTATTTATATAGGCCCAAGAAATAAATAATTAAAGATTAATTATTATGGTTCATTTGGGCTCATTAATTATTTATTGGGTTATTTATGTAAGCACATGAAGTAAATAATTAATGTTTATTATTTTGGGCCTTTTGGGTCCAAGAGAAATAATAAATATTTTTTCGGCCCAATAACTTTGACTTTAGGGTTTTTTCAGATACGGTTAAGAGGAGTTTAGGGTTAGGTCAAATTGATTCTCAGGATAACATACCGGTGTTTTGAAATCTCGGGGATATGTTTATTAGATATTGAGAAACCTAGTTTTGGCTAACCAATAAAATTAGTGTCTGGTAGATGAAAACCCTAATCTTGGGGTGTATCACGTCCCTTTCTCTCTTGCTCACTCCTTTCTCTTCTCTGGTTTCTTCTTGTTTCTTTAATAGCAAGAGAACCAATGAGATTTGAGATTATTCCTTTTCACCATTGTATTCACCGACTAGAGGTTAGGCAGAGGAATATTCCGAGAGTTGGAAAGTTTGGCGTTGATGCAAACAAGGCGAAGTAGAAGGCTAGCGGGTGTTCAACCGAAAGCTTCTTCAAGTGGGCAAAGCGAGGCGATTCCAGTCGTTCAATCCGCTCCTACTCAACCTAGAAGGGTTAAAGAGCACAAATGTATAATCTTCACGCTTCTGTATGGCCTCTAAGGCTTGCGGTTTATTTTTCTCTCCGTTTTTTTAAACCGTGCATGCTCCCCTGTTTTCGTCTCCCTCATGTGTGTATGTGTAACTTTAAAGTAGTTAAATTAAATATAAATTTTAATAATATTAGTCATAATATATGTATATATATGTATGTATATATATATACATACATTCATATATAACAAACAAAAACAACAAAGGAAAAGGAAAATGTAATAATCAAGAGATAGGATACTCTACCTAGGTATATTATATAATAATTATTTAAATTTAATATAAATGGTAACAAAATATATACATAGAATGTCTATATATATAATTAAATGTAGTAATTAAGATATGGGATACTCTACCTAGATATATATGTACACACATATGTATGTTCGTAATTAACAAAATATTTATGTTACATAATATATTAATCTAATACTCACTAACTAATAATGATATATTATAATGTATATAAACAATATATATACATATATCTTATAATAACTAATTATAATAATTAAAATTAAATTCAAACTCTTTAATATCAATATATGAAAACTTAAGATATAAACAAAAATGTATTGAAAAAATCAATGATTCAGTCGTTAAATTTATTGTAATTATTACCAATACTAATATCTATAAGATAGAAAGATATCTTAATATTTACAAATATAAAGATATCAAATTAACGATCCATCCGTTAAATTTATTGTAATCATTACCAATAGTATTGTGACTAATTTTGAATATAATCAGATAAAATTCAAGATAATTTTGAGAGACTTTATTATAACTAGACTAAAAACGACAGTTAAAATAAACCGTCGTATTTGGCCTACTCTATTGCGACGGCTAGTACATAACCGTCGTATTTGGCCTACTCTATTTCAACGGTTGGTATAAACCATCGTATTTGATCTACTCTATTGCGATGGTTAAAATAAACCGTCGTATTTGGCCTACTCAATTGCGACGGTTACAATAAATCGTCATATTTGTCCTACTTTATTACGATGGTTAAATTAAACCGTCATATTTGGCCGACTCTATTACAACGGTTACACAAAACCGTTATATTTGACCTACTCTATTACAACGGTTGGTATAAACCGTCATATTTAGTCACCAAATACGACGATTGGCATTAGACCGTCGTATTAAGTTTATCTATTGCAACGGTTTCAAAATCATCGTTTAAAGTAACCTATTGCGATGATTTTTTGACCGTCGCATTTGTCTTCGTCGCATTTGCCCCATTTTTTTGTAGTGCAAGTAATGAATTTTTCTTCCTAAGAATTTATGACAAATGGTTAATTGAATAAAAATAGAAGGTTCTGTTGACAAAAAATAACAGAAACATAAGTAGAATGGGTTGGAAAAGGACACATTTTTCATTTGACATAATGCCATAGTTATACAAGAAAAAGGATAAGCTTAATTGCTCAAAATCTTATCCAAAAAATTCTAAAAACTGAAAACTTGAACAGCTTAAAATTAGCAAAATAACAAAAAATCAAAAGCTGACTTATTTTTAAACTAATTTTCAGCAAAAGATACATTCTATGCATTTTTCAATGTTCCTCCCTACTTATTTTGATGCAAATCCCTAAACTCTTCCTTAGGTCTTCAAACTCTTCCTTATGCATTCTATGCTTCTTTTGCTGCAATGCCTTTGTAAGAATATCAGCTAATTGAGCCTCGCTCCTACAATGCACCAGAATAATTTCTTTCTTTTTCTAAACTTCTCTAATAAAATAATACTTAATCTTGAAATACTTTGTCTTGCCATGAAAAACTGGTTCTTTAGAAATATGTATAGCAGTTTCATTATCAAATTGTAGGCTCCTTTTGGTTATGATTTAAATTTGTCATTAGCTTTCTTAGCCATAAAGCTTGATTAATAGCTTCAACAGTAGCAATATATTATGCTTCAGTAGTTGATTGAGTTATGACATCTTATTTTTTCAAACTCCACAAAAAAATAATCTGAACCAAGACTAAAAAAGCATCCAGAAGTACTCCTCATATCACTATGTTCACCCCAATTACTATCACAAAATCATGCAAATTTAACTGGTCAGATCCTCCAAACCAAACTCCAAAATCTGTTGTGCCTTTAACATATCTAAGCACTCTTTTAGCAATTCGAAATGTACTTCACTTGCACAATGCATGAATCTGGTCAAAAAACTTACAGAATATAAAATGTCTAGCTTTGTTGCTGTCAAATACATTAAACAACCTATGGGACTTCTATATAGACCTTCATCCGCCTTTGTTGTCTTATCATTTTTATCAATTTCTCATCTTGCATTAGAGGTGTACTTACAGACTTACAATTTTCCATGTTGAACTTTTTAAGTAGTTCTCTTGCATACTTAAACTATCCAACAAAGATTCCTTTCTCTTGTTACTAAATTTCCATGCCAAGAAAAAAGGACATCTCTTCAAGATCAGTCATCTCAAAACCTTGCATTATTTGATTTTTAAATCATTGCACCAGATCATTAATATACAAAGAAATTGTTGTAAGATCATCATTACAAATTTTTACATACAGAGTTGATTCACTCGAACTCTTCTAACAACCAAACTTGAGTAGATTATTATCAATTTTACTGTACCAAAACCTTGGAGCCTATTTTAGACCATACAAGGCCTTTTTAAGTAGGTAAACTTTATCCTCTTTTCCTTATCCTACAAAACCATCTAGGTGTTCAATAAAGATCTCCTCCTCCAAATAACCATTTAGAAAAGCTTATTTGACATGATATACTTTCCAAACTTTTTAAGTTGCCAATGCCAAAAGCAATCTGAAAGTGTCAACCCTTGCTATTAGTGCAAAAGCTTCTAAAAGATCCACCCGAAACTATAGAGAAAATCCTTTTACTACAAGCTTTGCCTTGTACTAGCGGATAGATCCGTCAGAATTGAGCTTAATCCTATACACTCATTTTACCTCAATGGGTTTCTTGTGGATAGGTTGGTCCACCAATATCCATATTTGGTTTTTCTCTATCATCCTCAACTCCTCCTTCATTGCATCAATCCACTTTGAATCTTTTGTGGCTTCTTCATTTCCTGCAGGCTCTAAAACCGCTAGGTTACATCTTACATAAATATAAGCATTAATTGATCTTATACCTCTAACAAGTGTATGATTACATGCTTCCTCATCAATTATGTTATCCTCTTGCGATCAATTGTGTCACTATCTCTTTGCTACTCTTGTATGGGTATAGGCCTTAAAGTTGGCTAACTAGGATCATTTTCTATTTTTTCTCAATTCCAAGCTGAAATTTCATTGAACTCGATGTCTTTACTGACTATTACCTTCTATTTTGAAGGTTGATAAACTCTATAAGCTTTGATGGTGCTCCTATAGCCAACAAAAATTCCAACATTTAACTTGTAATCTAATTTCTCTCTTTTCACATTTGGAATATGTATGTAGCACAAACTACCAAACACCCTTCAGATTTTGCAGAGAAGGTGTGAAACCATGCCAAGCCTCAAATGGTGTTTTCCCCTTTAGAGTTTTTGTTGGAAGTCTATTCATTAGATAGATTGAAATATTGATAGCTTTAGCGCAGAATTCCTCAGGCATTTTCTTCTCAGACAACAAACACCTTGGCATCTCCATAACTGTCCTATTCTTCCTTTCACTTACTCCATTTCGTTGAGGAGTATAAGTTGCTGAAAATTGGTGTTCAATGCCTAAATCTTCACTGACCTTGTTAAACGTTTCAGATGTGTATTTAGTCCAATTGTCTTATCTAACCTCTTTCACTTTTAGGCCATATTGATTCTCAATCCAATTCTTGAATTTTCAAAAATATCAACAATTTCATATTTTAATTTCATGAAACAAACCCAACACATTCTACTAAAATCATCTATGAAATTAGTATAATACCAGCTACCAATAAAAAATAGGCTCTCTATTAGATCACAAACATCATTATGGACAAGCTAAAGCTTTTCACTTGCCCTCCAAGTTTTGTTGGTTGGAAATGGTAGTCTAAATTGCTTTCCAATTTGGCAAACTTCACAAACTTCAAATTTAGAAGAAATTACTGGCATGTCCTACACAAGCTACTTTCTCTGCAAAAACTGCATTGCAGAATAATAAAATACCCCACCCTTTTATGCTAAAGTTTTGATTCATCAACTGAACCAGAATATGCACAGCCAGTATATGTTTCCAACCTAAGGAGAAGCACTTATCTTTCATCTTTACAGACAACAACTCACAACTAGTAGAATCATATATCATGCATGTGTTATTTTTGAAAAACACAAAGTAATTCTTTTCTAATAGTTGTTTCGCACTCAAAAGATTTTAATCAATTTGAGGTACATATAACACATCTGAAATGAGTTTAGTACCTTTTGGAGTCTCAACTACTACAACTTCTCTTCCTTTTACTTCTAAAGAATCTCCATTATTGATTCTAATATTTGAGATGTATGTCTTATCTACTTGCCTGAACATACTCTCATCGGAAGTAATATGCTAACTGCAACCACTGTCATTGAGCCATGCATCACTTTTTTTGTTAGTTGCAAAACAGGTTGCAAAAAACAACTGCTCCTCTTGCTCCTACTGGTTTTTTATAGCTTGATCTTGATGACTTTGGTGCTTATTCCTGCATACCTTCTTCACATGCCCCGTTTATTTACATGACTTGCATCGAATATCAAGTCTGTACAAAAAATATTTCTGAAAACATAAAGTCTTTTTTTAGTGTGGACATGGGAAAAATTTCCCTTAATTTCTTCCATTTTTATTGTCTAAAACTACTTCTCCAATTTTCATTCTATTTTTTTTGCCAAAATTGCAATATTGTGCATTTCTTTTGTTTTAGCTTGAAATGCACTTTCAACCATTACTTTTTTTCGAATAGCCCTTTTTTGTTCGTGTATTTCCAAGGCATTGATCAAATCTGTAAGGTTGATTTGTGAAAAATCTCTTGAGTCCTTAAGGGAAGATATTTTTTACTCAAATCTTTCCGGCAAATTGATAAGAACTTTCTCCATAATCCTCCTATCAATCAGCTCCTCCACAATCTTACTCCATCTCAAATATGACTTTTGATTTTCTACAATTTATCATTGATAAATTATAAATATTTATAATTTATTTTTATCCCATAATTAGGAGCTACTGAAGATTTTTTACGGGATACAGTTAGACTAGATTCCAATAAATTATTTTATTAGTTCAATAATTTATTAATTACGTTCCACACCACTAAAAGAATGTAACTACACTATTAGACTAAATGTAATAAATAATTATATCTTATAATTAATCGATCTAACATATTACCCTGTCGATCAACATAATAATTTGAATGAGGCAATATAACCAAAGTGCCCTTCATTCAAATCCTCAATTCTCATGTTCAATTTGACAATATTATATAACCAAGTCACACTTACAAATTGAATTTAATAGACACTATATTCAATTTGGCAATAGATCGAGTCATACTTACAAATTGAATTCAATAGATATTATTGAATTACTGAAATCATATTTAACTGTCCCTTAAAAAAACTCATGAGGACATGATCTTACCTATTAAAGGTGATAGAAGATTCCATTTTGCAGAATAACTATTTCACTTTAATTTTTAAGATACTGAAATATTGATTATTAAATTAATCTCACTTTTTGATAACTCAAAAAATTTCAAGTTAGTAAATATATATCATTATTTGCTCAAGATTAAGGTATCATGTACAACAATTATATAATATTCAATTTGAATGGTCCATTCTATAAAAAAAATATTGACAGTTCAATCCAATATATCAAAATGTATTCTTAATTTTATTACCAAAGTCAAAGACAAACTTTAATAAAATCAAGATGATCTCCTCAAAATATATTACCCAAATTTACTTCAGATCGTGAATAATTGATTTCAAATTAAATTTTAAATTAAGTTTTTTTTTGTATTTAATAAATAAACCCTTGATTTATAATGTCTAAATAATTCATGGACAAAGTAAGCTCATATAATTTAATTTCAAATACCAATGTTGTAATTACATTCGATTTATTCAAAGGGCATAATTAACAGTAAAAACATTTTAGTCCCTGAAGAAATGTACTTTACCCCCAACCATTTGCTATATTTATTCATCTACCCTTATTATTGGGTGTCAGAATCTTAGAACAAAAATGCCGTTCTTTTTTTTCCTTTTTCCTCCCCGTTCATTAGTCATGTTCAAAGGTCGGACCACCATGAACAGCCAAGTTACCACCATTACGCTGTCATGACCACCGTCTCATTTATCTACCTTTCACCGACTGCTGCAATTTATTGTCACTCGTTTCCACCATTGATTTGTTTTCTTAGTCCTTCACAGGGCCAGTACACTAAAACATAGGGCGGGGGGAGAGAGAGTGTGTGCTCAACGAGAGAGGTATATTCATATAATTGTAAAGTCAAATTTTCTAATTTAAAGTTTGAATAAAAAAATTTCAGATATTTTTGAATTAACTCTTTCTTTTTTTTTAGGGGGGGGGTGGGGGTGTCGAGGAGTGGCGGAGGGGTCGGGGGTCGAGGAGGGAAGGACGACAGAACTAGAGAGAGGTCAATTTGGACATTACCAATTTCTTATGCCGAATTATGGGAAGGTTATGTCCGCAAACCTCACAAGTCACATGGCGGTTGGGAGGGCCCAATAGGCTCCTAAACTGGGCCAACCTTTTCTTTTTCAACCTCTTAAGAAGCCCACATCGTGCTAACATTTGAAAAGACTTTGAAAACTTTCCGGCCGAAACCTTTAGCCAAAAAACTGGTTGGGTAGCCCACATTCCAAAAGTCTGTATGGGTGCATTCAGCCTACAACACGTTTTGCATTGCCGTCGGTTGATGAAGTATGAGGAATCTGCCGCAAATAGCGCGGCCATTGAATTTCTTTTTAGAGGTCCATATATTATATTTTTTTTTTCATTTAAATATTATTTTTATTGTTTTAACTTTTTAAAAAGAATTTAAAATTATTTTTATATTTTTTTCTTATTGTTTTCTTTCTATCCCTTTCTCTTATTTCTAAAACATTTAAATAGAAATATTTTAGAAACAAAAAGTATAAAATTACTTTATTTTTAAGAATTTTAATATGTGTGAAATTAAGTAGAGCGACTTATATTAAGGGACGAGGGAAGTAATATATTTTTTACTGTAGAAGTCTATTTTGACATATTTTTTGATTTAATGTAAATTTTTAATTTTATGCATATATTTGTAATTCAACGCAAATGATATTATAAACCGATTTGAGATTGTCAAATATTACGTCCCAAATCTGACTGAGAGATCGTAGTACCCTCCTTAATATTAGTTCAATAATTTGCTTTTATCCAAAAAAAAAAAAAAAGTAGGTGATAATTTGAATTTGAGACTGTATACTTTGCAACTCCCTCCACAGTCCATACCCACCATTACCTTTTGTGATGGCTTTCCTTCTCTCTCTTACCTCATATTTGACGTACTCAAAAAGATTTCAAATTTCAACTTATATATATATATATATATATATATATATATATATATATATAGTGTGTGTGTATGTTTTTTTTTTTTTTTTGGTGTGTTTGGCATTTGTATATAAGACAGTAACTGAATAGGTTAAAATGTCAAATATTTAAAATTCTACCTAATCTCTTTTATCATTTGTGTATATACCCATATTTTCTGTTGTAAGAAATAGCATTCGCAGTAGAGACGAAATCAAAATTCTTGAATCAGTGTTCTGTTTGTACAACTTATCAAGAGATTTCAGAAATGAGCAAAAGATAGCAGAGATTCAGCAAAGAAATTTATGGCAGGGCATTAATGTGGCATCTATCCAACAGTATCCCCCACACCACCCCCCCCCAAAAAAAAAAAAGAAAAAAAAAGATGGTTAAGGAATTCCTAAGCATGTTCCAATATGTTCCCTCTCCCAACACCAATAGGATTAGCTAAAATGTTTAGAAGATAGAGATATAAATCAGACTCAACACAGTTTTCTTATTTTTCTTTGCTTGAAGGTAAAACAATTATAATCATTTCTAATCATGGATTAAAGAATAATTTTTCTTTGCAAGAGTAATATTGAAAATTGAAAATAAATAGGCTTTCATTTGCTGAAATTAGGATTCAAGAACCAATTACTACGAAATAATTATGTATTGTTGGAATGATAGATGTATTACTTATTTGAATCTCATGGTAGAGAACATCTATTAAATTTGGATTTGGGGGAAGAAGAGGAGAGAAGAGTAATTAGAGACAATGAAGGAGTTCAGGGTTGATGCCGATCTTAAATTTTTTAGATTTTTTTTTTTTAGGAAAGTTCTTTAAAATTAATCTTTATATCCCTTCAAACTTTTTTAGAAATTATAACATTATTTTTTAATTTATTATTTCATATAATTTATCTCCGAACCCTAAATTTTTTGTTACGTGTTAGAGGGAGAGGAAAGGTGAGAGCACAGGACGAGAAAATTGGGTGATTATTACTTTTGGATTGTTGATAAGAAGAAAGGGAGAGATAAACTATTAATCAGACATACCATATACACTTATATCTTTACTTGATTATGAATAAATTATAATAAAGTATTTTGTTTGTTATTAAAAATTTAATTAAAGCTCGTATGTTTCTATCTAATTTTGGACAAAATTTTAAGGGGAAAAAAAGAGCATGTTAATTAAACTCAACTCCTTTGTTTTCCATCATTTCTTAAACTCTCTGACCTAATATTTAAAAGTAATCATATTTTACCGAATAAACTATCCTTACACGGACACAAAAATTTAATTTAAATACCTTAATGGATCTCCTCTCCTTTTTCTTCCTTCTAACTCCCTCAATCCGCACACATGATCATGCCAATCTCAGACTTCAGATTTTTTCTTTTTTATAATAATGTAGGGCAAGTTTGGTCGGCAAAAGAATATAAATTCTTGCTTCACAGGGAAATTACCATCGCTAAGTGGTACCAAAACTTGATTGAAGATGTCCATCGCC
Source organism: Voacanga thouarsii (assembly GCA_026120185.1). Lineage (NCBI taxonomy): Eukaryota > Viridiplantae > Streptophyta > Magnoliopsida > Gentianales > Apocynaceae > Voacanga > Voacanga thouarsii. Next base: position 635,946 of record JANUWF010002336.1, read on the forward strand.
ATTCATGTCATGGAATCAAAAGTCAAACAAAAACTTTTCTTGTGATTAGTTGTTTTCTTAAAAATTGTTTTTGCATTTTTCTCTCTTTGTCCAATCACTTATGTTACCATATTGCGCAACCTTATAAGCAACAGGGATGTTTGTGCTTCAAGTAAACTAATCATTATATCCGCCACTAATTTAACTATTAATATGAAGCCGCCCACAGCTACCAAATAACTCAATTTGCTGTCATGGCCCATTAATTTTTTTTTTTAAAAAAAATTAAAGATGGGATGGGGAAGGCAGAGGACAAGAAGTAGGTAGCTGGGGTGGGGCCAAAAGGGGAAAACAATATTTCTGGCCAAAAAAAGTAGAGCGATCCAATTCAAAGCAATAATTATTAATCAGTCGAATATGGAATTATAGCAGAAGTAATTTAAAGATCAAGATTGATGTAATTGGGATGACTTTTCTCATTATAGACAGCAAACACACTTGGAATAAAATTTTGTCAACATTGATATCTTTTATTAAAATTCTAAGCAGAACCTCAACCTCAAATATGTATAACATTTATGATTTATCCACCAATTTAGATATATACAACTTGGAATTGAAAGGCCACATAAACAACCACATCATCTCCAAATAGGGGATGTCAAAATATAGGTACAGATTGAAAGAAGAAATATGAATAGGGAAAATTTCGAATATAAATCCATATTCCACAGTAAAATATTATGTGCAAATTTTATGCCATTTTTCTACTACTTACTGAGAACTTCAATTGATTTTGTATTGGCCATATTCTCATAAATTTGATGCGGTTGCTGCTGCAGCAGCAGAAGGCAGCAGCATTTTTTATGGCAGTATTAAAATGTTTCCCATTTTGTTGTTACCACAACTGGCCCTGGAGACCTCTCAGTAACATCTCCATGCTTCCCCTGCTGCTCCTTCTGGTTCTGAATTGGCCTTTGCATTTCTCCAGTAAAGATTCTATGCTGCTGTTGCAATGGCACTTTGGGACTATTGTTGCCAAGAGCAGAGTTTTTTAGCTTCAGCATATCCAAATTTTCAATGTACTTTTGCACCCTTTTCACCTTTCAAATGCATAAAACAAGAACATGGTTAGAATTGCTGTGATGATATAGAAAGAAGAAACCTTATTTGAGTCAAATAATCTCTCTTTTTGAGAGCTTGGAGGGGGAGAGGCAACCAGGGTAGAAAAATATTCAAGAAATGATCATAAAAGTACCTGCACTCTTCTCTGCAATTTGACATCTCCTTCTGCAGAAATGCCATCCAATTGAATTAACTGTGTCATCAATAGTTCAATTAAGTTCAAGATAACTGGCTCCATTACTTTCTTGCCACCATGAATATCCGATTCAACAGTTGCAACCTGCCCAGATAAGAACAACTTTTGTACATCTGTTTGGCAACAATCTATAGCAAGAACATAGGATTTTAAGAAGAGGGAAAAGCTTGTTACCTGTTTTGCGAGCTTGTCAACTTCAAATCTAATTGCTGCTATGTCCTTTGATGCCTTCTCCATCTTTACAGTTTTTCGCGATTCAAGACACCGTCTTTCTCTGCTCAGTTCATCCTCAGCCAACACCAGTTTTGATCCGTTTTTCACACCAGCAACATCAAGAAAAACCTTGGAATCTCTTTCTTTGTCCTTGTATATTAACTTCTGATCTTGAGGATGTAATCCAGTTGGTCCTGCCAGCATTTTCTTCAATTCACCTGTAGTCCAAATGCAAATTCCATAAAGAAATCCATCTCAAAACTCTACGCGGACAAAAATATGAACAAAACAAATAGAATGTATCTTGATTCTTGGAATATAGGTAATTACCAAAGCTTGCTTGTGAACTGATACTGAGTTCATGATAAAATGAGCCATATTTGACTCTGACTTTAATGGTTGGAACAACAATAGAATTTTGATTGGAATCTATGGTCCTCTTCTGAACTAACATTCCTCCTGGTCTAACTTCCCATCCTCCAACCTCCCCGCCAACGCCTCCGCCTCCAGCACCACCTTTCGCCGGAGTTGATATAATTCCTCCAACTTTAGGCTTCATTCTTATTATCTCTTTGTTCATTGTAGAGAACTGGGGCTGATAAAAATCACTCCAATAAATACAAGTCCGACAAAACTCAAACAGGAAGAAATATAAGAATTCGGTGGAGAATTGGTATCAAGAACTTGTCTGCTAAGCTAAGAACAAACCCATGAAGGAAGAAAGGACCAGATTCTGACCCACCTATACAGAGAAGGATTATATGAACACAGCCAAAGGCAAATCCTTTGTACCTAATCAAATATCACCAAACCAATTTTACTGATAAAACAATTGGATCTCTATGTGCCCTAGTCAAGTCTCAAGAGAAGAGAAATTTCAGTGTGTTTTCTAAAGAAGCTTCGCAAACAAAGAGTCCCTTTGGGATGGCATCACAAATAATGATACTACCATATTTGTAGGGGGGAAGCCAAGAGGAAAACGAATGGCCAGAGGGTGGATGAGGGACGAGGAGTGCCTACTGCCTACCAGAGTGAGAATATATGTCTTCTTTGCTAAAAGGAAATTATACTTTTTCCCTTTCTCAAGTTTTGGTTGTATTTTCCTTTTTTTTTTTAATTTCCCTTTTAAAAATATCTTATATTGTTATAAAAAGGGTCAAAACGCTTTTCGCTAATATGAGATTGATTAATTTGAGTATTGTATTAATCTGAGACTGATGAATTGACATATATATTAAATTGTGGAGGAAATATTTATATAAATGGCATGTAATGCAAGAAGCACAATGCATGCAAATGTGTTTTGTGTTAAGATGAAAGTAGAAAGTGAAGGGTCAATTTTTGTTTTCCTAATTTTGTCTTTGGGATTCATTTCTTGAGAGTTGGATTATGGGCCATACAACTTCTTTTATCCATAGTTTTTTGTATTTATTCAATAGACTAAATTAATTGTTTTTATATTACTAATTAGTATTATTTTTGTTTTTAAATAATTATCATTTTAAAATTCTTTTTATTTTTAAATATGTGTCATTTTAAACTCTTAAGAATATATTTATTATTTTCACTTATATCCTTATCTTATTTATTATAATACTTAATTAAGGACGTGTTTAATAATTTAATTAAACTTTATTTCATTAAGTGTATTTAATCACGAATAAAATTAAATACTTAATTATTTAAGTGTGTTTAATAACAAATTTCTACTATCATTTTAAGTCATTAAAACATGCTAAAATTTTATTATAAATTTTAAATAAAATAAAAATTACTTAAATCTGAAGTCTTAATATATCAAACATTCATTTATTATGATCATTCCTTTCTATTTAATCTAAATTAATTAAGTCTTAAGATTCAAATTTCAAATTTTATAATTCTTAATTTTCAGAATTTATTATTTATATATTTAAATTTAAATTTTTAAATTTCAACTTTATCAAATGAGCCTTAAACTATAATAAATTCTGAAAATTAAATAAAATATGAATTTTACTAACAAGAAAGTTTTGGGGGCTGGGGAGGGGAGGGGAGGGGAGGAGACTGAGACAAGAACAACAAAAGGCGACTTTATTTTAATTTTAAAAAAAAAACCTTCAATCATTCTCTAAATAATTTCTCCTCCCTTTGATGCCGGAATGCAGACCGCCTTTTTAATCATTCACAGTCATTATTTATTTCTAATATTACTATAATATTGTATTTGTGGCAAAGCATGTGTTTTGTTTTGTATTTTTGTTTTCTTTTTTGGAACTTTAAATCATTGTCTAAATAAATAAAATCAAGATATAGGATTAGGAGACACGGGCCGCCTAGTATTCCCTGAAATGGAAATCATCTGACTTATCTTTTAATCTGTCTCAACATGTCGTAATTCCTAACATATTTTACCTACTATTTTAGTAAACTCTTCTTGATTAATGAATTTCTCAAACAAACAAAAAAAAAAAGAAAAAAGGACGAGGTAGTAATAATCACTCTATCTAATCTACAACAAACTAGTACTACCTTATCAGAAGTGAAGAATTCCTATTATAATTTAATTCATACAACTAATTGATCTCAGAAGTTGAAGTGTCAAAGACAGCTGCATCATCATCATGGCGGTTGATGATAGATAAAATGCCTTTATCATATTGTCAAAAACCGTTTACCATAAGAGCACTCAAAGTTCCCAACTCCCCGAGCCCGATAGCTCAACCAGATCTAAGTCCTCCCTTTTCCCCTTCCTCTTGTTTCGCTTGATTAGTTTTTTTTTTTTTATATACGTACTTTTTTCCCTTAAAATTCTTACGTTTAGAAAAATAAATAAGTATAAACTAGATAAAATATTGAATTTAATAATAATTTTTTAATCGTATGAAAAAGAATGCATAATTTAAGATTTTTAAATTACGAGTTAAATGTTTCAAACATTGAAAATATTATTGAAGCACAGTGGAGTAGAAATCCTAACTAATTGGGAAGTGTTATAAAATTAGGGTAGTGTTAGAATAAAATCTTCACACTACACACTAATAAAACTCTAACTATTTTGCACAAGAATTTCTCTCTTTCTTTTCTCTCACAATTTTCTCTAATCTTTCTTTCACTAATCTTTCTTTCACAAAAATAATGGTGTATTACAAGTTTAGAGAATAGCTCTATTTATAGAGCTCTAATTAGTGGATTACATCATGGCATACATCATCTTCCACTAATCTTAATTAGTGGTGTCTCCATGGTGGACATCCATAAAAATCTTCTAATAATTCACATAAATCCATAATTAGTGGAGCCTCCACAAATTAATAAATATTCCCATAATTCATAATACTCCCCCTTGGATGTCTATCCATTACATAAAGAATATGCCTCGTTAAAACCTTACTAGATAAAAACCCAGTGGGAAAAAAATCTAGTGAAGGAAAAAGAGTACACTATTCTATATGTCCATTTATTACTCCCCCTGATGAGATGATTCATTTAAATCTTTAAACCGACGCATACCGATTTTATATCTCAACTTTTCAAATGTTGCAGTTGGTAAAGTCTTCGTGAAAATATCTGCGAGGTTATCACATGACCGAATTTGTAGCACATCAATTTCACATTTCTTCTGGAGTTCATGAGTAAAGAAGAATTTTGGTGAAATATGTTTTGTCCGATCTCCTTTAATATATCCTCCTCGTAATTGAGCTATGCAAGTTGCATTGTCTTCATAAAGAGGAGTTGGAATACCTTTGATTGATGATAATCCACAACTTTCTCGGATATAATGAATCATGGATCTTAGTCATACACATTATCGACTTGCTTCATGAATGGCTATAATTTCAGCATGATTTGAAGAAGTAGCTGCTATAGATTGTTTCGTAGAACGCCATGATATAGCAAGTATTTCCACATGTAAATAGATAGCCCGTTTGAGAACGTGCTTTATGTGGATCGGATAAATAACCAAAGATCTCGCATAACCTATCAATGTTGGACTCGGTTTTATTTGAATAAAATAATCCGAGATCAATTGTACCTTGGAGATATCGAAGGACTTGTTTAATTCCATTCCAATGTCGTCGTGTTGGTGAAGAACTAAATCTTGCTAATAAATTGACAAGCAAAAGCAATATCGAGTCGTGTATTATTAGCAAGATACATCAATGCACCAATTGCACTGAGATATGGTACTTCAGGACCAAGGAGTTCTTTATCATTTTCTTGAGGTCGGAAAGGATCTTTATCCACATTTAATGATCGCACGATCATTGGAATACTCAATGGATGTGCTTTGTCCATGTAAAATCTTTTTAGCACTTTTGCTGTATATGTTGATTGATGAATAAATGTTCCACTCTCTAGATGTTCAATTTGTAAACCAAGGCAAAATTTGGTTTTACCAAAATCCTTGATTTCGAATTCTCTTTTTAAATAATCAATTGTTTCTTGGAGCTCTTCAGGAGTTCCAATAAGATTAATATCATCAACATATATAGCTAATATCACAAATTTAGAACCAGATTTCTTAATAAAAACTCATGGACATACCTGGTCATTTTTAAATCCCGCTTTCAATAAATATTCACTAAGACGTGTAAACCGCATGCGCCAGATTGCTTCAGTGCCATATAATGATTTTCGCAACTTGATGGAGTAATTTTCACGAGGATAATGTTTATATGCTTCGTGCATATGAAATCCTTCGGGATTTTCATGTAAACATCATTTTCTAAATTTCCATACAAGTAAGCAAGTGACAACATCTAGTAGGCGCATATCTATCTTTTCATGTATCGCCAAACCGATAAGATATCTGAGTGTAATAGCATCAACAACAGGAGAATAAGTTTCATCATAATCAATACCTGGTCTTTGTGAAAAACCTCGGGCTACTAATCGCGCTTTATATCGAACGATTTCACTCTGTTCATTGCGCTTTCGCACAAATATCCATTTGTAGCCAACGAGTTTTACACCTTCGGTGTTCGGACTCGCAGTCCGAAAACTTCACGCTTTGCCAATGCATTTAACTCCGATTGAATCGCATCTTTCCATTGCAACCAATCTTTTCTATGCCGACATTCATCAATCGATATTGGTTCAGGATCATCATTATCCTGTGTAACATCAAGAGATATATTGTATGCAAATATATTATCAATAACAGCTTTCTATCCGATTCCAACTTCTACCTAAGTGGTATAATTGATAGAAATTTCAGTGTTACTTTCATCAACTTCCGGTTCTTTGTCATCAGCTCTCTCTTGGTCTTTATCATTCTTTTCTTCAATATGATCTTCTGGATCATTTAATCCTCTTTTCTTTCGAGGATTTTTATCTTTAGAACCAAGAGGTCGGCCACGCTTCGGCGTGTTTTTGACTCAACAGACTATAGGTATAATATTTTGTTCTCATTGAACTTCAATTCGAATAGGAGCATTTATAGTCGGAATATGCGATTTTGTAACTCTTCCGAGTCAACAAAAGCGTCTCGGCATTTGATTTGCAATGCTTTGCAAATGAATTATCTTTTGAACTTCAAGTTCACATGCGCTTGTGCGCGGATCAAGATAATTTAATGATGTTGTCCAAGCAAGATCCTTTTTATGCTCGTTTTGGTTCTCCCCTAATTTAGGAAATAATGATTCATCAAAATGACAATCGACAAATCTTGTTGTGAATGCATCTCCTGTCGAGGGTTCAACATACTCGATAATAGAGGAGAATCATATCCAACGTATATCCCCTTTCTTCTTTGAGGACCCATCTTTGTACGTTGGTTTGGTGCAATTGGAATATATACAAGACACCCAAAAATTCTTAAATGAGCAATATTTGGTTCTCGACTCAAAAGCCAATTGCAAAGGAGAGAATTTATGATAACTAGTCGGTCTTATACGTACAAGTGTTGCGAGCATGTAGAATAGCATGTCCTCAGTGCAGATGTTGGGAGATTTGTTTTCATTAATAATGGTCTAGCAATTAATTGTAATCGTTTAATCAAAGATTTAGCAAGACCATTCTGTGTGTGAACATGAGCTACAGGATGTTCAACATTAATCCCAATTGACATGCAATATGCATCAAAAGCATGTGATGAAAATTCACCAGCATTATCCAAACGGATATTTTTAATGTGATGGTCCGGAAATTGTGCTCGTAATTTAATTATTTGAGCAAGTAATCTCGCAAACGCCAGAGTTGCGAGTAGATAATAAACATACATGTGACCATCGGGATGATGCATCAATTAAGACCATAAAATATTTGAACGGTCCACATGGTGGATCAATAGGTCCACAAATATCTCCGTGAATCTGTTCGAGAAATGTAGGACTTTCAACTCCTACTTTTACTCGGTGATGGTTTAACAATTAATTTTCCTAGGGAACATGCAAGACATGCGAATTTTTCTGATGTTAATATCCTTTTATTTTTTAAAGGATGACCATGTGTATTCTCAATGATTCTTCTCATCATGGTAGATCCCGGATGACCCAACCGGTCATGCCAAATGCTAAAAGTAATAGGATCAGTAAACTTCTGGTTTACTAGATGATGAATTTCAATTGTACGTATTTCTTACCCAAATGCATTTGAGTAATAAAAAGATACTCAATCCTATTTTCTTCATTTGTTTCAACATGATACCCATTTCTGCGGATATCTTTAAAACTCAATAAATTTCTTCTGGATTTTGAGGAAAATAGTGCCTTATCAATAATAATTGTTGTTCCTTTAGGCAACAATATACTAGCTCTTCCGGAGCCCTCAATTACATTTGCACTACCGTTTATCGTATAAATATTTATTTCTCACATTTTGAGATCAGAAAAATATTTCTCATTTTTTAGTACGGTGTGTGTAGTTCCACTATCAATAATGCATACATTATCATTAATAATGACCTATCCGAACACAAATATATATATATATATATATATGTAAACGTAAATATTATTAGAATAGAATGAAAATGAAAATACAAAAATATCGTGGTGAGGCTTTAGTTCTTTTGGACACCGCCATCACCAATTAAATGGTCTATCCTACCGTCCGGATGTTCAAAAAATCCGATACATCCATATGGGTAATATTGATATTAAGATCTTCGTGATCACTATCGTCATCCTCAGCATTATTTATTGGATGTTGAGAAAAATTTGCTTCCACATTTTTATTTTTCAATGAAGCTTGATACAATTCAACTAAATGCTTAGCCGCACTGACAGCTTCGTGACCAATGACCTTTCATGCCACATCTATAACATATATCCTCATGCTTTTCTTCAATTTCTTTTTCTTTTCCCTTTTGATCTTTTCTGCTCCACTTCGGTGGCCAGTATTTCTCACGTTTGATTATAATTGTGATAAGGAAAATATCGAGCGTGTCTACGACCATAACCACGACCACGGTCACCGCCACGGCCACGACCACGACTATAACGATGGCTTCTCACTGGAGCCAACAAGCATTCACTTCGGAGTGTCTGTAGAGCCGCTTGGTCCGGCTTCATGATTTCTCAATAATAACTCATTATTTTTCTCTCGCAATGAGGAGGGCAGTAATTAAATCAGAATTTTGTATACCCATTTTCTCGATATTGTTGTCGCAGGACAATATTCGAGGCATGAAAGGTGGAGAATGTATTCTCCAACATATCTTCATCGACTCACTTTTTCTCCGCATAATTTTAATTGAGATGTAATTTTATACATTGCGGAGCTATATTCATTCACGGTTTAAAAATCTTGCAACCTCGAGTGCAACTATTCATGCCGTGCAAGAGGTAAGTACGACCATCTTCGGTGGTCAAATCTTTCTTTTAAATTTACCCACAGTGCCATATGGATCTTTTTCGGTAAGATATTCCATTTTCAAATTTTCATCGAGATGACGACGAATAAAAATCAAAACTTTAGCCTTGTGTTGTGCGAGATGCACTATTATTTGCTTGAATAGTTTCACTAAGGCCTTCAACGATTTAGATGCATTTCCGCATCGAGAACCCATGACATATAATTTTTTCCGTAAATATCAAAGGCTACAAATTCGAGTTTCGCGATGTTAGCCATAGAGATCAATAAATGCGTACTGTCTTCTGGCTTTGGTAACTGCAGAAACTCGTGCTTAGTCTTCCGGCTTTTGTACCGGTAGAGATTCGTGCTGATAACGTGTTATAAAATTAGGGTAGTGTTAGAATAAAATCTTCACACTACACACTAATAAAACTCTAACTATTTTACACAAGAATTTCTCTCTTTCTTTTCTCTCACAATTTTCTCTAATCTTTCTTTCACTAATCTTTCTTTCACAAAAATAATGGTGTATTACAAGCTTAGAGAATAACTCTATTTATAGAGCTCTAATTAGTGGATTACATCATGTCATACATCATCTTTCACTAATCTTAATTAGTGGTGTCTCCACTAAATGGTGGACATCCATAAAAATTTTCTAATAATTCACATAAATTCATAATTAGTGGAGCCTCCACTAATTAATAAATATTCCCATAATTCATAATAGGAAGGCGTTACATATCATATTTGTTTGTCATTTTCTCATTGTTTTGTGTTTCCTTGGAATATAATTGGAGAGGAGGAATGGACCCATTGGCCATTACTTTGCTAACAGAAATGATCACTATGAAGCTGCAAGCAAGGACAAAATAGGTCCACTTTAGAGATTGAAAAGATGGCTGCCTCCACACATGGCATGAGAACTCCCTTGCGAGAATGTGCCCTTTCAATGCAAACCCACAACTATAACCAGCAAAAAAACTTTAAGATGGCCAGCTCTCTGGTCTTGGCCCATCCATCCCTAACCAAAAGTCTGCTTCATTGCCGCATTAAGTTGGAAAACCAAACATGAAGTTCCGTTAGCGATAGATATTCTAAACATAATCGAGACTACATGCTTAAAGTTCCAAGCTTTTGAATTAATTTACTACTGTCGTTTGCATAGTACAATATATGATTCACGTGTTTAGATATAACCGATGAACAATAATGATAATAATAATAGTCCCTTTTTTTTTGGTCACAAAAAGGAAAGAAACGGGCAAATATTAAATTGATACCGGTCAGCTCAGAGGTTAATGACTGATGCCACTTGTTCTAACCAAACATCTCAAGTGGGATTACTCCGAAAAGTATCCATCTTTTCCAGAACCAATAAATGAATGTGTCTCACCCCCCAGTTTTCTTCCGTGATGCTTTTAGTCTGTTGCCATTCGAAGTAATTCCTTTCTTTGTATTAGCACAACAAACACATTATAATTCCAAATAAATCACCTATGAACAGATCTTTCCATATATAAGCAAGGAAGCTTTCACCAAAAGGGAAAATAAATGAAAGGAAAAGAATCCAGGAAAAGGGGTTGTGGTGAGCATAGGCGTGGTTTGGGGACCATAGATAGGTGTCAACATATTAGAAGCCACGAGTGCTGGAAATGGATAAAATTCCTCCCAATTGGCAAGAGCAAAGCTCTAACGGAGCTACATCTGTAAGCCAGGAGTCAGATGCCCGGTCCGGATACATCAACAGTGAGGTTAATCATCAGGCTAAAGATCCAACCAATTGGGATATGAATTACCTTAGGCCTCATCCTAAAATGCGTACTACAGGATTCTAAAGAGGTGGGGTAGAATCCAGTTCATCTCTCACAAATTGGAGAATGAATACATAATAATGGTGCCTGGCATTCAAGCACAAGTATGAATCCAATAATTCAGCAAACAAAAACTTAGGGACGGATGGTCCAGGAAGAACATGCCTCCTGGCATTTCTTCAACTGAATTGGCCGCAAAGTCAGCTATCCAGCTGCATTCCTCAAGGCATGATTAAAGACTACCAACAATACAGTGGGACAGAAGGTCCTACAACGTTTTCATCACTGATCTGCAGTATTCTCATATTTCTTTTTTCTCATGCATAAACAAGAACAAAGAAGGTGAGGTAAGCTATAGGGAAAAATACCTCAATCAACGAGTTCTGAAATCCCGAATCAAGTTCTTATAAAAAGAATGCCACATTATTTTTATTTTATTTTTTTATCAGGCAAATCTCCAGGTTAAAATCAAATACAGTCCAACATGATATTTCAACAAAGTACCAAGGTGATTGCAGTATGCAGCATGAGAGCTTCCGTGACAACTGTTGAGATACAAGTCTTGCAATCTGATGTTTTCAAGACAATTTGAAGTCAATGCTTTCCTTCAAACTCAGGTAAAGCAATGAACTACAGAGCAGGTCAGATGAGAAGATGACGAATCTGAAAATGAAACATCCTATGAAACTGTGTGATGCAATGAACCACCACTCAAGAGGATAGATGAACATAGAATAGAATTCCAAGTAAGAACAAAACATCATTGAGTTTTCAAGTGCATCAGTTTCTGGATAGAGATTATAGTCAACCAATGAAAGGCCATAAAATTTTGAATTTGAGAAAATATTGACAGAAGTGCCCAGAGCAGCAGAAGACCTTCCACTCTGTGTGTACCATATTACAACTTCGGTAATGAAAGATAGCATGATATAGCCTCTTACGTATGGCTCAGGATGATTATGTGAAATTCAAAACACATTCATATCAAAACAGACATCCTAACATCTTGTTCTTTCAGAATCTGGAGTTATTTTTTTCTCTTCAAATTAAATTGCTTCCCCTGCCCAAAAATATGAGAAGGATCCAGAATAAGCATCGTGTAAACAAATAAGACATCTTTTAAGTAGAAGGCAACAGTAGTTACCACTGCTTGACATACATCAAAGAAAACAAACAACAAGCATTGCACGAAACATGTCTATCTCATTGTGATAAATGGTGTATATGACTTCCTTTGTGGTTGACATAAAACCACCTGAGAAAGAGAAACTACCCAACAATATCAAAGCAAATAACATAAACATAGCGCAGAAAATAACTTCATAACTAACACAGTATGGTTAGGAATAACAAGACACGAATAGCTCTGAATCATAGCAAGTCTATTACCCAAGTTTCCAGTAGTATTTATAGCACAGATGAACTTTTTGCTACATCTGGATAAATAAATTATACACCACTACAGATCTATTCTGGTGAATGTGTCTTAGTCTATTTTCAGAGTTCAGAAAAGCAAGCTTCCGTAGCATGATGTTCACACTTCTTGCTTAGGCTTATATACTGACAACAACAAAGTTTTTGACAAGCTGTCTTTAGAATTTTTCAGTTTTTTTTCTAAAAGTCACATTAATCTTTTCTTCTCCAAATCCGTATACATAAAAAGGACTACAACCAGGAAGTAGAGAATATTGACACTGACATATAGAATATGAATCCAACAGGGAACACCAGCATTGAAGGATTTCATCCCTCGAATTGAATTAATAGGTTCAAATCTTTAGAAGATGTTTCCAAGTGATCAAAAGTTACACTAGATGATGATCAACTTGACCATGGCACCATGGTCATTCAAATAAAAGAGGGTTATTTCCAAAATCCACCACCAAGTAGGCAGTCTTGCTAAAAACAAATGTTACAATAATGGAGAAACAATGGGATATGGCAGCACTCTGGTCAACTCGGCTTCCTCTTAAACAATCTTAAGATGCAGGTCCTACCTCACTGTTCTTTCCGTGCCTTTGATCTGGCAGGCTTTGTTGGCTTTATTACATTACCAAGAATGATCAATATGATGGGAAGGATTGTTCCAACATAGTACACGCTCCCATATGAAGCAAGTGTTTCATGTAGGCTTAATACCTGAGACATATCAGCAAGAACATTTGATAAATATTTATCCTAAAGTTCTAGTTCACCCATGCTAATATCTTCCTACTGAAGAGAGTAAGAATAGAGAGCACAAAGCAGGGTCTCACCATAAAACCAACACAGGAGTAGTTAAGAACCAAAAGCGTGTAAGCCAAATTCATCAATTCTAAAGCCTTCTTCAATACTGCTGCACTAGTAGCTTGCTGCCACCTGTAAAGGACTGCTCATAGAATAACAAAAAGTTAGAAGTTTAAGGCAAACAAAATATGCTATCCCATTCTCCAAAGCACAGCAAGAAGAAGAAATGCCCAGTTGTTACCTCTTGATCCAGCAATCATCAAAGCAGACTGAACAAAGAATATAATGTATCCAGGATATAATCCCTGTTAAAACAAGTAATTTAGACCAGTATCCATCTGAATTATCAAAGTTAATTTGAGAAGTATCCAGGTAAACTGGTGAAGGAAAATATATAAAGAAGGCAGAAAAGAAGAAAGGCATTAAAACTCCGGTACCAAACATGTATCTGCCAGTGGACCAAAGCAAAAACTATTTTGTGTCCCATTCCATAAGAGTATGAGCATTAAGAAGATCACATGCTAATTGACTTCGAAGTACACATCCTGATATCAAGAAATGTGAAAAATAGTATTACCCTCAACTTGATCATGATTAAAAACCCTATCTCATATCATGCTGTTGGCCACATAAACATATTATTCTATTCCTGTCTACTGAAGGCCATACTATCTATTTGCTTTATCCTCTCATTGTTTTATGTTGACATCCTTGCTAGACTTTGCTTCAAATTTCTTTGTACTGTCACTTATTCTAATTGCTGCATTGGTTGATTCTCTATGAGTATATCCAAAACATTTCGATAGACTTGTCCCTAAATTTCTTCAATAGGTTCCAGATTGTGTTCTATTTCTTGCTTCGCTACAATCTGACCATCCATACTGAATGGTTCAGAAGGAAGCATGATGCGCTCCATTATTCCAACACCTTGATTCAGAAGGCTAAAGTGCACCTAAACCATTAACAAAGAAAACAAAAAAAAAATCAAGTTTAATATTTCCTATGAACTGCTTTTTTCTTGTTAATGATAAGTGGTGGTCTCCCTAGAAGAGAAACAGAAGAACACAAATCAATTCACCTTTGATACAAAGCAAGTTGTGCAAATTAGTGCTTCATAGATTATTTGATGTTGAGCAACAATTACAATCAGAGACAAGGATTGCCAGTGCATTTATTAGAAATGCAAAATTATAGTTTAGACTATCTGTACAAACTGACTTTAGAAGTCTCATGCCATCATAGATGTCTGCAAGCAAGCATAATTACATGAATGAAAGCGTGACCAATCATGGGTGAAAGTGCATGTTGTTAGATGCATTAGTCTATGTTTGATACTTACATGCCATACTGCGCTGACAGTTTGTGTAGCCAGCAACTGGAAGAAACCAGGTTTTTTTCCATTCTGGACAAGCCTGTCATAAACATCTAGAGGAAACAAAAGAACAAGGTAACTAGATAAGTAACAGATCTCATCACATTAACTAGTCAAATTGAGGTGCACTTCAATCTTACAAAGAAAATTCTGTGAACATACACATGACATCTCTCCTATTATGACCCATGGAATGACAAATTTCGTATTATTAATATTTCAACTTCCAAACTATCTTTGTTTTGCAATCTTCACTCACTTTATAGACCATAACATTCTAAAAAGAGTATATCCAGCGGATCATTCCCTAAAACGTGGAAGGAAAACTATCCTATCTCTCATGTCCCTAAAAGTTTAGTGAAATATGTAAATTCACCATCATTATTTAAAACAAATATTGGCAGCAAGTTCACTCTTGGTGTACCAGAAGGAAAGTTTATTCCAGTGTTCTCCATTCCCCCACAACCCCCCCCCCGCTTTCTTTTTCGGTAATCATGATTTTGCACATTCAAATCCGTATGGTACACAATAAAAACTCTCAAAACGGCAGAAAACTTTGGCTTGCACAAATACCTTAGTAGAGGATCAGCAACTGCAATTACAGTTAGTACATTGTTTTATAATTAGGAGTAGGGAACCATCCAGAAGCATTTATACACATATTATAATTAGGAGTTTGGAACCATCCAGAAGCATTGTATACACATATCAGGTGACCACATTCATAGAATATGAAAGTTTCAAGAAAACTGTTGGCATCTAAGATTCTCTGAACCTCAAATTTTTGGGAAAGAGTGACTAGCATATTGGCTATGGTTATTGATCCAGGTATACCTCAAACCAGAACCTAATCAGTGGATGAACAATACCAAGTCAATTAATTTGAGCACTTTCTAATTAACCTCCCCTTTTCTGTTGAGCTTTCTCTGTTGCATTTTCCAGATCATTGAGAAATCGAAAGAAGCAAAATTCAAGTCTGAGTTTTGTTGTATTTTTTTTTTTTTTTTTTTTTGTGAATAGGAAATAGTTTATATCATGGATAGATAACTAAAATGCAATTATGTTTTGCTAGCAGAAAGAGCACTTCCTTTGTGTTTGAGGGCCAATCTCATGAAATTTATCCCAGAAACATCCAAGAACTATGGTCTTGCAGATTTGTCCTACTGAAGGTTTCTTCTCAATAATTCTTTGCAGTATTTTGTTTTTCTGTTCGGCAGAAGCAGGAGATACTGTTTTCTACCTTAGGGCTGTAAAACTCAAATATATGATGTAGTCAGGCTGCCACATTGGCAAGACTTGATTGTTCATAGCTATAAACAAGGAAAACGCTAGAAAAATAAGTGTTCCCGAGTCTTCTAACAGTATCTAGTTACATGTCCAACACACACTAATCGATTAGAAGAAACGCATAACCAATTTTTCCATTTAATGAGTATATAAAAATAATTTTTGTAAGAACAAGCAACAGTAGTAGCAAAGATCTCATCAAGAATGAAAACAATATCAAGCTATAATTAGAATACCAGCATATATGTGATGTTTAAGGGAAATTAACTCACAGTGCCGTAACCAGGTGCTAACTTGTATATTCCATACAAGTGGCAATTGAACTGCACTCCTTGCGAATTCAACACCCAATATATCAACATTCTTTGCACGGTCCCAGCGTGGTTTGGGTGGAGAAGAGTCTGTCCAACCATTGAACCCCAGACCAGAGATAATGATAGCTGCTTCTGAGATTGACCATATGAAATAGTATTTCCACCGAGCAGTAAAGCCTGACATGTACTGGTAGCCCAACCTTTTCCAGAAACCCCATTCTTGATAAATTGGATCATTAAAACGGGAAAGAGGGAAATGAGGCACCAGGTATAAATACAAGCCCATACAAATTGCAGCTTGGACTAGAGCTCTAAGGGTTGGCAAATAAGGTGATGGTGATCCCTTCTCAGATGGCTTCCAGATCTAAAAAATGAAACATTGCAGAAAACTACTGATAAAATTGTAGTGGGACATATAGCAGTTAGCGTATAGCATAATGACATAGCTAACTTACCCCTTTCCTCTCAGTCCAGTCAAGATAATCCTTCATTTCAAACACTGGGCCAGCAAAGTGGCTTCCACAACAGAGACAATAGCCAAAGTACTCAAGCAGTGATGGTAATTTAAGCAAACGGTTTTTTTTTTGGGGCTCACGTAGGTTTTCTTCTTTCAATAAACCATCATTGTAGTTAATCACGGATGAAATGATTTTTAGAGTGATGACCATCAAGGCTCCTGTAAACAGGGAAGAAAATAATAACCTGATCTGACAACACTAATAGCAGCAAAATATAATAATATACCCAAGAGATGCCATCAGGTTAGCATATAACACCATTGACAGAGCAAAATCAGATTCAAAAAACAAACAAAAAGAAAAAGACAGCATACTGTCATGCTGGAATGTTCCTTAGATGAGCAGTATGTTAACTTGCGACTCACATAACGAATTCAACTAATTGCAAAAAATTAAACTAAATGCACCAAAAATAGATAACTATGAAAGGTTAACACAGTTTTCCTTATGATTTAAAGGTGTTGGCATCAAAAGCTCCATAGTTTAACCCTTAGAAAATTTCACCTTAGATTTCGCGTGTAATCCTTCCCGATCCAAAACTTCCATTTAATTTAAAATAATAATTTAAATAAATTTTGTTTCCCAAAAACTATCATATACTTACAACACATTATATTCTCTCTCATTAACCCCACATTGGGCCCCACTTGACCCCACATATTTAATAATTTTTTATTATATTCACTCAAACTCATCTCAATCCAACCGCTGTCTACTTACACTTACCTATTTAAGTATCCTTCAATCCAAGGGGAAATGGGAAGACTTTTCAACAAGCCAAGTGAATTTACTATGATGTTAAAAATGCCACACTCAAACTACATTGAGCTAAAACATAGATACATCCCCCATAAAAGAAAGTACTTCCATGTCAGCATCCAGGATTAATGTTTCAAAGTTTCAACCCACTTCCATCAAAATGCCAACAGAGGGCGAGGGACACTTGAAGGAACAATTAAATAAATTTCTAAAGTATATGGTATTCAATAATTCACCAAATCTCCAACTTTTCTTATAAAACAAACGGCTACAAACAATTCCCTGGTGACAGTATTCAAAATTTAAATATAATAATTAGAACTGGCATTAGTAAAGATGAGGGAGTTTCTTGTAAGCCACAAGAAAGTATGCTTTACAGGTTAGCTTCTTCTACATATTCCAAAGCCAGTATCTCTTTCCACTTTTGTTTTCTCAAATAATTTTTTATCTTTCAAAAATTATACATGTTCGAAGTTTCAATAATGTTTTAGTGACCTTTTCAATCCATTGATTATCTTATTCCTTTTAAAAGAGTTGTCTTTGAGAGCAGGGAGAAAAAAAAAGTTTAATAATGTTTTAATGGCATTTACCAACCATTTACATTCCTACTCCTCCTTAAATAAGTCAACTTTTTGAAGCCCTAATAACTGAATGAGAAGATCCACACAGAGGCTGAGTTGTTTGTGACAATTCTAGGAAGTGGAGGCACTCACTAGTTTGAGAACTGTTCCTTTCCTTTCTGGTCTATCACTGTATCTTAATCCCACAAAGCAGTTGATAAAATGTAAAGGATAAGCACACATGTTCAAAGGATGAAATAAATGCAAAGCTGGATAGTCCTTACCCGTAGCATCAATGCCCCCTTCCTTCCATGCATCACCACTCATGTAATATACATGGCTAGACATGCCAACCAATAGTTATTAGTCAATAACTGCAGGGAACTAAGAAAATGCAAAAGAAAATCAATGAACATTTCAGCAATGCTTCTCCAATTTCTTTGTTAAATCCTCCCACTGAAAAAACATTCTAATTCACAAAAATTGCCATGTTTTAAAAACATCTGAAATTCAGAAATAACAGGACTACCATGACAATGCTGATTCTCAATATTTTTCCTTCCTCAAAATAAATAACCAACAAAAGAAAAATTAAAGAAATTTAAAAAAAACCAAAAACCCCGCGAAAAGGAAAAGATTTAGAGAAAAGACAAAAGCTTTAATGATTTCCATGCAATTATAGATCGGGGGAATAAACTTCAAAGCAGACAAAAAAGGAATACCATCCAATGAGGTAACCAAAGCCTAAGAAAAAAGTGATGATCCCACAATATTTTCTGCACACGACCATAGAAGCGTAGCCCAGGAGCAGAGGCACCAGGAAGAGGAGGTTTGAAGAGAACCCAAAAGAAAGATACGACAAAAGGGCACCAGTGAGGGCGGCAAAGAGGTGTCTTCCTGTAACTCCAGGAACAAAACGGTGGAAGAAGCTCACCGGAATGGTAGCTACGAAGCACAACAGAAATCGGAGCACCGGCACCGACACTCCTATAGCCGCGGCCATCGACTCCATCTCCGGTAGCCCCATCTGCTTCCTCCACGGGTCGGATTCTCTCTCTTTGGGTCAACAATGATTCGGAGTCTCCACCCAGAACAAGAATTATACGAGGGAGGAAAACGGAGATTTGTGATTGAAGAAAACTAGGAAAAAAAAGACAAAACAGTAAACACAAGGGAGAGATTTGAATAGGGTCCCACATTGGGCATGTTTGGGTCCACAGATTACTTGTGGCACATCGTTTTTAAATTTTTGGACTTCTGAGCGGCTTACCTCAGCTGCTTGGCAATGAATGACCATAGTACCTTTGTTGTTGTTATTATTATTATTATTATTATTACAGAGTATATAACAATAATAAAAACTCATAATCTCTATTCTGAGTAAACATATAGTAATAAGTAAATTTTGAATTAAAAGTAAAATATATAGAAAGATATGTTAAAAATAATACTATCATTTTTTTTAAAATAAAAATAAAATTTTCAAAGAAGTTTCTTTAATTTTTAATCTTTTTAAGAAAAATACATCATTTATAAAAAAAAATAGAGATGGCCCGCTCCTAATTTCATCAATGTAGATAAATATTTAACACAATATATATATATATATACACGGATCAAATACAAAAAAAAATGGAGTAACCTCATCTATATAAAGGTTTGATTAAACAAATTATTAAGAAAATAGTTATAGGTAATCCTAGGGGGTTCTAGGACCATATGTTAAATGAGGATAAGAAATTTGCAGAGAAAGATGAAGCAGATTTCAATGCTGTTTTTTTTTCTGGGCAGCATTTACTGAATCGCGAAGGAAGCAACAATTCTATCTGTAATTAATCGCCATTGATATTCGCAACAAACTTCTGTGGTGGTTGGGAGTTTGCGAGGAAATGGAAATGTTCTGTTCAACTAAGAATTTACCACATTAAATGTTAAACTAAATTAAGACCTTAACATATTTACAGTTCCGTGCTTACATTCTTGTGTATGGGCATTGTTTTCAGCTGCAACGGAGAAAGGAATGGCAACATATCATGCTGGGATCCCAACTCTAGTCCGCCACTTTCCATTGTCCCTAGTCCCCGACCCCTTCTCGATATACTCACTCTTAGTTTGCGTCGTCTAGGGCTGTTAATGGGTCAGGTATACCCAGACCCGGACCCGTACCGAACTCATTTATAACGGGTCTGGTACACTTATTCTTCTACCCGACCCGACCCACTTACCCGTTTACTATATATAAATAGGTCCAGGTATGGAACTATATTACCCGCACCCTATTACCTGATTACCCGTTTAATATATTATATATATTATATTATATAAAATATAAAAAATATACTATATTATATATAAAATATTATGTTTAGGGTTTTTTTTTGTCTTACCCTAGCACTTCTCAGCTTATCTCATCAGGCTGCTGTCTTCACTACTCACTCTTCCCTCTTCAATCTCTTCATCCTCCAATCATCTTCAACCTCTTCTCATTTGTAACAGCAGCCCTCTTCAATCTTCACTGTTAACATAGCAGTAGCACCATAGCAGCCGGCGCCGGTGCGCCGCACACAACACACAAAAAAAACAGACTGTCTTCTTCGATTCTTCGCCAACGAGCAGCTGCTGCCACGACCACCGAGCACCCGCTACCACGACCACTGAGCACCCATGCGGCCCACACTGATAGCAACACACCCCGAGCCAACTGCATTTGATCTGACTCATCTGAGGACCGAGGTTAGTACCGCCGATACTGAGCCACCACTGAGCAATGTTTGAGAAATTAAGATAAAGATGGTTGTTTGATGAAATTGGTTTTGAATTAATTGAGTTTGATGAGAGTGATTTTGTGATACTAACTGATCAATTGCAAACTTTTTTATTAGCACAGTTTTTGTATATGAACTCAGTACTATGATGGGATGGCCACCATTTTAAATTTGTTTCTTGGTATACGGTATCAACATTTTTGCCATTTCATGTATAAATATTTGAGTACACTGTTGTACATTGTCTATGTTAGATTTTGGAAATTTAACCTTGGCAATAGGTGAGTAATCTCCCATAACAATATTGGTATAACAAATATTATTGCTAATATAAAGTGAACATAGCATTAGGATCAGATTTCCTTGTGGTTATAGGTAATGGATCATGTCATGCTTTGGGATTTGGAGGAGCAACAGGAAGTGTAACAATTCATGCAAGGATTTTAGTGTCGTGCCAATGCCTTTAGCTGTCTCTTTTCCCTTTCCCTATACATCAAAGTGAAATTGCAGAGGCCTCTTAAAGCTTGTTCTGTTCTCATTTTTCTAGTTTCAAAACTGAATATACATAATCTTGTTCTTGTAACTACCATTATGGCAGCATGCCAGGACATACACTGATTCACCATATAAACCAATTGGACTACTTGACATACATTTACTTTGAGATGTGATGTGGATGTGCCCACCTTCTTTCTGGTTTTGCTGCAATCTCTTCTGCTGCAATTTGTTTGATGAAAAAATGAATTCATTTGCTTGATCAATTTTTTTACTGCACTGTTTTACATAACAAAGCAAAATTTACTGAAATATCCAACTATAGGAAAGATGGCACGTGATATCTTAGCTATTCCAGCCACAACTGTTGCATCTAAATCTGCTTTCAGTGTTGGAGGAAGGATAATTGATGAGTCACGTTCTTGTTTGCTTCCTGATATTGTGGAGGCATTGGTGACTACAAGTGACTGGATTGAATCGAAAAAAAAAGAGAAGTAAAAGAATATTTGTTATATTTTAACTTTTTATATTTAATTTTTTGTTTATCTATTGGCTAATTAATTTGTCTTTGACAGAGTTAGTTGACTTAGAAGAAATGGAAGATTGTTCTTCATTGACAAAGGCAGCAAAGACTTCAATTTGATATGTAAATTTGTTTATTCATTTTATCTCTTGAAGTTCATACTATCTTTATATTTTCATGTGATAATTAATATTTTTATTGTTTTTCTTCCTTATTTAATTGCAGATACTGTTGAGAATTGTTGATGAAGGATGGGAAAGTTGAAGATAACTTATTGGATGAATTAAGGATATTTCATGTTATGTAATAGTTATAAATTTTTATATTTGGCACTGTTGTTTTAAAAAGTTATTTAATGTTTAATTTCTAATTTTTATATGTTGTATGAGATTGTTATTTATGAATTTGGACGTTTCTTTTTATTGTTGAAAATTTAAAATTTTAAGAATTTGGAATTGTAGTTGTTATTGATATTATGGTTATTTTATATTTTTTAGCTTAAATGTGAACTAATTTATTTTGAATTTTTAATATAGGAATACTATTTTTCATACAGGAATATTATTTTCAATACAGTAGTACCGGGCTGGGTATAGCCGACCCGGACCCGATACCCGCATATGCGGGTATGGGTATCATCAATTTATACCCGCCGGGTATTCGGGCCGGGTCCGGTACTACCTTTCTTTAAACGGGTATGGGTCCGGAACGCCCTGTTCCGGACCCGATTAGACCCGTTTACAGCCCTAGCGTCGTCGCATATAAAATAATCTTCAATTCTGACCTAGTAAAGAATGAGTGACCCTTAAAATTTTTTAATTAGATTTAAATTTAAAAATAAAATAGACAATTTAAAAAAATAAACAAAATATATTCACCATTAAAATTTTAATATATTCACAATAAAATAAATCACACAAAATAATAAAAACATCTTATGTATATAATATATTAAAGTGTATGTATTATATTTATATATATATATATATATATATATATATATATATATATATATATATATGAATCTGACTATATTTATAGATGTATAACATATATGAGAATATTGTATACATATAATTAAGGCTGTAAGCGGGTCCAATCGGGTCTGGGACACCTTGTCCCGGACCCGATTAAAGAAAAAGGACTCGGACCCGAACCGATTACCCGCCGGGTATAAAATGAAGAGACCCATACCCGCATATGCGGGTATTGGGTCCGGGTCGGGTATACCCGGTCCGAAAATTATAAAACATATTTCTTTATTTAAAATTTAAAAAATTTTATTCACATTTAAACTAAAAATGTGAATAATAGCCTTAGTATCAATAATAACTATAATTCCAACTCTGTAGCAAATTCCAAAACCAATAATTGCCAATTGCAGAGGCAACAACATTTATTTTGTAGGCAGTGGCATAGAAAACTTATGGACAATTGATGAGAATATGGAACAGCTTGGGTTGTATAATATGGTTGATGGGGTTAGAGATCTTTTAGACACAATATGGGATTTGAAAACAAAACCATACAAAATATATGTTTCCAAATTACAACCTTAAAAAGGCACAGTATGTTACAAGAATCAATTGCTTTCCAACAAAATATAGATCAATTTTCACAAATTTGTCTAGTACTAGTTATATTTTCTAAATATAAGCTTTATAAATTTTTATTATAGTTCATGATAATAATATAGATTATTTGACTCTCAAAAAATTCATAACATAATATATTATATATATAATATAATATATATTTTATATTTTATATAATATATTATATATAATAGAATTTATTAATCGGGTATGGGTACTATAGTTCCATACCTGGACCCAATTATATAGAGTAAACGGGTCCGGGTCGGGTAAAAAAATAAGTGTACCAGATCCGTTATAAATGGGTCTGGTACGGGTCCGGGTCCGGGTATACCCGACCCATTGACAGCCCTACATATAATGTATAAAAAAGTATAAATATTTTATATTTGCTCATTTATATATACATATTTATATACTTTTATATTAATTATATGATATATTTAAATAAAGAAATTTCTAATATATATTATATATGTATAAATATAATATTATATATGTATATATATATATATATATATATATTATAATTTACTATATATGTACACACTTATATACTAATATATTAATTATATTATATATAATTAAAATTCTATCCCCCACTTGGCATGTTGAACAATAGAGTCCGGCCCACCTCGATCCCGTTTAAATTGAAAAATTCTTAATTTAGGAAGAGCAAGTCAAACTGAATCCCTAGTTTAATTGGAGAAATTATCATCCCTAATGGAAGTATTCCCTCTTTTGATGAGCATGGCGGGAACAGTGGCTATATCTTAGGGAAAAGGGCACTTTCATGTTGGTGTTGGCAAGGCAATTTTAAGACATATATCTCATATGAGTTTTTTTTTTTTTTAAACGTTATTCTAGTAACGATATAAAATATTATAATTTATTATTCTACAAAAGAAATTATGTTATTACCTTAAACATATAATTTGTTCTTGCATCTATGAACCAAAGCCCTTATTGGTAACGCAGATTTCTTATATTTACCCTCTTTTGTTAGGGGAAAAGAAAAAAGGAGAAAAACCATGTTAGGAAAAGCTTAGTGGAGTTATTTTTAACAATATTTTTCATGCTTAAAACACTAAATTTGTTCTGAAACTCAAGTGTTTTTTCGGTTGTTATTATATACTTATATTTTGGCAAGTTTCCCGTGCCAAAATCTTTGGAAAAGAACCAATCAGTACCCGAAAATGAAGAAAAAAGAACAAATGGAAAAGACAAAAAAAAAGAAAACTCAAAAAATAGATGAGTGAAGTGATGAGAAAGAATTGGTCCATTTGGAAAACTAATATCTTCACATAATCTAGCTCAGGAGGAGCTCGTACAATTTTTTTTTTTGCTAGATAAAAAGTTAGTCCTGTATTTCAAAAGAAATAAAAGGAGAGGTAACCGCTTCCTCTCACAGTACAGGACCCGATTGAGAAACCGAAGCGATACCCCCACAATCACATAAAATAGCAAGGAGGAGGAGAGATGGGGGTGTATAACTAAAATAATTGTGAAGTTTAACCCATTTAGCAATTTCATGAGCATATACATTCCCAAACCGGGGGACATAAACATATGTCCAATGGTCTCTATCACTGAGCATCTACTTCACGGTATCTGTGGATCCTTTACCAAGCCATTCTTTTGCCGATTAAACGCCAGTAATTACCATTATAATATTGAGAGAGTCGCCTTCAAAGATGACTTTAGAGATGTTGGTCACGTCAGCGATCAAAGCAGCATTAAGGGCGGTAAGAGCTTCAGCAACAAAAGCATCGCCAGCAAAACCTTTCACAATCCAAATCCAAAGAAATTAACCCACATGGTCAAGGAAAATATAGGCAGAAATCACAATCCCATCTTAAAAAGCAGTATCAAAATTAACTTTGACGTAGGAAGAGAGAGGAGCCTGCCAAGACCGGGGTTGGGAGAGGGCTCGCCTCTTCCAGTCTCTACTAAGACTAGCATCCCAATAAACCTTAGTCGTCCTAGCAATATGAATAGAGAGCATATCCTATTGTTGAGACTCCTCCCCTACGTGCAGTTGATTTCTATATCTCCACACATGTTCCATCAGCACTATAGCATAGTTGAGAAATTCTTGTTTAGTATCACTTGGGAAAGGGAATGAGTTATCCAAATTCAGTAGCTCCTTTACCCAGACTTCCATTTTCCAGGTTGAAAAGTTGTCTACCCTAAACTGCCATTTGGAATGACACAATAGACATTTAGTAAGGGGACAGTGTAGAAAGAGATGCTCTAAGCTTTCTGTAGTAGACTGATAAATACAGCAGGATTGGTCTACCAAGTCCAGGACTCGGGCCAATCTAGACTTAGAAAGTAGAATATGGGAAACTACGCGCCATAAAAAGTGCTTGTGACGATTATATAGACGGGAAGACCATAGAGCTTTCCACATACAGCAGGGGAGAGGAGGAGCAGATGATAAAGAGGTCGCATGGGAGAAGGAGGGGGTAGTATTGTGCCTCTGCTGGTGAATAATTCTGTAAGCGGATTTGACAGAAAATCTTCCTAACTTGAAGGGAGCCCACACCAACGAGTCAGGTTCCCCAATCCGGGGAATAGAAATTTTTAGGATCTCCCAAGCAATAGTTGGTGGAAACAAATTAGAGATGAGGTTACAGTCCCATAAATGGTGCTCAGAGGGCATGAGATCTCGAACTAAACTCAGGTGTTGTTGAGTTATAGGAACAGGGGGAAGACGATGAGTAGGAAGGCCGGGGATCCACGGATCATCTCAAATATTCACCAAAGAATCGTGACCAATTCGAAAGCATAATCCTGCTTTCAGTACCCCTTTATACTTCCAAATTCCTTTCCAAATCCAGGAAGACCCACTGGGGCATCGGTTCAAATCCAACAGTCATCGGCTTCGAAGATATTTAGATCGGATTAGATTAACCCAAAGACGATGAGGTTCGGTATATAGTTGCCAGGATAGTTTCAAGAGCAATGCCAAGTTGTTATCTGAAGCTTTCAGAAATCCCAAACCAACATTGCCTTTAGGTGCACAAATAGCATCCTAAGATTTAAGGTAAAGGTGTCGACCAGAGTCTTCCTTATTTCCCCACCAAAAGTCCCATATTAAAGCATCCAATTTATTACAGATGAAAGATGGAAAAATAAAACATTGCATGACATGAATAGGGAAGGATTGTACAACATTCTTAATTAACACAGAACAGCCAGCCTGTGATAGAATGTTAATTTTCCAACCACTAACCTCTAGTTGGAGTCGTTCCACAAAACCTTGAAAAGCTACAAACTTCAAAGCTTTCTTACAGAAAGGCGCTCCCAAACAAGTGCTATTATGAGCACATTCGGACATGTGAAATATAGAGCGGATTGAATTTTTGAGTGAGGGTAGCACATTCCTACTGAAGTGGATAGTAGATTTAGCAAAATTAATAGTTAAACCGAACCATCTACAATACGTATCCAGCAGATCCTGTACCACCTGAGCCTTAGTTATAGATGCTCTGCAAAAGAGGATCAAATCATCTACATACATAAGGTGGGATATGTAAGGGCAGGTTCGTCCAATTTTAACTCCATGGAAAGAGTGGTTGGACTCAGCAGCAGTGAGCATTCTAGATA
The DNA here is from genome assembly GCA_026120185.1 of Voacanga thouarsii. NCBI lineage: Eukaryota > Viridiplantae > Streptophyta > Magnoliopsida > Gentianales > Apocynaceae > Voacanga > Voacanga thouarsii. The sequence continues at coordinate 663,078 of JANUWF010002336.1, forward strand.
GCAGATCGAAATACAAGCCAAATAGTGATAGAGATAACAGATCCCCCTGACGAAGACCTCTAAAACCCTTAAAGAATCCAAAAGGGGAACCATTAATCAGTACTGAAAAGGAGACAGAAGATATACATTCTAAAATGAGATTATTAAATCAATCAGTAAAACCACGATAATGAAGAATCCTGATGAGGAGAGACCATTCCACTTTGTCATAAGCCTTCTCCAAATGAATCTTAAGAGCCATAAGACCCAAGCTACCTCTTTTCATGTTTAAGTGATGCATTACCTCATGACAAATAATCACATTATCACTCATACCACAAGAAGGGATAAAAGCACCTTAGGAAGAGGTAACTACGCTGTCTAGTAAAGGTTTTATACAATCTGCCAAAATTTTAGAGATGACCTTATAAACGACATTACACAGAGCAATAGGACGGAAATGATCGACTCTATATGCAGAATCACCTTTAGAAACAAGAGAGATGAAAGTATGATTAAGAGACTTAAACATATATCCATGAATAAAAAAAATGCTAAACAGCAGCCACAACCTTTGCTTCAACAATATACCAGTAAGTTTTGAAGAAATAGGGACTCATACCATCGGACCAGGACTCTTACCAGCCTTCATATCAAAACCTATCTGATGGATAAACTCAGTAGAAGGAATAGCACATAAAAACTCATTTTGAACATTTGTAATAGAAGGGGAAATCAGATTGTTAAGGTCGGAGGGGAACAAAGGAGCAGAAGAGGTAAATAGATTGCGGTAGTACTAATCAAAAGCATGATCAATACCATCCCAATTTGTTTGCCATTCATCATTAGCAGTAAGGAGAGAATCAATATGGTTATGTCTTCTATGTACAATGGTGGAAAGATGGAAGAAGCGGGTATTGGCATTACTATCTTCCAACTAAGATGTCTTTTGTTTATTCCACCAGAGGAATTGTTTGCTTTTCAATTGCTCATCCAAGGCTTCCTATAGATACTGTTCTTTTTCCAAGACAAGAGAGGATTGGGGAAGAGACTAAAGAATATCAATCTCCCTACAGATCGCAATGATATTGTGCAGAATGAGACCAAAAACTGATTTGTTCCAGGATTTAAGAGCACTTTTTGCATTCTTAATACTGGAGACTAGAGCAATAAGAGACGAACCCCGAACAGGAATTGACCATGAAGCAAGATAATGTTATGAGAAGAGTTTTCATGAGTCCACATAGTTTCAAAATGGAAAGGTCTAAACAACCAATCAGACGGAGGAGAAGTATCAAGAAGGACAGGCTTGTGGTATGAGGAGAGAGCAGTGAGGTGGGAAACAGATGCCCAAGGAAAAAGAACACACCAGGAAGCAATTACAAGACCCCTATCCAGACGAACTTAGATGTTCACAGAACCCGATCTTTTATTATTCCAAGTAAATAGAAAACCAGTGAACCCTAAGTCAATTAAGCTAGTAGTATCAACAAAAAGAGTTAAACCCCCCAAATGCAGGACAAGAGAATGGGCACCCTCATATTTTTCAGAAGAGAGAATTATACTGTTGAAATCCCCCAAGATCAATAAGGTCTAGAAAATTCTCGACCAATATCTAAAAGTTAATTCGAAAATCGTTGTTTCTGAGAATGCACACGAGGGCCATATACACCAATAAGTTGCCAAGAGGAGCCAAGTTGAGCACAAAATATCAAGCAATTAATCAAGTCGTTGTTGGAAACTATAATCTGAAGATCAATATTTGACCGCCAACACATAGCCAAACCACCAGCAAGACTAGTTGCAGGAACAAAATGAAAATCAGGAAATCTAACGGCAATCAAAACTTGAGACATTCTTTCAAAAGAAGAGGATTTAAGTTATGATAGAAACAAAATATTAGGACGATGCGAGTTAACAAAAACCTACAAGGCTCTAACTGCCTTAGACTGAGAAAGTCTTTGACAGTTCCAAGCGAGGACTAACATGGGGACGATAAGGACATGGATTGGCTCGCCTCCTCAACTTCAACAGAAAGAACAACAGTAGAAAGAGAGACCCCCGCATCATCTTGCCGCACAAGGTTTGAATCAACCAATCCTTTACGTGCATGACATTTGACATGAATAAATCTCCTACGGATAAGAACTACATTCTCCTCCGACACCAGAGGAGTCTGAGTCAGAGTAACAAAATATGGATTAGTTGAAGAGGAGGAAGTCTATGGCATATGGGATGTAAGTTGAAGATGGGAGAGAGAGGAGACCATACGAAGCCCATCTAGTCCAAGAGAATCGGGACTATGGGCCGAAGAGAGAGGGCTAAAAGAAACGGGATTAATATTGGGGCAAGCAAAAGGGAACTCTTTCATTTTTTTGGGCAGAGGTAGGCCAGAAGAGGAAGGCCTTTTACCCGACTGGGCTAATGCAAGCCCATGTTTAAGGGTTTGGGAGAGATCCAAAGACCCTGAGATATTAAGTAGACTGCTCAAGGGGCTACAATGAGGGATGATGATAAGCGGCGATGAAGGATTAAGGGCAATAGCAGGAGAGAGGTTATCAACTATGGTGTCAGAGAGGGGACTCAGCACATGTACAGTGGACAGGGTGGGTAAAACTAGGGGCATTAGGGAGGAAGATGTGATAGTAGTAGGTGTGGAGGTGATAAAGGTGGTGACAGGAAAAAGACAGGAATTAGGGGGAGCAGGTACCGAGGGCAGAGCAATAGGTCTAAATTTATATTGGAAACAATGTCTCGCCTGAGCAGGAGGCAGTCATCGGATGGAACATCGGACTGTTGAGCACTCTTGGATGCCGAGAAGACGAAGTCATATCGGTATCAGAAAAGGGGAAGTGGGGATCGAGCAGTATGCCGGGAAGAATAGGGACTAACTACTCTCATCCAAGGTCTAAAAGCATAATGGGCCATCAGATGTATGTTGACAGTCTCTACCTTCATGTCTAAGTCGACCACAAGAATAGCAGAAATCCGCAAAACGTTCATATTTGAATAGAATCCATACTGGGGAATCACAGTCCCAATGCAGAAAAAAGTCGGACGGTAAAAGAGTGTTGATGGATAATTCAACTTGGATTCTGAGGAAACGTTGAAGGAGTCCACTAGCAGACCGAGCATTATCAGTAGATAAAAAGCGGCCAATAAATTGCCTAATGAGCTGAACATTTTCGATAGTCATCTGGATCGGTGGAAGATTGTGAACTTGGACCTAAAAGGGAACTGAAGTAAAATCCAATTCCTCAAAGGAGAGGTGTGATGGCCAGTCTCTTAGGACAATATGGGCACCTTTTAGATTCCAAGGCCCTGAGGAATAGATGTGTTTTTTGTCGGAACTAGAGGCAAATGAGCAGAGGAATGTATTTACATCTAGGAAGGAGAATACAGGAGTTTCCCTCAACTTCCAAGCTGCCTCTAATACAGTCCGAACAATCCTCAGATCAAACCTTTTATCGAACAGGATCCTAAGGACCAAAGCAGAGGCCGAATGAGGAGACTCTTTCAGAATACTTGGAGAGAGAGAGAGAGAACCAGTAAGGGTAGAAAGATCAGCTTCAGAGGATTGCTTGGCAAAAAGGGAGTAGAGTCCTATGAGAAGGAGATTGCATGGATTTGGGAAAGCAAGTCAATAAGAATGAGGAGCGAGAGTAGTAAGGGACCACCCAGGACACCGGAGATGCTAGGGGTAGAATAGGTTCTAAGAAGAACAGGGAGGATGTTCTACTCAGCAGATGTTTGTTGGATTTCGACGATGTGATATCAAATACTGCACAACAGAAATTAAAATGAAATCCATGCAAAGGATAACTCATATGTAATTAAACGAGCCAAGGAAGAGAAGAGAACCGTTACTTAAAAATTGTAACTTTTAAAATTTTTCTTCCTACGAAATTCCTCTTAAAATTGTCTAAGTCGTGAATCACCAAATTTCAAATGTAAGAATTTCTCTAACAGTAATCCACACAAGAATTGTACGCAATCGCCAAAAAATTGTGGTTACAGAATTAAGAAATCTACAGTTTCTTAATCATTTTTTTTATCACAATCAAACAATTTTTTTTTTCTATAAACCAAATTCCACTGTATAACAATGATTCCATAAATCCTTTATTGAAACACATTCCAGTAACTTGCGTATAGGGAAAAACTTAAACCCCCTGAAAACAATTTTTCCAACAATAAAAAACATTCGTGAAATAATTTCACGGACCTAAATATATTTTTGAATTAATTTCAAAAATAATAATATACCTGTAAAACACATACGAGATGACTCTGATACCACTATTGTATTTTAACCATGCAATATTAAATAATACATAACATAAATTAAAAGGAAATTCACGCAAAGAATTACTTGTATGTAATTAAATGGGTCAAGGAAGAGAAGAAAACCGTTATCTGAAAATCACAGCTTTTAAAATTTTTCTCTTCGTGAAATTCCTCCGAAAATTGTCTAAGCGGTGAACCACCAAATTTCAAGTGTAGGAATTTCTCTAACAGTAATCCACATGAGGATTATACTCAATCGACCAAAATCTAGTGCTAGCAGAGAAGGCTTTTAGTTTTGGCGGCTGTTTTAAGGATCAATTTACGAAGAAAATAAAACAAAAAAAAAGTTACTCCATTCGTCCCAAATTATCAGTCAACTTTCTAGCTTAATCTTTGTTCCAAATTATCTGTCCCTTTAGAAAATAAATATTTACTATTCCAAATTTACCCTTATTTAATAGCATTACATTTTCTAAATATATTAAACTATAGTCAAAAACTCATTTTACGAGTTCTGATATCCATGCTTGTCTCATTAATTCTCAAGAAATATCAATAGCAACTTGGAAAGAGAATTAAATATTCATCAATATTTTAACCCATTTTTTAACAAGGATTAAATACTTAGGAGAGAGAAGTATTTTGAAATTATATCAAAGTTTTGGAGTTTATATATTTTTGAATATAAAGAGAGATACTTATCATTGAATTGTAAGGGTAAAAATGAAAAAAAAGTTTAATTAATTAAAAAACTTACTTTTCTTAATCTCCATATAATCAGTTAAAGTGGACAGATAATTTGAGACTGAGAGAGTATATTGTAGCTACTCAGTCTAGACAGTTATTCTCTTACTTTATTAAAAAAATCACCACCTCTAGGTAGAGACCACAAAAAATCCTTCTCATATTATTATGGGCCTTGGGTTTTAAAATTGTGATTAAGCCCATAAATTTTCAATAATCATAATTTAACCCTAACAATTATAACTATTTATAATTTGCTCATAATATTATTATATAATATCTTGAATACACATTCCTCTATTGTGTGTCACCTATTAAGTTTTCTGGTCTATTGATAATAAAATATAAATTAATTTTAATCGCTATAGAATTAATAATAATTAATAATTAAAATTAAATTACTAATTCTAATTATGATGAATTCTCTAATTAAAAAAATTTCATATTTATTAGATCATGAGCGGCATCTAGTAATGCATCATGATTACCAAAAAGTCTAGAAAGTTAAGTGGTTTGACATGAACCTCTTAATAGCAAAATATCAATACAATAAACTCCTTTCATTATACTATATCTCATCTAATTTAAAGTATGAAATTAGTACCAACTTCATTTAGAATATAATTAATTATAGGCCGAATTTATTAGTACTTATTTCAGAATCCATTACTTAATATGTATATCATTTGGAACTATTTATAATATATAGTTGCCTTGGTCAAGGACTTCTTGAGTAATGATTCCCTACAAGTGATTGTGAGATATATGCCCATAGTATTAGGAATGATGAGTCATTTATTGACCCTTTAAACTACTTTCTTTTACTTTATATTGTACTCAATATCCATCCTATAAGCGGTCCCGATGAAATTCCAAAGATTAGAATCAAAGTACAACGCTCAGTAAATAAAATATCTTAAAGATCTCAAGTCTAAGGATACTTGCACATTTGCTATAATGAGATTCTATCACTAGCATTAAATAGTTATTTATGTTATTATCTCATAGTTAGGTTATCCAATATATTTGTTCATGTAACAAACATGAATGTATTAATTTTGAATATCACAATATCTACGAATGTGAGAACCACCATTTAATTCAATTAGGAAGTCTAACATATGCTAGTCTTGGTGTATTAATGATGTCTCATCTCATAAATATTATGACTAGGAATAGTTTAAGTACAAGCACTATAATGTAGTACGAATCTCATATCATGATCTCTATCATGATTTTCTTAACACTATACATTGTATTTGAGACTTTATCTATCAGTTTTATAACATACACATATAAAACAAAGAAATTGAAAGATAAAAAATACTTTTATTAAATAAATGTGTAAAATATATTGTACAAATGAATTGGTTCTATAGTCAATATTTAGAGTTATTTCACAATAATTAAAGTGTTTTTTATAAATTTGAAATAATCTTTTTTAAGATTTTAAAAATAAAATATATAAAAAGATACTTAATGTTATAGTAATTTTAAAAAAAATAGAACGAAAAGTGAAAATGTAAAATTTATTTTTAAAAACATTTAATAAAAATTTAAGGATCCAATACCACTCCTGAACGCAAACCTTAACCATTTGTGTTGCCAACTCTTTCCTGATTACTCATACAATATCCTCTATGATACGACGCCACCTGGTTAGGGATTTGGTGTAGAAGCCAATAGGGATGTGGATGTTTGGTACGGGCCAACCATCAAAAGACTAATATATATATATATATATATAAGCAGCTACAGAATCTCCCTATTATGACACCTGGCAACACCTGAAGCTAAAGCTATGAAGGTGACAAGTGGCAGTGTATTCCTCAGACTCAGCTACTGTCACAAGTTATCTGCAAATTAGACCCTTTGATTTACTCCGGGGTTATTAAAGAATCATCTTAAATATTCATATGTATACATTGCACAAGATACACCCCATTCATTTACAGAGGTTTATTAAATCTGTATAGACTCTTCGATTTACTCTCTAGTTATTATATTCATTACATAATATAACTTTTATTCATTTCAATTCTCAACTTTTGGATTTCTTATCGTTGTTAAATAGTTCCGTCAATATGGAGGGATATACATTGCAGAAAAGGCATCTCATGTTCAATTTATGTTGAACTTCTGCATAGATTTAGAATGGCACCACAGAAGTTGGAGTACATTTTGTTGAACCAGTTGTCTCAAGGAAAGCAAGAAAAACGCATATATGTCAGAATTGTCAGATTATGGGAGACATGCAATGCACAAAAACCCCAACAAGTTATGGGCATCGATTTCATGGTGATGGATGAAACGGTATGATTGTTATGAATTTTAAAATTACATTGGAGATATCTGCGTTTTGTTTTATGCTGATCCGCCTTTATGGTGTTTGGCCATCGTTCTGATGTAATTTACATTGGTATTCTTTGACGCAGGAAAATATGAAACATTGCATAATCCTCAGTCGATTTATTCCATCTTTTCATGACTACGTTGTGGAAGGAAAGTTTTATATTATGAAGAATTTCTCAGTACAAATGGACAGACCAAATTACAAGATATTAAGTGAGGAATTGCAAATCCTGATTGATGGAAGCATTTACATAGAGGAAGTTGTACAACACCTCCCTAATATTCCAAGATATAAATTCCATTTCGTTCCTTTTGAAGATGTTCAGACACGTGCTGGAGATACGACTGTGTTAGTCGGTAAGGGATTCCCGATTATCGCCAGGAACGAAACTGATTTACAAAAGTTACAGTTTAATTCATTACGTTGTCTGTTGTAGATGTGTTGTCCAATTGTAACTTCCCCTAAAAGAGAGGCTGAAGTTAGACACAAAATACGAAGAGGAATATGAATTAGTCAGTGGAATAGAAAGAGAAGGCGCTGTGAGAATCACTTAAATGAGATGCCAGATTGGGGGAATTTTTCCCCAAATCAAATGTGTTGTTTTGTGAGCGCAAGGCATATTGAAGAGGGAACTGTTTCATATGCATATTTGACTCCCTCCTCTTTTTTGTTTTTTGTTTTCTTGGGTGATTAGATATACTTGATAAAGTGCTTTTATTAACTAAATAGATTTATTGGGTTTGGTTCAATAAGAACATCGGGTTGGTGATTATGCAGTTGGTTTAGTTCAACTTCTTCAAATACCAATCATATGCAAATTTCCTACTTTTTCCTATTGACGTGCATTCTATCTATTACAGTTCACAGTAGAAATGGATTCCATATTGAAGCTGCTGAGTCAACTTTTATCCATTGGTTATATACAATGATGAACTGTAGAGGACAGTGTTGGTTAGATATATGTACTTTAGCTGCAGACATGTATATAAGCTACTACATGCATTTCTGTCTACATGGCATTGAATCATTGGTTATCTGTTTTAAGTTTTTTATATTTGAGGAATTTGAAATTATTTTATTGATCTGAGCATGTATCCTATAGCATGTAGCATGTAGCTATAGGTTATAGATGCTCATTTCTTATATCTGACACTTGGTTTTATTTTTGGTGATTGAAGACTCATTTCATTGCTGCATATGAATTCACAGATGTCATTGGGATGATAACAGCGGTTTCAAATGTTGAAGAGCAAAATCGCATGAACCACCGTGTAAAGTTGCAATCAATTACCATCAAAGACCATAGGTAAACGAAGAAGATTTCTACTCATTTAGCCATACTTTATCTACTTTCCAATACGAGAATTTAAATGACTGTTTTGATCAGTGGAAGACATTTACAAGTCACTTTATGGGGAGTAGTGACTGATATCATCCAAAGCCACAATGTCATGACAAGTAACAATATTGAAGTTGGTAAATTCACATCTATGATCATCAAAGATGAAAATGGAATTGCTTTATTATCAAGCAGCAGCACAACAAAGATTTATGTGAATTTGCAGATAACTGAAACAGAAAAATTTAAAAAAATGTGAGTGAAATGCAGTTTCATAACTACATTTTTGCATAGCATTTGCATAGATGAATGATGATTACTAAACTACTTAATTAGGCGTGAAGTAAGTAATGTGGTAGAACATCCAACTGAAATCAATTTTCCATCTTTGTTACTAACAAAGAAGACTTATGAAGCAGACCGGCGAACGTTACTCCAACTGAGAGATATGGTCAGCAACGGTGGTGATTTGGTAAGATTATTTAAGTAATAGCCATTGATTGCCTTTTCTTTTCATGATTAAACTGCACAATGAAATAGCTCCATTTACTGCAACAATAGGCTAAGGCATATTACTGCAATATCGTAGTGCTTGATATTGACACATACAATGGATGGAGATACAGTTCATGCGCTAAATGTAGGAGAAAGCTAAAAGTATTGGGCAAGCAATTGGGGTGCGAAATATGTGGCAGAATAGAGGAGTATCCAGAAATAAGGTAATGCTCCAGATAAATTGGTACATATTTCTATGCCACAGAATATTAACCTATTTTTAATATATTGAAAAACAGATATCGTGTTGAGGAAATTGTTGGAGACAGTATTGCAGAAGGACGCTTTGTGTTCTTTGATAGAGAAGTTGAGGAAATTGTGGCCATGCAAGCTCAAAATTTGGCCAAAAAAATAACAGAGGTAAGTAAAGAATATGGATGATAGTTGACATATTTTGTAGAGCATGTTGTAAACATGACATTGAGTTTGAAGTTACAGTTTCTCTGTCTTGGACAAATTTGGCTACTTTCCCCTATAAAGATATACTTGATGGATTTGTATCTGCATAACTGCGATCATTGAGTTTGAGCCCTTCACACATTTCAGCTTTTGTTATCTTCACATGATAGGGAAACATCTTCAGCCAAATTTATCATATTGCCTTCATCCAACATCATCAGTGAAGTCATTAATAGCCTATTTACCTTTGGAAGCTTCATTGCATAGAGAAAGATCACAAGCCAATTCTTCTAATTGCCTCTCTACCCCAAATGGTCCACTTATGAAAAAAATATCACCAAAGAAGTTATTCTTGCTTTTTCCATCTTATGTTGCTTCGCTAGACAGTGAGACATCTTCAATCAAATGTTCTGTCTCTACTTCAGAACATTCACATGACTAAATCTAAAAGTATGGAGCTTTACATCAGGAATGGAAAATCAAAAGCTGTACAAATATCCGTGTTCTAAAAGAAAATTGCATACATATTGGACATTCATTCATATTAGTTGCATATAAAGATCCTTTTTCCTCTTTATGAGCACATGCCATTAGCTATATTACAGTATGTTATATTAGCTATTTCCTGTTATCATCCATATTGCAATATGTAATTTCCTATTTACATATTTTGAAATTCAACATTTCAAGAATCACTTAATGATTTTTGTTAAGCAAACATATATTGCCAACATTATCTACCAAATATACTGATCTCTCTGATCAAAGATAATTTGCCAAATGTTGAAATTCATTTGTATTGTGCAATATATAGGAGGGTATAGATGATGCAGTTACTGCACCTCTGAAAAAGTTAATGGCAAAAGAATATATATGTCAAGTGAAATTCAATGAACAAAGTCAAGGCACCCCCAGGGAATGTTTCACTGTTTACTGAACGTATGAACCATCAGATGTTGTTGACATAGATGAAGAAGAATTGAAGGTATAATACATAATTGTGCAAAATTTATGACTGTTAACATTGAGGGGGGGGAATGCAAATCATACTAATTGAAATAGTTATGTAAAACAACACAGGACACAAGCAATAAAAAGCAAGTACAGCAATTAACAAGTCTACAACTGCTTCAGTCTCGTGCACAACTCGACAAAAATAAAAAACGACCATTGCAGTAAGAATATTCAGATATTCTACATACTCCTAGGTGCATAAAATTTAAAAAACTGTTAACACATCTTTTGCTTTTACAGATCAAGATTCAAAAATGCAGAACAAGAAATGTATGGTGTCATGAACAAAGGAAATGCAAAGAAGAAGAAGAGTTTGTTTGAAAATGAGAACAAGGACAATGGAAGAAGTGACGAAGAATGATAGATAGAAACAGATTTAGAAACTCTATAGCACAGCTATATCTGTGATGAACAATTTTAGTTTTGAATGTATTAATCTGTATAAGAGAAATTCAGATTCTTGAGGCTGTGTTGAGAATTAACTTTTGACTTTGATTTGTAATATAGACTATTTTCCTTTATGAGATTGCAGATGAAAAAAGCCCGTGTTATTTCTTTTGATGAATCCACAAAATAGTATTCTTTGTTTGAAAATACAGGAAAAACGTCATTCAGTCATTTTGGCTTTTTATGTCCAACTGAATGTATCATCATAGTGTCATTTGTACATTAGCATGCCATCCTTGACGTTGGTTGGAGGTTTTGAGACTGTACCATTTTATTTCCTTTGGTGGAAAGGAAATTTGGTAACAAATGAAGCGAGAGAGAGAAGGGGGAATAGGGACGGGGTTAGGGCAAAATTGGTTCAGCATAGATATTAGATAATGGAACATTCCAAAGCACAAAGGACTCCCATTAAAGTGACTTCATCAGGCTTAAATCCTTCTTCCTTCATTCTGAAAAGCCACACAAAACATTCATTATGTTAATGAACTAAATTCTTCAAAAAATGTACCTCTTATGTATCTGTTCCTGTTTTCATCTCCAGGAAAAAGCCGGCAAAGCATAAAAAGAATAGCAGCGAAATTATCCAAACATTGTACAAACGTTCCGAAAATCCAGTATGCCATCAAACATTGTACACATCGGAACCATCAAGAACCCATTGAAATGGGAATTCAAGAGTTACATGGGATAGTGACATTCCCATTTTGTCCACATCTAAAATATCATAAACCCATGAAGAACGGACTTCAAAAAGCACATAGGACAATGAATAGTGCTCCGATTTATTTAATCCCTCAGAATTAATTCAATGAACAGAAAAACATTTAATAGTTCCCAATTTTATAAATATAATGACAAATATTCTGCCAATATATTTTACATCTGGAAGACTACTGTGCAAATTGCTATCCCACGGTAGTTACAACAGTTAACAAATACATCTATTCCAACAATACCATTGTCCCTTTTTACAGAACAGAACACCATAATTATCTATATGTAACTTTTGCCTCTAACAATTTCCTAACTTCGTTGCCTCTGACAATTTCCCGACTTTGTCCCTCAAACATCGCCACAGAAATGGCAAGAAGAAAAAGAAAAGCAACCGCTGAAACACAGCAAGATCTCTCTTCAACAAGTACCAATTCTGCTTCCAATCAACACATTCAACAAGGTAAGTGTACAATTGTTAAACCATTTGATCATTTATTTCTTTTGTGTTAAAATAGTTGTTCATGGCCAATATTTAACATCCAATAAACAATGCTGACAGAAATGGCAAGGAGAAAAAGAAAAGAATGTGCTGAAATTCTAAAAGTCAAGAGGAAAAAAGTGAATGAAAAATATATTCAATCAACAAGACACATCCAACAAGGTAATTATAAAATTCTTAAATCATTTCCATCGTTTATTTGTTCTGTGTAAAAACATTTGTTCATGTCCTATATTTTAACATACAATGGAAAATGACGACAGAAATTGCAAGGGGGAAAAAAAAAACAACGTGGTGAAATTCTAAAAGCCAAGAGGAAAAAGATTGATTCATTCAGCAAGTGAAACCCTTTCAAACACCAGACATACAAGTGTATCAGTTGGTAAAATACTTTCTTCACATCATACACACAAAACTTGGCTTAAATAGCGCAGGATTTGTGTTACTAAAGTCATATGAGAATCTGACCGAATTTCATCTCATTGAAAAGGATTAAACAATTGGCAAAAATTAACACGTATAATTTCATAACTCCTTAACATGACATCTGGACATGCACTGAATGAAGCCAATATTGAAGTACAACTAATGAAGAAAGTGACAATATGCCTAAGACCTCAAACTGCAATAGCAGTGAAAAAACCAGAAAATCTAGAATTTCATTCATTCTGTCTGTTCACATAAGTTAATACCATGCAGTCATATATCAAGTTGTCACTCTATCCTAACCTTCAGGGACTTATTTTATACATATGCTGCAAAACCCAATCCTCATATCCTGGCAATATGACTATGAAAAATTAATCACTGTCCATAAAACTGAACCACCAAAGGACAACATTATTCATCACAATTAGTTTTGACCATCATACAAACACCACACAAAGCCTAAATAAAGCTAACAAAATTTAGAAGAAGCAAGCAAAGAAAAATAGTTATTTACCCAGTCAATGTTATCGTTTCCAAATTCTACTCCTTTCTTTTTAGTACTTCCTGTTTGTATTGAGGAAAGTTTTATTCAAACTTATCTACATGTCAGAATACTAAAGTGAAAGGGATAAATCTTGGACAACTGAGGAATGCAGCAATGACCATATGCGACTATATTATCTTTATATGTTGTTGGAACAGAAAAATAAGATACTTCTCAAATGATTCACAGTAAAGTAGAGAATATGCTCCCTCACCAATAATGATAATGATGTCCAAGTAAATTCAGAGAAGAAGAGGAGAAATATTTGCTAGAGAGCTTCCACCGTTGGGAATATATCTCGTGTTGAAATTCAGGGCAGGGCTTGTCTTTTCACAAGTTGCATTCACATTTCTTTGAGAGAATTTACACTTTTCAAGACATTAACGTTGCCCTATTTATTTGCATGTCCATTCTTTACAATTTTGCATCAAATTGACAAATAGAAGAGTTATAAATCACTCATTTCTTTGTCTCAAAATGGTTTGCCAAATTCGGGCAACAACAAATGGAAAAGAGGCAAACCAACACAAAACCAACGGGGGCTTGTGAGAAAATCTATAAAGCAGTAGCTAAAAATCGTGCTTTTCGATCAATTCATCGCCTTTTGGTTTGGTCACAGAACCCCATGTGTGAAAATGCTACTGTTGGAGGGAGAACCAGTGATTCCCCTTCCAAAACTCATTTTTTTTGCAGGAAACAAGTTGCTCCATATAAACCTCATTCTGGCGAAGTGAATATTCCTATTCATGTTGGACCTTCGACCATGACGAATGAGAAAGAAAAGATGGCAAATCATTCGGTTCCTCAGAGCAAAGTGATTATGATCAGCTCCCTAAAGGGTCAACCTTCAAATTATTATATAACTAAGGGGGACAAAATAGCAACTCACGTCCAGAGTCAGCCAATAAAACCAGCAACAATAACAGTGATTTCCTAGTCAGAGAAGGCTAACGCATTTGTTGCGTCGGGTATTGTTCATCTGTCCAAAGTTCAGTTAAAGAAAGAAGCAAAACCCCATGTCCTTTCAGTGGAGGAGAAACCCAAGCAGAAAGCAACAATAGAGATCCTTCTCTCAAATATGATTGTTGTACATGGTCCCGGCCAAGGGATCAACGCCATTGCCACCGCAAGAGTTGTACATGCAATATAGCCCCACATGTTCATGCTAGGATTAATGCAGCCAAAGCGAAAGAACCAACCTGCAGCTTCAACCTCATCAAATTGCTCACCAATCAAAGCCATTAACTATAAGAGAAACTCATGGTTCAGACAATAAGGGAAGGATGAAACTCACCTATACTAAGTCAGCAACTAAAGTTTACATTTCAACATTAATACCAAATACAAAGAGAGATACGACATTTACAGTTTCAAGCACATTCAGGATCTTCCCATTTAGGCTCAACCCCAACTTTGAACAAGTTGAAGTCTTCATTTACAGGTAACTTGTTAGGTTTAAAAATCTGATCATACAAACTGAAACAAGACATGTATCTTTAGTCCGCAAACACTAACAAATCTTACTAATCTAACTCATAAGACAAATAAAATGTAAAATCCATTAAAGTAATAAAGCGAGAATTTCATTAACAAATTTGCATGGAGATATCCACGTATCCAAGAAGAATTACACCTTTCTTGTCCACATATTTTGCAAACATCTACAGAAAGAGCCAGAACATTACATAATAATGAACAAACGTTGGCTCGGTTATTGTTCATATTTATTTTTCATCGTAAAATATTTTACTAACCTTGATTAGACTCTTATCTACTATAAGCCTTTTTTAAGGTGAGAGTTCCAGTCTTATCTTTGCAAAGGACATCCATCCCAGTCATCTTCTCCATAGTAGTCATCCTTTTGCTGATAGGACCTTACTGTAACGACCATTCTATCCGTTTCCTGTCAACAAAACCCCAACTTATAGGCTCCTTCCCAAGCCTTCTGGAACCCTGTCCAACCTCAAAATGCCTTGGTAGGGATTCAAAATCTAATTCCCCTGGGCCATCACTATGTGCAACTAGGTCAATTTCTTGGATCGGTGTGTTTGGAGCATGTTGGATGATTTCCACATCATTTTTACTATTAGAAACTAAGTTTATGACTTCCACAGGTTGGGCAAGAGGTGGTTCTATAATTTGTACTTCATCATCACTATTCTCATCCATTGGCTATCCAGGTTCAGGCTCCGAGTCTAAAAAAGGTAAGTTTTCTGGATGTATTGAGATAGGTGGGTGCCACACTGCATTCTTATGGGCAGTTCGATACATTCTAACCATCCTATGCACATTAACAAGTGTATGTTAGTAAACGATCATAGTACAAAGGAACAAAGGGCATCAATCAACGTATGGAGAAATAGAAAAGATTCTCAACTTGAGGTTAGATCTAGCACACACCAAAATTCATCACTTTAGAGCCATGGTTAGTATTAGTACCATTAATTTTTTTTTACGTTCTTATTATGAAAGTTAGTTTAAGTTTTATAAAAGTTCTTGACAAATGACTAGATACTGCAGGAATTTAGTATCATGTGGGGACCAAAAAACCTACAATATGCAGAACTCAGCTATGCTGTTGGCTGCTGCAATATCTTCTTCAAACCACTGCTTTCCTTCTCATTGCCTAAGTCTACTCAAACCATCATGTCAAATTCCAAATACTATAAAGTAACATAATTCAAGTAATTTCACCATCCAAATTCCCATGAAGATTGTAGGATCTTGAAAGCTGACATTGTTTCTAAATTGTGAGATTTTTCAATTAGCTAATATGTGATGAACTTGTGAAGAAGTAGTAATCATTCATCTCAGAAATGATACAAGTACCTACCAAAATAGACTAGGGAAGAAATAGAGAAGGAAGAATATGCAAAATCCTCACTCAGAAGAGTTCTTAAACTTCACTATATACATAATCACTTCACAATAACAGTTGGATTTCCTTAATTTCATTGCAATCTGACATGGTAGAAATCAGTATTCTGCAGCACAATATTCTTCTGATCTCATGAACCCAAAAAAAAAGAAAAACAGCAGCCAAGTTGAGAAGATTAGAAATACCAGGAAAGGTAAAAAATGTCCTCGTTATAGAAATGCACCTTAAATATCCTAGATGCTATAATGCAGATTGTCCATTCTTATTGCTATTTTGCTTTCCAATTTTTTTAAAAGATGTTGATAATAGAGGAGTAGGGTGATGACGTGGAAATTCTCCCTATTTAAAAAAGGAAAAAATGAATAATGATAAGGGAATAAGTAGAGAAACAACATAAAATCTGCAATTAATTGATTATGTAGTAGGAAGACCAGATAGTTCTTTATTTTTTAAGGACTGTTAACGGAAGATTAATGGTTAGTGGAGTTTTCTGTTGGTTGCAATTTGGGGTTCTACTATGGGGTTTTATGCTTCTACAGAATCTGAAATACAAAATCATATGAATGCCCACTTATCTAGCATGGTAAGGTTAGGAACCTAGAGATAATAACTAATACTTAATCAAATACATAGCAGGCATAACAGAAAAAGAAATGAGCCACAGGGAAACACTAAACAGATCATGCAAGACAACCAAGACAACAAAGATATAGGAAAATCATTCAGTAGAAAAGTATGATCAACCAAGAAAGATACCTATTTGTTTGGAGTAAGTATCATGCAATGTCCATGCAATTTGTATATTTTGTCAAAGGCAATTTTATATATGTATCTAAGCACAAATTAGTATTCATATGAAAACAATTATTGTCATTAATATTTTAGTAACTATCATTTATTATTATTGTAACTGTAATTTATCATTCATATGTTTTGTATTCATATTTATTATGATTTATGATTAGTGTTTTTACTGTAATTTATTAACAAAGCTGTTATTGAAATTTTAAGAGGTTGTTCATTAACATGGTGTTATAACTATTTATTATGACTGTTTTTTGGTATTATTGTTCGTGAGTTATTAATATAGTTACTAATAGTTTTAATAGCATATATTATTGTACATTATAGCTGAACGAGGGTAATACTAATAGGGAACTATTAGAAATAGCAAAGGAATGATACAAAGCAAAAAATCCCAAATAGTCTTGAAAAGAATTTGGGGAAGAAATTAGAAATCAAATTCCAGTTCTATAGAGCCATTCCTCTTTGCTTAAGCAGCAGTTATTTAGTTCTGCTACTTTACTTTCCCAGTTTCCCTCTTTTTCTTTTTCTCTCCTGCCAACATTTCATTGCTAATGTTTTTTCCTTTCTTTTTTCAAGCCATTTTAGGTTAGGTTATATCAGGAGGAAAGAGTATAATAAAATAATTTCAAGTATGAATACCTTAGAGCCTGATTTGAAAATAAAATCTTTTGCCCTTGAAGGATAAAAGAATGCCATTTTTCTTTGAGTCTTGTCATATGCAGCGACCTAGTGGAAAAGTTGACTTGTCAATTTTCAAATATCTTTTCACTACTGTTAAAGTTTTAATTTTGAATCATTTCAACCAAAAAGAACAAGGACATAAAGTTGATTCATGACAGGATTTAATACCTTGAAAGGTAGAATGTTCAGCCGTTCCACTCCTGGAAGCATGCTGAGAACCTTCCTCGCATGGTTTGAGTTAAATAGATCTCTTTTATCTAGTCAATGACTCGTGCCAGATGGGTCTCGACCCATAATATAAAAGTTTGCACCAGAATTAATATGGGCTTTGGCATGCCACTTCACATCAATTGGGCTAGTGTAATGCATTGGAGATGAGAATATAGGTACCATAGTGGTCTCTAGATCAAGAACGGCATCTTCAAGCACCTGAAGACAATTTTACTTTCAAATCAGTATAATAAAAAGACCACGCTGATGGGAGTATTAAAAAGTGGGGAAAAAATGGTTGGTGTCAGGGTAAAAGACAAGAAAACAACCCCAGAAATGACTAAAAATTTAATATACTAAATTAAAAGAAAATTTTAATATACTCAATTTAATATAATATTTTTAATATTTTCATTTTTTTAGTTGTTTTAATATTAAATGGTTGGGGGGAGGGGGAGGCATCAAAAGTTCAATAAATGCATTGCACTATGATTCTACGAAGCAAGTAAGGAAATTACAACGAAGGAATGTTGAGAACATTGGCTACTTGATTAAACAAAGCAATTGCCCCTTGTATGTGCTCCATAGCAAACATACTTTTGATTTCTCTATAACTATTAATTCTCATATTATATGCTTCAAATTTACAACAAATTTACTTACTAATCTTTGTATTGCCTTGATTTATAAAAGGAGAGTAATAGAAGGGAATGGAAAATAAGAGAGGAGAGAACTTTCCTTCAGTTCTTTCAATCCATGCACAGCAATCATACAGTAAAAGTATTGGCCTAGATACTTCTCCACACTATACTTTTACATGTGGAATGTGAAAAAGCCATGGTCTTGTCAAAAAATTACTTGAACATACCAATTAGAGTATTCTTTTAGACCATATATCCTTTTCTTGTAAATCATATTAGAGTTTGTTAATATGATTTTTTGTAGGTATGCACGAAATTACCCGTAGGCCAATGTGCTACTTTGTTCTATAGTGATTGAATTTGGAAAGAAAAGAGACTTGGTTGCCGGTCTAACTGTTTTTGAAGCTTCCAAACAGAAACCGGTCAAGACCATCATAGTACTTAACAAGTTGAATCACCTCCAGATCACCACCAATCAGTCAGTTTGCAGCATTGGGTATTGCTTCCTCAACATAAGGAAGGCCAGGGGCAGTGGTTCCCCAAGTTCTCGCACTTGTTTCTTCTTTATTGTGTTTGTATATCTTGACACTGCAATTTCACATAACACAAACCAGTCAATGAAGCACACATATGCTGTAGTAGGTTAAAAAAGAGGAATCGTCATGTCAATCACTAACTCAACTCAAGCCTTATCTCACACTCTACAAGGCCAGCAACATGCTGCTTTCATTCAACCATGATCTATCTTAAGGTAGATTTCCATCAAGCCAAGAGCAGTTCTCTTTTTATCTTTTTTCTTTCTAGTTAATTTGTTTCACTGAATAAATAAAATTTTCAATCTCCATATACTTCACTAATTACTTATTTAAAGTACAAATCTCACTGCAAAAAAAAAAAGAGAGAGAGAAAAAGTAGCGAACAGTTAGTTGCAGAAAACATTATGCAAACTATAGCTTAAATAAACCTGATGAAAAATGGCACAAAAATAAGAGAAAATAAAATAACATATATTTTAAAAAATTAAAACAATAAAATAATTAATAATTATAATAAAAAATAATGAAAATAATAATTATTATTAGTTCACCAGCCTTTAATTATTATATTAAATTATAATTATTATAGTTAATGGTTTAACTATATTTTGTTTGTTGTCATTGCAACATAACCATACACTACAAAAGAAAGGGGTAAATACGATAGAGACAAAAACAACGGTAAAAAAACCGTCGTAATAGGTTAATTTATACGATGATTTTGAAATCGTCGCAATAGATAGATCTAATACGACGGTCCAATACCAACCGTCGTATTTGGTAACCAAATACGACGGTTTACACACACCGTCGCAATAGAGTAAGTTAAATACGACAGTTTATTGTAATCGTTGCAATAGAGTAGGCCAAATATAACGGTTTATTGTAACCATCGTAATAGATTATACCAAATATGATGGTTTATTGTAATCGTCACAATATAGTAGGTTAAATACGACGATTTATTATAACCGTTGCAATAGATTAGATCAAATACGATGGTTTATTGTAATCGTCGCAATAGATTAAACTAAATACGACGGTTTATTGTAACCGTCACAATAAAGTAAGTTAAATACGACGGTTTATTATGACCATCGTTTTTAATATAATTATAACAAAGCCCCTCAAAATTATTTTAAATTTTATCTGATTATTTTCAAATTTAGTTACAATACTATTGGTAGTGATTAAAATAAATTTAACGACTGGATCATTTATTTGATATCTTTATATTTGTAAATACTAAGATATTTTTCTATTTTATAGATATTACTGCACAAATGTGATAAAATAAAATGAATGACTTTCAAATTTGGTCACTAAACTTGTTTTAACTTTATAAATACATATTATTATTAGATCATTGATTTTTCAAATAAATTTTTGTTTACATTTTAAGTTTTCATATATTTGTGTTAAAGAGTTTGAATTAATTGTAATTATTAGTTATTCTATTATATATATATATATATATATATATATATATATATATATACAGTATAATACATCCTTATTAGTTATTGAATATTAGATTAATATGTTATAAATATAAATAATTTTTTAATTACAAACATACATATGTGTGTGTATATATATATCTACATAGCTAGCTAGAGTATAGGAATAATTAATATTAGAACTAATCTACACTATTCATTCTTCCGATCTAGAATATAAAATTAAGATATTTGGAAATGCCAGTTAAGAGTGTATTTGGATGACACCCAATGTAAACAAAAAATTCTAATTTAATTTAAAAAATTCAATATAAATATTTTTATTTTTTGAAAATTATAATTTATTTATAAAATATTATATTTTCTCTTTTTAATCAAATTTAATTATATATATTTTTAATTTTTATTATAATTTTATATATGTAAGCGTAAGCGGTGGTGCCTTTATGTAAAAATGAGCCAAAATAAAATTGAGAGAATTGTAAACTACAAATTAAAAAAGGAGGGGAGGAAACATCTAAATGATCCGATTGGCTAATGCTTCGTAACGAATGTTATATTGGGCAAAAAAATAGAAGACTTGAACTTTATTCCAAAACCACCTTCATACTTCAATTCCTCTCTCAATTCCATATGCTCCTCAAACTTATATGCATTTATTTTACTTTACCACATATGAGGAATCATATTCTTTTCTTTTCTTATAATTAATCAAATACTATTTTTTTTAAAATAAAAAATATAATTATTTTCTCATCTTACTTTTCTTAACAATCAAACAAATCCTAATATAAAGGTCTTATGTAGTGGTTAGTAATGCTCGCAATTTTAAAGTCATTAGTGCTCATGACTATTTTTTGTATTTTTAAAGTATAAAAAATTAAATATTCATCCTTTGTGTAAATATTCATGACTTTTATATTATTAATAAATATTCGATTATTAAATTATAATATAACGTTATTCATCCTTTGTGTAAAAAAATTGATCCCTTTGAGTAATTAAATTATAAGTTATAAGAAAATGACAAATAATAAAAAAAAGTGTAAATGGTTAAAACATAATAAAAAAGTGACAAATAATTGAATAACAATAGTAGTTTCAAGCAAACTCTAATCATCTCAATGCTCATGATTTTAAAAAAAGAAGTTCAAGAAGAAGACAAAAAATTGAAATTTTAAAGAAAAGGAGAAAATTCTGATGGAGCTTTAGATTCTTGGTTGTTAGTCCATAAAATCAAGCACCCTTTTGGCTTGCACGAAATGGATAATAATGGCTTTGTTTTATTGTGGGCTCAATCAATTCCTTTTGCCAACTAAAAGTTGAACTTTTTTGTGCCGATACTGTAAATTTTGTTATTTGTTCTCTTTTCTTCTCCTTTGCATTTAAAGATTGAAATATTTTAATATTTAGAAATATTCTTTCCTTTAGCTACATCGCTTTATGCTTTCGGCCATACCACATCAACAGCCAAAGAAGTAGCCAACACACCTACATTCCACTAGATCTACCATCATTCACTAGATCTACATTCACCTGAAGCTGCCAGTTCAGCAGCTTCAGGCATTGCTCGTGGCCAGTAGGAATCCAAATCCAGTCTGATCTGCACAGCCTTTCTTGCTCCTGGCGAAAACACCGGCGGTGAATATTGCCGACATCCTTCCCGGTACTATTTGGGTGAACCCCAGTGGCCCATCTATTAAGATTTTATCCCAGGGACATTGTAGATGTGGTTTGGAAAGTCATTAATGGTAAGCTTGAAATCGGAAAAGAGCAGATTTTGTACAGGTTTGCACTCGTTCTTGATCTGCTCTTTTGAGTACTGCAACAATTCGTAGAACTCGCTCACATATTGATCGGAAAAGAGGAAGTTCACCGTAAAACTGATTGTTGTTGAGAAAGATCGTGTCGAGTCTCTTGTTGAAGAGATCGTCTAGAATGGGACTTGAGAAACTGTTAAATCTGAGGTCCAAGTAGAGAAGGTTGGGAATGAGGAGAACTGAGGTGGAAAACGGACTGGAAAAGCCATTGTTACTGAGGTCTAACTCAGTTAGAGATGAGAGATCCCTGAAAGTATCAGGGACCATGCCGGTGAACCTATTATTGTTGAGGTGAAGGAGAAACAAGTCCGTGAGGAGAGCAAGTTCTCTAACAAGAGTCCCTTGAAGATTTGCATGGTTAAGATCTATACCTGCAACACCAAGCTCTGTTAGGTTACCCATGAAATCTTGGGAACTCGAGCAAAATACTCCTTTGTAAACACACACATTTAAGCCAACCTAATTTTTCAAAACCCCCTTTAGATCATCTGTGATTGCAGACTTCCATGCTTGAAGAGCAACATAAGCCTTGTTGAGCTTCGAGACAGGAGGTCCAGAAAAAGCTAGAATATTCCCCCTCAACCAATCCAAACACCACCACCACCACCACTTCCCCCACCTCATTCTCCACCACTAGCACTACCTATCCCAACACCAACACCAACACCAACTCCGACTCTACCATCAACAGTTAATGAACCTTCAATGGTAATCATATGGAGTAGTAAAGTACTAGTAAGAAGAAAGGCTCTCTCCATTCTTGAGGTGAACATGTCAAAAAAATCCCTTGTGATGACGTTCTTGTCTTGTGATATTCTGTGCCTTCATATCTAGAAACACTTCGCCTGCCAGCTTAGTTCATATGTTGTTTCTTATGACATCACTTTTAAGTAGACGACTATTTGTTCTGTTTTATTTTGATTATTGCCATGTTATACGCAAGTGCCTAAAATTTGAGGTGGACTATGTTGAGGTCCAATCAGCATTTTTCATTGCAGTAGCAAAGTCTGACGGAATTATTCAGGAGGACATGTGGAGGATTTATTCTTGTTGTTTTGTGCTTGAGAGACGCTGGAAGCAAACCTCGTACTATTCAGAAGAAAGGTTTTTGTAGAAAATATTGGAGAATGGCAAAATGTTTTCCTTTTAAAAATTGTATATGTACCTATCATTATATTCGTCAAATTTTGGTGAAATTATCTAAAATGAAGATATTTTAGGATTATTTGTTTCATAAATCATTTTTCTTTGAACTATTTTTGTTATCCAATTCATAAATCATAAATCTAAAATTTATTACTTTTCTTTTTTCCATTTTTATTTGCACTTTTATATGTGAAGCAACCTTTTGTCTTTTTGCAAGTGCAGGTAAAGTCTTTACTTAACAATGCCAAGAAAGGTGGTCCATTATATGTTTCTGGAACATCTTCTGTGAAACAAAGGGCTGGGCCTTCTATTTTGAGTTCTCCTCTTAAGTTAGTCAATGAGCTAGTGAAAGAGCTGGCACCTCAAGTTTGTATTTCCTTTGATTTTTCTTATTTCTTTTTTTTTTTAAATCAAATTCTTATTTCTTAAATGCTGAGATTGAAAGTTTTCTATTTAAATGAATGCTTTTTGTAGTTCTACTTTCAAAATGGTCATCCACCTCCAAATGAATTGAAAGAGAGGCATTTGTTTAGGATCAATCAGTTCTTTTATGGCCACATGGATGGATTGCAAATGCATGGTAAGCTCTAGAATATTGATGTCTAAGGTGAACAAATGGATTTTATATATAGTATCTCTAATGTGGCCTATGTTCTTATGTATATTAATAATATTTTGAAGGTTTTCTATTTATTGGAATCATTTCATTGTCGAGACTGATCTCCGATTTGTGATTATGCAGATAAGGAGATGTTCTAAAGCCCAACCTACTAAACTTGAGCTAATGTTGGGTAAAAACTAATATTGAAATATATAAGTGGCTAATGTTGAGATTTCACCATCCTCATGAGTTTTCTTTTCATAAAGTTGGCCTTGAAGTATACTTGTTTCAGTCTCTTTGTTTGGTCCTCCAACTGCGTATTAGGAATTTCTTCCATCAACTTCTTCTCATGTTCCAGTATTTCAATGGCTTTTCTCAACTTCTTCTCAGCCATATGTCCTCATTCTTCTTCATTTTGTATCTCTTGAACATTCTTGATTAGGGTCTCCAAGCTCATCAACTTCCTGTAAGGCCATCGACAACTCCCTACATCTTTTCTTAAAAATGGTTAGGCCAACATTCAGCTCTTTGGCCGCCTAAATGAGTAGCATACAAAAGTACTTCAAAATTGTTGTTTTTGATAATGTCTTGGAGCTACTACTCTTCTCCTCTCTATGCGTCATAATCATCTTCTTCTCCACAGGAACTTCGTCTGAAGTGATACCTTGATTCCTCACTCCGAATTCATTGTCAAGACCACTTTATATTTCTCCTGAAAAAAGAAAAATAATTTCAGTAAAGGTAATGTCATTCAAAATCTATGTTCTAATGTATGATAACCTTAAATCATGTTCTGGCTTTGTTCAAAATCCATTAGGGAGTAGAAAAAATCATACACAAGCATATCTTCTATCAAAGAAACAACATCAAAAGTAGTCTCTTGAATAGGCAGATCAAATTGAAAATCCAAAGTAGCATGTTCAGAACTTCCATAGATTCACATCACAACAAACCAAAAGAGAGTTCAGTTTCATTATCAAACAGTCTTTTAGATGAAGAAGACGAACGAAAAGCAAAAAAAAAAAAGGTCCTCAAAAGTATCTCACCTGAAATCAAGAGGAAGTGGTTGGCTTGGAAAGGAAAACACATCAAAATATTCTGTACTAGGAAGATGAGACTCTGTGAATATATATCTGGTCCCTTTGTGGTTTTTTGAAGAATGTATATATTATCTCGTTTTACATGTATTTAAAGAATAAGGAAAATGAGGAAGAGGCAGATGACAACAGGAGGGAGGGAAGATGCATTTGGACTGAGGAGAGGAAGAGATAAGGAGGAAGGGGAAAAGATGATACCAGTAAGAAACTAAAAAGAAGGGGAAGATAATACTGGGGAGGACTGATGTACTCAATTTTTTTCTTATTTTACATGTATTACTATTTCTAATAGGTTTCTTGACATTTCCTACATGTTGTTTGGCATTAAGCAAATTGTGTTTTATTATGATTGGTGTTGAATAAGTTGAACGGATTGTATTTGGTTTGAAATTGCAGGTGAATAGGCCTGAATACCATTCAATTATTTAAAAAAAAAAATCAAATACGACAGTCACAAAACTGTCATATTTGCCTATCATATGCGACGGTCACAAAACCGTCATATTTGCTTATCAAAAGTGACGGTTGCAAATGGTCGTATTTGATTAATGCTTAATAGAACAAATACGACGGTTAGAGCTGTCGTTTTTAATAATGGTTTGCTTGAATGGTTTACCTGAATTTTTAGTAGTGATGGTTTCCGTTAGCTTCATGTTTACTCCAGGTTTTTAAAGTGGTTCTTTGGCTCAAATATTATTGAAAAGAACTACATGCTACCTTTAGCTTTTGTACATAATTGGAAACTTATCAATTCTGTCTACTAATATGAAATCATAACCAGAAACCCAAAGGTGCAAGGAGCACAACAATTTCCTACTTCTAGTCATAAGCACCCTTAGGCCTCAATCAATAGCCAAGACATTGTCAAATAACATATTCAATCATGAATAAATGTTACCTCCTGATTTTGTGTATAGCGAACGGGGGCAAACCATCCAACCACATGTGCTACCCTCAGTATCATAAAATCTTATTGTGAAATCTCCCTTCTTACATCATTCCCAGTAGTTCTATTATAAAATTTTCATCTTTGAAAGAAAAGAAAAGTGCAACCCAATGTCATTATCATGGAACTTGTTAACATGCCATGCTATAGATGAATCTCTCTGATTGCACCAAATAAGAATGAAAGGATTCATACTTTAAAGTGTAAGCATTGACATCTGGCATTTGTAATAATCTTAGAAAATGGGAGAAAATACTATAGTTCAAGTAACCTACTGTAGTTTCATGAAAATGAAATAACAAAAGGATGGGCACAAATCTGTAGCAATCAATCTAATAGCTAGGCTCATTCCTACTGTAGTGAACTTTTACTCAAGCTCATTGACATAATCCAATTCAAACAGATGTAATAGCTGTGTTTTGACAAAAAACTTCATAAAAGCATTATACTCATTGAAATTGACATAGCCACTAAAATAGAATTAAACATTAAAATCACTACATGTTTTTTATGCTGTAAAAATTCATTTAGACAGAACAAAGTACAGGGTACAAAAATTATATAATGATTTCATGTGATAAAAGGACACAATAAGAGAGAAAGATATGACGTGATCATGAGGCTTAGAGGCTCTTATTTTTTTACACTCATGTAAAGGATGCAGAACCAAGGACCATTATAGGTTAGAGCCCAGCTGCCATTCACAAATAGAAAGAACTAAAATGGTAAATGATACTAATATTGAGCCTCGATGAAAGACAACAAAAATCTACCAAAGTATCACTACGTTTGATCTTCTTAAACTCATACAAAGGTCATAGATCTATCCGCAACAGTAACCAATTTCCATATAGAACAAAAACGTTTTGAAACACCACCAAAACTTAAGAAACTATAACAAATTAATTTAAAAATATGGCTTGAATTTCTGTATATTTACTTGCGCAAGCCTAAGCTAAGCTATGTATTTCCAATAATTCCCCATTATATCTCAACCTCGGCATAAAAAAATATCAAAACTGCTAGTTTGATAAGACCAATAGAAAACAAAAGCGAGAAGGCAATTACTCATATGTCCAAATGAAAACGTTAATTCAGCCATATTAGCTTGAACAGCTTCAATAGATAAGCACAAACATTGTCTAAATTCATTAAATTTCTCTTCAGTAAACCCGTCTCTTCTCATTTTCAACAAAGTTGTAGCCATGAAATTAGTTAGAAAAGTACACACACACACACACACACACACATACATATTTATGAAGATTAAAAATATTTGCGCATCGTACGTGAATTTCTGACGGTAAACCATCGTCGGTTTACTGTTAGAAGCCCACGTATACAAAGTGTCCCTAAACACTTTGCACATTAAATTATAATTATATATATACAAATTTATCAAAATAAAAAATATTTATGCATCATACGTGGGTTTCTGATGCTAAACACAGAGTGTTTAGGGACACCCTATATACTTTGTACTTACAATCAGATCCACATGGAATTCATCAAGCAAACTTTACTAAACAAAGGGTACACAAAGTTAATTAAGGAAAGGAAATAAGGAAAAAGAGAAGCTTGCAACAACAACAAATATAATGGAGGCACATATACCTGAGCTAAAAATTCTTTTGATTCCACAAGGAAGTCTATTATATGGATTTTGAACGTTGGCAGGTCAGCTATTGACTAAAAAAATCCACTCACAAATTGAGTAAAAATGAAAAAAGAGTACTCATAAAAAATATTGAACCAGATCGGTACTCATTCAAAAACCATGCAATTAAAAACTAAGGTCAGCTCTTCCTTTTATAGCTCAGTTGCTGTCACTTTGTCTTATTGCATCAGACAATGGCTGAGTTAATAAACCAAAATCCACCTGAGATTATACCACAAATTGTTACGACAACTGACCAATAAAAAATTGGTAGGATCTTTAACAATAGGCACATTACAAAGCAGAACAAAAAAAAAGAAAAAGAAAAGAGAATGAAAAACTAAAAAAAAAAAGAAAACTTAAAAAGCATATACCAACATGAGAAACTTACATCCAATAAGATTAATTAAGTCATTTCAGTGAAAAAAAAAAATGCAAACTTGAAAATTCCTGATCATCTCTACTAAAAGCTTAAGTCCAGTTGCACCAATATTTCGTTCAGCGTGCCAAAAAGCACAAATGATGGAATCCATCCCAAGGTTAAGTTGCAAATGAAATTACATAATGTTTAAATAGATAAAAAAAATTAAAAATTTAGAAAGAAAAAGCAATACGGAAAAACCACATAAAAAGGACACATGAATTGTGGGAAACCTTTAATAAAAAGGTATGTCCTAAAATATGAATTATACTAAAGACAATTTGATAAGCAAAGATAAACTATTTCCTTCATCCAGTTGCTAGGGGAGATTAAAAAAATATATATATATCAAGAAACTGGATTTAAATAGTCTGCAGGCTTTTGTTGGGGTAGTCACTACACCTACGTAGCTTTGCTAGACTTTTTAATTCACTTCCAATGACCGTTAACAAATACATAACACGTAGGTTGCAATCTATAATCAGTTATTGTTATGGATAGGATTTAGTACATCTTATAACAATCTATTAGGGAGCAAATGAGAATATATTAGTACAGCGAAATTTATATATATATATATATATATATATATATATATATTCACTACTATAATAATATTACATTTATAATATACAAATATAATATATTCATATTTACTAAAGTGCCATGATAATAATTTTCAAACAAACCCACCGCTCCCCAGCCCACCCACACCTACCCATCCCCCGCCAAAAAAAAAAAAAAAAAAACATAGGCATTCTAAGATGGAGAGGTGCTAGCAATAACTATTGTTCAATAAATATTTATCTCCATCTCCAGCCAACTATGCTTCATGGCATGGTTGTGAAAGTGAAATACTCAACCAAATACAAAAAAATTAAACAGGTTCATAGTTAACATGAAAATGGTCAAAACCAAATTACTTTACTATAATGTTCATATTCTAATTAAACAAGATTTTTTTTTCCCAATAATCTCATTATAAAACACAAGAATTAAGTGGTGAAAATTGGTATACCAACCTGCAAGGAATTAGTGCACATTGTCATTTCAGCACATGTTACATCAACTCCAAGAACTTTGCAAACCCTCCGGAAAGGTAAATTCCCCACTGTAGTAAGAGGTTCAAGATAAAGCTTTTCCCTCAAATCAGTAATATTTTTCTCCCGTAGGTGCAATGTTAAGCTTTTATTAGTTTCTGTAATAGCACAATCAGTATTAGGTATGACTAAATGCAGACGAACAACAAAAAAACAACAATGAACAATTATTAAAATTTTCACTATTCTCAAGCCAAATGAAAAATTGGCAATAAAAGAAGTAAAATGTGGCATGGTCCAAATGTATATCATCTCCAGATAAAAATGGCAAATACTCAATTGCAGAAAGCAAAATATTATATATGACATACTCAATTGCTATGTTTCAATTAGATATGCAATTCAGCCGTAATTCCATCATATGCACAAAGAGGTTAATGTAATGATGTTGTGCAAGTTGAGAAGCATAAATACCAACTAATTCTTCATGTTGCTTTGTAAATAAGAACATAGCATACTTGGAACAGCAAATTGTAGGAGAGTAAGTTATGTCCATGCACAGATGCTAAAAGAAATTTGGGAAAAAGATTCCAAATTATATCAGCAGGAATATAAACGAAAATGAGAAGATTAAGCAGAATATGGATGAGCGAGTCAGTGAACAAAAGAGAAATGAGCATTAATTTTGTTTCAAATAATAACAGTCCCCTAACATGCATCATATGGTTTATAATAATAAGCAACTTCTACCTCTATAGGCAATGAAGCCCGCATATGCTGTACTAGGTTAAAAAGAGGGAACTGTCATGTCAATATCTAATTCAATTTAAGACTTATCCCACACCATACGAGGCTAGAAACATGCTGCTTTCCTTCAATCGTGATCTATCTAAGGCTAGATTTCCATTAAGCTAATAGCAATTCTATTTTTATATTTTTTTTCTTTCTAGTCAGTTTGTTTGACTGAATAAATAAAATTTTCATTCTCCATATACTTCACTAATCACTGATTTAAAGTACAACTCTCACTGCACAAAAAAAGGTAGCGAACAGTTAGTTGCAGAAAACATTACGCAAATTATAGTAATTGAAATGTGTTTCATCTCAAATGCACATGCCCTTTGTCATTCAAAAAGTTCCTATAGGAAAATATGGTAGATAATCCACATATTCTGAGAAAAAGGGGTATATGTAGAATAGGAATTAATGAACTACTAATTTCAACTCAGGAATTTAATGCACATAGATGAAAATTGTCTAAAATATGAAGAATGAGATCGCCAATTGTCATAATCTTCCCTTTGAAAGTATCCTTCATTTGGTCTTCAAGCAAATATCTAAGCACAAGCACTAAATGAGCCCCAAAACGTATCATGTAAGAATCACCATGAGGCCTGTAAAGCACAAAATATATGTCATATTAAAGACAAAGCCACTCATATATCATGAGAGCACATATCTCAAGAATAAATGTCAGTACAAAATCATTAGAGAATGTCACATTTTGAGCAACACCATCCTTTCCAATTGAATTACAATAACCTCTAGAAATTGTGGTCACACATAAGCAATATTCCCATAATAAAGATTTAAATCAATGGGATTAGCACAGAGCAATACAAAACAGATTGTTGCACAATTCAAATCTCAACTCATATTGAAAAATATCAAACCTAATTCAAGTTATGGCAGGAAGCATTAGCCCTAAAAAATGAAACTTAATAAAACTTCTGCATCCAATTACATTAAGAATAGTGTATTTATTGTTTGCCATGGTGAACATACCCACATTATGGTATCCAAACTCTCAAGTCTCTTGCCTAAAACTTATTTAAACCTCTACACAGTATAATCAACATTCTTTCTTCTTATATTCACCTGGAAAAATTGTTCACACCCCACACCATAGCAACACATCTCCAAAACAAAAAATAAAACAGCAATGAAATATCCACATGCAATTGCAACCCATGTCAGAGAATCAGTTACGAAAAACAAAAAATATAAACATAAATTCTCCAAAACCAAAAAAGATAAACATAATTTTCTAAAAGACAACATAAATTCAACATATGAACGCAATACAAAATCTTTCCCCTCCTTAAACGTGGGTCTGTTGTAATATTTTCAAAGAATCTTGTGACATGAACTTTGCGAAGAAGGAAAAGATAGGGTGTAGAAAGTACTACTAGAAGAATCAAGAATGATGAAATTAGATAACCAAAACAACCCTGTTCTGCACTAATGATCTGCCATAAACATTTTACCCAATTGAAATCTCAAACATTCAATGACTTTTCTGAAAAGGGAGAAATTGCTCGAGTGCAAGCCTTGCATAGAAGGCAGAAAAGCTAACAACTCACGGCTAACAAATTACAATACAATGAGCCCAGTCCAATAGAGGTAAAAAAAATAAAAGAACAAGAACTATTGCAGGAAATTTAGATCAATTATCATACTAAGGAAGGGGGAAAAGGTTTGTGGAATAAAGTATTTGTTTCTTTTCACAAATTACCCATGATTCATTATATAAATCACATCGTACAATTTACTACGTATTTTTCTTTTTAAAATTTACTATTTTTATTAAATAAGTTCCGTCAAATCTAAAAAAAGTTACTATTTGAATAGACATTCATCTTCTGCCGCATCATCTTCCAAATAACCCAAAAGGGTTAAAAAAAAAAAAGGAAAAACAAAGTATGCAGAAATATAGTTTACCTATTAACTCTTCCACTAAAGGCCTTCTTATTCTGCTGGAAGCTGAGCGGACTGCATTTCACAAATTTTATTTGTCAAATCAAGGACTTTCAATTGAAATCACAATTGACATTGAAACAACTATATTACAATACTCGATGAGTTATAGAGTGATAGCACCATCTAATTTTTTTTAATTCCTGATTGATGCATGATGGACTGATTATGCCTATTCTTCTATTCACATATTTTAGACAAAATGCATATCATAACAGCAAACTAAAATGAATTAATCAAATTGGTAACTTGTTTTAGTGATAAAAGAGTTAGATCTTGGGTTCAACACTGGGTTACATCCCACCATTTTTTCTTATTACCTTTCCTACTCCTTATTCCTATCTCTCCTTCTTTCAAAATAATAATAATAATAATAAAATAGAACTAGTCAAATTTCTAGTCAAGTTTCTTACTTGAATCACAGTTCGGTGTGGAATTCCAGCTACCACACATGCACAAATAAGCATTGGCACCGACATCAAATCCACAAGATCCTTCTGTTGCTTCACATGCTTCACAAAATGCTTCATTTCTTTGCACAGAATACTTCACCCTTATTCCATAAGACCATCCATCAAGCCCCGAAACTCTCAACGGTGCTAGACTATATGCACTAATATAGCCTTGGCAACCTAGCTTGGAAATATTCACAGCCTTGAAATGCCACCATATCATATGCTTGGGGCTGACTATCAGCTCGCCAGGCTTTTGGGTCTTTGTCCCTCGGTGAAACGCCTCATGATATACCAATAGGGTTGTTTTACTGGTGGTACGGTCCTCCGATTGGCCAAAGACTTAGCTGAGAACAATAAAGGTGCTAGGGTTTTGATTGTTTGCTTAGAAATAACTGTGATCACTTTCCATAGCCTGAGTGATACACATTTGGATAGTCTTATTGGCCAGGCCCTATTTGGAGATGGGGCAGTTGCCATTATTGTGGAGTCGGATCCTATTCCTAGAGTCGAGAGGCCATTGTTTGAGCTAGTTTCAGCTAACCAAACCATTCTTCCGGACAGTCACGGTGCCATCGATGGACATCTCCGTGAGGTAGGCCTTACATTCCATTTACTCAAGGACATTCCTGGGCTGGTCTCCAAGAACATTGAAAATATGGGTACATCAATGGAAACTATGCATTTGATATTGATATTTGGGAACCCGAGGAATGCTATGCCTTTCTTCACTCATCTTCTATATTAGGAAAAATGAGCCAATAAAGAGCATCCTCGTTGTAGCTGGACAAAGGAAGAAATCAACTATAAGATTGCAACTTTGCAACTCACAATTAGGCAGAGAGATCATAAAAGGAAGAGGAAGAGAAGAACCCTAAGTGTACCTCAATGGACAATATGGGTTTGGTATTGACATTTAGGAACGGAATGCTGTGCTTGTGTGTTTTTTAAGCTAACAGTTACAAATTGTAAAAAGGAAAATTTAAAAAAAATTATAAATATTATAAAATGACTAAATTGGATATGACGATCAAATAAATCTTGACCATTCAAAAAGTTATCTAAAAAAATTGATGAGATCTGAATCATCATTCATAAAAAATAAATATCTTTCATTAAATCTAAACTATTAATTAAAAATTTATAAAAACATTAAAAAACAAAAAGAATAAAAAAAATTTGTAAAGACAAATCACTCCCCTCTTCACAATTAGAATAAATCTTGACCATTCAAAAAGTTATCTAAAAAAGTTGATGAGATCTGAATCATCATTCATAAAAAATAAATATCTTTCATTAAATCTAAACTATTAATTAAAAATGTATAAAAATATTAAAAAATAAAAAGAACAAAAAATTGTGTAAAGACAAATCACTCCCCTCTTTACAATTAAAATACACATTTAGATTAGATTAAAAAATGCTTGTTTTATTACAAATTTTAAATTATCTGTTTAAATTTTAGATTTAAATCTATATATAGCTTAAATGTTCCTTTTTCTCCCTTCTCCTACCGTTTCCCCTCTCCCCCCTCCTTTTTTTTTTCTTTTAA
This sequence comes from Voacanga thouarsii, assembly GCA_026120185.1. Lineage (NCBI taxonomy): Eukaryota > Viridiplantae > Streptophyta > Magnoliopsida > Gentianales > Apocynaceae > Voacanga > Voacanga thouarsii. Next base: position 697,083 of record JANUWF010002336.1, read on the forward strand.
GAAAACGGTCAAGGATTTGAACTATTTTGTTTTGCAAATTATTAGGTAAGTATGAATAGGAGTAATTAATTACCCCTATCTTACCAATATCTCACAAAAAAAGAAACAAAATCATAATATAAATATATTTTAATGCAAAAAAGAATTTATATTCATCAATTTAACAATAAAGGTTTTATTAAATTAATGAACACAAAAAATAAAACAAGTAATAAAATTTAATAATTTAATAATGAAGCTTATATTTTAGATATGTTAGCTCAAAATAAAAATAAAAATTATATATATATAAAAGCCAAAGATGAAGCATACTATTACGACACGTGGAATCATCATAAGATGACACGTGGTTAAATGATTTTAAAAAAATAAAATTATATATAAATTTATAATTAAATATATATATATATATATATATATATATATATAAAAGCCAAAGATGAAGCATACTATTACGACACGTGGAATCATCATCAGATGACACGTGGTTAAATGATTTTTTAAAAAATAAAATTATATATAAATTCATAATTAGTTAAATTAATTAATAAAAAATATATATTTAATATTAATACATTAAAATATGTGATTATTTGAATACTATATAAATTAATACATTGAAATATGTAATTCTTTGAATACTATATATATATATATATATATATATATAATATTAATATTTTGAAATGTGTAATTTTTTGAATATTATTTAATTTTTTTAAAATTTTTTAACTAATTAAATTATTAATTAAATTAATTAATAATATATATTTAATATTAATATATTAAATCTTAATAACGTAACAACCCAACAAAGCATGGACATCGACTTAGTATAATTAAAACACTGAACTTTACTTAAGTTAATATTGTACTGGCTCATATAATAAAAAATGAGATACAATAAATGTTCTTTTCTTTCTTCATCGGTTGAACCCTACCCAACCCATCTTCTTTTCTGTGTGTTGTTCACCCGAAGCACGCCGCTGCCGCCCTCTCGAGCCTAGGCTTAGCTGATATCGTCGGCTTCTCTGTTGCGCGGCTTGCACCTCCTCAGATACAATTGCAGAAATTTGAACACCAGTTCAAGGTTAAGAAGCCCTCCTTTTCTCGGTGAGTTGGTATATTTTTTTGCCTGAAACTTGAACATCAGTTAAATCTTCTAGAGACTGATTTTGAGCCTTTAGTCGGATTAAATTTGGTAGCTTAAGATACTGTTGGCGCCTTGCTTACTGAATCAAGTAATTTACGCTTTTAATTTGCATTTGGGTTTTGATTTGAATCTTCTGACGGGTTTTGTCGATGGAGGATTTTGGTGAAAGCAAATTTTCTTTTCTTTTTTTTTTCTTGGTCTACTTGGGATGTGCTGCTACCTGATCTTGGGATGTTGTGTTGTGTAGTTTGCCATTTTTTGGTACTTCTGTCTTCTCCACCAGTAGTATTTTTTTGGTTAGAAGGAGGGAAGGAGCCACTACCACTAGCATTGCTTCCTCTATGGAGGCGTGACCACAAACAAAGGTTCCACTGTTGGGACGTTTCCGTGTGTAGCCAAAATGTCCATTGTAGCTATATGGGAAGATGAACCCTTCACTACAACCTCACGAGCAGTAGAAGGAAGTCATCATTAGGTATTTGGTTCATAAACTAATTAATAATATCACAAGCAGATTCAAACTTTAGACCTTGGTTCTTGGGCTAATGGCACTATACCTTTTGGCATTTGAACCACCCTGCAAAAACTGTGTACTTGGAAGACCTTGTGCCTCTTGCATTTACTTTAGTTTACTTTAGTTCACTCATTAATAATATCATTGTTGCTCAGCCTGTGTTTGATCTTGTCCAAGTTTGAGGCCCAATAATAGACTTGCCTACTAGGTACCATTGCACATCCTGTTTGTTTAGATTAAGGGATTGGTCGGTAAATTTGTTTACAATAGAACATCAATTTTATTTATTTATTTATTTTTTGCTAGATCATTGATCGAGAAATCAATAGGAGGAAAATGGATAAGAAGAAGCAATTTAGAAATTGGTATCAATAATTTACACTAGCACACAAAATCTTTTCACAGCTTTACTCATATGTTACCTACTATTGATTTTGTACATTATAGCGTTTGGAGAAATTTTACTTGGGAAATAATTTGCCAAAGGTGATACTGCCTACTTTTAGATGACCTTTATAGACGTTTTCCATTAATTGGCTAGACATTTGACTTTTTCAATCATATAGCTGCTTTTACCATCGAGTTTTGGACATTTATATTAGCCCCCAAGAGTGGTCTATCCATATATTTGAGCAACACTCTTATACAGTACTATGCAGGGACTGGAATAATTTTTTGTTTTACTAAAAAAATTATATATTGTTCATAAAATGCATTTTGAATGATTCCTCATTTGTGTTTATGTGACACAATTTTTTCTAGAAGTAAGAACAGAACATCAATTATTATATATATATTTTTAAGGGGAACTTGCTAAGTGGAAAAGGGGGTGCAGGTGCAGGGAATGATGGGACTTCCTCCAAGCAAGGAGGAAGTTGACTTTCTGGTAGAACATAATCAATTAGAAGAAAATATTAAAAACAAGCTACTAAAAATAGTTACTATAACAAAATCCATTCTACCAAATTAGATGAAAATATTAAAAACAAACTATTGAAAATAGTTACTATAATTGAATCCATTTGTTGTTAGATTTGCTAAAAACTTATTATTATTTATATTTTTTTTGTATTGTTGATGTTTTGGTTTATTAATATTTCGAATAATGTACATATTATTTAAAAAATTACTATTAATATTTCTTTTCTAGGTGGGTGGGACTACCGAGGTTGGACTTGAATGAAGTTTGGATTTGGCAATTGCAACTTTTCTTGACTTAAATTACATTGTATGTTTAGGTGGGGATATTCTTTACATTGTATTGTATGTTGAACTTAGTTATTTCATGCGTCATTTGCTTATTTACATTTTTAATATCTTGGACTCTTGGGTTGTATTTCCATTTTGTTGTCTTGGCTTGTGTTTCCATTTTGTGGATTGATATGTGTGGGGACAATTGGACTTGTAGCAGTTGAATTCCCTCTTGTGAAAATAACACGTCTTTGTCCTTTGTTTCTATGAAGTTAGGAATTGTCTATTTGCATGGGTCATTAAATTTGGCTTGAGATGTGTTTAACTTATGGAATAAAGTGTTTAGCATTCTTAGTTTTGTTGTTGGGCCGTTGGGCTCAAATTGGGGCCCCACATCCCCGGTTCCTCACTGGGCTGAAACCCAGCCCCCGCCTCCCCGATTCCCCACCAGGCTGGGGCTGGGGATTATTTTGTCCCCGGTGGGCTGGGGCAGGGATCCCCGCCTCTCCCCATGTTGAGGACAGGGGATATGCAGGGGCAGGGTCGGGATTTCTAGTCCCCGGCCCGCCTCGGCCCCGTTGCCATCCCTACTCTCAAACTTCATCCACCACGTGGCCAGCGGCTCTCCTTATAGTCTCACACACCACCACCACCACCACCAGCTGCTCCTCTCACGGGTGAGTTGATCTTCACTTAATCTTAACTGTGGGTTTGTGAAATTTAGTTCTGGTTAACCTCTGTAATAGTACCAGACTACTAGTGGTCTGGAAGATGAAAATGGAGCTCAAGTAATGTTCTTGTAATATTACTATAGACGATGTAGTTCTTGTATCTGGACGATGTAAAGATAGAGAAAAGTTTTGATTTTGCACATATCGCATAACTCAACTTCCTCCCTCTCTAGCTCTCCTATTGGTTTTCAGTTTTTCCTCTCTCTCTCATAGCCGCCGGTGCAGGCGGTCTCTGAGAACAGCCTTGTCAGCATTTGCCTTCCCTGCCGATAGATAAACTGCTCATGGAAACCGAGTGGGATTTATTAGGAAGCATTGATTTTTCCCCTAATTCGTACGTGGATTTTCAGTAATCACAATACCGTTGATCTTTTTCTGTTTCAGTTAGGTTTTTCTGTTATCTATGCTATGTGGTAATTACAAAGCCTTTTTTGCAGTATTGATAATCATAATACTCTGATGATTATGCTAATTTAGTATTTTTTTTGGTTTTAATGTGAATGCTTTTGCAAAACCTCACAAATGATACTGATGCTTTATGCAGTGAATTTTAACTAATGCTTGGTAAACTTTGATCATATTTTAAGCCGTTTTTCAGTCTTTATAGTGCTCTTTTTCCGATATAAATCTACCAGCCTGCTTGTACCAACCTATATATTTATTTATAGGCAACACAGAAACATGAATATATATATATTTTGGTGATGAGTGTTGTTTGACTGTAGCTGTAAATTTATCTGATGATTGTGTTATGATTTAGTGATTCAGTTATCATGGTGTTTCTTCGTTTGATGGGGGGCCATAATCTGATTCCCCTGTTTAATTTTCCTTTCCTCGTGTGAATTGTTGACTATCTTATTGGCTTAACTTGTAGTGTTAATCTCTGTGCTTAATATGCCTTTTTTTTTTTTTTTTGGCTATGTATGTTAGTTAGAACTTTTTCCCTAGACAAGAGGATTAAAAAAACCTTGAAATTGCTCCTTAATTATGGGAGGAGAATCTTTATATTGAAATTCTAATTATTCTAGAATTAGTCTTTGTCATTTTTTGATTCATAATTGCTCTGCATATTTCTCCTGGCCCAATTGATATTTGCTTTTGTCTCTGATGTTCTAAGGGAGTATTAGGGAAACCAAAAATACAGTAAGTGTGGTAGAAAAATATGATAGACATTGGAATTTAGGGAAGCAATGGCTTCTACTCTTTCACTTCTTAAAGTAGATCGGATGAGGTCTTTTTTCACCTTCTGCCTTAACATAAAACATAAGTGGAAGTTGAGTTCTTTATTTCATATCATTTGTGGAGTTCATTTTGTGATTCATTTTCTTGTGAGTATTGAAATTTTAATTATGAATGTGTCTTGTTCATTTTGTTATAGGTTTTTATTTTATTTTTTAACTTTAGGCCCAATTCTCTGTTGGGCCGGGATTGGGGATTACTTTTCCCCAGTGGTCTAGGGGTGAGGATCCCTACCTTTATTCGTGTTGGGAATGGGCCTGGGACAGGGAGGAATAGGGGAATGAGGGGGCGGGGCGGGGCCAGGATTTCTAATCCCCTACCCGGCTCAGTCTCGTTGCCAGTCCTAGGGGTGTGGGTGTTGGTGTCAGTGTGGGTGGGTGTGGTAAGATTGGGAGGAGGGCGGAAAAGGAAAGAAAGAAGGGAAAAAGAAGGAAAAAATAAAAAGGAGGGGGGGGGGATGTAAGGTTGCCCGTGTCTATGTAGTATTAGTTAGATTCATCAGGAGTAAAATAGAGTTTATATTAATTATAGAGGTAAATTAGACATTTTAATTTTTGCAATCAAATTATTGTATTGTGAGTAGGGATGGCAATTCTTCTGAATAAAGCGGGGGCCCGGCTCGGCCCAGCCCGACGGGGCCGGAGATTCCTTGATTTAAGCGGGGACGAGACCGGGGATGGGCCTTATTCCTCGGCCCGTCAGACGCGGCCGGGGCGGGGCCGGGGATCGCTTGATCACCCCGACCCATCCCTGGTTCATCCACCCCCGAACAGTCCGTATAGTATGTATGGTTTGCAATTATATATTTAGTGTGTGTATATATATAAAATAATTATATATTTAATGTTTGTATAAATATTAATATTGTAATATATAATGTATATATACACTATATATAATGTATATTATATATAGTATATAATAATATATATATATATATATAATAATTAGTAATTAAGTAGATAAGTCAAAAATTTTGTATGCTATATTTTTGTTGTGACAGTGTAATAGAGAATTTATGCAAAAAAAAGGCTTTCATTTCTAGCCTCTTATTTCTTTTTAATTTAAAAAAAAGAAATTATCTACTTTTCTTTTTCTCGTGAGTTTTTGATTTATCAGAAGGAAAATAGGGGATAGAACTAATAAAGAAAACAAAAAATAAAGTAGTAAAATATTTTAATTTAGTGTATATAGAAATTAGAAGCTCTATAAATGTCTTTATTTTTTTTAATCTCCCGAAAAAGATCTAATAATAATATTATTTAATGGACACAAGGGAAGTTAATCGGTTGTGAGTGAGAGAGGAGGTAGATTGTTCCTTAAATAGGTATTTCAAAAGATATTCATCTATTTGATTGATTAATAAGTTATAAAAAGATAATTCGTGGTTCAGATACTTAGTAAGAAGGAATAATGATCAAATTCAAATCATAGATTTATCTAAGATCATAAGTGAGTAAATATTAAAAACACTTATATTTTTAAATGTATTATATGTATAAAATATTTTTATATATGTTATATTATATATATTAAGTATCAAAATATATAATATAACAGTTATCAAGTGTAATAATACATAATATATATATATCACAACATATGAGTACATATAATTAGTATGTAAAAAATAATATACATATCTAATAAGTATGGGTGTGTATACAATAATTGATTTTAAAGTATTTATATTTATGATAATAAGTGTATGTGTGTGTATTTTATTTATTCTTATTTCTCTAATATTCTAAATATTATATTTTTAAAATTTTTAAATACTTTGACTAAGAGTACTTTAGACAAGTTTATTCATAAAAATTATTATTCTTTGATTTTTTTATTATTGTATATATATTTGAAAAGACATTTATGAAATAGTTCAAATTAAATTTGAGAATGGCATTATAAAGCTGCGTAGATACAAGTTTGTTTCTCAAAGCACTAAAGGTCTTGAAATGCATTAGCAAAAAATACTTGGTTTGTAAACCTGTATCTAGGTGAATAGTTTATTCATTTTCTCATACCTTAGATAATCACAATATTTTTTGTAAATTATAAATTAAGTACTGAAATATTAAGATTTATAACGTACCAACTTAGTAATGTTTTTGCCAAATTGAGAGTTTAAATTGATATTACATAGATATGTAGCATTTCATTTGCTTGAGGGTCATATTAATCTCTCTTATAATGATTTCTTTGCTAAATTTCATTACATATGGAGTTAATTAATTGATTTGCACACATATCTCATTTTTAGACCTTATTTGTTTTGATTTAAAAAAAATTTAAACACAACAATTAATTAATAATAATAATTAACTAAATTGTGGATGGTTAGAGTAATTACTTGTTTTATTACAAATTTTAAATTTGTATATTTAAATCTAAACATAGTCTAAATGTTCTTTTTTTCCTATTTTTTTTTGAAGGACATGATCTAGGATTTGAACTATTTTGTTTTGCAAATCACTAGGTAAACATGAATAGAAATAATTAATTACCCTTATCTTGCAAATATCACAAAAAAATAAAACGGAACCACAATATAAATATATTTTAATGTAGTGTGTTCATTAATTTAACAATAGGGACATTATTAAATTGATGAACAAAAAATAAAATATATAATAAAATTTAATAATATAACTTATATTTTATTTATGTTAACTCAAAACAAAAAAAATAATAAAAAACAGAACTTTATATAAGTTAATTTTATATTAGCTCAAATAATTAAAAAAATACTTTTAAAATATAAAACAACATAAAATATTCTACCCATTTTCAACCCTACCCAATAATGGATCCAGTGCCGTACGACAACTTGTACGGGCATTTGAGTTTACATGAACATTTGACACAATCATATGAACATTTCACTCAATTACATGAACATTAAAACGACGTCGTTCTACTAAAAAAAATTTTTACACGCAGCCACCTTTTCGGACGTTGGATTTTCACCATTTTTTATCTGGGCCTTGAAATCACCGCGCAAGTTGCTGTACACAACTTGCGCTGCCCCAGATGCCCTAATACCCATCTTCCTCTTCTGTTATCCCCACGCCACCGCCGCCCTCTTTCTTATTCTCTTATGTTAGACTCTTACCACGCCGTCGCCGCCCTCAAGCTCTGAGCCCAGACTTAGCTGATCTCGGTCGGCTTCTCTGTTGTGGCTTGCGCCTCCTCCAGTCCTCCGTCTCAGGTTCTCCATCTCTGCTGCGCCTTCTCTATTTTTTTGTTTTGGATGTGTTTGCTTACTGTGATGCTTGAATCTTGGTAGACTGGTAGTGGAAGATTTAATAGTGTACCCGGTAGTGGAAGATTTAATAGCTTACTGTGATGCTTGAAATCATCATTAGAAGAAAACCCATTAACTGCATTTTCTGGATGTTATGCTGTGTCTAAGCTGCTCTTGGCCGCTGGTCCCGGGCAGGAGCACTCAGCGTTTTGGTGCTTTTGAGAATCTTCAAACAAAACAGCTCTTCTTTAGGTTAATGCTATAATATGATTGGTTTTTGGCGTTTTGGTTAAAAATGAAAATTAGTGTGTTTGTTTTCTGTGTTTCCTTCAAGAAAATAGGTGTTTTTATAGTCTTTTTCAGTTTGGACTTGTGAAGTAAAAGAAAATTGTGGTGACAGTAATGCATTACGGTCTTTTTTTTAACACTAGGAATGTGTACTAATTGCTAGGATGTGGTGTAGAAATGCTGATTGAGCATTACTCTTGCGTACTATATTCTATGTGAACTGTCTTTTTTTTTTTTGCTTAGGATTAAGATCAAATGATTATGTGCCATCTATGCTAATCTCTTCCTCAATTTAAAATAGGATTCTTACAACTGTATTTATACCTTTTTCTTAATCTTTGTTCTTGTAACCATGTTTCCCTAAGAATCGGTGTGGTGACAGTAGCGCATTAAGCTAGAATGCATACTTGATGACAACTAAATCTTTTAAAATATCATGCTACAATTAAAGGTAAGAAGGGTACCCCATTTATTTGTTTGTTCTACTTGCTTGGATCCGAACATGTTGAAACTTTAACTTCAGAATGATATCATCTTAAATAAAATTGCTTGTTTTTAGTTCTATGTCATTATTAACAAGAGTGACACATCTGGTGCCTTGTGGTTGCAAACCAAATTCATCAAACCTAAGGCTGTATGTAAATGCATTCAAGCATTTCGTACAAGGCAATCTTTTCTTTGGTTCTGTCTATTATGGTCTTTTTTTCTTTTTTTAACTTGTTTAATTATCTAATGGCTTATGCATCATTTTCAGCTACAAAGGTGTTAAAGATGTTGGTACTGATGCATGAATTTACATACTAATTGGTGCTCTCATTTGACTTCTGATGACACTGTTGATGGTATTACTTGCATCAGCACCTTTAAAGTGTTTGCAATCTTGTTGGCATATTTCTTTCATATCTGTTATTTCGATACCACATCAATGTTAGTTAAGACTTTGCTCAGCTATTGTTGTTTACACCCAGTTGTTCAGCTGGTCTCTTTATTGTTTTGGTATAGATAATTTCCAAGAACCTTTTTAGCTTACAGGTGAGGGCTTACAACTGTATGATAAAAAAAACTTATGCTAAGAACAAAACTTGGTCATACAACCCCATACCTGAAAAATTTGCATTAATGTGCTGCTTTATTTCTTTCAATGAAGGCAAGCTTAAGTACAGAGAGTATGCTGCTGGGTGATTACTGCCAAGTGGTTTTCTTGTTATTGTGGATATCTTGCTTATGCAAAGAGTTTTCTTGTTTTCTTTGCAATGTCTTTCTTGGACTGTAGTATAATACATGACCTCACCATATTCATCCCTATTGATAATAATTAACATATAGGAGCACTCCATAGGTATCCAGGTATGGGGTTGTATGACCAAAAAGTGGGAATTCAAAAATTCCCAGCCGTTAGTACACATTCCTAGTGTTAAAAAAAAATACCATTCATCACAAACTAAATAAAACTGAATAAAATTTTAATTTTCTTTCAAAGACCTGAGATGCATATTTGCAATTTATAACCTTTTTTATATCATTAACCTTCCTCTACTCCTAAGGTTTTTATTTAAATTAGACTAAACTTAATTAATCCAATTAAAACCAAATTCAATAACTTAAATTTTAAATAATTTAATTTCATTTAATTTTAAAACTATAATTTGCATTTTTAAAGTTTGTATTCTTTTACTTTCCTATTTAATTTTTTATTACTATTACCATCCAATTGGCTTTTTTGACTTGGGTATTTTTTGACATTTTGGTCAAATATTTCAGCTTTTACATTGCTTAAGATTGAAGTTACTTAGCTTTGACATAATCCATGTAAAATGAGGAAGTTCATAAAATTGCCATTGCTATTACACATATACTCTATCATTGTAGCTAGAGTTATTTTCTATTACTCAATATTCATCTTTTACATATTTGTCTTTTCAACTTAGTAGATGTCACATCAAGATCAAGTTTTTTTAAAACTTATTATCATTTATATATATATATATATATATATATTTTGTATTGTTGATTTGCTTTATTAATATTTTGAATAATGCACATATATTTAAAAAATTACTGACAATATTTCTTTTATATGTGAGTGGAACTACTGAGGTTGGACTTGAATGAAGTTTGGACTTGGCAACTTCAACTTTTCTTGACTTATATTACATTATATGTTTAAGTGAGGATATTCTTTACATTGTATTGTGTGTTGAACTTGGTTATTTCATGCGTCATTTGCTTATTTATATTTTTAATATCTTGGACTCTTGGGTTGTATTTCCAATTTGTTGTCTTGGCTTATGTTTTTATTTTGTGGATTGATATGTGTTGGGACAATTAGACTTGTAGCAGTTGAATCCCCTCTTGTGAAAATCACATGTCTTTGTCTTTTGATTCTATGAGGTTAGGAACTGTCCATTTATAGGGATCATTAAATTTGGCTTGAGATGTGTTTAACTTAGGGAATATAGTGTTTAGAATTCTTAAATTTGTTGTTGGGCTGAAACCGGGGGCCCCCGCCTCCCTGATTCCCCGCCGGGCTGGGGCTGGGATTATTTTGTCCTTGGTGGGCCGGGGGCGGGGATCCCGGCCCCTCCCCGTGTCGGGGACGGGGGCTACGCGAGGGCGGGGCCGGGATTTCTATTCCTAGGGCCGCCTTGGCCCCGTCGCCATCCCTAATTATGAGGATAAAATGTGATAATGTCAAATGGAGGCAGTCTTAATTGACAATTAGCCAAACAATAAATATATATAGTATTTTGCCTATGTTTTTTTCTCGGTTGAACCAGTAAAGTGTTTCCAAGCTCAATAAGGAATTATAATCAAATTCATTATTGACATTATTTTGAATACATTCAAGAAACGTACAAATGCACATAGGTAATCAGTCCCAGCAAATGCAAAAGTTCGAAACTATTGTGTTTCACACCAAAAAGGACCAACAAATCTAAATAGTAATTATTTCAACAACTCATGCTCTCCAAGTTAAATCGGAACTTGTTGCACAAAGCACAGAAACACCAAATCCACAAATAATTCGATTTAATATAACCCAGTAATAAGCTCACTTCATCTGCGTCATAGATGTAAAAATCACTTAAACAACCTTAGTTGATTTCAGGCACTCTTAAAATTTTATAATATTCCCATACACAATTGTATTGAACAAAACATGATTTCATGAAGAATCATTGAAGCCCAACACTGCATGTGGAACATCAAGTACCACAAGTGAAACCATTAGGCCCAAAAGAACTGAATTTAGAACAAAAAATTAGCATCTCTTTAAGACAGCAAGTGCCCAAATCTCATTGAAGATAAACATACTAGGAGATTAAATTCATAAACTTAGAAAGCTACTAAATCTTTTACCTGTCACGAAAGCTGTTGCAATGGAATTGGCAGCATAGAAGTGCGGCCGCTGAAAAGAGAACTGGGGAAGAATTTTCTTCCAAGGTTTGATAAAGGAAGGTTCAGATTTGGGCCGGCACAATTTGGCCTGTCAAATTAAGTGTTGAAATATTATGCCAATAGAGTAGGGGAACAGAAAGGATGGGTTCTTGAGACTAATTTGTCTATAAAGGGTAAGCAAGAAACTGGGTCCCCCACCCCGATTTTTTGTGGAGGACACCCACCTAGGACTGCTATTGGCATAATATTTCAACACTAGAACAGTTATCAAGTGTAATAATACATAATATATATATAATATATATATACATATATATTATATATTTTGATACTTAATATATATAATATAACATATATAAAAATATTAGGGATGTTCAATGTTCAATGTTTTGAGTGTAAAGATTTTAGGGATGTTCAATGTAACATTCCGTTTGTATTCATGAGGAAAGTGGAGATGGTATTATCATGATTTTGTTTGTATGATAATGGTGTGCTCTTTCAGGATTGAATTGACAATTAATATGCCAAAAGCTGTTGAGCTAAAGAGAGTGAGAAATGCTTTTATATTTTGGCAGTTTGTCTTTGTGCATTTCAGGCCTATTTCTTTTTATTTTTTGCAACATTTTGAATTGGAAAAGTGAATCCACACTTTGACGTTTAGGACATCCTGCTGCTGTGACCTAGTGGTTTTACTAATTAACCCTCTGGATTAGGTTTTAAGTCATTATCTGTAGCAAGATATTGCATGAAAACACTATACTATACCTCCTTTGGGTTGAGGGATTTGGAAGTCTTATCCATTTATCTTTATTGACTTTTTAACTTAAAACTTCCTTTCCATGTCTAACTTTCTAAATATCTTGCCTTTGATTTTCCAACGAAAGGATATTCTAGAAATTGAAGCGGTTTCATTTGGGACCTTACATCTTGGAAAATATCTTTACTCTCTTGGACATCATCATAAAGCACATTTGCTCAACTTTACGAAGCTACTTGAAGAAAACACTCTTTAGGCAATACCTATAGGAGCAACATGCTGGATATAAATTTGTTCAGAGAAGACAAGGGCCACAATCCCGAAATCATAAGGGAGTCACAACGGCGTCGTTTTGCAAATGTCGATGTTGTTGATGAGGTCATCCAGCTTGACAAAGAATGGCGTCAACGTAATTTTTTCTTCTTCATTGAACTTCTTTCTTTCTTTTAATTATCTAAACTTCATTTTATTGTTTCTTATGGAAATGTTCTTTGTTGGTGTGTAGGGCAATATGAGCTGGACAATCTAAGGAAAGATTTTAACAGGATTAACAAAGAAGTGGCCCGCCTCAAGATTGTAAGTGTCCTTTGCTAAGTTTCTTTTGAATCAGTTTCCTTGTTTTACTCTTTTACTAGTTTCATATGTTAGGTCACTATAAGTCTCCTGTTGACTTTAGTCAAAGAGCAAGGAAGGGGAATTGAAACATGTTAGGAAAATTGATTTTATGAATTGCATCCTCAAGAACAAAAGAAACAATTGAAATTTGAGTAAATTTGAGTACAAACAGTGTTTCCGTTTATGAGTTTCTACTTATACTTAAGTTTTGATTTGATTTAAAGGCTCCCTTTGGTTGGATGTAATTGTAGATTTTTGAACCATGTCTAGGGGTTGAAAATATTCCCACAAACCATTTTTAAGTTTCCCTGCCCATTACTGAAATTGTTTACAGAACCTCAAGTATTTGTGTTAGTTTCTGAAGTACTCTTAAGATAATTATCCAGTTATCACCAATCATTATAACATCTCTTGCCATACTTATTCTTACATTTGGTTCCTTCTACTTTGCTTCTTGCTTGCAATCCACTGACTATCTGAGCCTCATGTTTCCTAAAGCTATTGCTGTGTGTGTCTCACCCCCATAACCAGAGTGCTTTGTCATTCTAGATGATTGTACTAGTTCATTATCACTTGTCACATATTTAGACAAATTGTTTTCCAGATACCCCAAAATGCTAAGGAAAATTGTTTTCTCATTAATAAAATGTATATTTTTTTCCAAAAATAATTTTCTGGCCTGAAATACTTTCTGCCTGAATAATGGAATTTTTTTATTTAATTATTAGAGGAATTGTAAAATTTCCCTTTTCATTAATTTCTGATGGTATCAACTATCATGTACCTTTGAAAAACTAGAAGTGAAAAATATCTGACATTTTAAAGCTAAACATAATGTGTGGGGTTAATTGATGCTATAAAGTAGTGTTGGACTGAGTAGGGATTTGGAAAATAAAAGAGGGTCAAGATGAGTGACTTTGTTGTATAAATTTATACCACAATGTGCGTGAGAAATTTTATGTGTCTTTTATTTGGTTGTATGAGCTGGTTTTACAACTCATCTTTCATTAGGCTGGTGAAGATGCTAGTGAAATGATTAAAAGTACAGATGAGAATAAACAGTCAACTGCAAAAAAAGAGGCAGAAGTTCAGGAGGCTCGATCAGCATTGTATGCAATATTGGAAACCATTGGGAACCTTGTGCATGATTCAGTGCCAATAAGTGATGATGAGGTGTATATTATATTTTCATAGTACTTCATTGATTTACATGAATTTCAGGTTAAATTTTTCTACACACTTATTTTAATTTCTCTCAAAATGAGATATTTCTGTAGGCGAATAATGCTGTTATTCGAACCTGGGGAGAAAAGAGAACTGAGCCAAAGCTAAAAAATCACGTTGAACTTGTTGAACTTCTTGGAATTGCAGATACAAAGAAAGGTACTATTACAGCTTTTTGAAGCGTCTTACCTTCTGGGAGTTATACACCTGGTGTATATCAGCTGCTGCTATATGTCATAGTAAGAAATGCTTGTGTTGAAATAAATAATGTTAAAACTAGACTATCTTGTGTAACTGGAGTTTCTTCTACCATTCTTTAAAGATTCCATGGACTATACAAAATGGAGCCATCCACACGCCTTGGATGTGAATATCAAATGGAAGGATTCTATTTAGATATCAAAGTCACGAAATTGGAATATGTTTTTGTATGAAACTTTTAATTTGTTCTGAGGATGACTTTTAACAAAGAAGATAAGTTTCCATTGGATAATGTTTTTATTCTTTTTTAATTTGTGAACCATATTATAGAACAGCATAAGAAATTAGAGTTGAAGGTTTTTCGTAAATTGAATTTCTTTCAATCACTCATTTTGTATTCTAATCTTCTAATGGAATTGTATACCAACTATTTAGGCGCAAATGCAGCTGGTGGCAGAGGATACTATCTTAAAGGGGATGGTGTGCGTCTCAATCAAGCTCTTATCAACTTTGGTCTTGATTTTTTGGAGAAAAGGGGATATACAGCATTGCATACCCCATTTTTCATGAGAAAAGATATTATGGGAAAATGTGCTCAACTTGCGCAATTTGATGAAGAACTCTACAAGGCAATAGTTCTGTCTTTTCAAGGCTTTCATATAACTTTATATGGTGATACATGGTTTTTCTTATTTTAATGCTTTATACTCCATTTCCTGGGTTACACATGGTGAATACAACTTATTTATTACTACTAAATATTATGTACCTCTGTGTGTGTGTGTGTGAGAGAGAGAGAGAGAGAGAGAGAGAGGAGATGACAAGGTATGTGAATGATGTGATTCTGTCTGAATCTTGTGTTCATGTCTCGATGACTGTTTTTACCTAACTCCTATGCACGAGAACTTGCCTGTGTGCTTTTACTTGATATCATTTTGTTTCTAATCATAGAGGTCTAAATGGGAACGACAAAAATGGAATGTCCGTTCATTTGTTTAAGTTATTGCTCAATGAGGCATCCTTCTTGATACTCTGGAGTTATTTGTTGGCTGTATTATTTATGAATTCTGTCCCCTTTGTCATTCAGTTTCAATGTAGGTTACCATGCATGCCATAGCTAGTAACTCGATTAATTGACATAGCTGCAAAGAGAAGTCCAGACTCAACCAAAATCAACTGCTGTTCATTTACTTCCAATGTTATGTAGCAAGTCAAATAAAGACCCATGAATAATCAGAACTAATTAAACTTGATTGGCCGCCAAATTATATGAGTTATCAAGTGATTGTGGTCTTCCAGTCAAACTCTCCTGTACATATGACCTTGAATCAACTTTCTCCTGAACCTCCTATTCTTCTCTTTCATCTTTTTTGGTAGGTAGACATAAATCTTAATCTAATTCACTTCTTTGAGATAATGTATTTCGCCATCCAGAGTGGTCCCTCCGCTTCTGATTTGTACTTTCTAGGATTTATGAGCTTTGTGTTGGTCTGCAAATGAGATTATAAAAGATATATGTACGTAGGCAAAGACAACGTACACATCTTATTATTAGCCCTTGCTGAAAGGAAAGAATGTGAAATTAGAAAACTACATTTGCTGCTGTCTCCTAGCTTTTTCAGTTACAACTGTACCTTCTCCCAGTTTTTACAGCAGTCTCCTAGCATTTTGCATTTACTATTTGTGATTGATTTGTGTGCATAACAGACCTTAAAAACAACTAAAATGCTCTCCTAGTTCTTACAACTGTTACTTGAATAGTTCGGGAAGACCAAAGAAAATTTTAATTCCTATTTTTGATCTAACCACGTGCAGCAAGAGGAATACCGAGTTGTCAACAAATTTCATGCACTTGAAGTTCCATGGCTATACTATTTTCTCCCATGGATGATTAATGAGACCAGCAACTCTTGAGTTATAGATTTCAATGCAACTTATTCTGCCATTTTCATTCCTATACCTGTTTCATTTAAACTCTGACAATTGAGTATGATATCATGGGATTAGGAACGGTAAGAGACTCGGTTACATTATTGTTGTAATTTTCTTTCATTTAATTAACATGGAATCCTTCTATAGGTGTTTCTTTTCAATTGAAGACATATTTTTCCGAATGAATTGACCTGTCAAATTGGCTCAAGATCAGAATGAAAGTTGAAGTCTTCATTATGTTGAATCATGAACAGGAGTATAGTGTTTTGTTAGTTGACTAGATATCCCATTTGTTTAATCTAGCTGCAGCTGATGTAGTATTTGCAATTTTAGTAGCGAACTTACTCTCTTGTGCTTATATTTCATTCTTGTCACGGTAATTTGTCTAATGAGATGATGCAATTTTTAAAATTTTAGTAGGGAACTTGCTGTCTTTTAGTCATGCTGTTAGACTCTAATTTTCGTGTTGAAAAGAATGTCTGATGAGGTAAAAAGCTTGACAGGATAATAGCTAGTATTGTGTTGAAAGTAGGGAACTTGCTATATTATTCATGCTGTTAGACTAATTTTTGTGTTGAAAAGAATACCTGATGAGTTAAAATGCATGACAGGATAAGAGCTAGTATTAATCACTGTAATCTTCTGTCAGGGTAGGCAATGAGCTGTGGCCTGTTTTTTCTTATCTCATATTGACTGTTCAGGTCCTATCCAACATATTTTATAAGGAAAAAAAAAAAGGTTTGAGATTTCTATTGTGTCAAACTGGCAAAATATTATTCTGATGATATGCTGAAATCAGCTATCCTGTCTTTGACTAAGGACCAAAATTTAGATTTGAATAATGTTTAAATGCCTGTGGTTTTGTCTGGTATATACTGAACTCCTACTCTGCTGCTATCAAGAGTTTTACAACAAAAATGGCTAAAATACGTTGAAATCGGATGTATCAGAAATGCAAGAAGAACCATACCCAAAAGGGCTAATACTGTTTTGATTATTGTCAGCTTTTTGTTGTTTGCCCCTCCACCATTCTCAGTAGCAGGGTGAATCACTGTATTTACCCTATCAAAAAACTGTGACTTACTAGGTTCATGGAAGAATGTTATATTGCTTTAGTATATTATAATTTCTTCTCTTGGCATTCTATTCCTTGTAGCAAGTATGATCTATTGTTCTTTAATAGGTAACTGGTGAGGGAGATGACAAGTACCTGATTGCCACAGCTGAGCAACCACTCTGTGCTTATCATCTAGATGACTGGATTCACCCCTCGCAGCTTCCAATTAGGTAATATAGCTTTTTGTCAAACCTTGACGAACTAACTCTATTATTGAGATTTCATAATTTGTTGCATCCATTTTTATTCCAAAGAGACCACCGTTCACATTCTTTAACTAATGTTATGCAATCCTCCAGATATGCTGGATTTTCAACTTGCTTCCGTAAAGAAGCTGGTTCACATGGTCGGGACACACTTGGAATTTTCAGAGTCCATCAATTTGAGAAAGTGGAGCAGTTCTGTATTACCAGTCCAAATGGCAATGACTCCTGGGATATGCATGAGGAGATGCTCAAGAACTCTGAGGAGTTCTACCAGTTGGTATAGGATATTTCATCCTCAACAAGAGAAATGCATCTAATTGCAGTTTACTAATATTTCTTATGGCAATACTAGATATTATGTTTTTGTGGCTCATCAACTATTTCGTTAATCAGTTTTTCAAGGAAATGGTTTGTTTGATGATGGTTATCTAAACTTGCCCTGTCTTCCAAAATTTGGTTGGTGTCACAGTGATTTAAGCTTTATTCGGCTCTGTTTCTTGTGAATCTGACCTTCTATTTCTCTGTGGCAGCTGAAACTTCCTTATCAAGTCGTAGCTATTGTTTCTGGTGCTCTCAATGACGCAGCTGCCAAGAAGTATGATTTGGAAGCATGGTTTCCTGCGTCCAATACCTACAGGGAGCTTGTATCCTGCTCGAATTGTACAGATTATCAATCAAGAAGATTAGAAATTCGCTTTGGGCAGAAAAAGGTGGGTGTCTCATTTATCTTTAAATGATTTGCCAGAGCCATCTTGTTTTTGCTATCTTTTGTCAGCATGTTTTCACCTAACAGTGCGAGAAAAAGGTTACTACCACGAGCCTTGTACTAAATGAAAGCATGGGGTTGACCTTTTTTCTCTTTCTCTCTCTCTCTCCCAATACTTGAGATGATGATCTATTCCGGTGCTTGCAGAGCAATGAACAAGCTAAGCAATATGTGCATTTGTTGAACTCTACGCTCACAGCAACAGAGAGGACAACATGCTGCATCCTTGAGAACTACCAGAGGGAGGGCGGTGTTGAAATCCCAGAAGTCCTGCGACCATTCATGGGTGGGAAGACTTTTTTACCATTTCAGGCCAATCCTGCCAAGGAAGTAAAAGGAAAGAAATCAAGGGCATGAGGTTTGACTCACTGTCGCACTCTTTCTTCTCACATATTTTTGGGAAGGAAGATGCTTCAAATTTATCTTGGGATACCCTTTCTTGAAATTTAAATCCACCTTTGTCACATCAACAAGAGCTTATCAACAGTGAAGATTATGATGATTTAATTTCGTGTTAAGTTTTTTTTCAAATGCATTGAGTTGTTACTTCTTGAAATTAAGGAAAAAAATTGCAACGTAATCATGACATTTGGAGGAGGAGCATCGCCAATACTGTTGCAGTCGTCTATTATTAGTTTAGGCTCAATTACTTCTTGATAACTTTCCTGCCGTTGCTCAAAATTGATTTGACCAAATTGTGTATTTTGATTTGATCAAATTCAATTTTATTAGGGGGGAAAAGTTTAAAAATCGGTTTGGAAGCCTAAGTAAATACTCTTTTCGTCTCAAAATACTTATTTATGAATCCTTTTGCATACATATTAAGGGTGTTGAAAATAATATTACAATTTAGATAAAGTTTCTATTCTACTTATATTAAAAACATGATAGTTATTGGTTGGTGAAAATTTTCAAGAAGTAAGAAGAAAGAAGAGTTTGGAAAGTTGTGTTATTGATTTAGAATAAATAAGGATAAAATGAAAAAAATTAATCATTAACACTAGAAATATGAACAAGGAGTAGTAAATAAGGGAAGCGTTCCTCCAAATGTTAGGTATCCATACCGATCCTTATATTCTCTTTGAGGCGACGACCAATGTCCAAATGGCAAAAAGAAGAAACCCTTGTGATCCGCAAGGTTAACCAATTGCGCTAGTGGTTGAGCTAAAAATTTTGGGTTTCCATACCGTCCTGTCTTCCCTCTATAAAGGGTTTTTATTCCGATTAACAATTTTTTCATATCCATATTGACCAATTATTGATGGATTAGTATATATATTAGTGACGGTCTTGCATTACGTGCAAAGATATCTTAGAGGTCTTATTGTTCTTATTGATATTTATGTGTACAAATCAGTCATACAATTAAATTTAGGTAATTAATTTAACAAAAAAAAAACTCATTAATTTATAAAAAAAAATCATCAAATTAAAAAAAGATAAGTCATACAATTAAATTTAGGTCATTAATTTTTTAAAAAAGGTAAGCCATACAATCAAATTTAGGTCATTAATTTAACCAAAAAAAAAAAAAACTCATCAATTGAAAAAACAAACAAACCATAAATTGAAAAAAAAAAATCAATTGAAAGAATATATATATATATGTATGTATGTATATATATATGTATGTATATATATTAATTGAAAAAAAAAATCTCATCAATTGAATAAAAAAAAAAAAGATGGACGTCCAGGATCAAGATTGATCCTCAATGTTTTAAAAAAAGAAAGGGTGCACGACGGATATGGTAAGAGGAATTATTGAGATTTGTGTGTGCAGGCGTGTAAAAGGTTTTTTTTTTTTTTTTTGCATTTTTTTATAAAAATTCTAATCTTATCACTTTGGCTAAAGAAAAATTTTCAAAAATATATGATTCTAAATAGATTTTAAAAAATATAAAACTTAAAAATAATTTTTGTCAATGAATATATTATTAAAAAAAAAATGGGTAACCTAAAAATATGGTTAGGATCTCATTGTTATTGATATTTGTGTGTAAATTAGTCATACAATTAAATTTAGGTCATTAATTTAACAAAAAAAAACCATTAATTTAAAAAAATTATCAATTAAAAAAAAAGATAAACCATATAATCAAATCTAGGCTATCAATTTAACCAAAAAAAAAAAAAATCCCATAAATTAAAAAAAATCAATTGAAAACTTCCTTTAGCTAGGAAATTTATGCCTTTGGTGACAAATGCTTCCTAGCCAAGACCAAATTTTCCTCGCCAATTCAATGCTTCTCGCCAAAATTTCTAGCTGGCTTTGACAAAAATTTCCTAACCAAAAGCTAAACCTTTCGCTAGAAAAAATGCTCTTTGACGAGGAATTTGGCAAAATATTTCCTTGCCAAAGAGGAATCCTATAGAAATATTTTCTCGAGTTTTAGCTGGAAAATTTATACTTTTGGTAAAAAAAATTTCCTAGCCAAAAAAAATATTTCTAAAAAAACCATCAATTGGAAAAGAAAAAAAATGGACGACCACATAAAAAAACCTATCAATTGGGAAGAAAAAAAAGATGAACGACCAGATTGACCTGATTGTCAATTTATAAAAAAAAAAAAAAGTAGTGAACGACTATGATCAATTATGTGTTTGTTCACCCAAGACAAATAGTATATCACTTTAGATAATTATGAGTATCAATACGGACTTCTTAAATATTAAAAATATTTTTTAATATTTTTTGACAATGTTTTAAAAAAATCAACTTATATCCCATCCTAAAATTTGTTAACAAAATCGTTCTGAAAAATTATGGAGAGAATATAAATTTTCTTATACTAAAAAATAACTATTGTAATTCACAATATCATCTCGGTCTTTGATAGATAAGCACAAATCAAAGTATAATATAGTCTCAGTCTTTGGTGGACAAGCACAAATCAAAATGTAATGAAAATTCTATTGATCAATTAATTGAACTTACAATTAATTTGTAGTTTTTTGAAGTAAGTGAAAAACATACTATTACTAGCCCTAATTCCTTTAATAGTTCTGAGGTGGGTGGGTGGGGCCGGGGGGGGGGTGGGTGAGGAAGGAAAGAAGTTGTTCCTTGCATTAGCTTTCCAAGGAACTCTCTTAGGGAGATTTGTAGTTTGTGGATTGGCTTCTATAACTTGTTTTAGTGCCATGTCCATCTAGCTGTTGATTGGGAAGAGATTTTTTTTTTTTTTAAAGGCAATTATGTAGATATTTGACTGTTCGATTATTGTTTTAACATTATTAGTATATTTTGTTTTAGTATCTGACACTTACCATTAATCAAATATAACTTTTATTTTTTCCCTCTCTCCTCATACTGTTAGCATCATAGTTTTATAGTATAAAAATAGGAATTGGGCTGTTACTTTTCTATTTATACAGCTATATATAGCTATATACTATGCCTGCTCAAAATAAAATTGAAAAAAAAAGAGAAAATTTTAGTCAAATATAACAATTTAAACTCTTTTTAACCTTTTATAACTTAGTGAATTGATATATAAGTGAAGTGACAATCCATAAAAATATATTTGAACAATATTTTTTTTTAAGAAAACAATAAGAAACAATATTATTAAAACGGTTTGTAAAATTGAAAGATTTACATGATATAGATGAGTTGAGAACCTCAATTAATTCCACTTATCTTGGCCAATAAATAAGCCGAGACATTTTCTTCTCTTCGAATAAAAAGAAAAAAAATAGAAGAAAAATAAAAACATATTCTTTGAATTTTTCAAAACAAGATTACCTTATCATAAAAAAATATTCCTCCTTATTAATCTTTTGAATGTTTATTGCCATTGCATAATCCCTACTTGCAACTTAACATTGTAATGCAATAATTAGATACATGTTTCATGCGATGCAATTGCATTATAATATATTAGGATTACAAATTCGAACTTCTCTATACAAGAATGAAAAGAACACCTTCCAACTCTATCCAATGAAACCCCAAATTATCTTTGCCAAATCTATCAATCCAAGTCACCAATCAAAAGGACAAGAAAGATGCAAAGGAGGGATTTGGGGGGGGGGGTCAGGGGACTACATATATGCTGGTGGTGGTGGGGAGGGTTGGCCTCAATCAAAACCACATGCTATCTTTCCAGTGAAGAGAGGAAGTGAAGCATGCATGGTTTTGAACAGATTCTGAGATAAGAACGAACACACATAGCACTTAAGTGTTTGTGAAAATGCCTGAGAGAGAAAATACTGAATAGAGTGATCATCTCAAATCTGAATTGCTCTCATGCTTACGTGAGAATGAGATTTTGTGCGCGTGCTTTCTAAGCATATAAAAATGGGGAAGATTTCGTAGATTTTCTGGGCATACAATGATGCCAATTATCATATTTCTTCCACGTGCAACAATCTAAGAGCTGCATTTTGCTTTTCTTAATTTTACATTGCCATTCTTTCAATCATAAATACACAAAACAATCATCATCTCTTCCCTCTCAGCATCACCACACAGCATCTCCCAAGATTTATGTGCACATACCATTTCAATAACAATAACTACTTCCCATCCCCCTTATGTTTTTTATTAGTTTATCGAATAGGTATACAAATAAACTATTTACATTTTTTAAAGCGATTTTAAAATAAGAAATTATTTGTTAAAGTTGATGTGAGTTAATGATTTAAAACATAAGATTTTTTTTTTGTTTTTTAATAAAAAGGCCAGTGTGTACATCATGCTTATATATATATATATATATATATTTATTAAGAGCATATATTATTTAGTTTAATATGTATTAATAGATATTGTCTTATATAATATATAAATTCATAAACGAATTAATGAAATTAAAACATGTTGTATTTATGAAACAATTCCAGTTGAAGATCCCATCTAGAGTTTTGAACGCTAAAAAATAAATATTATTTCATGAAAAAAATTGTAAGACTCAAATATAAATATAGAACAAACCAATATGAATTTTCCACTTAAACAACCGCTCACCAAGTCACCATGGTTTGATTGGTTTCTCTCTCTTATATCTCTACATTATTTATTATTCTTTCACTTCAAGTGAGAGTACAACTAAAGTGAGGAATCAACTACACAAGGCACACGCGTGTGCTTTGTGGGTTTTGCTGTCTGCAAATTTTAAACTTGGCCTCAATATTGCTTACATGTCATTCTCCTCCACCTCACCCCACTTGCCCCACGCCAAAACAAACTTATAACTTCTACTTGTTCGTGAATAGGATCGACATACTTATGTGTCTATCAAATTAAATTTTGAGAAAACATGAAAATGAATCATACCTTTGTAGATTTTGTCTTCACAAATACGATTCTTGAAATCTTTGGTCTTCTGGTAATGCTCTAAACCCCCAAGTCTTCTTCAATGTAATCTCCTTAGATCAGAAAATTACTAATCGTATTTTGTCTCTCTCTTTGTTGAGGGTAGACTCATACAAAAACTGAGAGAATAATTCAGAGAACAACAACGATGTTTCTCACGTATCTTGAAAATAGAGTCATAAACTAATATGTATATTTGACTCTATCTCATGATACGAATCCTGATAGAATAAGAAAAGTACAGTTGGGTACAACTATTTCCGCTTATCCTATTCCATCTCAAATACGAATTTTGATTTCCTGCAATTTTCATTAATAAATTATAAATAAATCATAATTTATTATTGTCCCATAATTAGAAGCCACTGAATGGACCTGACTGGATACAATTAGACTAAGTTGCAATAAATTATTTTGTCAATAAAAATAATTTATTAATTATATTCTACTCCACTGAAAGAACGTAACTGCACTCCTAGTCTAATCGCAATTACTGGAGTCAATAATTATATCTATTAATTGATCGATCTAACAAATTATCCCCGTCGATCAATATAATACTTTGAATGAGGCAGTATGACCATAGTGCCCCTCATTTAAATCCTCAATTTTCATATTCAATTTGACAGTACTATGTGACCACGTCATACTTAAAAATTGAATTCAATAGACACTATTAAATTACTGAGCTCAGATTTAACTGTCCCTTAGAAGAATTCATGAGGAAATGATCTTGCCTATTAAAGGTGACGGATTCCATATTGCATAACAATTATTTCATATTTATTTCACTTTAATTCCCAAGATACCGAGATATTGATTATTAAGTTAATCTCACTCTTTTGCAACTTAAGGAACTTTAAGTCAGTAAATATAAATAATTATTTACTCAGGATTAATGTATTATGTACGACAATCTTTTAATATTTTATTTGTATGGTTTATTCCACAAATAAATATTGATAGTCCATCCAATATATCAAATATATATCCTTAATTTTATTACCAAATTCAAAGACAGACTTCAATAAAATTAAGATGATCTTCCAAAGTAAATTGCCCAAATTTATTTTAGATCGCGGATAATTTATTTCGAATTAAATTATAAATCAAGTCTTTCTGTGTTTAACAAATAAACACTTGATTTATAATATCTAAATAATTCATGGACAAAACAGGCTCATACATAATTCATACATATAAATATATAAAGACATATTTTATTTAATTTTAAAATACAAATATTGTATTTACTCGAGGGGCATATCTAACAAAAATTCTCCCACTTGTCCTAGAATAAATGAGACACATAAAAAATACCCATACTTTCTATATGACTTCCAAAAACACTTACAAGTAAACTTTTAGTAAAAAGATTAGCAAGATTTTCAGTAGAAGAAATCTTGCACACTTCTACATCTCCACATTGAACGATCTCCCTAAGTAGGTGATATTTACGTTCAATGTGTTTACCATACTGATGGCTGCATAGTTCTTTTGCATTTGCCATTGCACCACTGTTGTCACAATATAAACTAATGGCTTGAGATGCAGAAGGAACCACTTCAAATTCTATCAAGAACTTCTTCAACCATATTTGCTTCACAAACTGCCACATATTCAGCTTCCATTGTAGAGTTAGCAATATAAGATTGTCTGATATTTCTCCACACAACTGCACCACCACCTAAGGTGAAAACAGAGCATGAGGTGGACTTGCGAAGATCTTTATCAGCTTAAAAATCAGAATCAGTGTAACATATAGGTACCAATTCTGGAGTTGAGTAAACTAGCATATATCCTCGAGTTTTGCGAAGATACTTGAATATATGCTTGACTGCTGTCCAGTGTTTCGGTCTTGGATTTGACTGATATCTGCTGACCATCCCAACAACATGACAAATGTCTGGACGAGTACAAAGCATAGCATACATGAGACTTCCTACAGTTGATGCATAAGGAACTCGTTTCATGTACTTAACCTCATTAGGAGTTTTAGGACTATACTTCTGAGATAACTGAATTCCATGTCTGAAAGGCAATTGACATTTCTTGAAATTTTGCATAGAAAATCTCGTCACTATTTTGTCAATATATGAAGATTGTGATAAAGTTATTTGTCTATTCTTTCTATCCTGAATGATCTGAATGCCCAGAACATATCTGGCTTCTCCCAAGTCCTTCATATCAAATTATTTACCTAACCAACTTTTCACCAATGTTAATGTTCTTACATCATTTCCAATGAGAAGGATGTCATCAACATATAATATAAGAAAAATCACTTTACCATCTATAATTCTCTTATAGACACAAGGTTCATCAGGATGTTGATTAAAACCATAAGATTTAATGGCCTGATCAAACTTGATATTCTAAGATCTAGACACTTATTTAAGCCCATATATGGACCTATTCAGCTTACAAACTTTTTGTTCTTGACCTTCTTGGATAAAACCATCTGGTTGTACCATGTAGATATATTCGTCAAGATTTCCATTAAGGAAAGCTGTTTTGACGTCTATTGGCCATACTTCATAGTTGAAGTGAGCTGCAATAGATAGGAGGATTCTTATAGACTTTAGCATGGCCATAGGCGAGAAGGTTTCCTCATAGTCAATACCTTCTCGTTGGGTATAACCCTTAGCAACCAATCTAGCTTTGAAAGTTTTCACTTTCCCGTCTACTCCTCTCTTTCTGTTGTAGACCCATTTACACCCAATATGTTTTACCCCATTAGGCAGGTCCACAAGTTCCCAAACGGAGTTAGTGTACATGGATTTCATTTCTGAATCCATTGCACTCTTCCAATGGTCTGCGTCTATATCCTCTACCGCTTCTTTATACGTAGTGGGATCCTCTTCTTCCTCAAAAGAGATTGCTTGAAAAGCTTCTTCATAGAGTAAGTATTTAGATGGACGTCGAATGACTCTCCCACTACGTCTAAGCTGTGGAGGTTCTTGGATGATTAAACTTTCCACCTCCTCGTTGATTGGAACTAGATCTGCTGATTTCTCAACGACTGGATTTTGAACAGGGGCAGGAGGTTTTTCCATTCTATGTGCCGAAGAGCCAGTAGGTATAGAAGGTGTAACATCTATTTCTCTCCCACTGGAATCTGGCATGTTAAGTGGCATATATACGAATCCTCCACGTGAATCTTGAGTTTAGGTTTTTGTAACCATTTGCTTGGGATTATCTCCATTGGTTTCTTCTAAAATAACCATACTCTTAGATCCTCATTCTTCTATGTACTTGTCCTCTAAGAAAATTGCATTTGTGCTTACAAATATTTTCTTATCTTGAGGACTATAGAAGTAGTATCCCCTTGTTCCTTTTGGATACCCAACAAACAAACATAAATTTGATCGTGATTCCATCTTATCCATCTTTCCCTTTTGTACATATGTAGGACAACACCAAATCTGCATGTGTGTCAAATTAGGCTTCCGCTCATTCCACAATTTCAATGGAGTCTTAGGGATAGACTTTGATGGAACCATATTTAATATATATATATCGCAGTTTGTATAGCATACCCCTAAAAGGATGTATTGATTGTAGAGAAGCCTAGCATTATTCTGACCATGTCTAACAAGGTCCTATCTCTCCTTTCTACCACTTCATTTTGTTGAGGAGTGCCAGGTGCACTTAGTTGGGATAAAATCCCATTTTCTGACAAGTAAGATCTAAAGTCATGGGATAGATATTCTCCACCTCGATCTGATCGAAGTGTCTTAATATTCTTTCCTAACTGCTTCTCAGTCTCAGCCTTAAATTCTTTGAATTTTTCTAAGGTATTTGACTTATGAGTCATTAGATAAACATATCCATATCTTGAGTAATCATCCGTAAAAGTAATGAAATACTCATACTCACCTCTAGCTTGGACATTAATTGGTCCACATACGTCAGAGTGCACTAATTCTAAGACTTCATTTGCTCTATTTTCTTTGGAAGGAAATGATCTTTTGGTCATTTTACCTTCCAAACAAGATTCGCAAACTTAAAAAGGTTCCACCTTTAAGTCACTTAAAGGACCTTCTTTTACAAGTCTTTGAATCCTATTTAGATTAATATGACCAAGTCTAAGATGCCATAGGAGAGTCTTATTAATAGGAGATAACTTAATGCATTTGTTAGTTTCAGTATGATATAAAAAACTGTTGGTAGGTTTCAAAACATACAGATCGTTATTTAAATATCCACGACATATCAAAGAGTTATTCAAAAATATCTCTACTAAAAATTTATAAAATTTAATAGAATATTTTTGTTTGAATAACAAAAAAATCAAAATCAAATTTCGATAAATGTCGGGAATATAATAACAATCTTTCAAAACCAAATGTTTATAATCAAAATAAAGATAAACATCTCCAACAGCTCTTGCAGATATCACTGATCCTGTGCCAACCCTTAGAGTATGCTCTCCTTCATTGAGATGTCTGGTTACTTGGAACCCCTGCAATGAATTACAAATATGGTTAGTGGCTCCAGAATCTACTATCCAAGTATTTGTAGAATCAACCACTAAACAAGTTTCAATGTAGGATAACTTACTAGTACATTGCTTGCGTTTAGCTAAGTAATCTGGGCACTGTGTCTTCCAATATCCCATTTGCTTGCAGTGGAAATATTTGCCTTTGGGCTTTTCATCCACTCTTGCTTTCTTAATCTGCTGCTTAGGCATTTTATTACTATTTTGCTTCCTCTTATTTCTTCCTTTGCCCTTAGGCTTGGAAGGGGAAGATCCAGCATGAGTTAGAACAAGAGCATTGCCACTTCCCACTTTTAGGGTAGCCTCGGTGCTCTCAAACTCCTTCATTAACTCTGTAAGAGATATATCCATCTTATTCATGTTATAGTCAACTTTGAACTGTGAGAACATCTCTGGGAGAGTTTCTACAGTCATATCAACCTGAGTCTCAGACTTAATTTCAACCCTTAAGACCTCTGTCACGTTGAACTGAGCAATCAATTTCAACATATGATCTCTCACGGGTGTTCCAGGTTTCATGCGTATATTCATTATGTGCCTCATTGCTTCTTGACGGGCTTGACGTCCTTTATGCTCAAACATTTGCTGGAAGCTTCTCATGATGTCTGTAGCGGTTGTCATATTCTCATATTTCTGCTGCAACACATTTGAGATAGATCTCAAAATGTAGCAGCGAGCCATCTCATCAGAACTCAACCACTTATCATAAGCCTCCTTTTGTTTACGCGTGGACTGTTCAGTAGGCTTAGCAGGACACGGTTCGATTAGCACATATTTGAGCTTCTCAGCAGTGAGTATAATTATGAGGTTCCTTTTCCAATCAATAAAATTTTCTCCAACCAGTTGGTTCTTTGTTAAAATTTGGGATAAAGTGTTGAAAGTCATTTTTCTAAAATTAAATAAAATAAAACATATGAGTCATTTATTATATCATGATGCATGATCAATATAAAATGGTATGATGTATGATCAATATGATAATATTTTAAGTAGTAAAAGAAACTACTATCAAAATATGACAACCTAAAACTCTATGGTAACATGTACCTCTATAGGAGATAACAATGTAACTTATACTTAGGTCAAGATCCACAACCTAAAACCCCAAAGTAATATGCACCTCTTTAGGAGATAACAATATAACTTATAGTTAGGCCTGGATCATCCCACTAAAATTAATATATCTTGTATTTAAATGCAATATTAGTTTTAGTGTTGTTAATATTTTGGCCATCATAGACATTATTTAGATATTCTATAGGAAATCCTTATAATGTCTTTGATTTAAGTGTAACCCCTATATTTAAAATTTATTTATTTATTTTTTAATATAAAGTTTACAATCCAATCACATCACCTATAGGGTAATTATGAATGAATTAAATTTAATAATAATAATAATTAAAATTTTGATGCCCAATCTAGTAACCAATAAAACGTAGCCTTCCTATATGGAGACCATTTAAAATGGCACGAAGCAAACGTTAATTTTACTAATGGGCTAATGGGGAAGGCCAAAGGTTAATTAAAATTAACCATTTCACACTTATTTTTTTTTAAAATATAAATTTATTTATGCATAACTAAATAGTACCTAGAGCAGTGTTAATGCAAACTATATGGCATGTTAACATGAATGATACATAATTTATTCAAAATTAAATAGTAAAAACTATAAAAATAATTTTATGGCCAACCTAGACTAAAAAATAAAATTACAAAATTACAATTGAAAATTTAATTGACTAACAAAATAGCCAACCTTCAATCTTCTGTAATATTAATTTATTGTAGCAACCTTAAATCACATGTTCTGCAGTGGACTAGTGGTTAGAATGCTGCACTTCCAAGTTGAAGGTCTTGGGAACAAATCCCACCTTAGTCACTTTCTCCCATTTTCTTTTTAATTAAAGGGAGTGGCTTGAACTTGTGTTAGCCCAGCGCTGGCCCAGTCTGGCATTGGTCTGGGCCAGCCTGGCCTTGTGCAGCCCACTGGCTAGCCGTTGGTCCAGGCTGCTGGCACTGGGCCAGCTTGGTCTTGCCATGTGCTGGCTCTGCTGACCCAAACGGGTCAGCCTAGCAACAATGCCAATGACCCCAGCATTTTTCTAGCCCAGCACACAATTTGACGAAATTGAAATTCCGCACA
Source organism: Voacanga thouarsii (assembly GCA_026120185.1). Classification (NCBI taxonomy): domain Eukaryota; kingdom Viridiplantae; phylum Streptophyta; class Magnoliopsida; order Gentianales; family Apocynaceae; genus Voacanga; species Voacanga thouarsii. The sequence continues at coordinate 727,627 of JANUWF010002336.1, forward strand.
AGCCAGCATGCACAATTCTGCTCCGCGGCTCCGCCAATTGCTCGTGCGCCTTCTTCGTCAGCGAGCTTCAGTAGGATTACATTCCTTTTCCTTTTTTTTTTTTAATTTTTAACATAAAATAAAATTAAAAAAAAAAACTCAAAAGGGAAACATGGAGACGTAATCCACCCCTTTTGTTACAAGACTCGATAATACTTATACATATTCACCGAATAAAAAACTATGGCCATAAAATTATTTTGAATAGAATTAATCAAATCATTCACCATGAACATAAATGCATTATTCCTACACCGCTCAACTAAATATATGCATAAAAGATTTAATCTTAACACATAAACACATATCAAAATCAGTCTCTGATATCAATTGTTCGTGAATAGGATCGACATGCTTATGTGTCTACCAGATTAAACATTGGGAATACGTGAAAACGGATCATACCTTTATAGATATCGTCTTCACCAATACGATTCTTGAAGTCTTTGGCCTTTTGGTAATGCTCCAGACCCCCAAGTCTTCTTTAATGTAATTTCTTTGGACCAGAAAATTACTAATCGTATTTTGTCTCTCTTTTTGTTGAGGGTGAACTCACACAAAAACTGAGAGAATAACTTAGAGAACAACAATGATATTTCTCATGTATCTTGAAAATAGAGTTATAAACTAATATGTATATTTGACTCTATTTCATAATACGAATCCTGATAGAATAAGAAAAGTATAGTTGGGTACAACTATTTCCACTTATCCTATTCTATCTCAAATATGATTTTTGATTTTCTACAATTTTCATCAATAAATTATAAATAAATCATATCTTATTATTGTCCCATAATTAGGAGCCATTGAAGGGATTTGACCGGATATAATTAGACTAAGCTCCAATAAATTATTTTGTCAATAAAAATAATTTATTAAATTACTTTTCACTCAACTAAAAGAACGTAACTGCACTCTTAGTCTAATCGCAAAGTGTAAATTTTATTTCGAATTAAATTATAAATCAAGTCTTTCGAAATGAAGCTGTAGATGAAATCAATGACTTTGTTCTTGACAAAGTACCAGGTGAAGCAATAAAATACATCAGTGCAGCTAGAATTGATAAGGTAATGGGAAAGTTACTGGATGAAGAAATGTTATATCCAGTTGAGTTTTTAAATAGCCTCAACTTTCCAGGAATACCAGATCATAAGTTGTTGTTAAAAAGAGGTATTCCCATAATGCTATTAACCCTGGTAAAGGCATGTGCAATGGAACAAGGCTGATAGTCTCACAAACAGGTAGCAAAATAATTGAAGGTAGAATCATTTCAGGATCCAACATTGGAGAAAAAGTGCTTATTCCTAGAATAGATACATCTACAACTGATGCAAAACTGCCATTCACATTGATAAGGAGATAGTTCCCGGTAAGAGTTTGCTATACAATGACAATAAATAAAAGCCAAGGACAAACACTATCAACAGTTGGACTATATCTACCTAAACTAGTTTTTAGTCATGGTCAACTTTATGTAGCTCTTTCAAGAGTGAAAATAGCAGATGGATTGAAAATATTGGTCATTGAGAAGGATCAAAAGTTCAAATTCCATACAAAGAACATTGTTTATCGTGATATTTTTACAAAACTCCCAATGATAATATTAAATTTGATATTGTTTGGAAATTTTCAACCACTATAAATCTGTTGATTAATAATTCATTGAGTAACAATGTCAATGCTATAGGCTATGGTCATGCATGAAGAAAACAGAAATGACACAACAATCCCCAGCACATAAACAAGAGGAAAAACAACAGTATTTGAGGTATGATTTCTGATATACTATATCTACAAAGTTCACTACATACATGACAAACTCTAGGTCAGTGGTACTGCCAAAAATACAACTACCTTAACCAAATTTAATTTAGAGTCACTGACTTATTTCATTGACTCTAACATTTTCATGATAAATCTGTCTTTTGTTTCAGTTTCTATACTGTGAGGTAGTATATCAGCACACTTGGGCATGCGCCTGGAAAAGAAGATATGTTTCAATAACTTTTCATTTCAAACTAAGTGATTCACAAGATGGAAGATCTGCTATAGTTACCAAAACTTTTTTCAAAATATTGAATATTTCTAATTTTGTTTTCTTCTTTGCTTGGAATAGTATAACTTATACACTCTTCACTAAATATTTACAAATCTTCGTCTTTAAGCATAATTTGTTAAAAAAAAAAAAAAAGGTTCTACCAACAATCAAAAACTAAAATTACAGAAAAAGCACCATATGCATGTCCATTCATAAGAAGATTACACAAATATACATATTAAATTCTATTAATGTTTTCATAACTGTTAAAAATAATGACTATCAAACGTTATTGAATTCCTTTATGGTTTCTTAGCCAAAAGAGAAGGCTAAGATCCATGAACAAACAGCTAAAGAAGCCGAACAAAGCCAAGATATTGGGACAAACACAGAAATTGAATAAATCAAACAAAATAACATACACATACCTAAAAAACAAATAAATTCTGCCAAAACAAAAGATCTTCTTAAACAGATCTCTGTCAAAAAGCAAAATTATAGAAAAAATACCATGTGCAAGTCCATTCATAAGAAGATTGGACACATTTACAGATTCAATTCTCTTAATATTTTTATGAAATTGTACATCATACGTGGGCTTCTGATGATAAACCATCGCCGCAAAATATCGAATAGTTCCCCGAACATGTTTATATTGACACCCAATATACTTAGCACATAATGAAATTCACAAAACTTATACCACACAATCACACAATCACATCCTGAAAAATTTTAAGAAATTTGAGTGAAATGCAATTTCATAACTACATTTTTGCATAGCATTTGCATAGATGAATGATTATTACTGAACTACTTAACTAGGTGTGAAGAAAGTAACATAGTACAATATCCAACGGAAATCAATCTTCCATCTGTGTTACTGATAAAGAACACTTATGAAACAAACCGACAAATGTTACTCCAACTGAGATATATGGTCAGCAACAGAGATGATTTGGTAAGATCATTTAAGTAATATCCATAGATTGCCCTTCCCTTTCATCATTAAACTGTACAATGAAATAGTTCCATTTAATGCTAATCAAATGTTATTGAACCTTTATCATTTTTTAGCTGAAAGAGAAGGCTAAGATCCATGAAAAAATAGCTGAAAATGCCGATCAAAGCCAAGATATTGGGACAAACCAAGAAACTGAATAAATCAAACAAAATAACATACTCATATCTAATAAATAAATAAATTCTGCCAAAACAGATCTCTATCAAAAACCAAAATTACAAAAAAAGTACCATGTGCAAAATCCATTCATAAGAAGATTGGACACATTTACATATTCAATTCTCTTAATATTTTCATGAAATTGTGCATCATACGTGGATTTCTGATGGTAAATAATCATCGCAAAATACCAAATGGTTGTCCAAACATGCTTATATTGATGCTCAATATACTTAGTACATAATAAAATTCACAAAGCTTATAGCACATCTAACTTAGCAAAATTCCTTTATGGTTTTGTAGACTTTAATAAAAAAAATACATTTACATAATCAATTCTGTTAATGTTTTCAAGAAATTGTGCATCATATGTGGGCTTCTGATGGTAAACCATTGTCACAAAATATTGAATGGTTGCCCAATCATACTTATATTAATACCCAATATACTTAGCACACAATCACATCCCTAAAAATTTTTTAAAATGTGAGTGAAATACAGTTTCATAGCTACATTTTTACATACCAAAAATCAAACAAAATAGCATATCAATACCTAAAAAATAAAAAAAAAAATCTGCCAAAACAAAAGAACTTCCTAAATAGATCTCAATCAAAAACCAAAATTACAAAAAAAGTACCGTGTGCAAATCCATGCATAAGAAGATTAGACACATTTACAGATTCAATTCTCTTAATATTTTCATGAAATTGTACATCATACGTGGGCTTCTGATGATAGACTATTATCACAAAACACCGAATGGTTGCCCAATCTTGCTTATATTGACGCCCAATATACTTAGCACACAATCATATCCTGAAAAATTTTAAAAAATGTGAGTGAAATGCAGTTTCATAACTATATTTTTGCATAGCATAAATCAAACAAAATAACATACCCATACCTCAAAAATAAATAAATTTTGTCAAAATAAAAGATCTTTGTAAACAGATCTCTACCAAAAATCAAAATCACAGAAAAAGTACCATGTGCAAGTCCATTCATAAGAAGATTGGGCACATTTACATATTCAATTCTCTTAATATTTTCATAAAATTGTGCATCATACGTGAGTTTCTGATGGTAAACCATCGTCGCAAAATACCGAATGGTTTTCCAAACATGTTCATATTGACACCCAATATACTTAACACATAATAAAATTCACAAAGCTTATAACACAAATAACTTAGCAAAATTCCTTTATGGTTTCGTAGACTTAAAAAAAAAAAACATTTACGTATTCAATTCTGTTAATATTTTCATGAAATTGTACATCATACGAGGGCTTCTGATGGTAAACTATCGTCACAAAACACTAAATGGTTGCCCAGTCATACTTACGCCTAATATACTTAGCACACAATCACATCCCATAAAGTTTTTAAAAATGTGATTGGAATGCATTTTCATAACTACATTTTTGCATAGTATAAACCAAATAAAATAACATAACCATACCTCAAAAAAAAAAAAAAAAAAAACTGCCAAAACAAAAGATGTTCCTAAATAGTTATCTATCAAAAATCAAATTAACAGAAAAAGTACCATGTGCAAGTCCATTTATAAGAAGATTGGACACATTTACATATTCAATTTTGTTAATGTTTTCATGAAATTGTGCATCATACGTGGGCTTTTGATAGTAAACGATCGTCGTAAAACACGGAATGCTTGCCTAATCATGCTTATATTGACGCCCAATATACTTAACACACAATCACATTCCGAAAAATTTTAAAAAATCCGAGTGAAATGCACAGTAAAATTCGTTTATAGTTTTATAGACTTCAACAAAAAATACATTTACATATTCAATTCTCGTAATGTTTCCATGAAATTGTGCATCATACGTGGACTTTTAATGGTAAACCATCGTCGCAAAATACCGAAAGGTTTCCCAAACATGTTTATATTGACACCTAAGATACTTAGGAAATTCACAAAGTTATAGCACATCTAACTTAGCAAAAATCCTTTATGGTTTTGTAGACTTCAATAAAAAATATATTTACATATTCAATTATGTTCATGTTTTCATAAAATTATGCATCATACGTGGGTTTTTAACGGTAAACCATCATCGCAAAACACTGAATGGTTGTCAAATTATGCTTATATTGATGCCCAATATACTTAGCACACAATCAAATCCCGAAAATTTTTTTAAAATGTAAGTGAAATGCAGTTCTTCCAAACCCAATTTTTTATATGAGCTTCAAGCAATATTTTATCACATCATCCCTGAATTTATATCAAAATCCCACTAATCTATGTCAAAAGAAGATTGGACATATTTATGTCAAAATCCCACTAATCTATGTTAAAAGTAACTAAACAAAAAAGACTTTTAATAGTTGATACTACTGCAGTAAGAAGAATGTGTATGTGTTGTAAAATAGCACACAATCACATTCCGAAAAAATTAAAAAAATCTGAGTGAAATGCACAACAAAATTCTTTTATGGTTTTGTAGACTTAAAAAAAAATACATTTACATATTCAATTCTCTTAATATTTTTTATAGGGGCTAAATTAGTCATACTTTTTCTAATTATTTGAGGTTCTTTTATGAAACATTTTAATCAATAACTAGTCATATTCCTTCATATTTGAGATTTTACCATTGGAAAGGTATTTTGTTCATTATTACAGATTTTTGGGATAAAACGAAGTAAAAATGTCGCAAAACAGAATAGAGGCGGCGCCGGCCAGGACAGAGGAACCGGCGCCGACTATGCACTGTTGACATGAACTTCGAGGCGACGAAAAATTGGTGAAACAGATCGGAACAGAGTGGAACTGGCGCTGGCTGTACTCTGAGGGAAAGGCAGAGCTTTGATTTTTCTACGCGGTTTTTGGTAATCTGTGGAGTTTTAGTATCTTCCAACTTCTACTCGGCCAAGAACATTACACCAACGAGTTTAGGTACTTCCCAAACCTATAAATAGATGGAAAATACAAGGAAAAAGGGGAAAATTCATTGATCATCACAGAAAATCACTCAAATCAGAGGTGTAATTCTTTAATTCAAGGAGGGTTGTGCAAGAAGGTTTTCAAATGAAGAAGAAGGAGGCTTGTTTATCAGTGCTTTCTTTTACTTTGTTTTCTTTTTCTTGAACAATGACATGTTAATTGTTTTATTGTAATTTGACATTGTTTTAGATATTCATGATTTTTAGAGTTGTTTGATCTTTTGTTACTCTTGGTATTTAATTACTTGGGTTGATTACGAAATTGATTGATTGTTTCTTTCCATTGACTTGCTTGGGAAAGGGGTTGATGGAGGTTTCAATTTGATTAATTTTATATTTGTTGTTTCTTAACTTACTTGAGAAAGGGGTTAATTGCTAAGAACTGGTAATTAAAAGTTAATTGATATCTGCTAAAGTATGGATTTATTGGTTAATTTCATGTTTTAAGTTTGTCAAAGTATGAAAATTTAATCAAAGGATTATATTTAATGCATCTTTTGGGTGCATTAGTTGAGACAGAGTATGTGATGCTAATTTGTCTAGAAGATAGTGATTTCATGGATTGGGAAAGAAGTAAGTCTACTTTAATCCTTTATGATGTCAAGAGAATAATTGGTTGTGATAAAGATTTGATACTTTAAGATCATGTTTGTCTAAACAATGGTTGGAGTTACATAATTCTCCATCATTGACATGTATATATTTTCTTTTCTTTTCTTTTCTTTTCCTTTTTATTTTGATTTCACTTTATTGAGTCGGTTAAACAATGAAAGAGAAGTGATTAATGTATACCTGTTCCTTGAGGATCGACACTCGTTTGAACCCTATGCTATGTTAATGATAAGTACGTTTGCTTATATGTGTAATTTGGAGTTAACGTTTTAATGTAAACTTGATTGAGAATGTGCTTAGTTTTTATATGATTTTTATACGCAAATAAATACGCATCAATTTTCATGAAATTGTGCATCATACGTAGACTTCTGATGGTAAATCATCATCGCAAAACACCGAAAGGTTTTCCAAGCATGTTTATATTGACACTCAAGACACTTAGCACATAATGAAATTCACGAAGCTTATATCACATCTAACTTAGCAAAATTCCTTTATGGTTTTGTAGACTTTAATAAAAAATACATTTACATATTCAATTCTGTTCATGTTTTTATGAAATTGTGCATCATACGTGGATTGCTGATGGTAAACCATCATCATAAAACACCAAATGGTTATCCAATCATGCTTATATTGACGCCTAATATACTTGGCACACAATCAAATCCCAAAAGATTTTTAAAAATGTAAGTGAAATATAGTTTCTCCAAACCCAATTTTTGATATCAGCTTCAAGCAATATTTTATCACATCATCCCTAAATTTATGTCAAAATCCCACTAATCTATGTCAAAAGAAGACTGGACATATTTATATCAAAATCCCACTAATCTATGTCAAAAGTAACTAAACAAAAAAGACTTTTAATAGTTGATACTATGCAGTAAGAAGAATGTGTATGTGTTTTAAAATAAAAACAAGGGGTACAATAGTAATTTGTGTTCCATATGTTTATGAGCAGTGTAAAAGAAGAGACATTATTTTGTAATTCTTATTTTGACAACAAAATTTACAATAACCAGGTTACTCAAATATATGATGCAACTAACCAAACTTACCAAAACAAACAGTTTTCCTTCCTTTTTTAATCTATCTAACCTGCTTCCATCAAGCAAAACCTAAAATTTCATCAAACAAAACAAATAAATAAATACACATTCATCTACAAAACAGTAAATGGAATAACAATTTACAGAACTGAAATGAAAAATGGAAAAACAAGTACCCTTGAATATGGAAGAGATTTCCTTTTGTATATGTGAGTGACTCTTATCACATGTCTTGCAACATGGAACCACAGATTGAAACATGCATGTTAAGTAGATGGCAAACCTTTTCTTTGGAAAATTTTACCAATGTCATCATGAAGCATTATGCTAACCTAAGAAAATGCATGACTATGTACTTGGTGAAGACAAAAAGGTAAGCCATCACCAACCTTTGAACTTAAGATTGGGGATGATATTTCCTCACTGCCTAAGCCTACATAGCATTCAACAAATTAAAATGCTGTAACAGTCACAAAACTACAAGTGGCATGAAAGGGAGAGGTGGCAAACCTTGACAACAGTTTGGCTAAACCAGGCTATGAGGCCATATTTGTTAAGATATCCAGCCATTGAAATAAGTGCAGCAAACCATATAAGGGTATCCCAAGCAACTGAATCCAAAAGCCCACCTAATACAGCATGATCAAGAAAAGACCAATAAAGGTTCTCATATCAACTTAACAATCCTTTCATATAATCAGATTACTTTGAATCAACTATGCCTCAATTTCAAAGTACACATGGGAAACGGGAATTAGAGCCAACAGCAATTGAAATTCATATGTCCAGCCAAGTCAGCATAATGAACAACAATAGGATAGGATAAAAGAATAGGATAAAATGTACTATTTCTCATATACTTTTAGTTCTTGCAGACTATCAAGGCTAAGACTTCAAATAAGAAATTTATTATTTCTCATATACATTTTCTTCTTATCTATGAAGAAAACCACTATATGTCAAATGCCTTTAGTGATTTAAAGAGGCAAATATAACCACTAAATGCTACTGATACAAATTAATTGACCTTTACTCCACATCGCTTGTACTTCACCTCTAACAAAAAACTAAATACCTAACATATCTATCATCAACATCTTTACCAAATAACAAAAACAAAAAAATTGTTAGCCCTAAGGGCTCTCTCCTATATTTTGACTTATGACAAACATTGATGTGAATTAACTTATGTAATCTATGTGTTATAGGACATGGTTATCCTCAGTTCTTCTAAGGCATTCAAATCTGATTGTTAAGCAATTCTTGAGCAACAAATTCAAATATAGGAGATCAAATGAAGTTCAAAGTTTATGAGGTTGTATACCAAAAAGTCCTTTTAGAAGAATTTTAGATTATGAAGTATTATTAAGGTATTTCTTATTAATTCCTATGTCTCTTTACATTTTGATTCAATTGATTTTTACCTTGAAGCACACAAAGAAAAAGATTTCAAAATTTTGAAAATATCATAATTTTGGATTGAGTAGTTTGGATATTTCTGCATCTAAAAGATTCGTCCAAAATTCTGTAAACAGTGTTGAATTATTTCTGCTTGAAAAAGTGTCATTTTGGACTTACCTTTTGTATGCATCTGTTGGAATATATACCCTCTTAGACTAGGTTTCTGATGTAAATATCGAATAATTGAATAAAAAAATTTATTCTCAGAAATTATTTTTGAATTTATATTTTATTTGTGCACAATTACGTTTGAAAAAGACCCATTGTGTTTAAGTAAGTGGTTCATGTGAATGGTAGTCTTTCACAGTAAGGTATGGATTACGGGTTACTTAACATATAAACGTTTGTTCTTAACCGATTGGTGAGAATGGAAATCTCATCATGTCTAGGTTATTGTGTTATGAATTCCAAATGGGGAATGGCTTACCTTTAACCAGTGAGTAGTCCACTCACTTCATGATATAAGCATATCTCGAATACGTAGAATATGACCTGTAGTAGTGGTTTCTTAAAGTACTATATGGTAGAAATTTAGACTACTACTGCTATAGCGTGGACTAGTATTCTATGAAGCTGGAAGCATGTACTTTGATATGTTTGAGTATGAGTTGGTAGTCTGACGAAGCATGCACTTTAATATGTTTTAGTTGAGGTTTTATCGTAGGGTCAATATACTTGCATGTTGGGCATGTGTGACTAGTTAGTTAAGACAGACTTATATAAGATAGTTTATATACTATATCGCCCATTGTGATTGTCTGAATGATCTGAATATCTAGGACCCTGGGAAACATGATTTGGATGTTTGCTTTAGGGTAACTCCCTTGGAAAGTGAAAATAATTCAAGAAGTCGTGGATCATTGGACTAGAAGCCTAAGAAGGTAGATGTCATTTAGAGAGGTGTTAGTACATTTATTCCTCTCAAATGCACAGCGATGTGTAGAAGGGTATTTTAGTCATTTCACCTGTAAGTCGGAGACTTTGCTAACGCGGCATTGTCCTTGGGGTCAATATTTTCTTATGATGATATTAGAAAATATTTAAAATGCAAAATATAACTATTTATATGGTAATGGTATTTTGGTCATTTTAGTGGTCAAGGTGGTGTGTCTTTTGGTCCCCAATATAGTCCGTAAGTCCTAATTATATACAGGCTAAGGAATTGGTCTTAAATTAAATTAAATAGAATTTATTTTATTTAAATAGCTTGATTTAATTATTGTGTTAGAATAAAATAAAGATTCACAGAGAGAAAAAATAAATTAAATTAGTTTGGTGGGTTAATTAATTGTTCAGGACTTTGACCCAATTTGAATAATTAAAGATTGACTTGGGACTAAACTAATGTAGTCTTGTTAATTGGACCAGTTTATTTGAGTTGAAAAATTAATTATTTACTGGGTCATTTTTTTTGTTCTAATTAAAATAATTAATTTGGTTCAAAAGGCTAAACTAAGAGTCCAATGGGCCAAATTAAAGTCTTAGAAATTCCTGGATATTAGCCTGGGATAAGAGTCATTGATATACTATAATGCTTTAAGGTTATCAGGTTTTTATGGGATTGGCAAATAAAATAAAAAAAGAGGAGGAAAAAATTGTAGGATATGTTGATAGACAGAGACGCAAGGTTTTCTTCTGGGCAGGACTCTTTTTCTCTCTGAAAAAATCTTCTCTGTGTGCATCGTTGTTTGCTAGACAGAGAACTATTTTTCCTCCATTCCTTAGTCTTGTTAGTCTTCACCAAACGTGGATTAGGCAAGCTATATATTGAAAGATTGAGAGAAAGTTTGGTGTTTACATACATGCACAGACGCAGTAGGAGGCTTACAGGAATCGCACAAGAAGTTTTCACCAGTGCACCTATCCCAATTCTACATATTCCAGTCCAGCAAATTTTGAGAAATAGAAGAGGTAAACATTTTTTTTTTTAACGCAAGAACCGCTATTCAGTTTTGTTTTCTATTCATTTGTTGTGTTTTGTTTGCCATTCAATCTTCAGCATCGTCGTCCGAACACTGAGTCCAAAATACGGGTAAATTTAACAGAAAAATTATAGCCATTTTATAACCGTTGGTACTTCACTTTTTAGCTTTATAAAAAGCCTCTAAACAAGATTAGACATAAGATTTTTGTGACATTCTTCTGAAAAATACTATTGCTCAACAGTTTACAAAAATCTCCTTTTATCAAGTACTTCAAAGTGAATTCGTATTGTGTCAAAAGTAAAAATGTTTGTGCTTTGTACCTTATTAAACATCTGCTCAAACAAGTGAGCTCTTACTGTTCTATTGATATTCAATTTCTTTTGTACTACAAGGTTATGGTGTAAAACTCATTTGGGGTGAGCCTTGATTTGATTATTTGATTGAGAGGTTTTGAAAAATTAAGTATGGTAATCCTCTCTTGTATGTGGTACAGTTTGATTTCATTAAGTTGGGTAAATGAAATCTGGTTGAAAATCTTTAAGCGTGAGCTTAAGGTAGTGGACGTAGATCTTGGTAGATCGAACCACTATACATTCTGTGTCTCATTTCTTTTCATACATCATTAACTGCTTTGTATTTCTTTCTTTAGTCTGACTGGATATATCTCAAAGAGTTCTTGGATAGCTTTCTTTGTTACCATAAAATTGGTCCAAGAAACTTGATGATCATTATTATTCTGTATATCAGACGATTTGAAAATTTTTAGTTTGCCAAAAACCTTATTTACTCCCCTCTAAAGTTTTTCATTTTGTATCATTAATAACCTTGTAGAAAAGATCTTCATGGCAAGCTCATCCTCTTTTCCATATGTTGAAGGATCTTCAACAAATCGACCTTATTTGTTCAATGGAAACAACTACACATTCTGAAAAAATAGAATGAAAATTTATATGTGTTCTATCAGCTTTGAGTTATGGAATTTGATAGAGAAAGGTCATTTTATTCCGTCAAAAGTTGTTGATGGCATAAAATTGCCTAAACAGAATGACGAATTTAGTGTTGGAGATAATGCTAAGATGACTCCAAATTTTTAGACTATGAACATTTTATGTTGTGCACTAGATGCGACTGAATACGATCGAGTTAGTGGTTGTGATTCAGCCCGTAAAATATGAAAATTACTTGAAGTCATCCATGAGGGAACTAACCAAGTTAAAGAATCAAAACTGGAGCTTCTAATTCATGATTATGAATTATTCACAATGAAACCAAATGAAAGCATCACTAATATGTTTACGAGATTCACTAATATCACAAATGGTCTCAAAGCCTATGAGAAGGTTTATTCCCCTGGGGAACAAAATCAAAAAATTCTGGATGCCTTACCTAAAAGCTGGCAGTCTAAAGCTCTTGCAGTGGAAGAATCTAAGGATTTAAAATCCTTACCAACCGAAAAGTTGATTGGATCTCTTCTAATGCATAAGATGAAACTCAAAAGGTTTCAAGAATCCAATGATCATGATAGACGCAAAAAAGGAATAGCATTGAAAGTTAAAAAAGAAGATGAAGAAATAAGTCTATCTGATAGTAGCAAGGATACTGAAATAGATAATGAAGATTTGGCTATGATGCAAAAAAATTCAGAAGAATGTTCAACAAATGGAACTACAAAAGAGGAAAGAAGTTCGTGAGAAAGAAAGGACAAACCCCAGCATTCAAACCTCAATATTATGAATGTAAAAGCACTAAACACTTTATTGCTGATTGTCTAGTTGCAAAAGGTAAGGAAGGAAGAATGCTTAGAAAGAAGAAAGACCTGAAGGAAAAGAAAGGTAAATGACTGATGGGAATTTGGGACTTAAATGGGATTGAGTCTGAAGATGAAGATTCTGAGAATAAAACTGCCAACATATGCTTCATGGCCATGAAAAATGAGGTAAACTATTCTACATCTAATTTCATGTTAATTCGCTTATATCTATGACTGAAAAGCATGATGATCCGAATGAGCTGTTAATTGATATGTTTCATGAACTAAAAAAACTGTCCAAAAAAATAAAGAAATGAAGTTGAAGATAAACTGTTTGATGGCAGAGAACGAAATGTTGTTAAATTGATAACAAAATGTCTCTTAAATCATAACGTGAGTGCTATTATTGAAACAATGTGATCATGACAACTTTACACTATGCATCTCTGGAAAATAAAAATTTGTGTGATAGAATTCAAACTCTTAAAAGACTAGTTAGCACTTTTGATGACATGAAAAATAGAGTCAATGATCTTACCACTTGTATTGAAAAATTCACAAATGGTAAAAACAATCTGGAAAAATTACTCGGAACTCAATATCAAGTTAGAAATCGAAATGGTTTAGGATATAGGCATGAGAATAAGGACAAAATTCAAAAACCTAGATTTGTTAATGCTGAAAATCGAAATGGCTTAGGATATGAACATGAAAATAAGGACAAAATTAACAAGCCTCAATTTCTTAAAACTACATTGTGTTACCCAACACACAAAGCTTGCACTTATTATGAAAACCCAGGACATATAGTATCGAGATGTCTTATTAAAAGAAAAGTGGAATCCGATGGAATAACATTCTAGAATATTAAAGGAAATGTTACTAACCTTCATGGACCCAAAAAAGTGTGGGTACCAAAAATCATTTCTCCTTCTCATGTATAGGCCACATTCTTTGAGCTTCACTAAGTGGTTCTTAGACAGCGGTTGTTCAAGACACATGACTGGAAATGCAGTTTTGTTAGAGGATATACAGACCACAAACGAAGGATTCGTTACATTTGGAGATAAAAAGAAAGGAAAGATTTTTGACATTAATAATATTGGCAAAGGTTCCTTAACCATTATAAAACAAGTATTACTTATTGATGATTTGAAATATAACTTGCTCAGCATTAGCCAACTATGTGATAATGGCTGCAAAGTTATTTTTGAAAATGATTCTTGTTCTATAATGGACAGTTCAAATCTTGAAACAATCTTTACTGACAAACGTATTGAAAATGTGTACGTATTTTATCTAAATGACCTTATTGCTAATAATATTAGATGCCTATCCATACATGACAATGATGGTTATCTTTGGCATAGAAGATTAGGTCATGCATATTTTGATTTACTAAATAAACTGTCTTCAAAAGAGCTTGTTAGGGGACTGCCCAAAATGAAGTTTGATAAAAGCAAAATTTGTGATGCATGCCAATTTGGAAAACAAATTAAAACCTCCTTTAAACCCAAGAAAATGATTTTAACCTCAAAACCTCTCGAATTAATTCATATGGATTTATTGGGACCAATGAGGACTGTTAGTCTTGGAGGGAAGAAGTATGCATATGTACTAGTTGATGATTTCTTTAGATTCACTTGGACTTTATTTCTTGGACAAAAGGATGAAGCATTTTCTGAATTTTCGAAATTGATTAAACGCATCCAAAACTCTATTGGATGCAAACTAATTTCTATTAAAAGTGATAATGGTAAAGAATTTTGTAACAATGAATTTACACACTTCTGTGATGAAAATGAAGTTTTTCACAATTTTTCAGCAGCAAAAACTCAACAAAATGGTGTTGTTGAGAGAAAAAGTCGCATTTTGCAAGAAATGGCTAGGTCAATGCTTTGTGAAAATGCCCTTCCAAAATATTTTTAGACTGAACTGTTAATACAGTTTGCTATATAGTAAAACCGAGTTATGCTGAGACCGTTTTTGAGAAAAATACCTTTTGAACTTATGTTTGACAAAACTCCATCAATCTCTTATTTTAAAGTATTTGATTATAAATATTTTATCCTTAATACTCGAGACAATTTTGAAAAATTTGACAGCAAGTCCGATGATGCCATATTCCTTGGATACTCTTTCAACAAAAAGGTATATAGAGTATACAACAAAAGAACTTTTTGTGTGGAAGAATCCATTTATGTTGTATTTGAACATGACATTTGGACATGCAATGAATGAAGCCAATATTGAAGTACAACTAATGAAGAAAGTGACAATATGCCCAAGACCTCAAATTGCAGTAGCAGTGAAAAAACCAGAAAATTTAGAATTTCATTCATTCTACCCGTTCACATAAGTTAATACCATGCAGTCATAAATCAAGCTCTCACTCTATCCTAACCTTCAGGGACTTATTTTATACATATGCTGCAAAACCCAATCCTCATATCCTGGGAAAAAAAAAAAAACAAAGATATCAATTCTTACATTTCATAGTTTGCTTCATAGTTTATGTATTGAATACCATTATTTTACATTCAATAAATGCCATTATACACAGCTTACGAAAATGCATAGACATGAAAGTGAGTGTGATTTAAAGTTCGCAGTTTGTTCAAGGTATTAGTTGAACAATGGCTATAATAATTGTCATTTTTTAGGCCTCAAATATACCTATTGTAATAAATAATTTGTCCTCATTTTATTTTTCATTATGTACACAATAGAATATGCAAGAAGAAGAAGAAAAGAACGCAGAAAAATACTCGATGCTAAGAGAAAAATAGCTCCAAACAGTAACAGAGCATCAAAGAAAAAAACAACAATACCCGTAACAAGTATCAATTTTCACATTTCATTTTTCTATTCATAGTTCATTTATTTAGTACTATTTTTTCATGATCGCTGCATTCTATTATTCACAGATTCTGAAGTGAACGATAGCTCTTACTATGGAAAACCTGAATATGAATGCCAATTTTGTCAAGCACCTAAAGATTCCTTAACCTTCTTAGAAAACATCAGAGCATATAACTCAATGTTTTCAATGACATCTATGGGTGCAAAAGTTGATGACCACATCAATCAACGCTCAGGACCCTATATCTATCGGATAAATGGTGAAAATTATCATAGGATTGGTTCTTTGGTCCCAGAAATTGGAAAAGATGCACATTTTATCCAATTATATTTTCATGATACTGGAAATGAAGTGCAGAACAGAATCAAAGCAGTGAATCAAAAACAAGTAAATAGAAAATTAAATGAACAAACTATCCAACAACTGATTCATATGCTTGACGAACACAATGAATTGGTGAAAGTCTTCAGAATGGCTCGAGACAGGCACAAAAATGCTGAAATAAGTGAGTTCAAAATCAAATTGTTCCATAGTAGGAGTGTCAGCAGCAGGCAATACCAACCTCTAACAGCCTTAGAAATTGCAGGGCTCATAGCTGGAGATATAAATCATATCACAAAGGATAGATACATAATTGTTGAAATGAGGTCAGGAATATTGCAAAAAAATTAGTTACCTACATCCCTGCTTTATGGCTTTACAGTATCCATTGTTATTTCCTTATGGTGAAGACGGATTTCACCCTCAGATACCATATGTCTGTTCCATGGAAGAACGACATGGTAAATGGAAATATGTAACAATGAGAGAATACTATGCATACATATTACAATATAGAATAGCAGAAGGGAATACGTTATTGACGTCTGGGAGATTATTTCAACAGTTTATGGTTGATGCATATACAGGAATTGAGCAAGCACGACTGCAATATATCACGGGTCACCAAGGAAAGTTACGAACTGAGTTATATAGAAATGTATTTGATGTAGTTCAAAGGGGAGATACAAATTCCACAACAGTAGGACAGAGGACCATTTTACCTTCTTCTTTCACTGGAGGTCCTCGATACATTGCTCAAAACTACCAAGATGCTATGGCAGTGTGTAGATTTTTTGGCAATCCAGTTTTTTATTACATTTACAGCAAATCCAGAATGGTTAGAAATTGAAGAAATGCTAGCAGAATTACCTCAGCAAAAACCAAAAAATCGACCAGATATTGAAGTTCGTGTTTTCAAAATGAAGCTTGATGAAATGATTGAAGATATTATCAACAACAAAATTTTTGGACAAGTTGATGCACGTACATTTAAACGAATTTAGAAATACAGATGCTATTTCATATACTACAAATCTCATGCACCTGACAAATCTCTTGCAGTGGTATGCACAATTGAATTTCAGAAAAGAGGTTCACCACATGCACATATTATCATATGGCTTAATCAATGTTCAAAGGACACTCATCTGAAGAAAATGATGAAGTCATATCTGCAAAAATACCAGATCCAGATACAGATCCAATGGGATATGAAGTTGTAACTAAATTTATGATCCACGGACCATGTGGAGTTGGCTACGAAACATTACCATGCATGATAGAAGGTATACAAATAGTTACGTAGCAATATGAAATATACTATTTCCATAATATGTCAACGACTACGTATCAATATGCAGTATCATTTCCATAACAATTTAATAGTAATGAACATTATTTTAACTACATGATAGGCTAATGCTCAAATCATTTCCCAAAGAAACTGCAGAATATGACAACAGTAGATGAAAATGGATTTTGCAACTACTGACGAAGGGATATTGAAGTGGTTTCAGACTTGACAATAGGTTTGTTGTTCCATACAATCGATATCTTTTGGTCAAGTACAAAAGCCACATCAATGTTGAAGTATGTAATAAATCAAGGGCCATAAAATATTTGTTCAAGTATGTCAATAAAGGCCCTGATAGAACAACTATGATCATGGAACAAGAAAAATGTGGTTCGACACAAAAATCTACAGAAGGCAATGCAAATAGAAATGAAGTCAAAATGTACTTAGACTGTAGATACATTTCAGCATGTTGGAGGATCTATGAATTCGATATTCATTTCAGAATACCTACTGTAGAAGGACTGGGATTCCACTTAGAGAATGAGCAAAGTATTATCTTTAGAGATAGCTGTTCTCTACCTACTATTGTAGACAGTGAAGATGCTAAGCGAACAAAGTTTACTGAATGGTTTGAAACAAATAAAAGAGATCCAGAAGTAAGGAAATATACATATTTTGAATTTCCCCAGTATTATACTTGGAAGAAACAACTGAAGATATGGACAAAGAAAAAGTAAGGTAGATGCATTGGATGTGTTACATTTGCACATCCAGCTTCAGGAGAGAGATATTATATGAGAATGTTGTTGAATCATGTTCATAGGCCTACATCATATGAAGAGATACGAAATTACAATGACACATCATATCCATCTTTTAAGGCAGTTTGCTATGCAAGAGGACTTTTACAAGATGACAAAGAATGGCATAAATGCATAAATGAGGCTACACAATGGGCAAGTGGACCTCAACTCCTAGAACTATTTGTGACAATACTTTTATTCTGCAATGTTTCAGATGTGAAAATTTTTTGGGAAGTAAATTGGAAGTCTATTAATGATGACATTGAACATCGACAAAGAAAACTATTACACTTCCCAAGTTTAAGTTTGTCAGCAGAACAAATTAAGAATTACACATTGAAGCAAATACAAGTTCTCCTCACAAAGCACAGAAGAATTTTGGAAGAAATTCAAGGCATGCCAATTCCAAATAAGGAAATCTTGAAGGATGTTGAGAACAGTTGCATTTATGAAGAAATGATGTATGACATAGAGATTTTGAGAACTGAGCATGAATCAATGTTAAAAAAGCTAAATGCAGAGCAAGTCGAGGCATATGATGCTGTGCTAAATGCTGTGGAAAATAATGTTGGAAATTTTCTTCCTATATGGATATGGAGGAACTGGAAAAACGTTTGTGTATAGAGCAATAATCAACAAACTGAGATCAGAATAAAAAATAGTACTTGCTGTAGCTTCATTAGGTAATTAGTTAAATGTTTATTTCCATTCCCTATCAATTGTATATTTGACACATTCTAATGTCATGCTTAAAAATCTTAATACAGGCACTGCATCATCATTGCTATCTGGAGGAAGAACTGCACATAGCAGATTCAAAATACCAATAACAACTGATGATGAGATCACATGCTCAATCAAAGCTAATACGCAACTGGCTGAGTTAATTAAAAGAGTTGTTCTTATCATATGGGACGAGGCGCCTATGAATTCCAAGTATGTATGCAAGCCAACTAAATTGCATCATTTCTTACAGACCACATAAAAAAAAAAAAAAACTATGCTGCAAACTTGGAAAAAAAACATTTATGTATAAAAAAATAAAAAAAAAAGGAAAACAACAATTTTCATATCAGCTAAAGAAGCACTTCAAATACAGGTATGTCTTTGAAACAGTTGATAGAACATTGAAAGATATTCTAAGAGGATCACAGACATTCAATGAAAATAAAGCTTTTGGAGGAAAAACTGCCCTCTTGGGTGGAGATTTTCGACAAATTCTCCCTGTAATTCCAAAAGGCGGATGGACAGATATAGTCCACGAGTCATTAAACTACTCTTATCTTCGGAATGAGTGTGAAGTTTTGACACTTACCCAAAATATGAGACTACAGCAGTTTAATGAATGTAACATTGAACAAGCACAAACGACACAAGCATTTGCTAATTGGCTATTGAAAATAGGGAATGCTCAGCAAGAGGCAAAGACAAGGGGAGATGACACCGAAGCAACTTGGATAAAAATCCCAACAGAATACATGATTGATGGTAATGAAGATCCAATAAAAGCAATTTTTGAAGCAACATACCCAGATTTTGAAGATAAAAGAAGAGACACCAATAATTTGACAGAGAGGGCAATTCTTACACCTCGAAATGAAACTGTAGATGAAATCAACGATTTTGTTCTTGACAAAGTACCAGGTGAAGCAATAAATTACATCAGTGCAGATAGAATTGACAAGGCAATGGGAAAGTTACTGGATGACGAAATGTTATATCCAGTTGAGTTTTTAAATAGCCTCACCTTTCCAAGAATACTAGATCATAAGATGTTGTTAAAAAGAGGTATTCCCATAATGCTATTAAGAAATATGAACCCTGGTAAAGGCATGTGCAATGGAACAAGGCTGATAGTCTCACAAACAGGTAGCAGAGTAATTAAGGGTACAATCATTTCAGGATCCAACATCGGAGAAAAAATGCTTATTCCTAGAATAGATGTGTCTACAGCTGATACAAAACTGCCATTCACGTTGATAAGGAGACAGTTCCCGGTCAGAGTTTGCTATGCAATGACAATAAATAAAAGCCAAGGATAAACACTATCAACAGTTGGACTATATCTACCTAAACCAGTTTTCAGTCATGGTCAACTTTATGTAGCTCTTTCAAGCGTGAAAACGATAGATGGATTGAAAATATTGGTTATTAAGAAGGATCAAAAGTTCAAATTTCATACAAAGAACACTGTCTACCATGAAATCTTTACAAAACTCCCAATGGTAATATTAAATTTGATATTTTTGTGAAATTTTCAACCACTATAAACCTGTTGATTAATAATTCATTCATTAATGATGTCAATGGTACAGGATATGATTGTGCATGAAGAAAACATAAATGATACAACAATCCCCAGCACATAAACAAGACGAACAACAACAACATTTAAGGTATGATTTCCGATATACTATATCTACAAAGTCCACTACATACATGACAAACTCTAGGTTAGTGGTACTGCTAAAAATACTACCTTAGCCAAATTTAATTGACTCACTGACTTATTTCATTGACTCTAACATTTTCATGATAGATCTGTCTTTTGTTTCAGTTTCTATAATGTGAGGTAGTATATCAGTAGACTCGGGCATGCGCTTGGAAAACAAGATACGTTTCAGTACTTAGTGGTTCACAAGATGGAAGATCTGCTACAGTTACCAAACCATTTTTCAGAATATTTAATATTTCTATTTTTGTTTTCTGCTTTGCTTGGAATTGTATAACTTATACACTCTTCACTAATATTAACAAATCTTCGGGTTTATGCATAATTTGTAAAAAAAAAAAAAAAAAAAAAGAACATTCCACCAACAATCAAAAACCAAAATTACAGAAGAAGCACAATATAACAGAAGAAGCACCATATGCAAGTCCATTCATAAGAAGATTATAGAAATATACATATAAAATTCTGTTAATGTTTTCATGAGTGTTAAAAACAATGACTGTCAAACGTTATTAAATTCCTTTATGGTTTCTTAGCCAAAAGAGAACGCTAAGATCTATGAGAAAAAAGCTGAAAATACCAATCAAAGCCACCATATTGGGAAAAACAAAGAAACTGAGTAAACCAAACAAAACAACATACCCATACCTCAAAAACAAATAAATTCTGCCAAAACAAAACCTTTTCCTAAACAGATCTTTATCAAAATCCAAAATTAAACAAAAAGTACAACCTGCAACTCCATTCATAAGAAGATTGACACATTTACATATTCAATTCTCTTAATATTTTCATTAAAATGTGCATCATACGTGGGCTTTTAATGAAAAATCATCGTCGCAAAACACCGAATAGTTGCCCAATCATGTTTATATTGACGTCCAATATACTTAGCACACCATCAGATCCCGTAAAATTTTAAAAAATCTAAGTGAAATGCATAGCAAAATATCTCTATGGTCCAAGCAAGATTCATTATTTATTACTTCTAATGCATAGCAAGATTCATTATTTATTTAAAATTCACATTCATCATCAAAATCACGCTCCTAGGTAAAAAACTACCGACCATAATAACAACAACAACAATGGAATCACCCTTCTGATGTTAGTAGTACAATGAATATTTGCATAACATAAATCAAACAAAATAACATAACCATACCTAAAAAAAAAAAAAAAAGAACTGCCAAAACAAGCCTAAATAGATATTTATAAAAAATAAAATTAACAGAAAAAGTACCAACTGCAACTCCATTCATAACAAGATTAGGCACATTTACATATTCAACTTTGTTAATGTTTTCATGAAATTGTGCATTATACGTGAGCTTTTGAAAGTAAACCATCATCGCAAAATATCGAATGGTTGTCCAATCATGCTTATATTGACGCCCAATATACTTACCACACCATCACATTTCGTAAAATTAAAAGTCAAATGCACAGCAAAATTCCTTTATGGTATTGTACACTTAAAACAAAAATACATTTACATATTCAATTCCCTTAATCTTTTCATGAAATTGTGCATCATAAGTGGGCTTTTGATGGTAAACCATCGTTGCAAAACACCGAATGGTTGCCCAATCATGCTCATATTGACGCCTAATATACTTAGCATACAATCAAATCCGGAAAATTTTTTAAAAACGTAAGTCAAATGCAGTTTCTCCAAAACCCAGTATTTGATATCAGCCTCAACTATTATTTTACCACATCATCCCTGAATTTATGTAAAAAACCCACTAATCTATGTCAAAAAAAAATTGGACGTATTCCTTTCAAAATCCCAGTGATCTATGTCAAAAGTAACTAAACAAAAAGATTGCGCAATATGTATGACTATGTTAAAGAAAACTACAGAATAATAAAATAAATTCTGCTTATCTTATTGTAAAACAAACTGCTTATTTATATTTGTAAACTAACTGCAGAATGATGTTAGCAGCACAATGAATATTTGCATTGCATAAATCAAACAAAATAACATAACCATACCTCAAAAAAAAAAAAAAAAAAGAACTGCCGGAACAAACCTAAATAGATATCTATCAAAAAATAAATTAACAGAAAAAGTACCATCTGCAAGTCCATTCATAACAAGATTGGGCACATTTACATATTCAATTTTGTTAATGATTTCATGAAATTATGCATCATACGTGGGCTTTTGATAGTAAATCATCGTCGCAAAACATCGATTGGTTGCCCAATCATACTTTTATTGACGCCTAATATACTTAGCACACCATCACATTCCGTAAACTTTTAAAAAATCTAACTTAAATCCACAGCAAAATTCCTTCATGGTATTGTACACTTAAAAAAAAAAACATTTACATATTCAATTCCCTTAATGTTTTCATGAAATTGTGCACCATATGTGGGCTTCTAATGGTAAACCATCGTCGCAAAACACCAAATGGTTGCCCAATCATGCTCATATTGACGCCCAATATACTTAGCACACAATCAAATCTATAAAAATTTTTAAAAACGTAAGTCAAATGCAGCTTCTCCAAAACCCAGTTTTTGATGTTAGCTTCAACCAGTATTTTATCACATCATTCCTGAATTTATGTAAAAAACCCACTAATCTATCTCATAAAAACATTGGACATATTCATGTCAAAATCCCAGCTACAGAATGATGTTAGTAGTACAATGAATATTTGCATAGAATAAATCAAACAAAATAACATAACAAAACCTAAAAAAAAAAAAAGAACTGTAAAACAAACCTAAATAGATATTTATCAAAAAACAAATTAACAGAAAAAGTACCATCTGCAAGTCCATTCATAACAAGATTGGGCACATTTACATATTCAATTTTGTTAATAATTTCATGAAATTGTGTATCATACGTGGGCTTTTGATAGTAAACTATCGTCGCAAAATACCGATTGGTTGCCCAATCATGCTTACATTGACGCCCAATATACTTAGCACACTATCACAATCCGTAAAATTTTAAAAAATCTAACTCAAATGCACAACAAAATTCCTTCATGGTATTGTACACTTAAAAAAAAAAACATTTACATATTATATTCCCTTGATGCTTTCATGAAATTGTGCACCACACATGGGCTTCTGATGGTAAACCATCGTCGCAAAATACCGAATGGTTGCTCAATCATGCTTATATAGACGCCCAATATACTTAGCACACAACCAAATCCGGAAACATTTTTTAAAATGTAAATGAAATGCAGTTTCTCCAAACCCAGTTTTTGATATTAGCTTCAACCAATATTTTATCACATCATCCTTGAATTTATGTCAAAATGTCACTAATCTATGTCAATAGAACATTGGACATATTTATGTGAAAATCCCACTAATCAACGTCAAAAGTAACTAAACAAAAATGACTTTTAATAGTTGATACTACTGCAGTAAGAAGACTGTGTATGTGATTTAAAAAAAAAATACAAGGGGTACAATAGTAATTTATGCTCCATATTTTTATGAACAGTGTATAAGAAAAGAGATTATTTTGTACTTCTTATTCCAACAACAAAGCTTACAGTAACCATGCTACTCAAATATATGATACAACTTACCAAACTTACCGAAACAAACAGATTTCCTTCATATCTTAATCTATCTAACCAGCTTCCATCAAACAAAACCTAAAATTTCATCAACCAAAACAAATAAATAAATACATATTCATCTATAGAGAATTAAATGGAATAACAATTTACAAAACTGAAATCAAAAATTAAAACACAAGTCCCCTTGAATTTAACAAACACTAATCACTCCAAAAGTTTCAGCAAATGAGAAAAGCTACCAAGCAATGTTTCATATCTGATTTTGCTACCACTTGCTAAACCAAAGGCTTCTCACCTTAGGTTTTGTAGATAAAACATTGCCTACATGTTTTATTTCATCTGTTGAACTGATTCTATCGTTCTCAGCTCCGAGTAAAGCAATAGCAATTTTAACTTCTGCAATGGCATTAATCATTCATCACTCCAAATTGAGGATACTTCTTCCGCAATACCTGGAGTATCTCCCTTGGCTTGCCCATAAATTATGAAAATATTAACAAGGTCTCTAAATTAGAGAAAGTTTGAGTACAACTGATTACGTGGAATATAATCAAGAAGATGTTCCTATTATCCTATATTAGGTAGTTTCATATTAGTTTTACATGTCAACTTATTTTTATGTATATTCAGAGTGACTTCGTGTTTATATAAAAAAAAACCAAAAGTGTGACAAATAAAGGGATGTAAAAATACTAAATTTGTGTACCATCCAAAATTGCATTGGAGCAACTGCCTTCAAATTTTTATCAAGTTCACTAAATAAATCACGTGTGGCAACCGTCAAGAGATGAGAAGATTGGTCTAATGCATTGCTCGAACCAGAATGGGGATACCTAAAAAGATAAAGGAAAGCGCAACCATAGTATCCCAGTCATATAACAAGTACAACTCATTATAAAAACTCTATATTTCTAAAGTCACCCAATAAAGCATAATTCAAGAAACTTAGAGAACCAACTTTATCAAAGCAGATTTCAGTTCTGGAATAGAATGCAAGCACTGCACTGTGGAGTTCAAGTAGCAGGTCTTTCCCAGATTGAATAAACCGACAGAATGACCTTGGACCAAACGAACAATGGACACAGCTCAAATTAAAGAAACTAAAAACACAGAAAAGTCATAACTTAGAGAAACAACTTTATCAAAGCAGATTTCAGTTCTGGAACAGAATGCAAGTACTACACTGACAAGACAATTACTGACTTCCCAGATCTACCAATTAACATTACCGATTTAACTTTATATCAAGGTCCCTTCACTGGCTTTTCCAAATGAAGGAAATGGTAGAAGTACAGACAAGACAGAGATATGTAAAAAAGATTTCACCAGATCTACCAATTACCTAACAAATCTAACATCACGGTTCATAGATTAAACAACAAAACCAAAACAAACAAAAAAATAACACCAAGCTTTGAAATAAAGGAAACGGAACAAATACACACAAGACAGAGCTCTGTAAGAAGGATTTCACCAGATCTACCAATTACCTAACAGATCTATCATCACAGATCGCAGATTAAACACCAAAACCACACACACACACACACACCCCTATTGACAAATCAGAAGACATGGGACCTCCAACACTCTCCCAACTCACAAACAGTCCTTCTTTGATACACCTCCTCTCTCTTATCCTTCCGCTACAAAAAGAGATGACACAGAGCTCAGTAAAAACCATTTCCCCAGATCCACTGCAATAGAGTCTTTGAATGCTACTGAGACAGACGAAACGAACCTACGTAATGTCGGATGTCAAGTTCAATGTGCGTTACGAGCTCCGACCTAAACATTATGTGTGTTACTTCACCGCCGATCCTTCTCTTCGACAACCCCAAGAAATCCTTTTCAGTCCATAGTTTTCTGTATAGAAGGGCATAAAAACCAGAAACACTTCCGTTTCTACTAAGGAAAATGAAACTAAATGAACAACAGTAAGCTTTTTGAAGCCCCTATTCAGTTTTTTGGGATATTTGAAAAAGTGCCGCAGCTGCTTAACGCCCTATACTAAACAAGAGGCTGGTCTCGATCTCACTTGGTTGTACACCTCTCGATGATTGTTGACTCAACATTCATTTCGGGCTTGAGTTGGAGGGCTCTCTCCCCATCCATCCAGTCAAGTAATTCGCTATCGGGAATTTATCCGCCGCCCATCCATTGCTGATTTGTTCATTCCACATCATATGTTTCTTTGTCCCAAACGACATTTCACAAATAATAATAATAATAATAATAATAATAATAATAATAATAATAATAATAATAATAATAATAATAATAATAATAATAATAATAATAATAATAATAATAATAATAATAATAATAATAATAATAATAAGTAACAAATAAACAAACTTAAATCAATGTAAAATGTACGACCACTACAACACATTTATTAATTCAACAATCTGAAAATTTAATACACAACAAAAAAAAATTAATTCAAATAGTATTTAATTTAAACATATAACAATAAAATAGTACTTTAAAATTACATACTTTATGAACACAATCATATCTTAAAAATCTAAAAAACTTCAGAATATCTTCATCACTTCATCTGCGAACATTCACTAGCTACAAAATTAATCTCTTTGCTTTGATCCTCTTGTAAAGAAATATGATTTCCTGAAACTCGAAAAATATCAATAGCTTATTTTGTATCACCACGATGAACTTGCAGAAATACCTTACTATTATCATAGTAAAGCCAAAGAGTATTCTCTGATAACCAACGAAGCTTCAATTTCAAATAGCTAAAATTCTTGAACAGCTCTTTATGAACACTTCGATCAATATGAGATTCCACCACTACAACAACATAAGGATCATAAAAATTCACAAAAGAACCAATTTTTCTCATTGAATCACCTGCACCAAGAAAATCCTCACGAATAAAAATAATACTTAATGGGAATTTTTTATCTCTATCCTTCAAAACCCAATCATGTGTCTCTATCCACCAGTTTATACAAAAATCAGCATCAAAACCCGTACAAGTTGAAGGAGGAATAAGGACCTCCACATATTCAGGAAATTCCTCATCACCTTCACGGAGTATCATGCGCACACAATAAGCTCTTCTATCTGGAATCAACAAATGAACTATGTCACCCTGTATATCAATAGAATTCAAAACAATTGTCTCAGAAATAAAAGGATATATTTCCGATTTCCCTATAAGTTGGTACTTCCTCAACCTTGAATTATACAAATTCATCTCTTCAAAACACTTCCCTAACAAAAGAACACCAATCTATAAACAATTCGTGCAAAACAAAAAATTATATCAAGCCATATATATACATAAACATAAAACAATAAATACAATGAATATGAAATACTATTACAAACAAAAAAAAAATATAACAAAAATAATAATAAACAATCCAATGTATATAGACATATCTGCAGAACAAAAAGACACAAACATATAACCCAAGAAACACGAATACTATCCATTGTATTTGTTTGTTTTGCTTCTGTACATAAATAAATGAACATTTTACAAAACCAAATTCACATTATGAACAAAACCACTTTCAAATTCAATTGATTCAAATAAATATAGAAAATATTTTCAAAAATAAAAATAAATATATTAGATACATATGTAATTATAAAAACCATTCTAACAAATATATTTTATAATGTATTTACAAAAAAAATAAAAACAAAATTACATTCCCCGTGCATCGCATGGGCATCCACCTAATCATGTTTAATATCTAAAACGTAGAAGTCAGAAGGCAAGAAATAGAGTAGTTGCAAAGGCTACACCAAACTTGCCAATTGAAAAAAAGTTTAGAAATTAAATTTGTCAATAAATTTTTCAATTTTATTCTTCTTCTAGTAAATCATGATATTAATTGGTTACTATTTTTTCAAATTAATTTTATTATTTTCAATACAAGATTACCTAATATTAACACTTAACTCTGCATTTTTATTTTATTTTTAAATAATAAAAAATATTATTAACAAAAAAATCGTAATTATTTTCAAACTTACATAATAATAATTTATACAGATTCTAAAGTGAAAAGGAAAAGATAGAGAGAGTATTAATTAAATAATTTAACTTAAGTAAATTAAGAAAATTTTAAATTAAAACTTTTTTGAAAAATAAAATTTTAAATTTTATTTAATCTCAAAACTTTATTCTAATATATAAAAAACTATAAGAAGCACTACCTATTCTTTTCTTCTCCTAGTCGATCATGCAACGCTTATCTTACATTGTATTTATCATCTATACTCATATTAGACTCGTAAAAGAAATCGTCATTCTTAAGCATTTTAATACCTGATAAATTGATGGATTTAGTCTCTAAACTTTTTTTTCGATTAGTAAATTTAGTCCCTAAAAATATACGTTGATCATCATATGGTGGATAAAAGGACCAAATATTTTACACGAAAAAAAAAGATAAAAAATTAAAAAAAAAGATTATGGGCTAAACTTGTTAATTGAAAAAAATTTAAAAACTAAATATGCCAATTTGTCATTCAAATAATTCGACTAAAAATGATTGTACTTAAATCTAAATTACTTGATTGGTATACAAGTAATAAAATTATATCATTTATTTTATAATACGTTGGGAAAGAGATGTAGACAAATTCAAGAATCTCTCATCTAGGAAGCATTATTTTTTTTAATAAAAAGGCTAAATTACTCTCTCGTCAAAAATGTTCATGATTCTAAAAGATTTAATTATTTTATCAAAAGTACTTTAAATTTTCATTTGGTCAAACGTACTTTTATATCTTTTTCAAAAATTAATAAAAACACAAAATACTGGTGAATAATTTTTCCGAACCTACCATCCTTTCCAGATAATAACCTTATAGGAAGACCAATTGAAATATATATTCGAAGAAAGATATGAAGAAAAAGAAAGGATTCCACAAAAAAAGAAAAAGGAAAAAAGTTGCTGAACTTTCCGGGGAAAAATGACAAATAAGATGGCCCAAGTATGAAACCAAGAACAAGAAAGGGGCCCACCGCAGTAGAGCTTTCACAACTACCATCCTACGCCTTCGTTTCCTGCTGTTCTCTGTCATTGCCTCATTGGGATGCCGGAAGCCCAAAACCCCAGCTTTGATCAACTGCATAACTTCTTACTGTAATTATTTTCCTCTTCAAATTTTCTTGAATTTGTACGAAATTCTAATCCCTTTCGCTCAGATTCGCATAGAAATCACAATGAAGAAACTGGACTCTGGTGTCGCATCCTCAAGCAAAATCAAAATTGAGGAAAGCGAGGACGACGATGTTTCTTCCTCCGAGGATGTAAGTATACGAATGTATTTCTATGCCTGTGCCAATGCTATGCATTTGTTTATTTATGTAAAAAGTTTCTGAAATTGCTAAGATATTGTTGAACTGAAGGAGAGGGAAATGGAGAGGGAATTGGCAGAAGTAACGTTTGGGGAGCTGCAGAGAGCAAGGTCTGATGGGTCAGAGATGGTATACAGGAAATTAACTTCTAAGAAGGGTGGTGGTCGGGCCAATAAGAATAGGTTTGGCTTTTCTTATGATTCTTTCTTGAATTTTGTTCATTTAATTTGGAATCTTGGTTGTGTTTTTTTATTGGAAAAATTTATTGGCTTTTGGTTTTGAACTTTCTGTGAAGACCAATGGAGATAAGTAGCAAGAAACTTGTTAGTAGATTTCGAGAAGTCATACAAGTTCCTAAAGGTCAGGATCAATGCTGGGCACTTACATTTACTTGCTTTGAGAATTTGTTTAGTTTAGATTCTTATTCAATTTTCTTTTAGGTGGTGCCCAAGTGTAGTAGCAAATAAACAACGTGCTTGAATATTTTTTATTTACGAATGGGATTGTGCTAAAATGGTTCTTGCTAAGTTCTTGTTTGTGGCATAGGACAATATTGAAGGTATGGGAAGCGGGAAAATACAGGGCACGCAGCTGGAGCGAACATAAAAAACTTGGAAAAACAAGAACAGGGGATTCCAAGATAGGGTCGGCGTCGGCTCTGGCTACCCTAGCCGGCGCCGGTTGTGCCCTATCCAAATATCGAGGTTTTAAAAATTTTACCTCTCCTTCTAGTTCTCAAAGGTGGCTGGACCGAAACGTGGGCAACCAAGGTAGGTGTGCTGGTCTTACTCCACCTTTGCATGTATGTGAACGCCAAACTCTCAATCTTCCAGTATATGACCTGCCTAACCACCGTTTAGTGAACAACTAACAGGCTAGGGAATTTTTCTGGAGAGAGAGACGCTTGGGCCTTTTCCACAGAGAAGAAGCCGTCTCTTAGATTGGGTGTTCTATCACAATGACGTTATTTCCAATCCTTCTGTTTAATCTAAATAAAATTTTAGGTTAAATTGGACTGGACCATTGGACTCTTAGTTTAACCTTTTGGGTTTAATTAATTATTCTAGTTAGAACCAACTTAATGGCCCAACAAATAATTAATTTTTTCAGCCCAAATAAACCAGTCCAATTAAATATGCACAAATCAGTTTAGTTTCAGGTTAATTCCTAATTATTCAAACTGGGTCAAAGCCCTGAATAATTAATTAGCCCACTAAACTAATTTAATTAATTCTCTCTCCATGTACCTTTATTTTATTCTAACCCAATAATTAAATTAGACTACTTAAATAAAATAAATTTAATTTAATTCAAGATTAATTCATTAACCCGTATTTAATTAGCACTCACGGTCTATACTGGGGACCAAAAGACACACCGCATTGGCTGCTAAAATGACCAAAATACCCTTGCCATATAAATAACTGTATTTTGCATTTTAAATATTTTCTGATATCACCATAAAGAAATATTGATTGCAAGGACAGTGCTGCGTTAGCAAAGTCTCCGATCTACAGGTGTAATGACTAAAATACCCCTCTATACATCGTCGTACATTTAGAGAGGAAGAAGTGTATTAACACATCTCTAAATGACATCTACCATCCTTAGGCCTCTAGTCCAATGATTTACAACTTCCTGGATTGTTTCCGCTTTCCAAATGAGCTACCCTAAAACAAACATCCAAGTCATGTTTCCCAGGACCCTGGATATTTAGATCATTCAGACAACCACAAGGGGTGATATAGTATAGAAACTATCTTGTACAAGTTTGTCTTAACTAACTAATCACATATACCCAATATGTAAGTATATTGGCCCTACGATAGAACCTCAATTATAGTATATCAAAGTATATGCTTTCAGCTTTGTCAGACCACCAACTTATATTCAAGTCGTAGAATACTAGTCCACGCTATAGCGGTAGTAGTTTAGGTTTTTACCATATAGTACTTTTAGAAACTACTACTACAGGTTCTGTTCTACGTATTCGAAATACGCTTATGTCATGAAGTGAGTGGACCACTCACTGGCTAAAGGTAAGCCGTTCCCCATTTAGAATTCACAACATAATAATCTAGACATGATGAGATTCCCATTATCATCAATTGGTTAAGAACGAATGTTTATGTGTTAAGTAACCCGTGATCCATACCTTATTGTGAAAGACCTCCATTCACATGGACCACTTACTTAAACACAATGAGTCTTTTTCAAACGTAATTGTATACAAATAAAATTGTAAATTCACAAACAATTTCTGAAAATAAATTCTTTTATTAAAACATTCGATTTTTATATCAGAAATCTAGTTTAAGAGGGCATATATCCCAACAATCTCCCACTTGCGCTCTAAGACTAAGTAAGTCCATAGGTGTCCACCCCTATGGCGTCTAAGTGTTTCTTGAAGACTCTTTCAACCAAAGACTTGGTGAATGGATCTGCTAAATTGTTCTTGGAGGCAATCTGTTCCACCACGACTTCCCATGTCTGGATGAAATTCCAGATTAAGTGGTACTTCCTCACGATGTGCTTTCCTTTCTTGTGATTCCGAGGTTCTTTGGATTGCGATACTGCTCCAGTATTGTCTCAATAGATCATAATCGGCCTGTCGATGTGTGGCACGACTCTAAGTTCTAAAAGGAACTTCTGGAACCAGACTGCTTCCTTAGATTCCTCCGAAGCTGTCACATACTCAACTTCCATGGTTAAATCAGTAATGTAAGATTGCTTGATACTTCTCCATAATTAAGCTCCTCCAGATTAGGTGAAGATATATTCACTAGTGGATTTTCTCTCATCCTTATCCGCCTAGAAGTTTGAGTCTGTGTATCCTGTATGAACTAAGTCATCAGCCATGTAAATCAGCATATAATCTCTCGTTCCCTTGATGTACTTGAGTATATGCTTTACCGCTTATCAATAAACCTCCTCAGGGTTTGACTGATATCTGCTAACCAAGCCTACGACAAAGCAGATATCTGGCCTAGTACACATGGCGTACATAAGACTTCCTACAACCGAAGCGTAGGGAATCCTACTCATCCTGTCCTTTTCTTCTGGAGACTTAGGACAGTCCCTCGAAGAAAATAACAAACCATGTCTGCAAGGAATTAGAGCTCCCTTGCATGAGTCCATGCTATACCTGGCCAGCATCTAGTCAATGTATGCCGTTTGGGATAATCCTAACATTCTCTATTTCCTATTTCTAAGAAGTTTAATCCCGAGAATGTAGCTGGCTTCTCCTAAGTCCTTCATACTAAATTGACTAAACAACCAAACCTTTGTAGATGACAATGACCCTACATAATTTTCAATGAGTAGAATGTCATCCACATACAAGATAAGAAAAATCACATTAATGCCTTCAAGTTTTCTGTACACGCATAGTTCATCCTCATTTTAAATAAAACCATAAGACTTTACAGTTTCGTCAAAACGAATGTTTCATACTCTCGATGCTTGCTTAAGTCCATAAAGAGACTTCTTAAGCTTGCAAACCATATGCTCTTGGCTTTTAGCAATAAAGCCTTCTGACTGGGACATATAAAAGTCTTCACTAAAATGGCCATTTAAAAATGCCGTTTTGACATTCATTTGTCATATCTCGTAGTCATAATGACATGCTATGACAAGGAGGATAAAGATGGATTTAAGCATAGCTACCGAGGAAAAGGTTTCCTCATAGTCGATTTCCTCTTTTTGAGTATACCCTTTCGCTACAAGCCTAGCTTTGAAAGTTTCCACATTCCCATCTACTCCCCTCTTTCTCTTGTATACCTACTTACACCCTATGGGTTTTATCCCTTCAGGTGAAGCTACAAGATCCCAAACCTGATTGAGATGCATTGACACAATCTTGGCTTTCATTGTTTCATGCTACAGATTTGTATCAGCATCAGCAATAGCCTCCTTGTATCTAGTGGGGTCTTGTTCCTGATAGTTGGAGACTAGCTCGAAAGCTTCTCCAGTTCATCTTTCTGGAATCTTAGACACTCTCCCACTACGACGAGGCTCCAGTTGTACAAGCTCTTGAGGCTGTGCCTTTTCTTGTTCTACAATCGGGTCAGAAGAAGTTGCTTCCGAAGATAACTTCTCCTCCAGTTCCAACCGAGTTGAACCTTTCGTGGAAGTACTTTGATCATCTTCTAAGTATCTAGCATTGGTACTAACTAGTACCTTCTGCTCCTTAGGATGATAAAAGTAACCACCCTTTGTCCCTTTTGGATACTCAACAAAATAGCATAATTCTGATCTTGGTTCCAACTTATCTCCTTTGACCAGTACATAAGTTGGACAACTCCATATCCTGAGATGATTCAGACTTGGCTTATGCCCAGTCCACATCTCATAGGAAGTCTTAGGTACTGACTTGGAAGGTACCAAGTTCAGAATATATGCCACTATTTCCAGGTATATCCCCAAAAAGACACTGGAAGAGTAGCATGAGACATCATGCTTCAGACCATTTACATCAATGTCCTGTTCCTTCTCTCAGTTACTCTGTTCTGCTGGGGTGTTCCCGGCGCAAAGAGTTGGGAAACTATCCCATGATGTACGATGTAGACATTGAATTCACCAAGGAGGTACTCTCCACCACGATCCGATCGTAAGGTCTTGATCAATTTACCTATCCGACGCTTCACTTCAGCCTTAAACTCTTTGAACTTGTCAAAAGAGTCAGATTTGCGTCTCATCAGGTAAACGTAACCAAATTTTGTACAATCATCCGTGAAAGTGATGAAGTACTCAAAACCTCCTCTAGCTGGTGTAGTCAGGGGACCACACACATCAGTGTGAGCAAGACTCAATACCTTCTTGGCTCTATCCGCCTTAGGGGTAAATGACCTTTTGGTTATCTTTCTCATCAGGCAGAACTCACACTAAGGCTAATTTTTCAATCTCAATGAGCCCAATGGCCCATCATGGATCAACCTTTGAATCCTGATTGAGTTGATATGCTCCAACCTTAGATGCCAAAGATAGGAGTCATTGAGATTGGTCTTTCTCTTCCTTGTTAAAAGTTCAGATCGAGTGTTATTTAATTAATTATTAATAGGGTTTAAAAAATAGATTCACATACATGTGCCCAGTACATAAAATTTCTCCATTTCTATTGATAGAAATACCAGAATGAAAAGAAACAGAATATACTTGATTTATTAGTTTTGCAACCGAAATCAAATTGTCTAAATCTAGGTACGTATAAAATATCTTTCAAAACCACTATTCTATTATAATCAAATACAAGATCCAGCTCTCCCACTGCAATGGCCCAAACTTGTGCTCCATTTTCCACACGTAATCCATGTTTGCCCTTCTGAAGTCTTCTAATATTTCTAAACCCCTGCAAGAAGTTACAAATGTGATCAGTGGCTCTTGAATCAACAATCCAAGTGGAAGTTGATCTAACCATTGATATAGACTTTAGATAGAAAACATTACCTGTGGGGTTTTTCTTGGCTTGAAGATCTGGACACTCCTTTATCCAGTGTCCCTTCAGTCCACACTTGAAGCACTTGCCCTTGGGTTTGTCTTTGGGTTGGGTCTTGGGCTGGACCGCTACGTTCTCCTTCTTCTTCTTGAACTTTCTAGTCTTGGGCCTAGTTCTAGAAGATGAAACCTTAGTAATCATAGCCTTAGATTGTGGCTTCATGACCTTTTCCACCATCTGGATCCTTCATCAACTCAGTCAAACCCATGTTCAACTTGTTCATGTTATAGTTCAACTTGAACTGAGTAAAGGAATCTGGTAGAGATTCGAGAACCATGTCCACTTGGCTCTTGGGGTCATTGACAGTCCCTAAGATTTTTGCCTCCTCGAAAGCAGCAATCATCTTGAGTATATGCTCTCTAACTGATGCTCCCTCAACCATCTTAGTGTTAAATGTTAATGATGGTTCGAAGAACCTCCTACCTTACGGGCCGGCTCTTATCCGCGAACATCGTGGCTAATGATTGGGCTATGTCATACGCAGTGATCATGTGTTCATGTTTGGATTGGAGTACATTAGACATGGAGGCCAACATGTAACAATGAGTCATCTCGTCGGCCTTCTTCCATGCCTTCTCAATCTCACGCTCCCCGACGGTGGAACCCTCCCCGATAACTGGGCAGGTTTCGTAAAGGACATACTTATACTCTTTCGCTATGAGTATTATGTCCAGGTTCCTTTTCCAGTCCACATAGTTTGGTCCCGTTAGCTTATTTTCTCGGAGAATAACGGCCAACGGACTAAAAGAACCTTCCACCATTTCTGAAAAATCGAAAAATAAAAGAAAAAAGATTCAATTTGTGAAAACAAAACAAATATGTGCACTTTATCCTTATTATCAAAACTGATAATAATCAATTTGGCTCTTAGGAAAACTGACATAGCTTCTTGGGAAGATTAACAGTTTCTTAAGCTAAGTGTATTAACCACCACAAATTAATTTCCCTTCTAGGTAATGATCTAGAAGATAACTCCATTGAGGGGATGGCCGTTTCCTCTCATTTCTTATGGACATACCTCGTACTATCACCTCCAACGAAGAGCTGGTCGATCATAGTACGTGCTCCGGGCTATTAATGACATCCCTTCATTAGATCTAGATCCTTGTGGTATCCCCATCCTATACGGGTTCATTCCCAAGGTGACGCGAGGGGACCTACGATCTCTAATGAGGATCGTGATGGAAGTCGTGGGGTCGTAGGAACCCTCTCCCACTTAGTCTTTTAAAACAAGGGTTTTCTAAAAAATATCATTTTGAAAATTTTCATTAAGTTTTCCCTTAACTCAAAAATAAAATGTCTAAATCCCTAAAAATCTCTATGTCAAGGCTTATATCATTTGAGAGTTTTTCTCATGGACTAATTTTATTTAAGTTAAAAACTTAATGATTTTAAAAATTTTCTAATTAAAACTTTCTAGAGACTTTGGTCTCAAGTTTATTTGACAAAACAAATTTTCTTGTGCCAAACTAAAACAAAATGACTTTCTATTTTAACCTTACAAAAATATCTAAATCCAATATATTTTCTATGTCAAGGATTAAATCATTTGAGAAAATATCTAAAGATTAATTTTTGTTCAAGCTAAAATAACCATTTAATTTGTAGAAAAATATTTTACTTGTAAAAAACATTCCCAAAGACTTTGGTCTTTGATAAAACGTGCACATAGGTACCAAAAATAAATAGCATGCTAGAAAATAATATATATTTTCATGCTCTTCTATTTTTAAACTTAAGTGCCCAGATAATAGAATTAAATACATTAATGGTCTTGTTTAATTCTAAAATCCCTTACTAATATTTTTCATGCAAGAATATTCCTTAAATATTAACTATTGCAAAATATTAACTTCGCCTGGTATGGACCCTAAAACCAAAAGAAAATTGCAAGAAAAAATTACAAGGAAAAATTAAAAAAAAAATTTCCTTAGTCCACTGCACCCACCGCACTGGAGCAGCCACCCATCTGAACTGTGGTTCACTCCACTCGCCGCACAGAACTAGGGCCTACAAGAAAACAGTGTGGACCGGCCTTCTAGACCCTAACTGGCGCCGGTTCAGGCGGTCGAGTCGGCACCGGTTCGGTTTTGGACGGCTCCTTCTTGCAATTTTTTTTCTTGCGAATTTCCTCTGTGATTTTTTCCTGTTTTTCTGCATGGTTTCTAGTGCCATTGGCTCTCCGATTTCATTCTTAATGAAATGAAATCAACCAAAATCAACTATCGCCTATAGCCATAACATTGGGCTTACACGATTTACTAAGAAAAACAGTAAATTATAGATTCCTATACCTTCACCCGCGAGGTTTAACAGAGAATCTATCCATACCATAAATAGCGAAGGATCACAATTTTAATCACACATATGTGTCCAGTTTTATTCATCTAGATGCATGCTCCCTATATTTTTACAAAACCTTCATGCTCTGATACCAATTGAAGGCACGGGAAGCGAAAAAACACATGGCATGCAGCGGAAGCGAACATAAAAAAACCTGGAAAAACAAGAATAGGGGATTCCAGGATAGGGCTGGCGCCGGCTCCGGCTGCCCTAGCTAGCGCCGGTTGCGCCCTGTTCAAATTCCGAGGTTTTAAAATTTTTACCTCTCCTTCTGCTTCTCAAAGGTGGCTGGATCGGAACGTGCGCAACCAATGTAGGTGTGCTGGTAGAAGCCTCTGGTGCGATTCCTGCAAGCCTCCTACTCCACCTTTGCATGTATGTGAACGCTAAACTCTCAATCTTCCAGTATATGACCTGCCTAACCACCGTTTAGTGAACAACTAACAGGCTAGGGAATTTTTCTGGAGAGAGAAAGAGAGAGACGCCTAGCCTTTTCTACAAAGAAGAAGCCGTCTCTTAGATTGTGTGTTCTGTCACAACGACGTTGTTTTCAATCCTTCTATTTAACCTAAATAAAACCCTAGGTTAAACTGGACTGGGTCATTGGACTCTTAGTTTAAGCTTTTGGGCTTAATTAATTATTCTAGTTAGAACCAACTTGATGGCCCAACAAATAATTAATTTCTTCAGCCCAAATAAACTAGTCCAATTAAATAAGCCTAAATCAGTTTAGTCCCAGGTTAATCCCTAATTATTCAAACTGGGCTAAAGCCCTTAATAATTAATTAGCCAACTAAACTAATTTAATTAATTCTCTTTCCATGGACCTTTATTTTATTCTAACCCAATAATTAAATCAGGCTACTTAAATAAAATAAATTTCATTTAATTCAAAATCAATTCCCTAGCCCATATTTAATTAGGACTCACGGTCTATACTGGGACTAAAAGACACACTGCTTTGGCTATTAAAATGACCAAAATACCCTTGCCATATAAATAGCTGTATTTTGCATTTTAAATATTTTCTGATATCACCATAAGGAAATATTGACCCCAAGGACAGTGCTGTGTTAGCAAAGTCTCCAACCTACAGGTGTAATGACTAAAATACCTCTCTATATATAGCCGTACATTTAGAGAGGAAGAAGTGTACCAACACCTCTCTAAATGACATCTACTATCCTTAGGCCTCTAGTCCAATGATCCACAACTTCCTGGATTGTTTCCGCTTTCCAAGGGAGCTACCCTAAAGCAAACATCCAAGTCATGTTTCCCAGGGCCCTAGATATTTAGATCATTCAGATAACTACAAGGGGCGATATAGTATATAAACTATCTTGTACAAGTCTGTCTTAACTAACTAGTCACATATATCCAACATGCAAGTATATTGGTCCTATGATAGAACTTCAACTATAGCATATCAAAGTATATGCTTCCAGTTTTGTCAGATCACCAACTCATACTCAAGTCGTAGAGTACTAGTCCACGCTATAGCGGTAGTAGTCTAGGTTTCTACCATATAGTACTTTTAGAAACCACTACTACAGGTCTTGTTCTACATATTCGAAATACGCTTATGTCATAAAGTGAGTGAACTACTCACTGGCTAAAAGTAAGCCATTCTCCATTTAGAATTCACAACATAATAACCTAAACATGATGAGATTCCCATTCTCATCAATTGGTTAAGAACAAATGTTTATGTGTTAAGTAACTCGTGATCTATACCTTACTGTGAAATACCTCCATTCACATGGACCACTTACTTAAACACAATGGGTTTTTTCCAAACGTAATTGTGCACAAATAAAATTGTAAATTCACAAACAATTTCTGAAAATAAATTCTTTTATTAAAATATTCAATTTTTACATCAGAAATCTAGTCTAAGAGGGCATACATCCCAACAAATATGATGGCTTCCAGTGTTATCATTCTATGTCAAGTTTTGAAAGGGGGTTTTTTGTTTGTAATTTCTGATGTGGTGGTAAGGACAACAGAAGAATGCTCTGCATATTCTTCAACTTCTTCCTTTTGCACTGTGGTATCTTCTTGCCTTTGAAATTGAACAAGCCTAAAAGGTGAAGGCTAGCTGTTAGTTTGAGAAAAATTACCTGTAATCTGTGAATAATGAAGTAGGTATCACACTAATAAGGACTTATGGAGGGAAAGTATGCAGATTTTTACTAATGATACTTCTTCCAGTGCTTACCACTACCGACCAACTCTCCTTATTTATTGGATGCTTGCATTTATTTGGAAGTCTTGTTTTTCTTATTCAGTTCACTAAGATTGTTTCCTTCAAGTTGTTGAAAATTTGAGTTTTGAAGGCAGTTTAAGCATGATTTAAGAAGAAACCACGAATGATATTTCTTTCTATTAGTAAACTCTAGATAGAAGTGTCTTGTAACTTTTACATGGGTATTGTTACAGTGTTTATATTGGGTGCTGTTAGGCTTACAACTTGCATTAGCAATTTGCTTTTCTGATCTGACAACAAGTGTTGTATAAGTTCTTACTTATTTCTTTTGTTACTCTTTTCTGATCAGGTAGTGCGCGATCCTCGATTTGAAACATTATGTGGAAAACTTGATGTCGAAGGGTAAGCCACTATGTGTCTCTTGCCTTGGTGTTTTTTCATTGCATTGCAAGTGTTTGAAAGATGTATAAATTGGAACTTAGACATTGTATGCCTGGGAATAAAAGGTTGAGGTTTACAATTGGTAGTGGAAGATACCTATCATCGGCAGCAATTGTGGATTTTTTGAAGGAGAAAATATTCAATATTTTTGGTTGCCTTCCCACCCCCCCTCTTTTTCTTTCTTTCCTTTTTCAAATTGTTGTTGAAAGTTGTGGATTTTGTAGGTTCAAGAAAAGATATAACTTTCTGTACGAGAAGGAACTTCCTGCTGAAAAACAGGTAACTTTCAGTTACTTAGAAACATTGACTTTCTCCTTTTCCCCCGTTTGGACCTATTTAAGTTGATGGTTGCCGTTGGCATTCTCAGGAACTAAAGAGACGGCTGAAGAGATCAAATGATCCAGAAGTTGTAAATGAACTTGAGACTCGCATAGCATGGATAGTAAGTGAAATATCAAATACAACGTAGTTTCATGCCTGGATATGGTTCTTTATTTTGGAGTCTCTTGTATTTTTGTTTTTTTGTTTTTTTTTCTCTCTCCCCACTATTTCTCTTGAAGTGGTTATGTTAGCTATTTTTACGAAAAAGTTGGAGATATCCTGATAATCTAGTCTTGATTTATGTCTAACTTTTCCAGGATACACAATTAAGGTCTACTGCAACAAAACGTACTGATAAAGAAATGTTGGCAGAGCACAAGAAGAAAGAGAGAGAAGCTGCAAAGCAAGGGAAACGACCTTATTATCTAAGAAAATGTAAAACCTACTCTCTTTGTGGTGCTGCATTTAGTCATGGCTTCTCTTGTGTAACATTAAGGATTTGCTTGAAACATTTCAATGAAAGCCTTACAGTGTCCACTACAAGAGCAGCTCTGGATTATCACACATTTTACCATATTTATTATGTTATGGTGTCATCAGGATAATAAGTTTTCAGGGTAAGAAGTTTGGAAGCACTTAATCAGACATTAGATGGCTGTAAATGAGTTTTAGGAGAGAGGAAGGAAGAAAATGATGGGGGTTGGGTTGTTGTTCGGGGGGGGATTGGGGAGGAGAACAATTAGAAATTTCAGAAGATGTATGTTTTGAGTCATTGGTTGTGTTCCCATCAATCAAGAATCCCTATTTATTTTTACTTATCGACTGCTTTATGGTTGTCTATTGCAGTGGAAATTCGGAAGCAAAAGCATATTGAGAAATACGAGGAACTGAAGGTACAGACTTTTTTGAGATGTTTAAGCCATTGCATAGTATTTAGCAATCATCAATTTGATTGTAAGCCTCTATCCAAATTTTTGTCTTTCAGGCAGCCGGGAAGCTTGAATCTTTTATCGAGAAAAAGAGAAGGAAGAATGCTACAAAAGACCATAGGTATATGCCATATCGCCGCCCCAGAGAAGCACATCAGTAATTCTACAATCTTTTTTGTACTTGGTGTTAGTGACACGCGAGCATGTATCTAGTTGATAAGTTGGGTTTTGTAGAATGGCTAATTATAATGTTGGGCAATTGTACTATTTCTGCAACTGCAACTGCAATTATAGAGCAATTATTTTTTCGCTGTTTTGCCAACGATTTCATGCCTGAACTTGAAAATTTTCAGCTACTTAGCAGAAAGAATTCCACTGGGATACGTTATCAAATATTTTTGACCTATTGATATACCATGGCACTCAATGTGGTGCAATTATGATTGAATTGGAAGAAATTATCAGTGTTTGTAACTTTTGAGTAGTTTGAAGGAATTGATTTATGCCTATGAGTGACGGGCTTGCAGTACAGCTAATTAGAGTTGTATTCGAAAACAAACAAATATTATATTTTTAAATTCGATTTCGAACAAAATTAAACACTATTTAAATTCATTTGGTTATTAATTAAGTTGTATTCGAAAACAAACAAATATTATATTTTTAAATTCGATTTCGAACAAAATTAAACACTATTTAAATTCATTTGGTTATTAATTAAGTTTGCGTTTGATTTCGTTTTATTATATTAGATAATGTTTGAGTTCATTGCTGTGGGAGTTTTAAAAACCAAGTAATGTTAAAGTTTGTTCATTTTTTAATATAATAAATATATTATAAAATATAAATAATTATAATAAAATAGAATAATATATATTATAAAATAAAATAAAATAAAAATAATAAAATATTTATAATAAAATTTAATATTATAAAATATCAATAAAGATAATATAAATTATATAAATATTTTTTAAAAATATATAATATGTATGGAACAATCAAATATGTTTGCGAACACGTTCAAATTTATTCATTTATTAATTGAATATAATATTTTGTTCAGTTCGTTCGTTTATTAATCGAATGAGTTTTATTTAAATACGAACGATTTAAACAAATTTTTGTTTGCGAACATTCGATTCATTTATAAATCTATTGTCAATTCAGCAGATCGAGCATTATCAGTAGATAAAAAGCGGCCAATAAATTGCCCAATGAGCTGAACATTTTCGATAGTCATCTGGTTCGGTGGAAGATTGTGAACTTGGACCCAAAAGGGAACTGAAGTAAAATCCAATTCCTCAAAGGAGAGGTGTGATGGCCAGTCTCTTAGAACAATACGGGCACCTTTTAGATTCCAAGGCCCTGAGGAATAGATGTGTTTTTTTGTCGGAACTAGAGGCAAATGAGCAGAGGGATGTATTTACATCTAGGAAGGAGAATACAGGAGTTTCCCGCAACTTCCAAGCTGCCTCTAATACAGCCTGAACAAGCCTCAGATCAAACCTCTTATTGGACAGGATCCTAAGGACCAAAGCAGAGGCCGAATGAGGAGACTCTTTCAGAATACTTGGAGAGAGAGAGAGAGGGAACCAATAAGGGTAGAAAGATCAGCTTCAGAGGATTGCATGGCAGAAAGGGAGTAGAGGCCTATGAGAAGGAGATTGTATGGATTTGGGAAAGCAAGTCGATAAGAATGAGGAGCGAGAGTAGTAAGGGACCACCTAGGACACCGGAGATGCTAGGGGTAGAATAGGTTCTAAGAAGGATAGGGAGGATGTTCTACTCCGCAGATGTTTGTTAGATTTCGATGATGTGATATCAAATACTGCACAACAGAAATTAAAATGAAATTCATGCAAATGATGATTCGTATGTAATTAAACGAGCTAA
This sequence comes from Voacanga thouarsii, assembly GCA_026120185.1. NCBI lineage: Eukaryota > Viridiplantae > Streptophyta > Magnoliopsida > Gentianales > Apocynaceae > Voacanga > Voacanga thouarsii. The sequence continues at coordinate 770,950 of JANUWF010002336.1, forward strand.
GGAAGAGAAGAAAACCGTTACTTAAAAATCGTAACTTCTAAAATTTTTCTTCCTACGAAATTCCTCTTAAAATTGTCTAAGTCATGAATCACCAAATTTCAAATGTAAAAATTTCTCTAACAGTAATCCACACAAGAATTGTATTCAATCGCCAACAAATTTTGGTTACAGAATTAAGAAATCCACAGTTTCTTAATCATTTTTTTTTTTATCACAATTAAACAAGTTTTTTTTTTTTTTTTGTAAACCAAATTCTGCTATATAACAATGATTCCATAAATCCTTTATTGAAACACATTCTAGTAACTTGTGTATAGGGAAAAACTTAAACCCCCTGAAAACAAATTTTCCAAAATTTAGTGCTAGTAGAGTAGGCTTTTAGTTTTGGCGGCTGTTTTAGGGATCAATTTACGAAAAAAAAAAAAACAAAACAAAGAAAAAGTTACTCCCTCTGTCCCAAATTATCAGTCAACTTTCTAACTTAATCTTTGTTCCAAATTATCCGTCCCTTTAGAAAATTAAAATTCAATATTCCAAATTTACCCTTATTTAATAGTATTATATTTTCCAAATATATTAAAATATAGTCAAAAACTCATTTTACGAGTTCTGATATTCATACTCATCTCATTAATTCTCAACAAATATTAATAGCAACTTGGAGAGAGAATTAAATATTCATTAATATTTTAACCCATTTTTTTATCAAGGATTAAATACTTAGGAAAGAGAAGTATTTTGGAGTTATATCAATGTTTTGGAGTTTATATATATTTTAATATAAAGAGAGATACTCATCATTGAATTGTAAGGGTAAAAATGAAAAAAAAATTAATTAATTAAAAAACTTACTTTTCTTAATCTCCATATAATCGGTTAAAGTGGACAAATAATTTGAGACTGAAAGAGTATATTGTAACTACTCAGTATAGACAATTATTCTCTTTCTTTATTAAAAAAACCACCGCCTCTAGGTAGAGACCACAAAAAATCCTTCTTATATTATTATGGGCCTTGGGTTTTAAAATTGTTATTAAGCCCATAAATTTTTAATAATCATAATTTGACCCTAACAATTATAACTATTTATAATTTGCTCATAATATTATTATATAATATTTTGAATACACATTCCTCTATTGTGTGTCACCTATTAAGTTTTCTGGTCTATTGATAATAAAATATGAATTAATTTTAATGGCTATAGAATTAATAATAATAATAATAATTAATAATTAAAATTAACTTACTAATTCTAATTATCATGAATTCTCTAATTAAAAAAAAATCATATTTAGTAGATCATGAGCAGCATATAGTAATGCATCATGATCACCCAAAAGTCTAGAAAGTTAAGTGGTTTGACATGAATCTCTTAATAGCAAAATATCAGTACAATAAACTCCTTTCATTATACTATATCTCATCTAATTTAAAGTATGAAATTAGTGTCAATTCCATTTAAAATATAATTAATTATTGGCCGAATTTATTAATACTTATTCCAGAATCCATTACTTAATATGTATATCATTTAGAACTATTTCTAATATATAGTTGACTTGGTTAAGGACTTCTTGAGTAATGATTCTCTACAAGTGATTGTGAGATATATGCCCATAGTATTAGGAATGATGAATCATTTATTGACCCTCTAAACTGCTTTCGTTTACTTTATATTGTACCCAATATCCATCCTATAGGCGGTCCCGATGAGATTCCAAAAATTAGAATCAAAGTACAACGCTTAGTAAATAAAGTATCTTAGAGATCCCAAGTCTAAAAATACTTGCACATTTGCTATAATGAGATTCTATCACTAATATTAAATAGTTATTTATGTTATTATCTCATAGTTAGGTCATCTAATATATTTGTTCATGTAACAAACATGAACGTGTTAATTTTGAATATCACAATATCTACGGATGTGAGAACTACCATTTGATTCAATTAGGAAGTCTAACACGTGCTAGTCTTAGTGTATTAATGATGTCTCATCTCATAAATATTATGACTAGGAATAGTTTAAGTACAAGCACTATAATGTAGTATGAATCTCATATCATGATCTCTATTATGATTTTCTTAACACTGTACATTGTATTTGAGACTTTATCTATTAGTTTTATATACATACACATATAAAATAAAGAAATTAAAATATAAAAAATACTTTTATTAAATAAATGTTTAAAATATATTGTACAAATGAATTGGTTCTAGAGTCAATATCTAGAGTTATTTCACAACAACTAAAGTGTTTTTTTATAAATTCGAAATAATCTTTTTTTAAGATTTTAAAAATAAAAAATATAAAAAGATACTTAATGTTATAGTAATTTTAAAAAAAATAGAACGAAAAGTGAAATTTTAAATTTTATTTTTAAAAAACATTTAATAAAAATTTAAGGATCCAATACCACTCCTGAACGCAAACCTTAATCATTTGTCTTGCCAACTCTTTCCTGATTACTTATACAATATCCTCTATGATATGATGTTTGGATGATTTGGGCTAACCAGTTGCGGAATCTCCCTATTATGACACCTAGCAACACCTGAAGCTATGAAGCTAAAGCTATGAAGGTGACAAGTGGCAGTGTATTCCTCAGACTCAGCTGTTGTCACAAGTTATCTGCAAGTTAGACCCTTTGATTTACTTCGGGGGTATTAAAGAATCATCTTAAATATTCATCTGTATACATTGCACAAGATACACCCCATTCATTTACAGAGATTTATTAAATCTGTATAGACTCTTCGATTTACTCTCCAGTTATTATATTCATTGCACAATATAACTATTATTCATTTCAATTATCAACTTTTGGATTTCCTATCGTTGTTAAATAGTTCCGTCAATATGGAGGGATATACATTGCAGAAAATGCATCTCATGTTCAATTTATGTTGAACTTCTGCATAGATTTAGAATGACACCATAGAAGTTGGAGTACATTTTGTTGAACTAGTTGTCTCGAGGAAAACAAGAAAAATGTATATATGTCAGAGTTGTTAGATTATGGGAGACATGCAATGCACAAAAACCCGAACAAGTTACGAACATCGATTTCTTGGTGATGGATGAAAATGTATGATTGTTGTGAATTTTAAAATTGCATTGGAGATGTCTGCATTTTGTTTTATGCCGATCCGACTTTATGGTGTTTGGCCATCGCTCTGATGTAATTTACATTGGTATTCTTTGATGCAGGAAAATATGAAACATTGCGTAATCTGCAGTCAATTTATTCCATCTTTTCATGACTATGTTGTGGAAGGAAAGTTTTACATTCTGAAGAATTTCTCAGCACAAATGGACAAACCAATTACAAGATATTAAGTGAGGAATTGCAAATCCTGATTGATGGAAGCACTTACATAGAGGAAGTTGTACAAGACGTCCCTAATATTCCAAGATATAAATTTCATTTCGTTCCTTTTGAAGATGTTCAGACACGTGTTGGAGATACGACTGTGTTAGTCGGTAAGGGATTCCCAATTATCGCCAGGAACGAAACTGATTTACAAAAGTTACAGTTTAATTCATTACATTGTCTGTTGTAGATGTATTGTCCAATTATAACTTCCTCTAAAAGAGAGGCTAAAATTAGACACAAAAGGCGAAGGAGAAGATGAATTAGTCGATGGAATAGAAGGAGAAAGTGCTGCGGGAATCACTGAAATGAGATGCCGGATTGGGGGAATTTTTCCCCAAATCAAATGTGTTGTTTTGTGAGCGCAAGGCATGTTGAAGAGGGAATTGTTTCATATGCATATTTGACTCCCTCCTCTTTTTTGTTTTTTGTTTTCTTGGGTGATTAGATATACTTGATAAAGTGCTTTTATTAACTAAATAGATTTATTGGGTTTGGTTCAATAAGAACATTAGGTTGGTGATTATGCAATTGGTTCAGTTCAACTTCTTCAAATACCAATCATATGCAAATTTCCTACTTTTTCCTATTGACGTCCATTCTATCTGTTACAGTTCATAGCAGAAATGGATTCCATATTGAAGCTGCTGAGTCAACTTTTTTCCATTAGTTATATACAATTATGAACTGTAGAGGACAATGTTGGTTAGATATATGTACTTTAGCTGCAGACATGTATATATAAGCTGCTACATGCATTTCTGTCTACATTGCATTGAATCATTGGTTATATGTTTTAAGTTTTTTATATTTGAGGAATTTGAAATTATTTTATTGATCTGAGCATGTATCCTATAGCATGTAGCATGTAGCTATAGGTTATAGATGCTCATTTCTTATATCAGACACTTAGTTTTATTTTTGGTGATTGAAGACTCATTTCATTGTTGCATATGAATTCAAAGATGTCATTGGGATGATAACAGCGGTTTCAAATGTTGAAGAGCGAAATCGCATGAACCACCGTGTAAAGTTGCAGTCAATTACCATCAAAGACCATAGGTAAACGAAAAAGATTTCTACTCATTTAGCCATACTTTATCTACTTTACAATACAAGAATTTAAATGACTGTTTTGATCAGTGGAAGACGTTTACAAGTCACTTTATGGGGAGCAGTGACTGATATCATCCAAAGCCACAATGTCATGACAAGTAACAATATTGAAGTTGGTATATTCACATTTATGATCATCAAAGATGAAAATGGAATTGCTTCATTATCAAGCAGCAGCGCAACGAAGATTTATGTGAATTTGCAGATAACTGAAACAGAAAATTTTAAAAAAATGTGAGTGAAATGCAGTTTCATAACTGTATTTTTGCATAGATGAATGGTGATTACTGAACTACTTAATTAGGTGTGAAGTAAGAAATGTGGTAGAATACCCAACTGAAATCAATCTTCCATGTGTGTTACTGACAAAGAAGACTTATGAAGCAGACCGGCGAATGTTACTCTAACTGAGAGATATGGTCAGCAATGGTGGTGATTTGGTAAGATCATTTAGTCACGGCTTCTCTTGTGTAACATTAAAGATCTGCTTGAAACATTTCAATGAAAGCCTTACAGTGTCCACTACAAGAGCAGCTCTGGATTATCACACATTTTACCATATTTATCATGTTATGGTGTCATTAGGATAATATGTTTTCAGGGTAGGAAATTTGGAAGCACTTAATCAGATATTAGATGGCTATAAATGAGTTTTAGGGGAGAGGAAGGAAGAAAATGATGGGAGTTAGGTTGTTGTTCGGGGGGGGTGAGGTGCGTATGGAGAAGAGAATGGAGTATACCCGATTACCACAGCATTCCCTTTCTCTTGAGAGAGGGGGGGGGGGGGGGGAGAACAATTAGAAATTTCAGAAAATGTATGTTTTGAGTCATTGGTTGTGTTCCCATCAATCAAGAATCCCTATTATTTTTACTTATCGACTGCTTTATGGTTGTCTATTGCAGCGGAAATTCGGAAGCAAAAGCACATTGAGAAATATGAGGAACTGAAGGTACACACTTTTTTGAGATGTTTAAGCCATTGCATAGTATTTAGTAATCATCAATTAGATTGTAAGCCTCTATCCAAATTTTTGTCTTTCAGGCAGCTGGGAAGCTTGAATCTTTTATAGAGAAAAAGAGAAGGAAGAATGCTGCAAAAGACCATAGGTATATGCCATATCACTGCCCCAGAGAAGCACATCAGTAATTCTACAATCTTTTTTGTACTTGGTGTTAGTGATGCGAGCATCGTATCTAGTTGATAAGTTGGGTTTTGTAGAATGGCTAATTATAATGGTGGGCAATTGTACTATTTCTGCAACTGCAACTGCAATTATAGAGCAATTATTTTTTCACTGTTTTGCCAACGATTTCATGCCTGAACTTGAAAATTTTCAGCTACTTAGCAGAAAGAATTCCACTGGGATACGTTATCAAATATTTCATACCTATCGATATACCATGGCACTCAATGTGGTGCAATTACGATTGAATTGTAAGAAATTATCAGTGTTTGTAACATTTGAGTAGTTTGAAGGAATTGATTTATGCCTCTGAGTGACTACCTTGTTGTACGGCCAATTAGAGTTGTTAGAGTTGTATTCGAAAACAAACAAATATTATATTTTCAAATTCAATTTCGAATAAAATTGAACACTATTTGAGTTCATTTGGTTATTAATTAAGTTTGCGTTTGATTTCGTTTTATTATATTAGATAATGTTTGAGTTCATTGTTGTGCGAGTTTTAAAAATTCGAGTAATGTTAAAGTTTGTTCATTTTTTAATATAATAAATATATTATAAAATATAAATAATTATAATAAAATAGAATAATATATATTATAAAATATTATAAAATAAAATAAAATACAAATAATAAAATATTTATAATAAAATTTAATATTATAAAATATCAAGAAATTATATAAATATTTTTTAAAAATATATAATATGCACAGAACAATCAAATATGTTTGCGAACACGTTCAAATTTATTCGTTTATTAATTGAATATAATATTTTGTTCAGTTCGTTCGTTTATTAATTGAATGAGCTTTATTTGAATACGAACGATTTAAATGAATTTTTGTTTGCAAACATTCGATTAATTTACAACTCTATAGTCAATTCAGCAATCTAAGTTATTTTGTATCCATTTTATACCCTTTCAGATGTTCCATTAGGGAACTAAAATATGAAACTTGTCCTGTTGTTATTCCCAATTAATGTATAAGAATTGAAGGATTGTACCTACCGCTGGTGCACATCTCGATTTACATCTTGACCAGACGTGGGGCCTCGACACTCGGGTGGGGAAGGTTCGTCTTCGGGACTCCCTCCTTAATTCAAAAATTGAAGGAATGCCATACTTTTCTCGAGTGGGGATTGATGAAAAAAAAAAAAAAGGCCAAGATAAGAGTCAAATCAAATTTTGACTTGGACAATCCTAGCCTAAAGGTTAAAATGCTATCCGTCTTACTTGAACAAAAAACACTCCCTAAACCCCAAGAGCTACTTGTTACTGTCCTGCTTGAGAAATCTAGCTAGATGATCTTCCTATTACCTACCTACCAATTTCTCACTTCCAGACCTCTAAAGAGGTAGGTGGTGTTCTTTCACCTAGAAACAAGGTGTTATCCAAACAAATGGACAAATTATGCTAAGTATCTCCCCTTTAGGATAGATTCGCTGAAAAGTTCTAGTTTCCAAGCTATAGATACCCATGGCCTTACCACTTCCTTCCTTCGAGGAGGTTTATTCTTGCCAGCAATCGTCTATGAAATAAATATGGTTGGCTTTGATTTCTGGAAGTTTAGAAACATCCACTAGCGGAATGACCAACGAAAGTAGCCATGCTTCCTATTCTCTTTACCTCTTTCCATGTCCGTGTTAACAAATCAACTTCAAATACTCTAAATTCTCATGTATCATATAACCACTTATCCATTTTTGTGACACCTTAATCCCACATGAGATTCTGATGATAAGTCTGAATAGTGTATAAGGATGGTTTAAATATTAATTATCAACTTAGGAAATTTATGTTAGCCTAACGACGATGACGACTAGGTAGTTGACCGTTAGTGCTACCAGTCACCGGTGTGGAATCTAAGGCTTGGTTTGGTTGGAGTGAAAATAGGAAGGAGAAGGGGAGAGAAAGTAAATCATGAGGTAAATCTAAGATTTGCCTTCTTTGGTTGGAATGTAAAGAGAGCGTGAAGTAAATGTGAAGGGGGAGTGGTTTCCCTCCATGTCAACAAACCTCTCTTTTTCCATTTGGACGGAAATCACATTTATTTCCTATTTTTACTCCAACCAAATAGGATAAGAGTAAATATATTTACTTTCCCTAGTGGAATTAAAATGTACCACTCCTTCTCCCCTTTCCCCTTCCCCTCCCCTTCGCGAACCAAAACAAGCCTAAGCCACACCGCCTAGTTGGTCCTGGATTTGATCCATAAGTTTAGACCCAGCAAGGATGCTTAAGCCTAAAAAGGGAGGGGAGTGAATATGATATCCCAATCCCACATGGGATTTTATTTGACACCATAATCCTGTATAAGATTCTGATGATAAGTCTGAATGGTATATAAGGATGAGCCTAAATACTTAATATCAATTTAAGATATTCATTTTAACATAGCGAGAACGGTAACCAAGTAGTTGACTGTGAGTACTGTCAGACCCATTGTAGCACTTCCGGGCCTATGGGCTAGGGACGGGGCGTGACAATTTCATTGCTAAAATCCCTCAGACATGTCAACTAATAACAAGCAGTGTATCTAAAGACTAAGCAATGTATAATATCAAATCCCCCAATAAGAAATTCATTGAATTAAAGTCTAATACATTATCACGGATAAAGACCCAAGGGCTATTACTGAATACATGTAGAAGGATCGTGCCCTCAGTTGGATTAGGCCTTGCAAGATTGCAAACTATAACAAAATCTCGTCAATCCAAGGCATAAAATTGGCTATTGTAATATGTGACATCGTCATAAGCTGATATATAAGTCTTAATTCTATTCCACTTCTTGTTCCCAGCTCTGCAAAATACTAGCCTTGAGAACTCTCTATAGATTACAATTATGGCAAAATCAGAAGTCCCAGATGGCCTAGATGACAATTCCATTTTTCTCACAAAAGCATAGAGGTAAAGATGTTTATCCTCAAATAAACTGTCATAGAAAATTGGGAAGATGTTTTGATATGGCAATTGAATTTCATTACATGGAAAGGAGAAGGGATTGAAAAGACTTAAGTGTTGGTCTTATCCAATACCTAAAAACCATCCCAGTGATTCAATTCATTTTTTCCCTTAGAAATTAGGTAAACTCACCTTAGCAACCATCTTTTTTTCCATAAGGGAGTAAAACTCACAACCGACATCTTTCTTATCCTTTACTGGTAGCATCAGACAAGAGAGTTGCTGCTATAATTGCAGCCCTCTAAAATTTTCCTTCCTCGTAGCTAGTTCATGTAACACCCCACTACCTACGTACCCCAAAAAGGGTGGGGATGTCGTCCTATCCTTATGATAAGGGATCTTTATAACTAGGTAAGAGAAAGATGGAAAGAAATTATCTAAGTTTAAAATTTATTACAACCCAAAACAATACTTATACAAGTTTCAAAACAATTAAATGATAGATAAAATCTCTCAAGAAACAAATACAATCAAAATGAATCTTCAAATCTCAAGGTAACACAAAGCAATTCAACATTCAAAGCAGGATTGTCCTGAAAACATGGCATAAAGGACGGTGAGAAATATTTTCCAGTAAATCCTGTGTGTGCTCATGTCAATTTAAGAAACCCTTTCACGTATGCAAGTTTTAAACAAGTTCCAATGAAAAAGTTTGCAAGTCTAGAAATTCATCTTTAAATACTGAGTGGTATTTTATCAACTTTGTAGAATAAAAATGTACAACTTGTAAAGAAATAAACCACTCAAAAAAAGTTGACTATGAAACCCTGTATCATAGTCATGGCCACGAAACCCAACATCATGGCCGTGTATTGTGAAACCTTGCATCACAACACATGTGGGTGATCAGCCTATAGGGTGAGATACTCATCTATCTCTACACCCTAATTTACTGATTGTCTATTTCGAGAATAAACAGTCCAGTTGAATTGTGTTGCTAGTTTGGACTGGCCGGACTAAGCAGAACTGACATCTTATCCAGATAGAGATCATCTTTCAGAGGTGACTACCTATTGAGAGACTTACCCTAACTTTTTAAAGACTAGTCCTAACAGTCTACTCTTATTGACTACTCAACGTTATGTTCATCCCATTTGGGCAAAATAAATTCAACAAAGTATTTTATCCTGAAATTGCAATTATGGTTGTTAAACAATCTAGTTACAAACTGGTTTAAGAAAAATTTAACAATTTGTTTTGGAAAACCGTTACCTGCTTAAAACTTATTTTGTTTAACAAGAGATATAAAACGTCCATAATTGCATCCCAAGGTACATCTTTACTGAAAACATCACATTTGAATTGTAAGAGTGCTTTGGTATAGCAAACAGTTTTATGCAAGGATTTACTTTATTCTTGCCTCACAGATAAAGTCTCTTGATGTCTTGATCAAAGAACCCTAGTCCCGTCTAGGAAAAATACAAGAATAAGTCACCAACCATTCATCCAAACTTATTTAATCAACATAATATAAACCAAACATTGCCTTCATCTTAAACATGTCATGCTAAAATAAAACCTTAACACTAATTCTAAGCAATCAATCAATCATGTGCTATACTCAAAATTGAATTAAAACAAATGACAAATAAATAGTAAGTGCTAAATGTTATCATTCAACTTCTAAAATATGTACTTATTTGTTAGCAACTAAATAAAAAAAAATGATAATGTGAGCGTTTATAGTTATATTTATATAGTAGAAGATAACATAAAGTGAGTAATATATTTTAGCATGTAGTAACTAATTGATATACATGCATATATTAAAATTTAAGCATATACAATCATTAAACAATAAATAGTCATTTTGAACTAAATATTATTTGGTATTTTAATCTCATTAAAAGAATAATATTAAAATTCAATAATTTGGATTGATAAAATAAGTGTATTATTCACTAACCAAACCTAAATATTCATTTCCAACAAAAAATAATAATACTTATAGTGTTAATAATAATAATAATAATAATAATAATAATAATAATAATAATAATAATATTATTATTATTATTATTATTATTATTATTATTAACAAAATTAATACTATTAATAGAGGTATAAGCTACATAATAATAATATAAAAATAACATTAATAATCATGATAATAATAATAATAATAATAATAATAATAATAATAATAATAATAATAATAATAATAATAATAATAATAATAATAATAATAATAATAATAATAAAATGTTGGTATATTTTAAACAATATGCGCTACAAACCAAGAAATTGTAACAACAATCTAAAACTACATTTTCATGACAATGATGAGCTTTATGTATCAAATAGCAAAAAAATCAATAAACATTTACAATCCTGGACAGAGACATAGGCAATAAGATCACACATTCCTTTTAATCATAAATGATCAACAACCAGATAATGTTGTGAAACCTCAAATTAAAAAAATATATTAAAAGACCGCCTCCAACCATATATATGTGTGTGTACCGCATAGCCTTTCTCCAATTCATAGCTCATAAAAAATTTTATTTTGGAAAACAAATACAAAATTAATATGCTATGCTATGCATGCCGTGAGATGTAAATTTCCCTCTAATCCCAAAGGTAGACTTAAGAGAGGTTTTACATTCTTCTTTCTTTAAAAGAATTTCATCCCAAAATTCAACGAGTACCTTCATAACAAGTCGGGGTATTTTCTCTTAATCCAATCCTTCGTTTCCCATATAACATCTTGCATACGGTGATACTCCTATAACACATTCACCATTGGTATCTTTTTATTCCGAAAAGTCTTGATACATTGGTCCAAAATCTAAACTGGTTTTTGCACATAACTCAAATCAGGTTGCAAAATCGATGGTTTGTTATTCAACTTGTGTTCCACGTTAGAATTGTACTTCTTTAGTTGTGATACATGAAACACATCATGTATTCCCGTCAAACCATCTGCCAAATCCAGTCTATAAGTAACAGGTCCGATTCTCTAAATGATTGGAAATGGTCTCAAATATCTCGGGCCCAACTTATCTGCTTTTGGATATTTCAAAATCCCTGTGCTAGGAGTTAGCTTAAAAAATGTACGGTCTCCTACTTGGAATTCCAATTCCCTCCGCCTATTGTCAGCATAGTTCTTCTGTCGACTTTGAACTGCCTTTAGTCTTTTCCTTATCACTTTCACCTTATCCGCTATTTCTTGAATACAAACTTCACTAGTCTTACTAATGTGACCTTTCTCTGCCCATCCCTAATATAATGGTACTTGATATTTGCATCCATACAGTGCTTCATATGGAGCCATTCCAATAGAAGATTAGTTCTAGTTCATTAATTAGGAACCAAGGGCTGAAGTTTTAATGTTGTTCTGGGAGTTTGAGAGATTTTTGGTTTGGGTTTTGCGAGGGTGAACGTCCAAAATATTAAAGGTTTTGAATGCGTGTTCTGGGAAAAGATCAGGGAGAGCAAAGTATCGGCTTGAGAGTTTTGTTACTAAAGCTACTGGTTGAATGGGAGTAATAGGATTGATTATTTTCTTGAGTTGTGCCCAACCACAAACTCAGTTATCACTGGAGATTTCTGGAGCTAGTTAGGAGGGTTTGAAATTCAGATTTTTTTTTTGGAAAATAGTCCGACCGAATGAGGCAAGCTGCGATGGTAAAAGTCTGAGTAGAACGTAAGAAAGAGTTACTAGCCTCGGTTTTAACTGACACACGAATGATTTGCATGTGCTTCAGCTCTACAGCCCGGCTATGGTTGAAGAGCCCGGATGAGAAGTAACAAAAGAAGTTTTTTTGGAAAACAAAGCTTGAATTTGAATGTTAAATCAGAGAGAAAATAGGAGAGTTTAGTTGTGCTTCCAGAGTTTCTCAGCTACAATGGCGGATGAACTCAGGAGGGCATGTTTGAAGAAAACGGATAAAACAAAGAAAAAGTCTGGGATTTCTGAAATGAAATGGTCGGCTTTGCCCAGGCCGGCCGTAGCTTTGCTCAGAAAAAAAAAATAAAAAATAAAAAATAAAATAAAAAAACAAAAATGGAGCAAAAAGGAAGGAAAGCTGTGCAAGGATATTTGAACTCAGGTCCCCACAAACTCAAGCCACCAATTCTATCCAATTTATCTACACCAATCTTAAATTTTTCAACCTCCATAATATCCTATTTCTTATCAAATCAAAATCTAACTATATTTCCTACTCCTAACACTAAATTCTAAAATCTTCTCTTCCCAAAACAAAATTTCCTAAACAATCTAGGCAAATCACAATTACACAATCAAGCAATTATAGCTCATAAAAAATTTTATTTTGGAAAACAAATGCATAATTAATATGCTATTCTATGCATGCCATGAGATGTAAATTTCCCTCTAATCCTAAAGGTAGGCTTAAGAGGGGTTTTACAGTTTTTGCTATGAACTGTAAACAACACAAAAAAATGACAAAATTATCCAACTTCTCTATCCTTTCGGTTATGAGTACCAAAATATCAAAATGAAATTCCCACCAATTCCTCATGTGTAGGTGGTTTGGTAGGAGGAAGGATGTGATCGCGATGGCACAAAACAACGATAAAACAAGAGGGAAGATAATCAACTATATATATAAAATCAAACTAGGAATGACAATGGATTCAGATTGGATCGAGGATAAAAAATCCCAACCCTACCATTACATTTCCCTATTCTTTCTTGTTCTCAACCCGTCCCTGACATGGAAAAAGGCGAAGATCCCTATCCCAACTTGTTGAGGACAAAATAATTTCCAATCCCAACCTAGCGGGGAAACAAGTCTAGTGGGAAAGTGAACTTTAAATTTTTTAACTAGATCTAAAATTAAAAAATAAAATAAAAACTTGTAAAAAAATGAACAAATTATATTCACTATATAAAAGTATATACACATACATATATATATATACATATATATGAATATTATATATATAATACATATAAAAGTATAAGTATTTATATTTTATTCACTTATGTATACACACTTATCTAATTACATACTACTAAGTTTGTATTCATATTTTTTATACATGAAAGTCCAAGTATATTAGTAAGTGATAAACATATTAGGTCGTGCTTTATAGTAAGATGCAGATTATGGTTACTTAATATACAGGAAAAAATGTTTTTGATTGATTAATAATATTGGACATTTCATTAAGATTTAAATCATTACACTATTGTTTCTATGTAGGGAATTGTTTATCTTTAACCAGTAAGTAATTCTCTCACACCAATAGGATAAGTGTATTTGAAATATGTAGAATTGGACCATGTGATAGTAGTCTTTATAAAAGTACTATAATAAATAGAGATTGGACTATCACTGCTACTGCATGGATGAATACTCTATAGTTTGACTATGAGTTGGCGGTTTGGTGAGGTTGGACGTATATGCTTTGATTTATTGAAGGTGGGATTTCCACTTTGAGGTCAATATCCTTTGGGCATATATTTTTAATTTGATCAAAACGAATTTGGACAATAGAATTTCTATGCCTTTCTTTGTGAAAAGAGTGATCATCCCCTTGTGATGGTTTAAGATAATTTGTAAACATTCAGGACCTTGGGAAATGACTAAGAGTGTTGCTTTAAGGATTGCTCTCTTTAGATAAACGATTATACTTTTGGAGGTCGTAGATTATGGATTAGAGGTCAAAAGATAGTAGATATTATTCAGAAACGTAATAGTACCAATCAGTCCTATCCAATGATACGTATTACAAAGAGGGGTATTTTCGTCATTACACTTGTAGGTTGAAGATAACACTAATGTGATATTATCTTCGGGGTCAATACCTTCATATGGTGATGAATAAAGATATTTAAAATATAAAATTCAACTATCTAATTATTAGGAGGCATTTTTTTTTTGTAGCAAAAAATTATATCTTTTAATCCCCAAAGTAGCTCTATAAATCCAAATGATTATTTTGGTCATTACACAAATTATTTGAATTATTTAAGGAATGAGGAAATTTATTTTATTCTGAAAAGTCCATTGGGTTAGAAGAATTGATTAAGTCTAAGATTTATTCATGAATTAGATTAATTAATTATTTGTAGGAAGTCCAATTTGATATATGAGTTTGAATAAAATAAATTCGGATTGACCAAATAATTATATTGGGTCATGTATTTATTATTTTGAGTTTTAATTAAGACATAGATGAAATAATAAATAAGTTAGGTTAAGGTTTTATTTTTTTAAATTTTGATAAAAAAAATCCTAGGACAAATAATAAAAGGGCCTAATTGGTAGAAAGCAATGCTAGCTCGTTGTGGACAAGGGTAACTGGCCGCATGGAGGGCTAACTAGGGTGCAAGCAAGCTAGCCACCACTCTCTCTCTTTTAGAAAAAAAATCCTTACCTACTTTCATTAGTAGTGTATTTTGTGAAGTTGAAAGAACACTTTGAAAGGTTAAAAGCTTTAGCATTGTATGCATTTTATGCGTAGGAATAGACATTTGTTAGGTCTTCTAGTTAGTACTACTCCAGAAGTCATGGGTCATATGAGTTCCAAACAACCTACTGAACAGTGGAATTCGGTTGTTGTTACGGTTTCTTCTAATCTTAAAAGAAAAAGTAAGTATGCAATCCTAAACTCTAATTTTATTTTAATTTTTCGTTGCGCTTGTGTGATACTCAATCTTACAAGCGGTATCAATGATTGATTTAATACCTAGGAACATGTTTTAAGCTAATGATTGGTAGTCGTTTCTTTAAAATCAATTCTTTTGATTTGCATAATCTGTATGATTGGTTTCTAGATTTCTTATACACCTTGCGAGTAGAGATATAAGATTTTGTAATTATTATTTTTCTATATTTGTTAGTTTTGGATTTTTGATAGAATTTGATGTACACCTCATGAATAGAATATAAGAGATTGTAAAATAATAATTTTGCATGAAAACTCTTATTTTTAACTACAATTCAGGTTCTAGACATTAAAAAAAAAAAATAGTTGGTATTAACAATTGATTGAAGATAAGGTCAAAAAAAGAAGAAACGATTGAAATCAGAGTTGTTGAAATTGAACTAGAAAATTTGGCAGCGAACCAGAAGACAAGCATTCCTGCCTACTGTTTGGAAGCAGGGCAACTGTTGAAGCCGATAGTAAGCGGCCCTACTTACCCTGCCCTAAGCAGTGTCACCCCCTTTCTAGTTCAAGGCGACTAGTATAGTTTTTTTTTGTAATTTTTTAGGAAACCAATTATACATGAACTTTATCTTTATGCATAATTTTTATTTATTTTTATAAATAAAATGCATGAAAAAGGGTAGTTGGAACTACCTTAGGATTAAATATGATTGTTTGTTATATAATATGTTTAATCCTGGCTTATTTAGTCACATAGATTAAAAGAATAGAAAGAATATAAAAATAATTTATTTTATTTTGCACATTCTATATTCTTTTATTGTGAATAAAGTATAAACTGTATCTCAAGTAAATATGGTCACTTAGATTTTTAAAGTGAGATTCGTGATTTATTTTCTTAAAAGAGTCGTGCTTTTGAGATAAGAAAATAATTTAAATTTAGAAACTTTTAAATTAATTATCTAGATTATTTTTTGAAAAACATAAGTAAAACATTTTAAACAAAATATTAAGTGGGAGAGGGATTCCAACAGTCCCATGGCTTCCATCCCATTTAATGTTAAGAATTGTGGACTTTCTCATGTTACCCTTGGAGTGACCCTCTGAAAGATGTAATTCCATAATAATCTAGATTTAACAGAATAAATCAAACTAATTTAGGATAAATGTTATATTTGACTAGCCTACATTGGAGTCTATAATGCTATATTACCCATAGTTCATGTAAAATAGTGGCCAACTTATGTTGGAACTAACTTCTAGATCATAAGTTAAAAGATTTAGTGGTGAATGATTACACACTTAACTTAAAAAATTATTAACCTTCCTACGAAACTCTATCAATTCTTCCTAAAGCCAAAATTAATATTTTGATAATAGTTTGAGAGTTTTTCTATTATCAGGATCAATGCTATATTCATTTTAAATGTATGTTTTATGTAAATAGATATAAACTTACAAAATACTTTTTACAAACTTTACAAAAATGTCTAGGGGTGGTTCTTTTAATCCTTTAACCATTATTCTCATGGAAAAATAGATTAACTAACCCATATTATGTGGATTGGAAAAGAAATTTGAACATAGTACCCAGTGTTGAAGAATACAAGTTTGTTCTGACAAACCCTTATTTCGAGATTGGAGAAAATTCTACTGCAGAAAAAAGTAAGGCTAAGAAGGAATGGAAGAAAGCTAACGAGATAGCTTGATATTATATGTTGGCTTTTATGTCTAATATTCTCCAATCCAAACACAAGAATAACCCCATTGCTAATGGCATAACTGCTCTCTAAGGGAGATGCTTGCTGGCAAGAGTCGGCCTGCAAAGCAAGAAGCTCTTAAGGCAATTACAAACACCAAGATGGCTGAAGGCATTAGCCATAGAGTATATACTCAAGATTATTGCTATTTTTGAAGAAATTGAGATATTTGGTGCAATTATTGATCCCAAAAGTCAAATAGACATGGTGTTTGATGAGTATAACTATTTTAGAGTTAATAAAGGAGCTCCAGGGCGACAGAGAAGATCATGGAGCCCATGTCTACAACTCTATTGTCAAAGGCCTCATCTTCTAAAACTAAGTCCAAAGGAAAGTATTTCAAATATGGCAAGAAGTGACATTGAAAAAATGAATGCCCATATTTCTTAGCTAAAAACATAAGTACTATTCTTTTATTAGAGTCTATTTTCATAGTTGGATATTCATCCACTTAAAGTATAAATTATGGAATCACTAACAATATATGAAACTCTTTGTAAGGTTTAACGAAGATAAGGAGATGAGCATGCATTTTGACCTGGCGATAGAGCTAAGGTTTGAGAAGTAGTAGTAGAAAAAGTGTCTTTGTGTTTTGATTTAGATAGGATTCTTGTTTTTAAAGATATTTTATATATTCTATTGTTTAAGCAGAATTTGATTTCATTACTAAATTGATAGATCATGACTATTCTGTTTCTTTCCGTTATGGTGTTACTAAGTAGAAATATAAACTTTATTTGTTTTGAAAACATATATGCTAACTTATTTCATTTGAATTCTGTAAGTCATCAAATCAATAATATAGAAATTGAACTAACTAATAAGAAGATAAAGACTATAACTAATGATTCATATTTATGACACCTTAGATTATGATATATTAATCCTAATTAGATTCGAAGACTTATCTATGATGGGCTTTTGGGCTCATTGAGATTGGAAAAGTAGTCTTAGTATGAATCATGCATTAATGGAAAGATGACCAAAAGGTCATTTAACAAAAAAGTGGAAAGAGCCAAGAAAATACATAGCATCGTTTGTAGTGATGCTTGTGGTTCAATGACTGTACTAGCTAGAGATGGATATGAGTACTTTATCACGTTCACTGATAATTACTCACACTTTTAGTACGTTTACTTGCTAAGGTAGAAGTCTAACTCTTTTGAGAAATTTAAAGAGTATAAGGCTAAAATAGAGTGTCAAATAGATAAACAAATCAAACCAATGAGATTAGATTGGGGTAGAGAGTATCTTCTCGGTAAGCTTAAGAATTACATAGTACATTACTATATAATATCTCAGCTAACTGAACTTGGGACACCTTAATAGAATGGAGTAGCTAAAAGAAGGAATAGAATATTTCTGAAAATAGTCAGTAGTATGATGAGTTATGCATGTTTTCCTATTTCTTCTTAAGAATATGTTTTAGAAACAGTAATATATATTTTGAACTTGATACTTTCCAAATCAATGACTAAAACTTCTTATAAGGTGTAAATTGGACGAAAGCCTAATTTGAATCATCTCAAGGTATAAGATGTCCAACTTATACACTAAGGGAAGTAAGTTAGAACAAAGATTAGAGTTTTGCTACTTCATTAGATATCCAAAAGTAATTAGAGGTGTATATTTTTATCATCGTAAGGAGCAAAAGATGCTTGGTAGCACTTATGCTAGATACGTAAGGATGATCAAAAAATGTCTACTAGTGGTTCAAGTCAAGTAGAATTAGAAAAGAATGCTTCATTCTCTTTAGAACCAAATAACCTAATTTAGGAGTCTAAATAGACATAACCTGACATTCTTATACAACCGGAGTCTTGTTGTAGTAGGAGGTAACTCATGTTCCTAAAAGATGGACTATAAATATCTTTGGTCTAGTCTCCAAGTATCAAAAGTAAGATCCTACTAGATACAAGAAGGCTATAGTTGATTTGATATAGATAATTAGCTCGAAGAAATAATACCGAGATTAAATCTATGCATGTTAATTAGGTTTAGGATCTTTTTACTGTACCTAAACGGTTAAAATCCATAGCATGTAAGTAGATATACAAAAGAAAAAGAGAAGTAGATAGGAAGGTTGAAACCTTTAAAGTAAGGTTGGTAGCAAAAGAGTACACTTAGAAAGAAGAGATTAATTATGAAAAAAAAAAATTCACTAGTAGCCATGCTTAAATCTATCAGGGTTCTTCTTGCCAACACTTGTCATTATGATAGCAAGATATGATAAATAGATGTTAAGACTACCTTCCTTAATGACAATCTTAGTGAGAATGTCTATATATCCCAGCTAGAGGGGTTCATTGCTAAAGGTCAAGACCATATAGTTTGCAAACTTAAAAAGTCTATTTATGAATTTAAACAAGCTCCAAGGTTATGGAACATACATTTTAATAAAACTATAAAACCTTATAATTTTGTTCAAAATGTGGATGAACAATGTATATATAAGAAGCAGGATGGTGAGAATGTGTCATTCTTGGTGATGTATATAAATGATATTCTACTCATTAGAAATGATGTAGAGATATTATCATATATTAGGTTTGATTATTTAATCAATTTAGTATGAAAGATTTAGGAGAAACTAGTTATATTTTGGGAATAAAACTTCTTAAAGATAAAAAATAAAGAATATTAGACTTATCCCAACAATTTTATATTGACAAGATATTGTTAAAGTATAACATGAATCAGTCTAAAGTGGCATTAATACTCTTTAGATACGAATTGATCATATTTTTCAAGCAGTGCCCTAAGACATAAAAGGATAAAGAAAGGATGAGTATGATTTTTTATACTTCGTCAGTAGGAAGTCTCGTATATATTATGCTTTGTACAAGATTCGAAATCTGTTTTGCTAAAGGCATATTTAGCAGATACTAGTCAAATCCAGAAAAAGCTCATTAGCAAGTTGTAAAGCATATATTCAAGTACTTTAAGGAAACGAGAAATTATGTGCTAACTTATACAGTTGATAACGTGGTTCCAATTGAATACATAGATTTAGATTTCTAAGTGGATAAAAATAAACAAAAATCTACTAGTGGATATGTATTTATTTTGTCTGGAATAATAATTTCATGGAGTATCAAACAATATTGTATTACTGATTCTACTATAGAGGCTGAGTACATAGCAGCTTCGAAAACATCTAAGGAGACAATTTGGCTCCAGAAGTTTCTAATAGAATTTGTTGTAGTGCCTAATATAGACAAGCCACTGATTATACACTGTGATAATTTTGGAGTGGTATCACAATGCAAAGAATCTATGAACCACAAGAAAGACAATCATATAGATAGGAAGTACTACTTATTTCGGGAATTTATTCAGAGATATAAGATACTGGTGGGTCAAATTTTCTCAGAGAACAATCTGGTATACCTGTTTACTAAGCTTTTGGCAAAAAAGGTGTTTTAACAACACTTAGATGCCATAAGGGTAGTCACATATGAGTTTTTATAATCATTATTGTACAAGTAAGAGATTGTTTGAAATATGCTCTTAAAGACAAATAAATTTTGTAAAGATATTTATTTTGTAATAATAAAAGTTTTTTATCATTAAGTTTGTATTCACATTTTTCATACATGAAGGTCCAAATATGTTAGTAAGTGAACTATGTGTTAGGCCGTACTTTACAGTAAGGTGTGGATTATTAGGTTTGTGTACTGTTCAGTTTGAACCAAATTTCCTAACTTAATAGAAAATTTTAATTCGATTTTTAACTATTTCGGTTCAATTTGATTTGGATTTGAATTTATATTAAGAATTCAGTTAGATTATTTATTTTTCAAAATAAAAATAAAAGCTGAAATTATATTTTTAATTAAATATATATAATATTAACATATAACCAATTAATCATATATATATTATGATTTTTTTTAGTATTTAGGTTATTTCGGTTTAGTTCAATTAAAATTTAAGTCAGTCTTATAAAAATTTCAGTTTGGCTCAAATTTGTCTAAATTTCATAAAATTAAATCGAAATTTGAAATCAAATTTGAACAAAAAAACTGAATGAACCCCTACAGATCATGGTTACTTAACATACAAGTAAAATAGTTCTTGATCGGTTGATGAAATTCCAAGATCATTACAGTATGGTTTTCTAGATAGTAATTGTTTATCTTTAACCAATAAGTAGTCCTTTCACACCAATAGTGTAAGCATATTTAAAATATATAGAACTGAACTATGAGACAGTAATATTTATAAAAGTACTATAATAAATAAGTATTAGAGTATCACTTCTACTGTGGACGAATACTTTAGGGTGTGAGTATGAGTTAGTGGTTTAGTGAAGCTGAACGTATATGCTTTGATATATTGTAGGTGAGATTTTCACAATAAGTAATAAGTGCTCATTATGCACTTATTTTCTATGTAAATTGTATTATATTTATTATAAAATAATATTTAAAAAATTAATTATTCTCACAATTTTATATTATTTTGTGTAGGATTAAATAAATGAGAATTAAATGAAAAAAATGATGAAAAAAAGACGAAAATTGAAGAAAAAAAGAAAGAGAAAAAGAAAGCAATGGCTGGCTAGGCTCTAAAAGAAAAAAAAAAAGAGAGAGAGATACTAAGAGTAGGTGACACCGTGCATATAAACTCCGACGGTACCATGCAAGTATGCTAAGAGTGAACGGTGTCGTGTAGATCAACTCAGACGTTGCCGTATAAGTTCACAGAATAGAAAAGAAAATTTGATTTTAAGAGAATTTTAGTACTTTTTAAAGCCTATAAATAGAACTTTTCCAAATCATTTTGAGCTTCCAACAATGGGGAATAACACCCACACACAAAAGAGAAGAGATTGGAGAGATTTAGAAGTTGCTTTAAGATGATCAAAGATGGAGATGAATAGATAACTCGCCTATAAGCATTTCTTACTCTCTTTTCTTTATTTTCTTCTGTCAATTTGTATGGATTGTTTTAATTCTTCTTGAATGGATGAATCCTAATTTGTTTTTGTGTTAAATCTACTCTTAATTTGTTGATTTTCAATTCCTAATGGATGATTACTTGATTTTATTGTGTTGGATTTTTTATTTAAGTTGCTTTCTCCTAATGATTCTGAGATATGGGGTTAGGAGTTAAGTTTTAATTAATGGGTTCAACGTGGGTTTTAATTTGATTAACTAAAAAAAAAGAGGTTGAAGGGGTAGAACTTGGTAATCATTGAAAATTTGATATTGCTTAGAGATATGGGTATGGGGTTCTTCCGGATAATTTGAGAGTTTGTGCTTAATGCTTCTTAGGTTCAATTATGGAGGTAGAAATACCCTTTAATTGCTTAAGAATAAAGAATTCATAACCCAAGAGACGTGAGTTTTGCATTTGTTACCTCTACCGGTGTTAGAATTGAGAATTTATCTATCTTAGGCTTGATTTGGTACTTTGCTAATTTAGGGGATTCTTGATAAGTTCATGTATTTCACTCATTTTCTTAACTTTGATTTTCTCATGGCTGATATTGTGAGGATTGTGTTTGTTCTCCTTATTCGTCTATTATAATTAGTTTATTCTATTTATTTTTTAGGCTAAACAATAGAAGTAGAATTAGTAGTGGTACCTTTATCTTTTCCCCGAGGATCTTCAATACTTGCCATCAAACTCTATACTACACGATGGATATACTTGTCCAATTGTGTATTTTGAGTGTTTTGGCATTTTAATTGAAATTTGATTGTGTGTGTTTCTTGATAATATTTCCCACACTTGAAAATGCACAATAATGAGATTAATATCCGTGTATGTTGGGCATATATATTTAGTTTGATCAAGACGGATTTGTACAATTGAGCTTCTACACCTTCCTTGATGAAAGGAGTGGTCAACCCCTTATAACGATTTATGATAATATTTGAAAATCTAGAGTGCTGAGAAATGACTAAGAATGTTGCTTTAAGAGTCACTCCTTTTAGATAAGCAATTGTATTTTTAGAGGTTATAGATTAAGGACTATAGGTCAAAAGATAGCAGGTGTCATTAAGAAAATTGATAATATCAATCAATCCTATCTCAATGGTGGTGTTACATAGAGGAGTATTTTCTTTATTACACATGTAGGTCGAAAATAATACATATGCAATAGTATCTTCGGGGTCAATATCTTTATATAGTGATGAATGAAGATATTTAAAATACAAAATGCAGCTATTTATTTAGTATGGGTATTTTGATCTTTTTAGCAGTCAATGATAATATGTCTTTTAGTTCCCAAGGTAGCTTTAGAAACCTAAATAGTTATTTTGGTTATTACACAAATTATTTAGATTGTTTGAGGAATGAAAGAATTTATTTTATTCTATAAAGTCTATTGGGTTAGAATAATTAATTAAGTCTAAGTTTTATTTATAGATTAGATTAATTAATTGATTCTAAGAAATCTAATTTAATATATGGGTTTGAATAAAATAAATAAGGATTGACCTAATTATTATATTGGGTCATATATTTATTATTTTGAGTTTTAGCTAAATAAAAAATTCAGATAAAATAATAAATAAAGTGAGTTAAATTTTTTTACTTTGGGTTATAATAAAATATACAAGACAACTACTAAAAAGGCACAATTAGTAGAACACTAAATCGTTTGGACTAGGATAGTTGGTCATGAGGATTATAGGAAGCCCTAGCTGCTGTTTTGTGCTCTCTCTCTCTCTCTCTCTCTCTTCTTCAGAAAAAATAATCCTAATCTACTTTCATCGGTAATTTAATTTGTGAGGTTAAGAAAATATCTTGAAAAGTCAAAAGTTTCAGTATTGTATGTGTTTTATGCGTAGGAGCAAATGTTTGATAGAACTTTTAGTTAGTATAACTCTGGAAGTTTCAGTTCAAATAAGTCTCAGACAACTTATTGAATAGCAAATTCTAGTTATTGCCTTGGTTTCTACTAATTCTAGAAAAAAAAAAAAAGTAAGTATGCGATCTTAAATTCAAATTTTATCTTTTCTATCACGCTTGTGTGATATTCAATTCTACAAATAGTATCAGAGCATTGATTAAACACCAAAGAGTACGCTTTAGGCTAATAACTAGTGGTTGTTCCTTAAAAATCAATTTTTTTTATTTATGTGATACGTATGATTAGTTTCTAGATTACTTCCACACCTAGTGAGTGGTGGTATAAGATCTTGTAATCATTATTTCTTTATTTATTAGTTTTCGGGTTTTTGATAGCATCTGATGTATATCTCGCGAGTGGATATATAGACAATTGTAAATATTATATTTTTACATGAAAAGCTTTTATTTTCCACTAAGATTCAAGTTCTAGACATAAAAAATCAGTTAGTACCAAAAATAGATTGAAAAAAAGGAGCAGAAAAAGACAAAATGATCAAAAGCAGATATGTCGGAGCTATTGTAAAAAATCTCACCGCGGAGGACCAGGGGGAAGCTAGTGTCGGCCGCTGTTTGGAGAAGAAGACCGCGATAGACAAAAGCTAGGAGATGCTGCCTAGTCTCTTATTTGGAGTGATCAATGCAGTTTTTTTGTAGTTTTTTTACGAAATCAAACATACGTAATCTTTATTTTTATGCATAAATTTTATTTATTTATATAAATAAATTGCATGAAAAATGTAGTTAGAACCACTTTAGAATTAAACAAGATTATCTTTACATATGCTGTTTAATCCTGGCTTATTTGGTCACATAGGTTAAAAGAACAAAAATAGTATGAAAATAATTTAGTTTAGGGCAAAATATGCCAACCATTTTGAACTTTCACAAATTTTGATTTCTACTTTCAAACTTTAAAATGTGTGATTTTAGCCCTCGAACATTTAAAACATCTAAAAAATAGCCCTTCCATAAATTGAAATAGTTAAATGCTCACGAAAGTTCATCACATAACTCTTATATAACATGTTTAATGGGCATTTTTGGCTACTCATAACCCTCACAATGTGGCATTGAGTTTAACTAAACTTTTTAAAATTTCAAATTGTTAGTTTGGATGTGTTCGGTTTGTACATAATTTACTACTTCTCAAAATGCCTAAGAAAAAAGCACAATGCTTCATCAACAAAACTTGGTTCTCTTGCCCATCTCCTCTTCAATACCTTCTATATCTACATTTTCATCATCGCCCCTGTATTGCAAGCAAATGAAATGGGCTATTTCATATCAAAATGTATAGCAGCTTGAGAGCAGAACTCACAACAAGAAAATACAAAACTATTAGTAGGAACTTCTAGAGAGCTTGAATGTAATGAAGCCAAACACATGAATGTAGATTGATAATCGCTTGATGCAAACTAAGTTATGAATTCAAATATGAGCTAGAAAACCCAAATGACCAAAAAACTACTCTTCCTTACCCACCGTGAAAATAAAAAGAGAGAACACACATGAATAATGTTTACAACATAACAAAGACCAAAAAATAGGCACACCAAGCTCCAACAATATTGTATAAAGATGCACATAACTAAAACAATGATAGATGATAATAAGTTCCAGTTAACTCCATGAAGAGAATCAAAGGAAAGAGCCATCTGCTCACGGTAGGTTTGATGAAATGAAGTAGAATTTTGTGCTATACTGCATTTTTACAATGCTTCTTCAATCATAAACATTTCATAGCAAAGAAATTCCACAAACAATACCAACAACTAAATAATATACACGTGCCATTGTAGAAAAATATATAGCTTATTTACAGATCAACAAAACTTTTAATCACTTAAAACCAGCAACAAACAATGAATATTTGAAGGAAAATCCCAGCATAATATAAGAAACCCTTACATAAAATCCCAAAATCCTCAAATTCATAAAATAGAAAGAAAATATTTAAGAGCCTATGAATGGCAGGAAAATTTCAACAAATTCTATAATTGAGGCACGCAACCATACACCACTAACTTCTTTTGAACTTTTCACTCAAAGATGTCATCATCTTCATCAAGAAGTGGTTGACTGACAACTTAAAGAAGTTCAGCTTGACAAAGATAGAAGAATTAAAACATCAGATTATAAAAAATAATCACAAACTATTATTAATTTGATTAAATGAAAAGAATAAATATATTAGACATCATACAAGCTTGGACATGGAAGGCAAATTTTAACCACCAACAATTAGAGTTGCTTCTCCAAATGACTCAACTGCTTCAGTGTATGAAGAGTTTGAAAATTCTACAGTAAATAGATATAGTTAGCTATTGCAATTTTTTTAAAAAAAAAAATAACAAAATAGCTAATAACATTAAACTATCAATAATGAATTACCTTTCTTAATTGCCTCATATTTCTCCACTTGATCCATAACATCACAAAGATCAACAGAATATAGATTAGTTCACAACCAATTTTGACAACATAAAAGTGCTTCAACCATTTTTTGAGATAAAGAACTCCTTAATGGATCAAGAATACACCCACTAGTGCTAAAAGCATATTCAGAAGCTACTATAAACACTTGTATATCCAACATATCCTTTTCAATTTGAGAAAGGACTAGATACTTTTCAGAATTCATTTTCCACCACTCTAATTTAGCAAATGATGTGCTACTAGTTTTACAAATATCCATCAAGTATCTAGTAATCTCTAATTTGGTCTCCATACTTTGTTCCTCTTCTAAATGTTTTGCAAATTGAGATTCTAGATACTTAGAAGTATCCTCAAAATCATCAACATTCATGGAACATCTACTTTGTTCTTCATTTTGTGTACCAGTTCCAACATTAATACCCGCACATGAATTACCAAAAGTATAGTGATCATATAACTGAATTAAATTAGTCTCCACTTTTTCCACTAAATACTTAGTCTTCAAACTATTATCCCCATATAATTGATTGAAACAAAACTTCACATACTTCATTTTATAACTAGGATCAAGAACAATTCCAACAAATAACAAGATATTCAGATCATCAAGATTTTCCCAATGCTTGTCAAATTCAGTTTGCATACGTGAAGCCATTAATCTCAAGGATGCATCTCCAGATTTAGCCAATTGAACCAATCTAGTTTAGACAGCCATAAGTTCACGAAAAAAACAGTTTGTCGTCATATACAATGAACCAGAAAATTTTACTGTGACATTGTAAAAAAGTCTCAAAAACCTCACAAAAGCACCTAGCATTTTCCCAATCAACAAAGTTAGGAGGT
Source organism: Voacanga thouarsii (assembly GCA_026120185.1). NCBI lineage: Eukaryota > Viridiplantae > Streptophyta > Magnoliopsida > Gentianales > Apocynaceae > Voacanga > Voacanga thouarsii. The sequence continues at coordinate 798,094 of JANUWF010002336.1, forward strand.
CCAATACTTTTTTATGCTTTTCCTTTTCTTTTTCTGTTATTTTCCTCATCATTCACATCATTATCTTTATTAGAAGCAAAATATATCAAATACCTTTGAATTTTCTTCTTCCAACCTTTCAAATGCTTTTCCAAAATTTTCAGCAGCTTCTAACATTAAGAATGTAGAATTCCATCTAGTTTCCACATCATGGCAAACAAGACTTTTAATTTCTATTTTTTCTTTCTCCACACACCTTTTAAATGATTTAAGTCTAGATGGAGAAAACCTCACATATCTCACAGCATTTCTAATCTTTACAATTGATGCATTTTGCTCTTCTAAACCATCCCTTGCAATAAGATTCATAATATGAGCACAACTTCTTACACGTAAGTAATCATGTGCTAAAATTATTTCTTTCTAATCCTTATTTCTTGTTTTTAAGTATCTAATTGCCCCATCATTAGAACTAGCATTATCAACTGTGATAGTGAAAATTTTATCAATGCCCCATTCTAACAAGCTATCCTCAACAGTTTTGCCAATTGTTTCTCCTTTATGATTGGGAACTTAAGAAAAAGCTATAATCCACTTATGAAGTTTCCAATCATTCCCAATCAATGAGCAGTAAGACACATATAATTTAGATTTTGAATAGAAGACCAAGTGTCAATAGTAAGGCACACTCGATGTGATTTCAATGTCTTTTTCAATATTTCTTCTCACTATGATACAAAGTCATAGCAACAATTAGGCGAGAAGGTACAACAAACTTTGGTTCTAATGCATTAGAATAACTTCGAAATCCCTCCTCTTCTGCAACTCTAAATGGCAGCTCATCAATAATACACATTTTTGCCAATGCTTTCTAAACTCTTCAAGATTGAATTTTTTAGATTTCATAGAAGAATTATTAGCATCTATATCTGTTTTTTCAGTCTTAAAATTGTCCAAAGTTATTTAGCCTTTCTCAGGCGAAAAAGAACTCTTCTTACAAAGACGTTCCAAATGTTCCACATAGTACTAGTTCCGAGTCTTTAGTAGATGCAGTATAGTCTTTACCACAATAGTTACAGGCAACCCTTTCTTTATTAGAGTCTAACCTAGTAAAGTGATCCCAAATTTCACTTCTTTTATTAGAATCATCTTTGGATTGCAGTGATTTTACCTTTTGCCTTTTTTAGGCCGAGTTCGAGAAAGAGAGGCTTTCAATTTCATTTCTCCTTGTCCTCGTTTTTGAGAGGTTTCGTCTTCACCTTTATCTCCTATCTATCAGATTAAAACAATAATTACAATTATGATAAAGAATTTCATAAAGCTGAGTAGCGAGAAGAAAGCTCCCTTCTTTGAGCCCTGCAATATTTCCATAAAAAACCTAATACAGTACTTAATGACTCATCCAAATGCACAAATTAATAGAGAACCATAGAAAAAAAATATGTCTATATGAGAAGAATTTTCTATTACCTACATGGCTGATGTATATTATTATATCTTTGGGAACTCAAGAAAAAATACAGAGATCACAGTACAACTCAACTCAAAAACCACTTCTTGCGTGCTAATTAAGACCATATATGATATAAAGATAGGAATTATTTAATGCATGATAAAGAAATAAAATGAGTAACGTGAAAACTTGCATATCAACCAGAAACAAGAGATGTCTCTTACTATGATCCTTACAGATAAATATGCAAGTTAACAGATTCAAACATAAAAATCATAACTTAGATTAAAATAAAAATGCAGTAACTTCCTATTCATTCCTCACAGCAAAAATCAGTGATAAGAGGGGGAAAAATGGAAACAAAAATGCATACATAAACAAGAGAAGGGTGGGGAGGGAAATTCACCCTTTTAGATCGCATAATTCATCTTGGGAAACATTGAAAACACATATGCACAAAAAAGAAAGTACTAAACCATCTAGGAAACAACGAAGGATGGACAAAGAAAACCCTGGAATTTAGCAAGATTTGCACTACATTTTAACAAAATGTGTGTTCAACAATAACCAAGCAGAGTCATGGACAATCAAATAGACTAAATTGAAGTGGGTTTAAGGGCAATATGCTTCAGATCTGATATGTACCTACATGAAAAAGTGAAAGGCTTTTCAATAATTAGAAGAAAGCCGTTTAGTCTGCGAATGCATTTTGTTCATAGTAGGTTGAGTTGCGAGAAGAAAGCTCCCTTCTTTGAGCTCAGTTCTGGAGGTCCCAATCCAAGCTACTAACTCTCACAATCTCACTCCTACTAAGTGAAGTTAGGAAGAAAGAAAGAGGAGGAAGGGGAGCAGCGCAGACAAATGGGGGAAACTAAGAAGAAAGAAAGAACGACTGTGTGCATGTGTAGAATAGTAGTAGGGTTTCTCTTTCAAAAGCTTTTTTAATTTTAAAAATAAAATAAATTTAATATATATATATAATTTTTAAAAATCGAACCGAATAATTGGTTTGCAATTTTTTTAACCAATCCAAAAAATTAAAATTCAGTTTGGGTTGGGTTAGTTCGGTCGATTTGGTTCGGTTTTTTATTTTATTGAACAACCCTACCTACAAAGTAGCTTTTGTATATGACAGAAAAAAACTGTTAAGACTTGCGCATTTCACACTTTTCCTTTAAGATTTTTTTTTTTTATAATTCACTAATCTCATTTCAAATCTATTCTTTCTTCTGTACAGATGCCAAGAAAATTACTATTCATCGAGAACTAAATCTTGATTTTTTTGCTATCCATCGATAACTAAATATGGTTTCTTTCTTTTTTTTTCCTCATCTTTATATATGAGTTTTATTTATTAAAGGGAAAAATATTTGATTTTTATTGTATTATTGGATTTAAAGATATAAAAAAAGTAATTCCAAGATTATTGACCTATATAAGAGACTTGCAGTCAGATCTTGAAATTGCTGTTGATAATATGAAGATATTCAAAAAGAATATAGCAAGATTAAAGTTGAAGAATAATATTTTATAAGTAGAAAACTGGGGAGTGATGGCTAAAATCTAGTGGTTTTGTATTATACTTGAGTTTTTTTTTTTTTTGTTAAAATGGTTATTTTTTTAGGTATTTCAAATATTCAAGTACTAAAATTACATATTTTAAAATTCAATGGTAAAAATCAAAATTTAAGAAAGTTCAAGGTATATTTTCTTTAGTTTATTTTGTACATGCACTACAAAAAAATAGGGCAAATACGACGGTCAAAAAATTGTCATAATGGGTTAATTTATACGACAATTTAAAAACTGTCGTATTAGTAAAGGTTTATACGACGGTTCAAGTATAACCATCGTATTTTGTCACCAAATACGACGGTTATTATAATTGTCGTTTTTAGTCTAATTATAACAAAACCCCTCAAAATTATTTTAAATTTTATCTGAATATTTTTAAATTAAGTCACTATACTTTTGGTAATGATTACAATAAATTTAACGGCTGAATCGTTAATTTGATATCTTTATATTTGTAAATACTAATATATCTTTCTATTTTATAGATATTACTGCATAAATGTGATAAAATAAAACAAATGACCTTCAAATTTGGTAGTTTTAACTTTGTAAATATATGTGATGGTTAGATAATTGATTTTTCAAATAAATTTTTGTTTACATCTTAAGTTTTCATATATTTGTATTAAAGAGTTTGAATTTTATTTTAATTATTAGTTATTCTATTATATATGTATATACATTTATATATATATATATTATTTATATATAATATAATATATCCTTATTAGTTAGTGAGTATTAGATTAATATGTTATATAACATAAAAATTTTTTTAATTACAAACATATATATGTGTGTGTACATATATATTTACGTAGCTAGCTAAAGTATACTATCTCTTAATTATTACTACCTCCGATTCAAAATAAGTGTCGTTTTAGGAGTAAATTTTTGTTGTACAATAATTGTCATTTTGTAAAAAATTTCCTTATTTACCCCTTTAATAATGTATTTATGAGGTGAGCGAATATTGTTGGAAGTAGAGGAGAATTATGAAGTGAGAGAATAAATAAACACAAGTTTGATATGTCAAAATATTAATTAAGGGTTTATTGGTCATTTTTAATAGCTTCTTAATATGTGTGAATTTTTCTAAAACGACACTTATTTTGAATCGAAGGTAGTACATTTAATTATATATATAGACATTCTATCTATAATTTTCATTGTAAAAATAAACTTTATATAATTTTATTTATCACATTAGTAATATATATATATATATATAATAAAAATTATTTTTTTAAAATTAAGATTGTAAATTATTATGACGGCTAATCATTAGCCATCATATTAGACGCATTTAATACGTTGGTTAAAGATTAACTGTCGTATTAAACACATTTAATACGATGACTAATGATTAGCCGTCCTATTAGATCATTTAATACGACGGTTATTTAAAGCCATCGTATCTGGTATTTTATCAGAATTTCTCCCCCACTTTCTTCGATTTCATCCACAACACTCATTGATCTCAGCCGCAACACTTTGGCTCTGGATTGTTTTCTCCGACGCAACACTCATTGAAGACAAGAAGTGGCTGTGAATCTCGATTTCAGCCGCAAAACGTTTAGTGCCGTCATTTTGATTTCTCAGGGCCTTCCTGTTGGGTATCTCAAGCTCGTATCTTATACGGCGCAGCGAAAAATAAAACAAGATACCCTCCCAGGACCCATCTATGTGTGGAAAACAAGACATAATGAGGGTAAAGGTAACAACTTTTACCTTTGCGTGATCGTCCAAAGAACAAAAATTTCTTCTTTAAGTTGAGGCACGATCCAGCAATCTTCGTGATCAACCTCCACGTGAGTTGAACGTCTAACCACTATAATCACAGCATGTGATTATCTCTAACAGTAATCCACAGAGAAGAATACTCAAGTACCAAATTTCCGTGCTAGCAGAAAAAGGATGTCGGCTAGGGTTCAAGATCAAAATCGAGACAGAGAAGAAGAATATTTTCGTGGTTGTTTTTGTATGTTGTTCAGCTATTAGCTAGGGTTTTTCATGTGTTATTAGCTACTATATATCACACGAAATTCCCTTCCCAAAACTGAGAATTCTAAACCTATTAGAATTCCCTAATTGTAATTGGAAACATCAAATTCTCACAATTACAACTTGTATCACAAATTATAACTAATTATAATTTATCCACAACAATTTTTCTTTCTCTCAATTAACCCCACAATGTTATCAAATAACATCTTGAGTATATAATCCTCTATTGTGTGTGACCTATTAGGTTTCCCAGTCAATTGGTAGAGAATATGAATTAATCCAAACGTCTTTGAGATTAATAATCCATAATTAATTAAAATTAATCCTATTAATTCTAATAATGATTGGTTTATTAATTCATCAATTAATAAACCCATATTCCCAAATCATGAGCGGTATCTAGCAACACATCATGACCACCCAAGAGACCAGGAAGTCAAGTGGCTTGACATGAACCCTTCAATAATAAATTTCAGTGCAATCAACTCCTTTCACCATACAATATCTCATTCGGTTTAGAGTAGGAATTAGTGCCAACTCCCTCCAGAATTAATTTTGGCCCGAATACAATAGTACTTGTACCAAGAACCCACTACTCTAGATGTGTATCAATTGGAACTGTTTCTAATACACGATTACCTTGGCCAAGGACTTTTGAGTAGTAATTCCTACAAGTGGCCGTAAGATATTCGCCCCTACTATTAGGAGTGGTGAATCATTTATTGACCCTCTCAACTACTTTCGTTTACCTCACCATGTACCCAATATCCATCCCATAGGCGACCCTCGATCGAGCTCCGGAGATTGGAATCAAAGTACAAGGCTCAACAATCAAAGTACCTTAGAGATCTCAAGTCTAAGGATACTTGCATGTTTGCTATATTGAGATTATATCACTGGTACTAAATAGTTGTCCATGTGATTATCTGAAAACTAGGTCATCCAAAGAACTTATTCCATTAACAAGCATCCATGTATTAACTTTAAGTATCTCAATACTCACGGTTATGAGAATCACCGCCTAATCAAATCAGGAAGTCTAACACATGCTAGTCTTAACGCATTAATGATGTCCTATCTCATTAATACTATAACTAGGGACTATTTAAGTACTAACACCATCCAATATGTAGTAGGAATATCATATCATGATCTCTATCATGATTTCCTTAATACAATGTTGTACTAAGAACTTTATCGAACAGTTATATTACTTAAAGTAAACAAAAGAAACTGTAAGATAAATAATGCCTTTTATTAAAATAAAATGTGTCATATACAATGTACAAGTGATTACCTCTAGGGCACAACACTAATACTTCCCCACTTTAATTGTAATACTCCACATTTTTACTTTTGATTGGTTACTATTGGTAATAGGATAAGAATTTGTATCGATGTCCCAAACAAAAGTTGATCGGTGCAATAAGACGAATATTTTGGTGGAATAGTATTTTGTCAGAACTTGGATGTAATTATTGGATTTATACTATCCGTACTTTAAATTTTTGAAAGGCTATTATTATTAATAAAATAAGAATTTAAGAGTACTCTGAAAAGAGAAATTGATCAGTGCGATAAAACGCACATTTTGGTGTGAATTATGCTACCCGAGGTATCGGGGGCATTTTCATCATTTTGACCGTGCCCGCGACTTTGATCGTAAATTTGACCGAGTAGAAAATAAATTGAATAATTTAAGTGTTACCAATGGATTCAGTAGAATTTTTGGAGTTGAATAGTGAAATAAAATATTTTTTCGTTACGAACCCGATTTTGATCATTTCTGAAGAAAATAGAAAATCGCGGTTAAAAATAGTGCATGTGGCATTTTGTGATTGGTAGCCCATGGACATATGTAAATTTAAGAGAGGTTACATGAAGAGTTCATGCAAGACACATAGAATTAAAGGATTGCAAAATAAATGAAGAATGATGTGTAATTTTGTTATTGGAACACATCACTCGTGGGCCCATTTGATTAAGTTCTTGAGCAATATAATTGGATAATATTTGGACCAAGAGAAGATGAATGAATGGCTGGAAATTGGCCAAGAATTTTGGTAGCCATGCAAGAAGGAATAAGGGAATTTTTGTGGAGGAAATAAAATTAGTTGGTGTGTAGGAATTTCATTGGAACACACCTAAGTATATCCACCATTCAATTAAACCACAACAAGAAATGGAGGGCTAAGATTGGAGACTAAATGGAGGTTAAGAGAGGCTGTTAAACAGCCAGAAATTTGTGAGCCAAGAGGGAGAAAAACCAAGAGAAAAAGAAAAAGGAGAGAGAGAGAGAAAGAAGTGTGTGTTTGTTCTTGGAGCGAAATCACACCAAATAGCCTCCAAAATAAGGTAGAAATAAAATTGGTTGGTGTGTAGGAATTTCATTGGAACTCACCTAAGTATATCCACCATTCAATTAAACCACAACAACAAATGGAGGGCCAAGATTGGAGACTAAATGGAGGTTAAGAGAGGCAGTTAAACAACAAAAAATTTATGAGCCAAGAGGGAGAAAAACCAAGAAAAAAAGAAAAAGGAGAGAGAGAGAGAAAGAAGTGTGTGTCTGTTCTTGGAGCGAAATCACACTGAATAGCCTCCAAAATAAGGTAAAACCCTACCTTGATTGAATTAAAGTTGTTGTTGGGTGAATGATGATTATGATGATGTGGATTTTAACATAAAAACATAACTTTCACGCATTGATTTTGGATCAAAGCTAGGGCTTGTGAGCTTTTATGTATGAACTTTATATATGCTTGTATGTGTGTCGGCTGCCTAAGGGTTTTTGAATGATGTTTTGTGGGAGGAAGAACTAAATAATTGTGGTGGTTTGAAGGATTATTTTCGGCTAAAGAGGTGATAATCAAAGTAGAGTAAAAATAGATTTTACTTGGTTGGAAAATTGAATTAAACTAGCTTTTGATTAGAAGAGATAAATTTGTGTTGAATAAATGACTTTTGTGAGCTACTAAAAATCTAGAAATTCAGAATTAAAAATGATTTGAAGGAGAATTAAATGAATTAATGGTTCTAAGGTGTTAAAGACTAAAGGAGGACAAAGGAAAGCATAAATAGTAAAAGTGAGGTAAAATTATTGGGGCTGTTATTGCCCAGTACCATGCCTTGAGAACCAAAATTCTGAAAAAAAGCTTATACAAAATTAAATTTAAGAGTCTTACGGTCATTTTTGTATATCATAGAGCCAAAACGGAGTTTTAAATTGAAAGTTATGTCCAAAACAAAATCATGTGTCAAAGCAGCAAATTCCAGAATTTTGCTTAGAAAGTGGTTGAACTTAAAAATGATTAATTGTATGATTTGGATAAAATAATTGGGAAAATATGAGGTGAATCCCTTGTTTATGAAGGGAGAAATGATGTGGAAAAAAGAAAACGAAAGAATCGAAAAAACGACGAAAAAATGAAGTGAACGAATATTGAACGATTTCCTTAACCGTCGGCTATTTTTCGACCGAACACGAATTGATTCGAAAATTATGTTTGGTGTACATTTAACGATAAGCGGCCAATAGAATGTTGAAAACGGTAGAGACGATGATTAAACGGCTGTGAACGGAAAGGGTTACTTAGGACATGAGGTGAGTCTCTTGAATTTCTAAAACATTTTGAAAGCTAGCATGCTTTAATTTTCCATGAAATACTATGTTTTATACCGTTTTGAAAATCTCTGAATATGCTTAAGGTTTCTTTGAGCAAAATTTGTTTTTATGTCATTTTGGGCTTGAATGAACTTCATAATTGGCTTGGAAACCTTAATGGATGATTAAAACATGAATTTGTGAATTTAGTCCATTTTGGATTAAATACTTAGGAGTTTTGAAAAATGATAATTTTTGGAATCGGGTATTTATAAATTAATTGGAATGCCTTTATTAGAACATTTTATAGAAATGTATTTGGAAACTTTGAATTTAATCCTCTTTTGAGATTAGAATTTTGGATTTCTTAAAATGAGTTCCTTTTGGAATCGGGTATTTAGAAAATGATCAAAATGTCCTTATTGAAATGTTTTATGAAAACCTTTGGAATTTGGGTATTCGATAAATGACCGAAATATCCTTATTAAAACTCTTGTGAATATTTTTCAAATCGGGTAAGAGTAAAATGACCCGAACACGCATGGGGCATGGGTAAAATGACTCGAATTCCCTTAGAAAATGATTTTTGTGATTGAGTACGGGAAAAATGACCCAAATACTCTTGGAAACATATTTTGATGTGTGAACAGAACTCTTTATCCTGTTTCAACATGATTTTGGAAAATGATCTCTCGTGATGAGATTGCTTTTTGGAAAATGACCTTTTGATCCCTGAAATTATTTTGTTAGCCTAATATGCCATAGAATAAATTGATTGGTTCTATGGATCCTATGTGAATGATGATCTGACTTGCGAGTTAGTGGGATCAAATTTTGAAAAGTGTTGTTTTGCCCCAAAAATGTTTTGATTTGCAAATCGTGCGGGATCAGATAACCATCTAGCATGATCAGTCAGAAGGGATTGATAGTGTTGACGTTGAGGACTCAGCAAAGACTTTGATCTTTGTACTAGCTCATTTAGAGATAGACAACTCCAAGTAACCCGATCAGTTTTGGGGATTGTCTTACTCCAAACAGGGCGATAGGATATTGAGATGAGTCATCTTGGCTAGCCGTTTAGAGCCTGGTAATTGCCGCGCTTTGTGTGCATTGTGTGAATTGTGTGATTTGGGTTGTTCACGGGCTGGGCTGGACATCTAGCTTATTTAGAAATAGACGACCCCAAGTAACCAAATTAGTTCTGGGGATTGTCTTACTCCAAACAGGGTGACAGTACATTGAGATGAGTCATCCTAGCTAGCCATCTAGAGCCTGGTAATTGTTGTGCCTTGTGTACATTTTGTGATTTGGGTTGTTCACGGGTTGGGCTGGACATTTGGTGTTGTTCTAACCCCTTGCTACCTCGATGGTGATTAACGTCAAAATTAGGACCCCTGGCTTACGGTAGAAAGTAAATAATTTCCTAGTGAAGCACGGATCAAGTACTGGAGGCTGCATTCTCAATACAATGACACGTGTTAGTTGGTGTGCTTATCCAGCGATGCACAGATCGAGTACTGGAGGCTACGGTCTCAGTATCATGACACGTGCAAGTTGGTGTACTTATCTAGTAATGCATGATTGAGTGTTGTAAGGCAAAGTCCTTGGCACCGTAAGATCATGATGCCAAAGGTGAAACCTTGTGAACTTTGCGTCAAGCCTGACTTTCTGTTAGAGAAGTGCTTATGATTTGAAAATTGGGGATAATATTTTGAAAGTGAAATAAAGTTTTCAAAAAATGATGGAGTTATGAAAAAAATCTTCTTTAGAGAGTTTTGGAATTATTTCCAATGAACAAGTGATATGCTATTCCGTAAAAGTTTCATGTACCATATTCTTTCATAAAACACTAGCACATACGGGACTCACTAGGTAATTCGTCACTCACACGTGTCTTGTAACTTACCTTTTATATGATCTATAGCTGAGTGGACCTACAAATAGAAGGACGATACCACAGAGTCTATAGTTTAGGCCTAGACAGCTTTTCTTTGATCATGTACTATATTCTGTAATAGATAGAGATGACATATATAAAATTCTCTGATATATGTATATGTGTGGCCATCAGTGTGGGATATTATTGAGTCTGGACCTTATATATGTATTTACTATGTTGTTTTCATTTTAAAGACCCCTTGTTCAGAAAACTGGACGGGACGACACCCAGTGTTGATATGCTTCCACTGTTGTCTTTAGTCGGGTGTTACAATTGGTATCAGAGCCTGATTTTACAGAACTATGGTATCATTATAGAAATTGATGGAACCCTTTTATTATGTAGGTATGGTGGATAGGAGCAATAAGAGCAAGCGCCCAATAGTCGAACATAGTGATGAAGGGAAGAAAGAGACAGGTGAAAGCTCGGGTGTAGAGAGGAAACCTACCACCGAAAGAATACCGTCACCACATGAGGAGGTAGATGGCGACTTTGACAAGATTGATGGTGATGTTGAGCCGCGCTATCAGGATGATGATGATAAGGAGGAGGATAGCATCCCTGGTGGTGCAGTACTATTTGAGAATGATAAGGAGGTATTTGGTAGAGATGTACCGAGAGTACTCGAGGAGGAGATATTAGATTTAGAGGCTGTTGATGCGGGAGAGGACCCGGAGGTACTCGAGGTAGAGGTACCTGTAGTTAAGGAGCCTTAGGAGGATTTAGAAATAGACCCAAAACTATTGGCTTGGTTGCAGCCAGATGCAAACGGAGATAAGCAGGTTGATGCAGCGGAGTCTTATACAGTCTCGATTGATTCAGGACCTCCCGTATCAAATAGTAAGGATGGTAAGTAGGAGGCTGAGATGTATATATATATAGTATGATATGTATAGTTCGACCAGTATATATGATTGTGTGCTTAGCACATGAATTTTGTACTGACTTGTGATAAATGAGAATGAACATGTGTTATGTTTTGCTATTGCACTGTGCCTATTTTATGACTACTTTTGAGCTATGTTACATTTGTTATACCAGTAAAATCTTATGAACTGTATAGATGCCACCTAAATAGACCTCTGGACGATCATCGCAAGCTACTCAAAATAACCCTTAACTAATGGTGGAGGAACTGCAGGTAGAAGGTCCCCACCTCACAACATTGGACCACCCTATATTTCAGACCTTCCAAAAGATGGCTAGCATGATCCAACAGCTGACTGCGAATGCTACGGTAAATAAGGGTACAAGTAGGGAAAGTCAGCAAAGTGAAATAGAATCGGATCAAGCCCTTGAGGCTTTTTGAAATTTCACCCTCCACAATTTCAAGGGTGACCTAACTCAGAACTGGAGGCTAAAAATTAGATTGAACAGATAGAAAAGATTTTTGCAGCCCTGAATCATTTTGAGCAAAAGAAGGTACAACTTGCTATGTTCTAGTTGAAAAGACTTGCCCAAGATTGGTGGGCAAGGAAGATGAATCAACGGAAATGGGAGTGGACGAATTTTAAGGCTAGGTTTAAGAAAGAGTTTATTCAAATTTGAGTGGTAGAGAAGAAGGAGGATGAATTTCAAGCTGTTCAGCAAGGAGGCCGTACGGTGGAACAATACGTTGTTGAACTTATTAGACTATCAAAATATTGTCCACTCTTAGTCCATTAAGAATCAGACAGGGTTAGACGTTTTGTGAAGGGTTTATGGCCAGAGTTGAAAAGAGTATTAGCAAGTATGGCTCCCACCAGCTGTAATGCTGCAGCATAAATGGCTGATATTAAATAGGTAGGCAAGAGGAACCAGGGCGAATTTTGAGGCATGAATTAGAAAAGACTTAGAGGGTCTCGATGGTAAAGGAAAAGGAAGATGCAAATGAGGGGAGGCTCGACTGGCCCGATGGGAGGACCGCTCTCCTTTAAATACTTCAATTGTTGGAAAATAGGGCATAAAATTTTAAATTACCCTCACCCATGAAGGTAACAACCAAGGATAATGGTCAGGATTTGGAAGAGGAAATCCAGGGCAGGCTTCTATCTCTAGAACTGGACCCCCCCAAACCGTAAGTAGACGCTTAGGTGGTGGCCTTAGAGAAGACAGATAATTAGACTGTAGTGGTGGAAGGTATGTTCCTTATTTTTTATCATACTGCTAAAGTATTGGAAGATCTCAGTTCTACGCATTCCTTTGTTGCCAATTTATTTCTTGATTCTATGAAGATAAAAGGGGAACAAATTTCATATGAAATGATTATTAGTACCTTATTGGGAAATTAAATGAATAGTGAGAAAACGCATAGGAATTGTAAGATTTTGATAGGAGATGAATTATTGTAAGAAAATTTGATATGTTTACCCATAGAGGATTATGATGCTATATAAGGCATGGATTGGATGTCTCAGCATCGTGCTCAAGTTAATTGTTGACATAAAGTAGTACGTTTCAATTGGTCTGGGAAACTTAAATTGGAATTTGTAGGTGAGATTGGAAGGAAAAGTAATGCTTTTGCATCAGGACTTAAGGCCCAGAAGATGATTAGGAAAGGGTGCACAGGATACTTGGTTTATGTAATTAATAAGCCAGAAGAAGTTAGGAAACCCGAAGACATTCCTATTGTGAATGAGTATTTAAATGTTTTTCCAGCAGAATTGAAGAAGTTACCACCGGAGAGAGAGGTAGAGTTTTCTATTGAGTTAATGCCATCGACAGAACTAATTTCAAGGACCCCTTATAGAATGGCACCTACAGAATTACAAGAGCTTAAGAAACAACTACAGGAATTAATGGAGTAAGGGTTTATCCGACTGAGTGCTTCACCGTGGGGAGCACCCGTATTATTTGTTAAAAAGAAAGATGAGTCATTGCGAATGTGTATCGATTATCGACGGTTGAATGCAGTGACGATAATGAATAAATATCTATTGTCCATAGTTAATGAACTGTTTGATCAGTTGTAAGGAGCTGGATGTTTCTCGAATTAAACTTAAGGCAAGGATATTACCAGGTCTGGATTCGAGAAGGAGATATACCGAAAATGGCATTTAACACTTGATATAGGCATTTTGAGTTTGTGGTGATGTCCTTTGGTGTTACAAATGCCCCTGCCATTTTTATAGACTTAATGCACCGAACATTCTGGTCGTACTTAGATAATTTTGCGATTATATTTGTAGATGACATTCTGGTGTACTCTAAAGGTCCCTAAAAGGATGAGCAGTACCTTCAGAAAGTCCTAAGGAAGTTAAGGGAGACCAAATTGTATGCAAAATTCAGTAAATGTGAGTTTTTGTTGCAAGAATTAGCATTCTTGGGACACGTGATATCCAATGACGGGATTACAGTAGATCCTGCAAAAGTTGAGGCGGAGACAAATTGAAAACGTCCCGAGACTCTGACCAAAATCTAAAGTTTCCTGAGATTGACAGGATATTATCGAAGATTTATTGAGGGAACTCTCTAAGATAGTTTCACCTTTGACTCGACCACCTCAAAACGAAGTTCCTTGTGTTGGAACCAAAAAGCGTGAGAGAAATTTCCAGGAGTTGAAAGAATGATTAAATTTTACTCCTGTTCTAATATTGCCAGTGATAGAATCATTCATTACCGAGATCGGTATTGTATCTTGAAACAGTCTGCGATGAGATAAGATGTTTTAATGAAGGCACCTTGAAGTAAGTATACTATCCATCCAGGAGCCATAAAGATTTATCAGGACTTAAAATGGCATTATTAGCGGATTGGTATGAAGAAGAATATCTCAGATTTTGTAGCTTGATGTTTAATTTGTTAGCAAATGAAAACCGATCAGCAATGGCCTGGAGGGTTATTGCAGTCGTTACCAACTCCATCATGGAAATGGGATGAAATTACTATGGATTTCATTACAAGATTACCCATGGTAGTAGGGCAGCAAGATACTATATGGGTGATAATGGATCGATTGACTAAGTCCGCTCATTTCATCCCTATAAATTAATGAGATTCCTTAGAAAAGTTAAGTAAGGTCTATATGGAGGAAGTAATCAGACTTCATGGAGTATCCTCTAGTATTGTGCCGAACCGAGATTCCAGATTTACTTCGAAGTTTTGGACTATATTGCAGTAAAGATAAGGAACAATCGTAAAGTTCAATACAACAGTGCACCCACAAATGGATGAACAGACAAAATGAGTGAATAGAGTTTTAAAAGACATGTTGTGGTCTATACTTTGGATTTTGGAACTAAGCAAATTGATAATTTAGTGTATGCAGAATTTGCATACGAATTGGAATGGCCCCGTTTAAAGCCTTGTGTGGAAGAAAATTCAGTCCCCGTTATATTGGAAAAGTTTAGGATGGAGAACAGGCAAACAAGATGCTTTTGATCTTGAAAAGGTTCGACAGGCTGTAGAGATGATCAACACCAAGTTAGAAGCTGCGTAGAGTAGACAGAAAAGTTATGCGGATCAACGTATGAGAGATTCGGAATTTACTGAAGGGGATCATGTATTCTTGAAATTTTCTCCACAACAATAATTGGGAATCAAAGAACAAGAAAAGAAATTGACATTTAGGTATGCTGGATCATTCCATATTATCAAGAGGATTAGGAAGGTAGCCTATCGATTGAAGATACCAGTCGAGCTTCAAGTTATTCACGGTGTGTTTTATGTATTTCAACTTCGAAAATATGTTGTTAATTCTGCCCACATTTTGAATAAAGAACCTATTGAGATGATTTTAAGTTTGAAGAATGAGAAAAAGCCTATTAAGATCTTGGAGTATGCTGAAAAGGAATTGTGGAATGAGAAAATTCCACTTGTACAACTATCGTGGAATCATCATTCTGTGTAAGATGCAACTTAGGAAACTAATCCAAAGATGTTGAAAAAGTACCCAGGTTTATTCCAAATGTAAGCCAATTTCGTGGACGGAATTTTATGTAAGGAGGGGATAATGTAACGCTCCACCTTTTTTCTTTCAATTAGCTAGTATTGGTAATAGGATGAGAATTTGTTTCAATGTCCAAAAAAAAATTGATCGGTGTAATGAGACGAATATTTTGGTGGAATAGTATTTTGTTGGGAATTGGATGTAATTATTGGATTTGTTCTACCCGTACCCTAAATTTTTAAAAGGCTATTATTATTAACAAAATAAGAATTTAAGGGTACTCTAAAAGAGAAATTTATCAGTGTGATAAAATGCACATTTTAATGTGAATGATACTACCCAGGGTATCGAGAGTATTTTCGTCATTTTGACCGTACCCATGACTTTGACCATAAATTTGATCAAGTAGAAAAGGAATTGAAAATTTTAAGTATTATCAATGGATTCAGTAAAATTTTTAGAGTTGAATGGTGAAATAAAATATTTTTTCGTTATGGATCCGATTTTAGTCATTTCTGAAGAAAATAGGAAATCGCTGTTAAAAATGGTGCGTGTAGCATTTTGTGATTGGTAGCCCATGAACATGTATAAATTTATGAGAGGTTGCATGAAGAGTTCATGTAATACACATGGAATTAAAGGATTGCAAAATAAATGAAGAATAGTGTGTAATTTTGTGATTGGAATACATTATTCGTGGGCCCATTTGATTAAGTTCTTGAGCAATATAATTGGCAAATATTTGGACCAAGAGAAGATGAATGAATGGCTGAAAATTGGCCAAGAATTTTGGCAGCCATGCAAGAAGAAATAAGGGAATTTTTGTGGAGGAAATAAAAATGGTTGGTGTGTAAGAATTTCATTGGAACACACCTAAGTATATCAACCATTCAATTAAACCACAACAAGAAATGAAGGGCCAAGATTGGAGGCTAAATGGAGGTTAAGAGAGGCTGTTGAACAGCCAGAAATTCGTGAGCCAAGAGGGAGAAAAACTAAGAGAAAAAGAAAAAGGAGAGAGAAAGAAAGAAGTGTGTGTATTCTTGGAGCGAAATCACACCAAGTAGCCTCTAATACAAGGTAAAACCATACCTTATTTGAATTAAAGTTGTTGGGTGAATAATAATTATGATGATGTGAATTTTAACATGAAAACATGACTTTCATGCATTAATTTCGAATCAAAGCTAGGGTTTATGAGCTTTCGTGTATGAACTTTATATATGCTTATATATGTGTCGGCTGCCTAAGGGTCTTGAATGATGTTTTGTGGGAGGAAGAACTGAATAATTATGGTGGTTTGAAGGCTTTTTTTCGACTGAAGAGGTGATGATCAAAGTAGAGTAAAAATGAAATTTACTTTGTTGGAAAATGAATGAAACTAGCTTTTGATTAGAAGAGACAAATTTGTGTTGAATAAGTATGACTTTTGTGAGCTACTGAAAATTTGGAAATTCAGAATTAAAGATGATTTGAAAGAGAATTGAATGAATTAATGGTTCTAAGGTGTTAAAGATTTAAGGAGGACAAAGGAAAGCATGAATAGTAAAAGTAAAGTAAAATTACTGGAGCTGTTTTTGCCCAATACTATGCCTTGGGAACCAAAATTTTGAAAAAGGGTAGATACATAATTAATTAAGAGTCTTACGGTCGTTTTAGAATATCATAGAGCCAAAATAGAGTTTTGGATTGAAAGTTATGCCTAAAACAAAATTATGTGTCAAAGCAGTAAATTCCAAAATTTTGCTTAGAAAGTGGTTGAAATTAAAAATGATTAATTGTATGATTTGGATGAAATAATTGGGGAAATCAAAAGTGAATCCCTTTTTTATGAAGGGAGAAAGGATGTGGAAAAAGAAAAATGACGAAAAAACGACGTGAACGAATGTTGAACGATTTCCTTAAACGTCGGCTGGACGTCGACCGACCGTCGGCTATTTTTCGGCCGAACACGAATTGATCCAAAATGATGTTTGGTGTCAGTTTAGCGATAACGGCCAATGGAACGTCGAAAATGGTAGAGATAGTAATTAAACGGCTGTGAACGGAAAGGGTTACTTAGGACATGGGGTGAGTCCATTGGATTTCTAAAACCTTTTGAAAGCTTGTGCGCTTTAATTTTTCATAAAATGCTATGTTTTATACTGTTTTTGAAATCCCTGAATATGCTTAAGGTTTCTCTGAGCAAGATTTGTTTTTATTCTATTTTGGGTTTGAATGAACTTCATAGTTGGCTTGGAAACCTTAATGGATGATTAAATCATGAATTTGTGAATTTAGTCCATTTTGGATTAAATACTTGGGATTTTCAAAAAATGGTAATTTTTTAAATCGGGTATTCATAAATTGACTGGAATGACTTTATTGTAACATTTTATAGAAATGTGTTTGGGTATTTTGAATTTAATCCTCTTTTGGGATTAGAATTCTGGATTTCTTAAAATGAATTCTTTTTGGAATCAGGTATTTGGAAAATGATGCGAATGTCCTTATTGGAATGTTTTATGAAAACCTTTAGAACGCGGGTATTTGATAAATGACCTAAATATCCTTATTGAAACTCTTGTGAATATTTTTCAAATTGAGTATGGATAAAATGGCCCAAACACTCTCGAAAAATCTTTTGGAATCGGGCATGGATAAAATGACTCGAATCGGGCATGGATAAAATGACTCGAATGCCCTTGGAAAATGACTTTTGTGATCGAGTACGGAAAAAATGATCCGAATACTCTTGGAAACATATTTTAATGTGTGAACATAGCTCTTTATCCTATTTCAACATGATTTTGGAAAATGATTTCTCGTGATGAGATTGACTTTTGAAAAATAACCTTTTGATCCCTGAAATTATTTTATTTGCCTGATGTGCCATAGAATAAATTGATTGGTTCTATAGAGCCTATGTGAATGATAGTCTGACTTGCGAGTCAGTGGGATCAAATTCTAGAAAGTGTTGTTTTGCCCCAAACAATATTTTGATTTGAAAAATCTGCGGGATCGGATAACCCTTAGGCCTAATCAGTTAGAAGGGATTGATAGTGTTAACGTTGAGTACTCAGCAAGGACTTTGATCTTTGTACTAGCTCATTTAGAGATAGACGATCCTAAGTAACCCAATCAGTTTTGGAGATTGTCTTACTCCAAATAGGGTGACATTGAGATGAGTTGTCCTTGAGGGAAAACGAAAAACAGGGGAGCATGCTCTGTACGTAAAAAAAATTGGAGAAAAATAAAACGCGAGCCATAAAGGCCATGCAGAAGCGTGAAGATCATACCTTTGCGTTCCTTAACCCTCCTAGGTTGCGTAGGAACAGATTGAACGGTTGGAATCGCCTCGCTTTGCACACTTGAAGGAGCTTCCGATTGAACACCCGCTAGCCTTCGACTTCGCCTTGTTTGCATTAACGCTTAGCTCTCCAGCTCTCGGGATATTCCTCAGCCTAATCTCTAGTTGGTGAACACTATAGAGAAGAAGAATGGACTCAAAACTCCTTGGTTCAGTTGCTATTCGTTAGCAAAGAAGACAAGAAGAAACACGAGAGGAGGTGTCGTGAGAGAGCAAGAGAGAGACGTGAGTTCTCTTGTGTGTTTGGGAAATCGTAGTTTATTTTCTACCGGAGACTAGTTTTATTGGTTAGCCAAAACAGGTCTCTCATTATCTCGATAAACATATCCCCGGATTTCAAAACACCCGGATGTTATCCTGAGAATCAGTTTGGCCTAACCCTAAACTCCTCTTAACCGTATCTGGAAAAACCTTAAGGTCCAAGCTATTGGGCCAGAAAAATATTTATTATTTTTCTTGGACCTAAAAGGCTCAAAATAATAAATATTAATTATTTATTTCCTGGGCTTATATAAACAACCCAATAAATAATTAATGAACCCAAATGAACTATAATAATTAATCTTTAATTATTTATTTCTTGGGCCTATATAAATAACCCAATAAATAATTAAACATTATTTATTTCCCCTAATTTAAGCCCAGGTTAATTTCTTAATTATTCATACTGGACATAGGCCCTGAATAATTAATTAACCAATTAAACTAGATAATTAATTTCTCTCAACTCCTATTTTATTTATTTATTTATTTTATTCCAGTCAAATAATAAATTAGACTTCCTGAATAAAATAAAATAAAATCCTCTTCAACTGAGATCAATTCCTCAACCCAAAAGTAGTTAGGACTTACGGGCTATCCCGAGGACCAAAAAGACACATCGCCTTGGCTGCTAAAATGACCAAAATACCCCTGCTATATAAATAACTATATTTTATATTTTAAATATTTCCTACTATCACCATAAGAAAATATTGACCCCAAGGACAATGCTGCATTCGCAAAGTCTCCGACCTACAGGTGAAATGACTAAAATACCCCTCTACACATCGCCGTATATTTAGAGAGGAAGAAGTGTATTAACACCCCCCTAAATGACATCTACCATCCTTAGGCTTCTAGTCCAATGGTCCACGACTTCCTGAAGTGTTTCCGCTTTCTAAGGGAGCTACCCTAAAGCAAACATCCAAGTCATGTTTCTCAGGGCCCTGGATAATTTAGACCATTCGGACAACCACAGGGGGCGATATAGTGCAGAAACTATCTTGTATAAGTCTGTCTTAACTAACTAGTTACACATACCCAACATGCAAGTATATTGGCCCTACGATAGAACCTCAACTGCAGCAAATCAAAGTATATGCTTCCAGCTTCGCTAGACCACCAACTCATACTTAAGTCGTAGAGTACTAGTCCACGCTGTAGCGGTAGTAGTCTAGGTTTCTACCATATAGTACTTTGAGAAACCACTACTACATGTCCTGTTCTACGTATTCGAAATACGCTTATGTCATGAAGTGAGTGGACTACCCACTAGCTAAAGGTAAGCCATTCCCCATTTGAAATTCATAACATAATAACCTAAACATGATGAGGTTCCCAGTCTCATCAATAGGTTAAGAAAAAATGTTTATATGTTAAATAACCCGTGATCCATACCTTACTATGAAAGACCACCATTCACACGGATCACTTATTTAAACACAATGGGTCTGTTCCAAACGAAAATCGTGCACAAACAAAAAATAAATTCACAAACGATTTCTGAAAATAAATTCTTTCATTAAAATATTCGATTTTATATCAGAAACCTAGTCTAAGAGGGCATACAATCCAACAGTCCTGGCTAGCCATCTAGAGCCTGACAATTGCTGTGCCTTGTGTGCATTTTGTGATTTGGGTTGTTCACGGGCTGGGGTGGACATCTGTCGTTATTCTAACCTCTTGCTGCCTTGATGATGATTAACGTCAAGATTGGGACCCCTGGCTTACGATAGCAAATAAAAGTTTTTCTAGCGATGCATAGATCGAGTACTGGAGACTACGGTCTCAGTACAATGACACGTACAAGTTGGTGTGCTTATCCGGTGATGCACGAATCGAGTACTGGAGGCTGCGATCTCAGTATGATGACACGTGCAAGTTGGTGTACTTATTTGGCAATGCACGGTTGAGTACTGTAAGGCGAATCCGCTAGCACAATAACATTGTGATGACGAAGGCAAAACCTTGTGAGCTTTACATACAGGGCGACCTTCTGTTAAAGAAGTGCCTGTGATTTAGAAATTAAGGAAAATGTTTTAAAAGTGAACTAAAGTTTTCCAAAAGTAGTTATGTTCTGGATAAACTCTTCGTTAGAGAGTTTTGGAATTATTTCCAGAGAACAAGTGATATGTTATTTCACAAAAGTTTTATGTGCCCTATTCTTTCATAAAGCACTAGCACACACGGGACTCACTGAGTGATTCGTCACACACATGTGTCTTTTAAATTACCTTTTGTAGCATCCATAGCTGAGCGAATCTATAAATAAAAGGACGATACCACAAAGTCAGCAGTTTAGATCGGACAACTTTCCTTTGATCATGTACTATATTCTATTATAGATAGAGATGGCATGTATAAAATTCTATGATATATGTATATGTGTGGCCATTAGTGTGGGATATTATTGAATATGAACCTTATATATGTATTTACTCTATTATTTTCATTATAAAGACCCCTTGTCCTGGAAACTAGACGAGGTGACACCCGGAGTTGATATGCTTCCGCTATTGTCTCTAGTAGGGGTGTTAAAATTGGTATTAGAGCTTAGTTTTACAGAACTGTGGTATTGTCATAGAAATTGATAGAACCCTTTTATTGTGTAGGTATGGTGGATAGGAGCAATAATGGCAAGAGCCCATTGGTCGAGCGCAATGATTAAGGGAAGAGAGGAAACCTACCACCAAGAGGATCCGTCACCACCTGAGGAGGTAGGTGGCGACTCTGACGAGATTGATGGTGATGTTGAGTTGCTCTATCTGGACGATGATGATGATGAGGAGGATAGCTTCTCTGATGGTGCAGTACTATCTAAGAATAATGAGGAGGTATTCAGTGGAGATATACCAGGAGTACTTAAGAAGGAGATATTAGATTTAGATGTTGTTGATGTGGGAGAGGACCAAAAGGTACCCGAGGTGGAGGTACCTATAGTTGAGAAGCCTGGGGAGGATTTAGAAATAGTCCCAGAGCTATTGGCTTGGTTGCAGCTAGATGCGGATAGAGATAAGATGGTCGATGTAGCGGAATCTTATTCAATCTCATTGATTCAAGACCTCCCGTATCAGACTATAAGGATAAGTAGGAAGATGAAATGTGTGTGTGTGTGTGTGTGTGTGTGTAGTATGATATGTACAGTTCGACTGGTGTATATGACTGTGTGTATCTCACATAAATTTTGTACTGACTTTGTGATAAATGAGAATGAATATGTGTGATGTTTTGCTAATTGCACTGTGTCTATTTTATGACTGCTTTTGAGCTATGTTACATTTGTTATAGCAGTAAAATCTTATGAACTGTACAGATGCCTCTTAAATGAACCTCTGGATGATCATCGCGAGCTACTCGAAATAACCCTGAGCCAATGGTGGAGGAACTGTTGGCGGAAGGTCTCCAGCTCACAACCTTGGACCACCCTATGTTTCAGATGTTCCAAAAGATGACTGGCATGATCCAACAGCTTATTGAGAATGCTAGGGTAAAAAAGGGTACGAACAGGGAAAGTCAGCAACGTGGAGTAGAATCGGATCAAGCGCTTGAGCACTTTTTGAAATTTCACCTTCCGCAATATCAAAGGTGACCTGACTCAGAACTGGAGGCTAAAAATTAGATTAAACAGATGAAAAAGATTTTTGCAGCCCTGAATTATTTGGAGCAAAAGAGAGTACAACATGCTACATTCTAATTGAAAGGACCTGCCCAAGATTGGTAGGCAAGGGAGATCAATCAACGAAAATGGGAGTGGACGGATTTTAAGGTCAGTTTTAAGTAGGAGTTTATTCCCATTTGAGTAGTAGAGAATGAGGAGGATGAATTTCAAGCTGTTCAGCAAGGAGGCCGTACGGTAGGATAATACGTTGCTGAATTTACTATACTATCAAAATATTGCCCGCTCTTAGTCTATTCAGCATCAAACAGGGTTAGACGTTTTGTGAAGGGTTTACGGCTAGAGTTGAAAAGAGTGTTAGCAAGTATGGCTCCCACCAGTAATAATGCTGCAGTAAAAATGGCTTCTAGAACCGAAATAGATGATATTGAACAAGCAGGCAAGAGGAATTAAGGCAAATTTTGGAGCATGAATCAGAAGAGACCTGGAGGGTCACGATGGCAGAGGAAAAGGAAGATGCAAAGGAGGGGAGGCCCGACTGGCCCGATGCAAGGACTGCCTACCTTTAAATGCTTCAATTGTGGAGAAATAGGGCATAAGATTTTAAATTACCCTCACCCATGAAGGATAGGAGGATGGAGCTGACCTGGAGGTAACAGCCAAGGACAGTGGTCAGAATTTGGAAGAGGAAACCTAAGTCAAGCTTCTGCCTCCAGAACTAGACCCCCCAAACTATAAGTAAACGCTTGGGTAGTGGCCTTAGAGAAGACAGATAATTAGACTGCAGTTGTGGAAGGCACACTCCTTATTTTTTATCATATTGCTAAAGTATTGGTAGATCCCGGTTCTACGCATCCCTTTGTTGCCAATTTATTTCTTGATTCTATGAAGATAAAAGGGGAAGAAATTTCATAATGATTGTGAGAAAATAGTGAGAAAAATACATAGGAATTGTAAGATTTTGATAGGAGATGAATTATTGGAAGGGAATTTGATATGTTTACCCATAAAGGATTATGATGCTATCTTAGGCAAGGATTAGCTGTCTCAGCATCATGCTCAAGTTGATTGTAGACATAAAGTAGTACATTTCCATTTGTCTGGGAAACCTATATTGGAATTTGTAGGTGAGGTTGGAAGGAAAAGTAATGCTTTTGTATCAGGACTTAAGGCCCGAAAGATGATTAGGAAAGAGTGCACAGAATACTTGGTTTATGTAATTAATAAGCCAGGAGAAGTTAGGAAACCAGAAGATATTCCTATTATGAATGAGTATTTAGATGTTTTTCAGCGAAATTGAAGGAGTTACAATCGGAGAGAGAGGTAGAGTTTTCTATTGAGTTAGTGCCATCGGCATAACTAATTTCAAGGACCCCTTATAGAAAGGCACATACAAAATTGCAGGAGCTCAAGAAACAACTATACGAATTAATAAAGCAAGGGTTTATCCGACCAAGTACTTCATCGTGGGGAGCAACTATATTATTTGTTAAGAAGAAAGATGAGTCATTGCGGATGCATATAGATTATCGAGAGTTCAATGCAGTAACGGTAAAGAATAAATATCCATTGCCCATAGTTAATGAACTGTTTGATTAGTTGCAAGGAACTGGATGTTTCTCAAAATTAGACTTAAGGTAAGGATATTACCAGACCTGGATTCGAGAAGGAGATATACCGAAAATGGCATTTAACACTCAATGTAGGCATTTTGAGTTAGTGGTGATGTCATTTGGTGTTACTATTGCCCTGTCATTTTTATGGACTTAATGCATCGAACATTCTGGTCGTACTTAGATAATTTTGTGGATGACATTCTGGTGTACTCCAAAGGTCCCCAAGAGCATAAGCAGTACCTTCGAAAATTCTTAAGGAAGTTAAGGGAGACCAAATTGTATGTGAAATTCAGTAAGTATGAGTTTTGGTTGCAAGAAGTAGCATTCTTGGGACATGTGATATCCAAGAACGGGATTACAGTAGATCCTGCAAAAATTAAGACGGCGACAAATTGGAAATGTCTCGAGACTCTAATCGAAATCTAAAGTTTCCTAAGATTGGCAGGATATTATCGAAGATTTATTGAGGGAACTCTCTAAGATAGTTTCACCTTTGACTCGACCCGCTCAAAAAAAAGTTCCTTATGTTGGAACCAAAAAGCGTGAGAGACATTTCCAGGAGTTGAGAGAAGTATTAAATTCTGCTCCTATTCTAATATTGCCAGTGATGGAAACATTCATTACTGAGATCGGTATTGTATCTTGAAACAGTCTGCGATAAGACAAGATGTTTTAATGAAGGCACATTAAAGTAAGTACACTATCTATCCAGGAGCCGTAAGAATTTATCAGGACTTAAAACGACATTATTAGTGGATTGGTATAAAGAAGGATATCTCAGATTTTGCAGTTCGATGTTTAACTTCTCAGCAAATGAAAGCCAATCAGTAATAGCCTGGAGGGTTATTGCAGCCGTTACCAACTCCATCATGGAAATGAGATGAAATTACTATGGATTTCATTACAAGATTACCCATGGCAATAGGGCAACGAGATACTATAACGGTGATAGTGGTTCGACTGACTAAGTCTGTTCATTTCATCCCTATAAATCAACGGGATTCCTTAGAAAAGTTAAATAAGGTCTATATGGAGGAAGTAATCAGACTTCATGGAATACCCGCTAGTATTGTGTTAAACTGAGACCCCAACTTTACTTCGATGTTTTGGACTAAATTGTGGTAAAGATAAGGAACAGTCGTAAAGTTTCGTACAACAGCACACCCACAAACGAATGAACGAACAAAATGAGTGAATAGTATTTTGAAAAACATATGTGTGGGTCTGTGTTTTAGATTTTGAAACTATGCAGATTGATAATTTAGCGTATGCAAAATTTGCATACGAACTGGAATGGCCCCGTTTGAAGCCTTGTGTGGAAGAAAATTCAGTCCCCGTTATATTGGGAAAATTTGGGATGGAGAACAGGCGAACAAGATGCTTTTGTTCTTGAAAAGGTCGGACAGGCTATAGAGATGATCAAAACTAAGTTAGAAGCAGCGTAGAGTAGACAGAAAAGTTATGTGGATCGACGTAGGAGAGATTCGGAATTTACTGAAGGGGATCATGTATTCTTGAAATTTGCTCCACAACAACAATTGGGAATCAAAGAACAAGAAAAGAAATTGACATTTAGGTATGCTGGATCATTCCATATTGTCAAGAGGATTAGGAAGGTAGCCTATCGATTGAAGATACCAGTCGAGCTTCAAGTTATTCACGGTGTGTTTTATGTATTTCAACTTCGAAAATATGTTGTTGATTCTGCCCACATTTTGAATAAAGAACCCATTGAGATGACTCTAAGCTTGAAGAATGGGGAAAAGCCTTTTAAGATCTTGGAGTATGCTAAAAAGGAATTGCGGAATGAGAAAATTTCACTTGTACAAGTATCGTGGAATCATCATTTTGTGTAAGATGCAACTTGGGAAACGAAAATGAAGATGTTAAAAAAATACTAAGGTTTATTCCAAATGTAAGCCAATTTCGATGACGAAATTTTTTGTAAGGAATGGAGAATGTAACACCCCACTTTTTTACTTTTGATTGGCTACTATTGGTATTATGATGAGAATTTGCATCGATGTCCAGAACAAAAGTTGATCGGTATAATGAGACGAATATTTTGGTATAATAGTATTTTGTCGGGACCCGGTAATTATTGAATTTGTTCTACCCGTACCTTAAATTTTTGGAAGGCTATTACTATTAAAAAAACATGAATTTAAGAGTACTCTGAAAAGAGAAATTGATCAGTGCGAGAAAACGCATATTTTGGTGTGAATTATGCTACCCGGGGTATCGGGGGCATTTTCATTATGTTGACCGTGCCCGCGATTTTGACCGCAAATTTGATCAAGTAGAAAAAGAATTGAAGAATTTAAGTATTACCAATGGATTCAGTAGATTTTTTGAAGTTGAATGGTGAAATAAAATATTTTTTCATTACGGACTCGATTTTGGTCATTTCTAAAGAAAATAGGAAATCACGGTTAAAAATGGTGCATGTGGCATTTTGTGATTGGTAGCCCAAGGACATGTATAAGTTACAAAAGGTTGCACGAAGAGTTCATGCAAGACACATGGAATTAAAAGATTGCAAAATAAATGAAGAAAGATGTGTAATTTTGTGACTAGAACACATCATTCGTGGGCCCATTTGATTAAATTCTTGAGCAATATAATTGGCTAATATTTAGACCAAGAGAAGATGAATGAATGGCTGAAAATTGGCCAAGAATTTCGGCAGCCATGGAAGAAGGAATAAGGGAATGTTTGTGGAGGAAATAAAAATGGTTGGTGTGTAAGAATTTCATTGGAACACCCCTAAGTATATCCACCATTCAATTAAACCACAACAAGAAATGGAGGGCCAAGATTGGAGGCTAAATGGAGGTTAAAAGATGCTATTAAACAGTCAGAAATTCGTGAGCCAAGAGGGAGAAAAATCAAGAGAAAAAAAAAATGAGAGAGAAAGAAAGAAGTGTGTGTGTGTGTGTGTGTGTGTGTGTTCTTGGTGTTCTTGGAGCAAAATCACACCAAATAACCTCCAATACATGGTAAAACCCTACCTTGCTTGAATTAAAGTTTTTGTTGGGTGAATGATGATTATGATGATGTGAATTTTAACTTGAAAACATGACTTTCATGCATTGATTTTGGATCAAAGCTAGGGTTTGTGAGCTTTTGTATACGAACTTTACATATGCTTGTATATGTGTCGGCTGCCTAAGGATCTTTGCATGATGTTTTGTGGGAGGAAGAACTGAATAATTATGGCGGTTTGAAGGCTTATTTTCAGCCGAAGAGGTGGTGATCAAAGTAGAGTAAAAATGGAATTTACTTGATTGGAAAAATGAATTAAATTAGCTTTTGATTAGAGGAGATAAATTTGTGTTGAATAAGTGTGACTTTTGTGAGCTACTGAAAATCTAAAAATTCAAAATTAAAGATGATTTGAAGGAGAATTGAATGAATTAATGGTTCTAAGGTGTTAAAGATTAAAGGAGGACAAATGAAAGCATGAATAGTAAAAGTGAGGTAAAACTACTGAGGCTATTTTTGCCCAGTATCGTGCCTCAGGAGCCAAAATACTGAAAAAGGGCTTATACAGAATTAAAGTTAAGAGTCTTATGGTCATTTTAGAATATCAAACATCCAAAATGGAGTTTTGAATTGAAATTTATGCCCAAAACAAAATCATGTGTCAAAGCAGCAAATTCAAGAATTTTGCTTAGAAAATGGTTGAACTTAAAAATGATTAATTGTATGATTTGGATGAAATAATTGAGGAAATATGAAGTGAATCCTCTGTTTATGATGGGAGAAAGAATTTGAAAAGAGGAAAATGAAATAATCGAACAAATAATGAAAAAACGACGTGAACGAATATTGAACGATTTCCTTAACCGTTGGCTAAACGTCAGCTAGACGTCGGCCGACCGTCGGCTATTTTCGGCCAAACATGAATTGATCCGAAAATGATGTTTGGTGCAGGTTTAGCGATAAACGATTAACGAAATGTCGAAAATGGTAGAGATGGTGATTAAACGGCTGTGAACGGAAAGGGTTACTTAGGATTCGAGGTGAGTTCCTTGGAATTCTAAAACCTTTTGAAAGCTAGTGCACTTTAATTTTCTATGAAATGCTATATTTTATAACGTTTTGAAAATTTCTAAAAATGTTTAAGGTTTCTCTGAGCAAGATTTGTTTTTATGCCACTTTGGGCTTGAATGAACTTCATAATTGGCTTGAAAACTTTAATGGATGATTAAAGCAAGAATTTGTGAATTTAGTCCATTTTGGATTAAATGCTTGAGATTTTTAAAAAATAAAAATTTTTAGAATCGGGTATTCATAAATTGACTAGAATGCCCTTATTGGAACATTTTATGGAAATGTGTTTGGAAACTTTGAATTTAATCCTCTTTTGAGATTAGAATTCTAAATTTCTTAAAATGAGTTCCTTTTGGAATCGGGTATTTAGAAAATGATCTGAATGTCCTTATTGAAATGTTTTATGAAAACTTTTGGAACTCAGGTATTCAGTAAATGATCGAAATATCCTTGTTGGAACTCCTGTGAATATTTTTCAAATCGGGTAAGGGTAAAATGACCCGAACACCCTCGAAAATTTTTTTGGAATTAGGTGACTCGAATGCCCTTGGAAAATGACTTTTTTGATCGAGTTCAGAGAAAATGACCCGAATACTCTTGGAAACCTATTTTGATATGTGAACAGAGCTCTTTATCCTGTTTCAACATGATTTTGGAAAATAATCTCTCATGATAAGATTGACTTTTGAAAAATGACCTTTTGATCCCTGAAATTATTTTATTGGCCTGATGTGCCATGGAATAAATTGATTGGTTCTGTGGTGCCTATGTGAATGATGATCTGATTTGCGAATCAGTGGGATCAAATTCTGAAAAGTGTTGTTTTGCCCCAAAAAAAATTTAATTTGAAAATTCTACGGGATCAGATAACCCTCAGGCCTAATCAGTCAGAAGGGATTAATAGTGTTGACGTTGAGTACTCAGCAAAGACTTTGATCTTTGTATTAGCTCGTTTAGAGATGGACAATTCCAAGTAACCCGATCAGTTCTGGGGATTGTCTTACTCCAAACAGGGCGACAAGAAATTGAGATGAGTCGTCCTGGCTAGCCGTCTAGAGTTTGGCAATTGTCGTGCCTTGTGTGCATTTTATGATTTAGGTTGTTCACCACTTCTAGAAAAAAGTGATTTACCAACTGACAAATCAGTTGGTAATTAGCTAAATTTGGTTGGTAATCATGATTTACCAACCGATTACCAACTGAATGACGTCGTATGCAAAAACCTTAGCTTGTAAATTTTTCAACCAAAATTTTTTGGAGTCGGTTGGTAATTACTAACTGCATTTCGGTTGGTACTGTAAAATCGTCGGTTAGAAATTTAGCATTAAGTTTAACATTTGAGTTGACTATTTCGGTTGGTAATGTAAAATCTTCAGTTGGAAATTTGGCATTTAAGTTGACTATTTCGGTTGGTAATTACCAACAAACAATTATGTTACCAACCGATTGTTGTAGTTGGTAATTATCAACCGAAAATGTAGTTTGTAAATTTATAATTTTTGGTTGGTAAATTTGTATTGAATATAAGATTGTAATTTACTAATTTACCAACTGAGACATGTTACTACCAACCGATATATGTGTGGGTAATTACCAACTGACTTTCGGTTGGTAATTATTTTTTTTAATTGGTAGTTTTATTTATTTACCAACTGAATTTTGGTTGGTAATTTTTCAACTATTTTAGTTATTTGAAATATGTTGGTAATTTTTTGTTGGTAAATTACTAACCAAGTTGTTCAGTTGCTAATTCTTTTTTTCCGTTGGTAGTTTCTTTCTTTACCAACCAAATATTCAGTTGGTAATTTTCTAACTATTTTAATAATTTAAAATATGTTGGTAATTTTTTGTTAGTAAATTACCAACTTAGTTGTTTGTTGATAGATAGTTGGTTTGAAAATTACTAACTGTTATTTAATATATTACCAACCGAATTATTTTCAATTATCAATTGAAATACCCACAAAATTCTATTCAATTGCCAACTGATTTTTCAGTTGGTAATTTTTCTTTAATTTGGCATAATTCTGGTTCATCTGAACATATAACCAAACACCTGCATTTGACAAATTTATAAAATGATAAAGCCAAAACACATCCACAAACCCAACATAAACATCATCAAATCCAACACAAACATCATCCTTCCACAACCATAAACATCATTCTTCTACAAATTTAAAGCAAATATAATTCTCTCACAAAATACCACAAATCCTAACCAAACATCATCTTTAATTAAACATAAAAGATTATCATAATATGAAAGTGAGATGAACTGCAGGTCCATGGTTTAACATTAGTGAAATAATATTAATACAATATAGCAGCTGTGTTAGCAGCTGTTCACCCAGTAGAGAAGTTGTGTTAATCTACTCCCTCAAATTGGGTTTGGGAGGTGAATCTATAGAAGGAGGAGACTGAGGGCAGAAAGGTTTAGAATGTTACAGAAAATTATAGTAGGTGTGATAAGCTACACATATCTTTCAGTCAAAATAACAGGAAATGCAAACAGAATATGAAATTGAAGGCTAATACAGTTCCATTTGAAGCCTACTTTCAAAGTTCTCTAGCACCTGGAAAACCCCCCTTAAGTTGGACAACACCAGAATCTACTTAGCTCAACTTTGTCCTAGTAATAAGAATCCGAAGTCAATATGCATTTCAGGCGAATGATACAAATGACTAAATGAATTGTAAGAGTCCACTTGGTGTGGGGTTTTCCAATATTACACGTTTAAGGTTTACCTCAACACGATTGTGGTAATAACGAACAAAAAATATGCACTTGCAGTCTTCATTATCATGTGATATTCTATCAAGTTCTTCAACTTCTACATCCTAATATGCTTCACGATCTTCATCCTTCTGAAAAGAAAACCTAAAAGGTCCATAGGTGAATAAGAGAAATAGAAATTATTCAACTAAAAATTACAAAGCAAGTTCCAATAGATTCTCTGAACTTTGCATCTACCTATGCATTAACCACAACTGAAATTGCTTATTTTGTATTAGACACACTAAATTTATCAAAAAATGAAAACTTTCCACTACTATCTTAGCCTTCTTGGAACTTCAGAATAGACCATCTCAAAAGAGAAAAAATAGAAGCCTGTCCCAAAGGAAGAATAAAAGATTTTTAAACTCAATATGATGGAATTGAAAGCTTACCCTAAAGCATAAGACAAGGTCCCCAACCTTTATCTTATTACATTCTGAGGGCTCCAAAGGAATTGAATGCTGGCGCACACCCCATTTGACATTTACCCACTCATCTTCGTCCTTGCCAAAATATTTAAATCTTACATAAACCTCCTGGTGTGCAAGAAAAATGTTTCATAAGTAATTATGAAAACTAAAATCTCGGTAGCTAAACAATGCCAGATTCTATGAACGTGTTATTTTAAAGCATCTTTGTAACTATGGAAGTTATTTGCTAGCAATAATAAAGCTGGTTACAGGAGAATAAATTTTTACTTAGTTATTAAGAGAAAATGTACTCCTGATCGTTTTGACAAGACACAAAATTATAGCTGGGAAAGGGAGAGTATTGCTTAAGTTGCAAATCCAATTTCAACATTGATAAATTCAATCGTAAGCAAATTGAATTATGAACATTCAATTTACTTTCTCCAATTGCATAGACAAAAATAAACACATATTATTTAATTATTCTATGTTGTCCTTGTGATAGTTGCAAATAACTCTACAAGCCTCTTTATTTTTTCTCACCTAAAGAATGACCATGCCATGCCATGCCATTCAACAATTAAAAGGTTTCCCTAAAACACTCATATTATTCTCTATGATATTATGCAATAGATAGAAGAAAAGCTACACCATAACTCCTTTAACAAAAAGAACACACTATGCAAATCTATTTTATCTTTTGGATTTCCAAATATAGCTTTGGGGCTAAGTAAGAAAATAGAAGAACAATAGTCTCATACTAGAGACTTCCATCCCTTTTCCTTTTGCACTCAAGTGATATATTAACAAGTGTTCTTTATTACTTTGCTTTTTTGGGGATAATTACATGGACAACGTCTTTTGACATCTTGGCTGCTCTCCGTTCAATTCATTCCTGTGGTCATTTACTTAAATAGGCTAGATATTATCTTATTCTTGGTGCAATACTAAGGTTTCTCTTGCTCCACTATGATTCAAATTTCAAGAAAAATTATCACATATTCTCTCCACAAAAAAAAAAAAGAGTGCTTATATCAGTCTAGTAGAGAGGCCTTCTACTTATTTCTCCTTCATTTATTTCTTTATGTAATCAAGCAGTGATTCAAGCCTAGAATTCATGCCATCATGATAATTATGCACATAGCTTTGAATCGGATAGAATTAGGGGGAAAAACACGTTTTTAATTGCTTACAAAAGGGCTAGACATAGAAATCAATTTGAATCTAGTAACACAGATCAGAGCCATACAACAATGCCAAAAAAACGAGAATAATTCAGAGTATCTGGATTACTGTCACATTATTTACATTCCTGCTTTCACAACACCCCGTTTTCCCTATCAGCACTAGAGTCCAATTAATTTTACCATTCTCATATGAATTTCAGCAATTACAAGAATGTAACAATAAATCATTCTCTTTTAATTAACAAAAATAACTCAGTTACCTTAAATTTGCAGTTTATTAACAAGTTAGTTTGAGAGATGCCCAAGCGGAGAGAGTCGTCGTTTCAGCGGGGGTGGCGGGGCGGGGATCATCAGAATGGGGGAGGGGGTGCGGCAGGATGGGGTCACGGGGTAGGGGACAGGGACAAAGGGTCGTGGGGGGAGGAGGTGAGGCGGGAGAGGCCACAGGCTGGGGGGAAGGGAGATGGAGTTGCGGGGATCAGCAGAAGGGGGGAGGAGGTGCGGCGGGAGGCGGCGCGGCTGGGGGGAAGGGAGATGGGGTTGCGGGGGGTGGTGGGGCGGGGATCGACAGAAGGGGGAGGGGGTGCGGCGAGAGGGGGTCACGGGGTAGGGGGCGCTGGGTGGGGGGCCGCGGGTGAGCAAATCGGAACGAGGGGGACTTGCGGGGAGGCCGGTGAGGGCTGGCAGGTGGGTGGCTGCAGGTTGGGGAACTGCAGCTGGGGGGAAGGCTATGGGTGGCTGGGGTTGGAGAAGAAGATGGAGAGGGAAGAGAAATTATTCAAGTTAAAATTTTTTTTTTCAAATGAAAAGTTAAGAATTTAAAATAGTGGAAGTAATGAAATTTATATATACATGAATAAACATATATATATATATAACAAATATATACACACTCATTTATATATACAATTATAATCATAAATATACATGAACAAACATACATACACACACACACATTCATATACATATATAAATTATAATAGAGATTAATATGACCCTCAAGCAAATGAAATGCTACATATCTACGTAATATCAATTTAAACTCTCAATTTGGCAAAAATATTACTAAATTGGTACGTTATAAATCTTAATATTTCAGTCCTTAATTTATAATTTACAAAAAATATTGTGATTATCTAAGGTAGGAGGAAAGGAAAAAACTATCCACCTAGATACAAGTTTATAAATCAAGTATTTTTTGCTCATGCCTTTCAAAACCTTTAGTGCTTAAAAATATAATATTTGGAATATTAGATAAATGAGAATAAATAAAATACACACACATACACTTATTATCATAAATATAAATACTTTAAAATCAATTATTTTATACATACACATACATTTATTATGTATGTATATTATTTTCTACATACTAATTATATGTACTCATATGCTGTGATACACACACACACACACACACACACACACACACACTTACTTACCTTTTGGGATAAAAATAAAAAAAAATTAAAATTAAAATTACTAGAACAGTTATCAAGTGTAATAATACATAATATGTATATACACACACACATATATTATACATTTTGATACTTAATATATATTAAATTAAAGTATTTTACTACTTTATTTTTTATTTTTTTTAGTATCTTCTTTATTAGTTCTATCCACTTTATTCCGAAAAATTGCCATCCCTAGTTGAGAGGGAGAAGGGTGATTGACGAAAGGGACGGGTTTGAGCAAGGGGAGAGTGAGAAGAGAGGAATGTTGTTGGTATTGGGGGCATAAGGGAATGATTGAGTGAAAACTTGTGGTCCTAAGGGTTTCTGTTGACAACTTTAGAGACTTAGATATAATTATCTAAATGAACTAAGTTAAAACAATATAAAGATTGAAATAATTATTTTAAAAGTTTTTTATTTATTTTTACACTTGGCTCATTATTTTTCAAAAGATATTTAAAATAAGTTGTGCTTAAAAAAATTTATGGTGTAAGGGTTTCTTTTTTAGAAACTTTAGGGACTTAAATATAATTATCCAAATAAACTAAGTTAAAAAATATAGGAATTCAAGTAATGACTAAATGCATTAATAATTAACTAATATATGACCTTAAGTCTCAATATAGATTCACATATAACTTGAAATTTTATAAATTTTATCTATAATAATTATAATTTATATATGTGCATGTATACAGAAAGACAAAATATAATATAGTAATTAAAAGTATGGGATAAAAATAGTAACTTTATTAAGTATTTTTACTTTTTATGCTGAAAACTTTTTATTTTTATAATATTTGTTGTATATTATATAAATTTAAAAGTTTATCAATTTGAATATAAATTAAAAGAATCAAATTTATGAATATATTGACAATTTATATGCATTAATAAAGATAATTATTTTAAAAGTTTGTTTATTTATTTTTACACTTGACTCGTTATTTTTCAAAAGATATTTAAAATAAATTGTGCTTAAAAAAATTTATGGTCGTAAGAGTTTCTTTTAGAAACTTTAGGGACTTAAATATAATTATCCAAGTGAGCTAAGTTAAAAAATATAGGGATTCAAGTAATGACTAAATGCATTAATAATTAACTAATATATGACCTTAAGTCTCAAAATACATTCACATATAACTTGAAATTTTATAAATTTTATCTATAATAATTGCAATTTATATATGTGCATGTATACGAAAGACAAAATGTGATATTGTAATTAAAAGTATGAGATAAAAATAGTAACTTTACTAAGTATTTTTACTTTTTATACTGAAAACTTTTTATTTTTATAATATTTGTTGTATATGATATAAATTTAAAAGTTTATCAATTTGAATATAAAATAAAAGAATCAAATTTACGAATATATTGACAATTTATATGCATTAATAAAGACAATTATTTTAAAAGTTTGTTTATTTATTTTTACACTTGGCTCGTTATTTTTCAAAAGATATTTAAAATAAGTTGTGCTTAAAAAAATTTATGGACGTAAGGGTTTCTTTTAGAAATTTTAGGGACTTAAATATAATTATCGAAGTGAACTAAGTTAAAAAATATAGGGATTCAAGTAATGACTAAATGCATTAATAATTAACTAATATATGACATTAAGTCTCAATATACGTTCACATATAACTTGAAAATATATAAATTTTATCTATAATAATTACAATTTATATATGTGCATGTATACAGAAAGGCAAAATGTGATATAATAATTAAAAGTATGGGATAAAAATAGTTACTTTACTAAGTATTTCTAGTTTTTATACTGGAAACTTGTTATTTTTATAACATTTGTCGTGTATGATATAAATTTAAAAGTTTATCAATTTGAATATAAAATAAAAGAATCAAATATACGAATATATTGACAATTTATATGCAATAATAAAGATAATTATTATTTAATTTTGTATGATTTACAGTAATTACTATTTATATATGTGCATGTATATAGAAAAGTATAAATATGATGAAAACACATCCTACACATATACATGACGCCTACATATTTATATTATCATACAAATAAAAGTAATAACTTTTATATTATGATAAAAAAAATAACAAATTATATCTATTAATAAAATTATATGTACAGATATACTATTACTTTTTTATTGTTAAATTTAATACACCTAATTGATAAATTGTTTAATATCTATTTAGTTATGAATATTTACATAATTAAAAAATTATGAACTGAGTTTTCTAAATTCAAAATCATTTATTAAATTAAAAAAATTTATTAAGAAATTCTATAACTAAAGGCATGAAAAAATTGCTTACTTTTATTATTAATTCAAAAATAAAATTTATATCATTTAGGAATATATGTACATAATAATTAATACTCTGATAAATAGAAGCAAATTAAAAATTAAAGTGATAAAAAAAATTTACTTTGTTTATTTATTTAAATCAAAATTTACAAATTTTAGAAGTGTATTTCATATAATTGTAATACTTTGTAAGAAGTAAATAAATATGATATGTGCTTTCAATTTGCACAAACAATAACGTAGCATAGTGGTTGGAACACTGCGCCTCTATAATGGAGACGCAGGTTCAACTCTTGGTCGCGTGCAGGAAAGGGAAGGATTTTCTAGCGTCCAACTGATTAGGTTTACCAACCGAAACATTTCGATTTGTAGTGAGTCGGTAAAATTTACTAATCGATTACCAACTGAATATATTACCAACCGATACATTTTGGTTAATAATCGGTTGGTAAAATTTTAAAATTAAAATACCAACCGATTATTAACTAAATATATTACCAGTCGATATATTTCAGTTAGTAATCGGTTGGTAAAATTTTTAAATTAAAATACCAACTAAATATATTACCAATCGATACATTTTAGTTAGTAATCGGTCAGTAAAATTTTTAAATTAAAATATCAATCGATAACCAATTGAATATATTACCAACCGATTGTTATCGGTTGGTAATCAGTTGGTAAATATTTTTCCGTCAAATTACCAACTGAATACATTACCAACCAATATATTTTGGTTGGTAATCAGTTGATAAAATTTTTTCCATTAAATTACCAACCAATTAGCAACTGATAATATTACCAACCGAGTGTTATCAGTTGGTAATCGATTGGTAAATATATTCCCGCCAAATTACCAACCGATTACCAACTGATTACCAACCGATTATGTTTATTGGTAAGTGGTTGGAAAAATTTTAAATTTTTTCAATTTTCATTTCGGTTGGTAATTACCGACCACAGCAGTCAGTTGTTAATAGTTAGTTGCTATATTGCATTTTTTGAGTAGTGCACAGGTTGGGCTGGACATCTGCCATTGTTCTAACCCCTTGTTGCCTTGATGATGATTAACGTCTAGATTAGGACCCCTGGCTTACTGTAGCAAGTAAATTATTTCCTAGCGATGTACGGATCGAGCACCGAAGGCTGCAGTCTCAGTATAATGACACGTGCAAGTTGGTGTGCTTATCTGGCGATGCACGGAGTGAGTATTGGAGGCTACAATCTCAGTATGATAACGCGTACAAGTTGGTGTACTTATCCGGCAATGCACGGTTGAGTGTTGTAAGGCGAAGCCTTTAGCACAATAAGATTGTGATACCGAAGGCGAAACCTTATGAGCTTTGCATACAGGCTGACCTTCTGTTAAAGAAGTGCCTGTGATTTAAAAATTGGGGGCAATGTTTTGAAAGTGAAATAAAGTTTTTCAAAAATGATTGAGTTGTGGATAAACTCTTCTTTAAAAAGTTTTGAAATTATTTCCAGTGAACAAGTGATATGCTATTCCACAAAAATTTTATGTACCCTATTCTTTCATAAAGCACTAGCATACACGGGACTCATTGGGTGATTCGTCACTTACATGTGTCTTTTAACTTACCTTTTGTAGGATCCATAGCTGAGTGGACCTATAAATAGAAGGACGATACCACAGAGTCAGCGGTTTAGGTCTGGACAACTTTCCTTTGATCATGTAGTATATTCTGTCATAAATAGAAATGGCAGGTATAAAATTCTATGATATATGTATATGTGTGGCCATTAGTGTGGGATATTGTTGAGTCTAGACCTTATATATGTATTTACTCTGTTGTTTTCGTTATAAAGATACCTTGTCCGAGAAACTATACAGGGCGACACACCCGAAGTTGATATGCTTCCGTTGTTGTCTTTAGTAGGGATGTTACAATTGGTATCAGAGCATAGTTTTACAGAACTGTAGTATCGTCATAGGAATTGATAGAACCTTTTTTATTGTGTAGGTATGGTGGATAGGAGCAATAAGGGCAAGTGCCCAATGGTCGAGTGCAGTGATGAAGGGAAGAATGAGACAGGTGAGAACTCGAGTGTGGAGAGGAAACCTACCACCGAGAGGATATCGTCGCCACATGAGGAGGTAGGTGGCGACTCTGACGAGATTGATGGTGATGTTGAGCCGCGCCATGTGGACGATGATGAGGAGGAGGAGGATAGCATCCTTGATGGTGCAGTACTATCTAAGAATGATGATGAGGTATTTGGTGGAGATGTACCGGGAGTACTTGAGAAGGAAATATTAGATTTAGAGGTTGTTGATGTGGGAGAAGACCAGAAAGTACCCTAGGTGGAGGTACCTGTAGTTGCGGAGCCTGGGGAGGATTTAGAAATAGACCCAGAGCTTTTAGCTTGGTTGCAGCCAGATGCGGGCGGAGATAAGGTGGTCGATGCAGCGGAGTCTTATAAAATCTCAATTGATTCAGGACCTCCCGTATCAGACCGTGAGGATGATAAGTAGGAGAATGTGATATGTGTGTGTGTGTGTGTGTGTGTGTGTGTGTGTGTGTGTGTGTGTGTGTGTGTGTGTGTGTACGTATGATATGTACAGTTTGACTGGTGTATATGACTGTTTGCTTATCACATGAATTTTGTACTGACTTTGTGATAAATGAGAATGAACATGTGTTATGTTTTGCTAATTGCACTGTGCCTATTTTATGACTGCTGTTGAGTTATGTTACATTTGTTATACCAGTAAAATCTTATGAACTATACAGATGCCTCCTAAACGGACCTCTAGACGATAATCACGAGCTACTCGAAATAACCCTGAACCAATGGTGGAGGAACCGTAGGCGGAAGGTCCCCACCTTATAACCTTGGACCACCCTATGTTTCAAACCTTCCAAAAGATGGCTGGCACGATCCAACAGCTGACTGAGAATGCTAGGGTAAATAAAGGTACAAGTAGGAAAAGTCAACAACATGAAGTAGAATTGAATCGAGCCCTTGAGCGCTTTTTGAAATTTCACCATCCGCAATATCAAAGGTGACTTGACTCAGAACTGGAGGCTAAAATTTAGATTAAACAGATGGAAAAGATTTTTGCGGCCCTGAATTATTTAAAGCAAAAGAAAGTACAACTTGCTACATTCCAGTTGAAAGGACCTGCCAAAGATTGGTGGGCAAGGGAGATCAATCAACGAAAATGGGAGTGGACGGATTTTAAGGTCAGTTTTAAGAAGTCTTTTTTTATTCCCATTTGAGTGGTAGAGAAGAAGGAGGATGAATTTCAAGCTGTTTAGTACAGAGGCCGTATAGTGGGATAATACGTTGCTGAATTTACTAGACTATCAAAATATTATCCGCTCTTAGTCCATTCAGAATCAGACAGGGTTAGACATTTTTTGAAGGGTTTACAGCCAGATTTGAAAAGAGTATTAGCAAGTATGGCTCCCACCGGTTATAACATTGCAGTAGAAATGGCTTCTAGAACCAAAATGGCTGATATTGAACAGGTAGGCGAGAGGAACCGAGGCGAATTTCTGGGCATGAATCAGAAGAGACCTAAAGGGTCCCGATGGTAGAGGAAAAGGAAGATGCAAAGGAGGGGAGGCTCGACTGGCCCGATGGGAGGACCGCCCTCCTTTAAATGCTTCAAATATAGGGAAATGGGGCATAAGATTTTAAATTGCCCTCACCCATGAAGGATACGAGGATAGAGCCGACCTGGAGGTAACAGCCAAAGACAGTGGTCAAGATTTGGAAGAGGAAACCCAGGTTAGGCTTCTACTTCCAAAACTGGACCCCCTAAACCGTAAGTAAATGCTCGAGTGGTGGCCTTAGAGAAGACAGATAATTAGACTGCAGTAGTGGAAGGTACGCTCCTTATTTTTTATCATACTGCTAAAATATTGGTAGATCCCGACTCTACGCATCCTTTTGTTGCCAATTTATTTCTTGATTCTATGAAGATAAAAGGGGATGAAATTTCATATGAAATGATTGTTAGTATCTCTTTGGGAAAGCAAATGAATAGTGAAAAAATGCAAAAGAATTGTAAGATTTTGATAGGAGATGAATTATTCGAAGGAAATTTGATATGTTTACTCATAAAGGATTATGATGCTATCTTAGGCAAGGATTGGCTATCTCAACATCATGCTCAAGTTGATTGTAGACATAAAATAGTATATTTCAATTGGCCTGGGAAACCTATATTGGAATTTGTAGGTGAGGCTGGAAGGTAAAGTAATGATTTAGTACCGGGACTTAAGGCCCGGAAGATGATTAGGAAAGGGTGCATAGGATACTTGGCTTATATAATTAATAATCTAAGAGAAGTTAGGAAACCCGAAGACGTTCCTATTGTGAATGAGTATTTAGATGTTTTTCTAGCAGAATTGAAGGAGTTATCGCCGGAGAGAGAGGTAGAGTTTTCTATTGAGTTAGTGCCATCAGCAGAACCAATTTCAAGGACCCCTTATATAATGGCACCTACAGAATTGCAGAAGCTCAAGAAACAAGTACAGGAAATAATGGAGTAAGGGTTTATCCGACCGAGTGCTTCACAGTGGGAAGCACCCGCATTATTTGTTAAGAAGAAAGATGAGTCATTGCAGTTGGGTATAGATTATCGAGGGTTTAATGTAGTGACGGTAAAGAATAAATATCCATTGCCCATAGTTAATGAACTATTTGATCAGTTGCAAGGAGCTGGATGTTTCTCAAAATTAGACTTAAGGCAAGGATATTACCAGATCCGGATTCGAGAAGGAGATATACTGAAAATAGTATTTAACACTTGATATAGGCATTTTGAGTTTGTGGTGATGTCTTTTGGTGTTACTAATGCCCCTGTCATTTTTATAGACATAAGGCATCGAACATTCTGGTCGTACTTAGATAATTTTGTAGTTATATGCATAGATGACCTTCTGGTGTACTCCAAAAGTCCCCAAGAGCATGAGCAGTACCTTCGAAAAGTCTTAAGGAAGTTAAGAGAGACTAAATTGTATGTGAAATTCAGTAAATGTAAGTTTTGGTTACAAGAAGTAGCATTATTGGGATGCGCGATATCCAAGGATGGGATTACAGTGTTAGGTATCTTCATGCTTATCATATATGGCGCAGCGAAAAAATAAGAATAAAATACCATCCCAGAATACGCATACGTGTGGAAAACAAGACATAAAGAGAAGAAAATTACCTTTCTAGTGAGTCCCTATTGTTAAAATTTTTCCTATCTCGTCTGAGGCGCGATCCAACAATCCTCTTGATCAAACACCACGAAAACTGAATGTCCTACCACTACAATCACAGTGCGTAATTATCTCTAATAGAAATCCACACGGAGGAACACTCTCAAGCACACAGATTTTTCTGTGCTAGCAGAAAAATAAGGCGGCTAGGGTTTCCAAAGAACAACGAGAAAGAGAAGAAGGAAGGGTTTTGGAAGCTGTTCTTTTTCGTGTGTCTCACCCATTTAGGTCTCGTGTATATGTCTTACATACATCAGTAAAGAGTAACCGAAAAACCCTTCATCTGAGAATTCTAAAACAGTTAGAATTCCCTAATTGTAATTGGAAATATCGAGTTCTCACAATTACAATTTGGTTCATAAATTATAACTAATTATAATTTGGCTATAACAACTTCTCTTTCTTGCAACTAACCCCACTATGTTATCAAATAACATCTTGAGTATATAATCCTCTATTGTGTGTGACCTATTAGGGTTCCCAGTCAATTGGTAGCAAACATGAATTAATCCAAACGTCTTTGAGATTAACAATCCATAATTAATTAGAATTAATCATATTAATTTAAACTAGGATTGGTTTATTAATTCATCAATTAATAAATCCATATTCCGCAGATCATGAGTGGTATCTAGCAACACATCATGACCACCCAAGAGTCTAGGAAGTTAAGTGGCTGGACATGAACCCTTCAATAACAAACTATAGTGCAATTAACTCATTTCACCATACAATATCTTATTCGGTTTGGAGTACGAAATTAGTGCCAACTCCCTCCAGAATAAATTAATTCTAGCCCGAATATAATAGTACTTGTACCAAAAACCCACTACTCTAGATGTGTATCAATTGGAACTCTTTCCAATACACAATCGCCTTGACTAAGGACTTCTCGAGTAGTAATTCCTACAAGTGGCCGTGAGATATTTGCCCCTACTATTAGGAGTAGTGAATCCTTTATTGACCCTCTCAACTACTTTCATTTACCTTACAATGTATCTAATGTCCATCCTAAAGGCGGCCTTCGATCTAGCTCCAAATATTAGAATCAAAGCACAATGCTTAGAAAACAAAGTACTTTGGAGATCTCAAGTCTAAGGATACTTGCACGTTTGCTATATTGAGATTGTATCACTGGTACTAAATAGTTATCCATGTAATTATCTCATAGCCAGGTCATCCAATGTACTTGTTCTATTAACAAGCAATCCACGTATTAACTTTGAGTATCTCAATACTCACGAATATGAGAAATACCGCCTGATCAAATCAGGAAGTCTAACACATGCTAGTCTTAACGCATTAATGATGTCCTATCTCATTAATACTACGACTAGAGACTATTTAAGTACTAACACTATACAGTGTAGTAGGAATCTCATATCATGATCTCTATCATGATTTCTTTAACACAGTGTTATACTAAGGACTTTATCTAACAGTTATATTACACAAAAATAGACAAAAGAAATTATAAGATAAATAATGCCTTTAATTAAAATAAAATGTGTCATATACAACGTACAAGTGATTGCCTCTAGGGCATAACACTAACAAACTCCCACTTGCACTAGAACCAATCATTCATGTATCTAATACCGAATAACTCAACATGCCTATCATGTTTCTTTTGGGATATTTCTTTTGTAAGCGGGTCAGCTATGTTCTCATCCGTGGGAACTCTCTCTATCTTTACATCATTCCTATCTATGATCTCCCGAATCAGATGATAGCGTCGAGTACGTATTTGGATCGTTGATGAGACTGTGGCTCCTTTGCTTGTGCAATGGCTCCGTTGTTGTCACAATACAGAGATATTGGACCAACAACGCTAGGAACTACACCCAATTTCGTCACGAACTTCTTGATCCAAACGGCTTCCTTAGTTGCTTCAGAAGCGGCTATATACTCAGCTTCTGTCTTAGTGTCGGCAATAGTCTCTTATTTGATACTCCTCCAACTTATTACCTCTCCGCACAACGTAAACACGTAGCCGGATTGTGATTTGAAATCTGGCATCAGTATATCCGTT
The DNA here is from genome assembly GCA_026120185.1 of Voacanga thouarsii. Taxonomy (NCBI): domain Eukaryota; kingdom Viridiplantae; phylum Streptophyta; class Magnoliopsida; order Gentianales; family Apocynaceae; genus Voacanga; species Voacanga thouarsii. The sequence goes on from JANUWF010002336.1 coordinate 841,824, forward strand.
TATTTTCAAATTACCTTCTCCGTATACTAAGAACACATCCTTAGTCATTCGTAAGTACTTAAGGATATTCTTTACAACCGCCCAATGACCTTCACCAGGGTTAGATTGGTATCTGCTCGTCAAACTGAGAGTACAAGATACATCGGGCCTCGTACATATCATAGCGTACATGATAGATCCAACTGTCAAAGCATATGAAATCTTACTCATGTGATCCCTTTCAACTTGTATCTTGGGAGACATCGACTTTTAAAAGGCTTACACCATATGACATGGGTAAGAATCCCTTTTTGGATTGATTCATACTAAACCTCTTTAACACTTTATCTATGTATGCAGACTGCAAAAGACCTAGCAACCTTTTAGATCTATCTCTATAGATCCTTATTCCAAGAATATAGGCTGCTTCATCAAGGTCTTTCATGGAGAATTGTTTGGACAACCAAACTTTAACCATTTGCAAGACAGGTATATCATTTCCTATTAGCAATAAGTCATCTACATAAAGCAATAAGAAAACGATTGTGCTCCCACTAACCTTCTTATAAATACAAGGCTCATCCATGTTTTGAATGAAACCAAACTCTTTGATTGTTTCATCAAAATAGATGTTCCAACTCCTAGAAGCTTGCTTAAGTCCATAAATGGACATTTGCAGCTTGCACACCTTTGTACTATCATTGGATGTAAAACCCTCAGGTTGTGTCATATACACTTCCTCAGTTAGATTTTCATTTAGGAAAGTTATTTTCACATCTATTTGCCAAATATCATAATCATAATGAACAACAATGGCTAGGAATATCTTGATAGATTTTAACATGGCTACTGGCGAGAAAGTTTCGTCATAATCAATACCATGTTATTAACAACAACCCTTCGCCACTAATCGTGCTTTATAGGTAACTACGTTACCATCCATGTCCGTTTTCTTCTTGAAAACCCATTTTCATCCAATAGGTTTAATTCATTTGGGTGGATCAACCAAAATCCGTACTTGGTTGTCGTACATGGAATCCATCTCCGACTTCATGGCCTCAAGCCATTTGCCAGATTCTAAATTGTTCAGAACATTCTTGTAGGTAGTAGGCTCATCTTCATCTATGAGCAATACGTCATTGTGGTCACTAATGAGAAATCCATATTTCTCAGGTGCTACACGTATCCTACTAAGTTCTTGTGTAGTAAAAGGTTCATCTATTCTCTCAATAGATGTGGGATCAGACGGTTGCTCCTTGTTTGTTCGATCTTCTTGAACTTCACTAAGTTTAATTTTACTCCCACTGTCCCCTTTGAGTATGTGCTCCTTTTCTAAGAAGACAGCATATTTTGAAACAAACACTTTGTTTTCAGAGGGTAGGTAGAAGTAATATCCGAAAAATTCTTTCGGATATCCCACAAATAAACACTTGTCAGACTTACTATCGAGTTTGTCTGACTGTGACCTTTTGATAAAGGCAGGACAACCCCATACTCGCAAGTGAGATAACTTTGATTTCTTATCAAAGAACATCTCAAATGGGAAAGAATCAACCGATTTTGTTGGAACTCTATTTAGTATATAAATAGAAGTCTCTAGTGCATACCCCCAAAACAATTTTGGTAGGTCTGCAAAAGCCATCATAGTCCGTACCATGTCTAGAAGGGTTCGATTCCTTCTCTCAGATACACCGTTATGTTGAGGTGTATGTGGTGGAGTCCATTGAGATAATATCCCATTATCTCTAAGATAACTCAGAAACTCTTGGCTCAAGTATTCTTCGTCTCGATAAGATCTTAGAGTCTTAATACTTTTGCCAAGTTGTTTCTCTATTTCATTCTTGAAGTCTTTGAACTTATCAAAGGTCTCAGATTTGTATTTCATTAAATACAAATACCCGTATCGTGAGAAATCATCGATAAATGTTATGAAATAGTTATAACCTCCTATTGCTTGTATTGATATTGGGTCACATACATCAGAATGTATGAGTTCTAATAACTCCTTGGCCCGTTCTCCTTTTCTTGAAAAATGAGTTTTAGCCATTTTACTTAGTAAACAAGACTCGCATGTGCCATATAATTCATAATCAAATGACCCTAAGTCAACAGGCTTGTGTAACTTAGAAACATGATTTTCGTTTACATGGCCTAAACGACAATGCTATAAGTAAGAGGTGTTAGAGTTGTCTATTTTAGGTTTCTTATTATTTATATTGAGAATTGGATTATCCAATTCTAGAACATATAAACCATTAACCAGAGTTGTTGAACCATAATGAATATCATTCAATGAAAAAGAACAACATTTATTCTTAAATATCAAATGAAATCCATTTAAGTTTAAACATGCAACTGAGATAATGCTTTTCATTAAAACTGATACATAATAACAGTTTTGTAATTCTAGAACTAATCTCAAAGGCAAGTTCAGCTCGTATGTCCCCACAACAAGTGTAGCAACATTTGCCCCATTTGTAGTACGTAGGTCCACGTCACCTTTCTCTAGCCTTCTACTGCTCTTTAGTCCCTGCAAGTTATTGAACAAATGAGATCCACATCTGGTATCTAATACCCATATCTCATTTCTAAATGCAGTATTTATCTCAATCATAAACATACCCGGAGTAGAAGTAGAAGTGCTTGTAAGCTTCTTCTTCTGCTTTTTGTCCTTAATAGTCTCCAAGTAGGCCTTGCAGATGCGCCTCCAGTGGCCCATCTTGCTCCAATGATGGCATGGGCCCTTGGTAGCAGCGTCCTTCTTATTCATACCACCTTTGGGCTTCATGGGAGCCTTCTTCTTCTTCTTTTGAACTTTTTTCTTAGAAAAAAAAGATTCTACTATTAAAACTGCATTGGAATCCTTCTTCATGGAGGACTCCACAGTTTTAAGAAGATTGATCAACTCAGGAATAGTGGACTCAATCTTGTTCATCTAATAGTTAATCACAAATTGTGATAAACTATTAGGTAAAGACTGTAGAATTAAGTCAATACTTAAGTCATGAACCATCGCGAACCCGAGAGATCCAAGCTTCTCTATTAAGTCCAGCATCTTCAGCCCATGAGTGGCCACAGAAGAACCCTCTACCATTTTGTAAAGAAATATCTCTTAGTTCTGGCTTGGGTATCAAACAGTTCTCGAAGATGTAGTATAATCGATTGAGCATCCATATGCTCATACTATTTTTGCAGCTTGGAAGTCATGGATGCCAGCATAATACACGATGATGTATCACTATCCTCCTTATGCCTTTTGTGGACAGCATGCTCATCAGCATAAGCATCTTGAGCTGGTGGCGGCGAAATAGGAGCATCTAACATGTAGAGCAACTTTTTCGATTTGAGAACGATTCTCAAATTTCTATACCAGTCGAGGTAATTTGATTCGGTTAACTTGTTGGTTTTCAAGATGCTACGTAGGTTTAGGTTTGTAGACATGATGCAAGTAACCTAGATGTAAAGATAGTGATGATTAACTACTGTATATGCACATGAAATGCAAATAATTAGGATTTTAATTAACGTATTTTTACTCCACTATTTTACTCAAACCAATAGCTTCCACTACTGATTCGAAAAAGCCCGTTGGAAACTTTCATAATGAACCAGTATCCAAATTCCTCAAAAATAACATTGGGTTTGTCCAACAAGCCACCCTTGAGTTCATTGGTAGGTATCCACTACCAATTACATCGTATGTAATTATCGAATCATTGGGTGATTAACAGCTTTTAATCTTAAAGCCTTTTGGACTACCCCAACTTTTCCTCTAAATTTCTTTATGCTTGAATTTGCCCAACCGGGATAAAGAATTTAGTTAAACCCAACCCACTAATTAGGAATTTAATTCTAAATAAATTTAATTTCATAGCTTGAACATACCCGATGTCAAGTAGGCTTAGGTTTGCCCAACAACCTGGTCTCAAAAAAGGACTCTCGTTCTTACTATATTAATGGAAGGAATTAGGTTTAATATTAATTGAGGAATTTGTTCCTTTTAGTGATTTCAATAAATGACATGCATAAAAATTAATAAATCACATAATGGATAATCATGGTAATAAAGCGATTATGTGGTATAGTTATGAACTTTTTCCTAAATTAATTTCTTTGAGTCATAAAAGAAGTTAATATAGTTAATTCTATATGTTCATGCATGATTTAAGTAGAAGGTCTCACCTCCTCGCCTTGTTTTGGTTACCATCTCCAAAATAAAATAACTCTACTCCTATCTAACCTATGTAATCTAATTACATTATTTCCTAAAGAAAGAAAACCTCGAATTACATTCAAGGGGAGTTAGATGAGAAGAGAATTACACAAGAATTTCAGAAAAGGCAGGACACGCAAGCCCTGTTTCATAAAAATCAAAACTGTAAAATGCATGATCAGATATAATTGGTTTTAGTCCATAACCATCCACCATGCCATTAATTATACTTAAATAAAATAAACATATAATTTTTATTATTCCAAAATCATTATTTTGGAAAAATAAAACAAATTCTAAAATCAATATTTTAGAAAAATACAGCAATTTTAAATTTCAAAATCACTATTTTGGAAAAATAAAATTGTTTATCTCAAAACTAACTTTGAGAAAATGCTTTTGGGTCTCGTCTCTAGTAGAGAAAATTTTGTTTTACCACCTCTCATCAATTGAGATACTTTCCCTTTCAAAATTCTATTTTAGAAAATTTATTATTGCTGGAATGTCGCGAAGATAGGACAGAGCCGGCGCCGGTTCGCAGCCGAAGGCAGTGCTGGCTGCGGTCTGGTTTTAATTTTTTTTTTTTATAAATGATTTCTGGACATCGCGAACAGCACAGAACCGGCACCGGTTGGGAGCCAGAGCCAGCACTGGCTATAGTCAGGAAGAGGCGGCGGGTTTTAAAATTTTTTTACAAACAATTTCTGGAGCCTTCATTTTCTACAATGGTTTGGTGAGAACAATTCTTAGCAGAATTTTTCTATTTTGAAGCTCAAAATAACAACCAATTTGTTAATTTAAACAAAAATAAAATAGAAAATTAGGATGTCACAGAAGGCAACAACCATGTTCAAGAAACGTTTTTCTATAAAAAAAAAAAACTTGCAGTACATAAAGAAAACATTTTTCGACATATGTTGTAACTATTATACAATCATATTATGCTACAGACTTAACCCACAATGCTCGAAAAAATTTCGACTCGAGTGAAAATAATTTTTCACAATGAACAAAGACAAACACGAGTACATGAAACAGCTTTCACGTAGAGAAAAATTGTCCTCAAACCACATATAGCAATGGTTTTGATTCCACTGTTAGGTATCTTCATGCATATCATATATGGAGCAGCGAAAAAATAAGAATAAGATATCATCCCAGGATCTGCATACGTGTGGAAAATAAGATATAAAGAGAAAAAGACCACCTTTCTAGTGAGTCCCTATTGTTAAAATTTTTCCTTCCTCGTCTGAGGCATGATTCAACAATCCTCTTGATCAAATATCACGAGAGCTGAATATCCAACCACTACAATCACAGTGCGTGATTATCTCTAACAGAAATCCACGTGGAGGAACACTCTCAAGCACACAGATTTTTCTGTGCTAGCAGAAAAATAAGGCGGCTAGGGTTTCCAAAGAATAATGAGAAAGAGAAGAATGAAGGGTTTTGGAAGCTGTTATTTTTCGTGTGTCTGACCCACTTAGGTCTTGTGTATATGTCTTACATATATCACCAAAGAGTAACAAAAAAAACCCTTCATCACAATTAGAATTCCCTAATTGTAATTGAAAACATCAAGTCTCACAATTATAATTTGGCCCATAAATTATAAATAATTATAATTTAGCCATAACAACTTCTCTTTCTCGCAACTAACCCCATTATATTATCAAATAGCATCTTGAGTATATAATCATCTATTTTGTGTGACCTATTAGATTTCCCAATCAATTGGTAGCGAATATGAATTAATCCAAACGTCTTTGAGATTAACAATCCATAATTAATTAGAATTAATCATATTAATTCAAACCAAGATTGGTTTATTAATTCATCAATTAATAAACTCATATTTCGCAGATTATAAGTGGTATCTAGCAACATATCATGACCACCCAAGAGTCCAGGAAGTTAAGTGGCTTGACATGAACCCTTCAATAACAAACTATAGTGTAATTAATTCTTTTCATCATACAATATCTCATTCGATTTGGAGTACGAAATTAGTGCAAATTTTCTTCAGAATATATTAATTCTGGCCCGAATATAATAGTACTTGTACCAGGAATTCACTACTCGAGATATGTATCAATTGGAACTGTTTCCAATACACAGTTGCCTTAGCCAATGACTTCTCGAGTAGTAATTCCTACAAGTGGCCATGAGATATTTGCCCATAATATTAGGAGTAGTGAATCCTTTATTGACCCTCTCAACTATTTTCGTTTACCTCACAATGTACCCAATGTCCATCCCATAGGCGGCCCTCGATCTGGATCCAGAGATTAGAATCAAAGCACAATGCATAGCAGACAAAGTACATTGGAGATCTCAAATCTAAAGATACTTGCACGTTTGCTGTATTGAGATTGTATCACTGGCACTAAATAGTTATCCATGTGATTATCTCATAACCAGGTCATCCAATGTACTTGTTCTATTAACAAGCATCTACGTGTTAACTTTGAGTATCTCAATACTGATAGATATGAGAAACACCACCTGATCAAATCAGGAAGTCTAACACATGCTAATCTTAACGCATTAATGATGACATATCTCATTAATACTACGACTAAGGACTATTTAAGTACTAACATTATACAGTGTAGTAGGAATCTCATATCATGATCTTTATCGGACTTTATCTAACAGTTATATTACACAAAAGTAAACAAAAGAAACTATAAGATAAATAATACCTTTTATTAAAATAAAATATGTCATATACAACGTACAAGTGATTGCCTCTACGGTATAATACTAACATACAGTAGATCCTGCAAAAGTCAAGGCGGCGACAAATTGGAAACGTCCCGAGACTCTGACCGAAATTTGAAGTTTTTTTAGATTGGCAGGATATTATCGAAGATTTATTGAGGAAAGTTTCTGAGATAGTTTCACATTTGACTCGACTCGCTCGAAGGAAGTTCCTTGTGTTGGAACCAAAAAGCATAAGAGAAATTTCCAGGAGTTGAAAGAAGGATTAAATTTTGCTCCTATTCTAATATTGCCAGTGATGGAATCATTCATTACCGAGATCGGTATTGTATCTTGAAATAGTCTGCGATGAGATAAGATGTTTTAATAAAGGCACCTTGAAGTAAGTATACTATCTATCCAAGAGCCATAAAGATTTATCAGGATTTAAAACGGCATTATTAGTGGATTGGTATGAAGAAGCATATCTCAGATTTTGTAAATCGATATTTAACTTGTCAGCAAATGAAAGCCGATCAGCAATGGCCTGGAGGGTTATTGCGGCCGTTACCAACTCCATCATAGAAATGGGATGAAAATTACTATGGATTTCATTACAAGATTACCCATGGCAGTAGGGCAGCGAGATACTATATGAGTGATAATGGATCGACTGAATAAGTTCGCTCATTTCATCCCTATCAATCAACAGGATTCATTAGAAAAGCTAAGTAAGGTCTATATGAAGAAAGTAGTCAAACTTCATGGAGTATCCTCTAGTATTGTGTCAAACCAAAACCCCAAATTTACTTCGAAGCTTTGGACTAAATTGCAGTAAAGATACAGGACAATCATAAAGTTTAATACAACAGTGCACCCACAAACGGATGAACAGACAAAACGAGTGAATAGAGCTTTGAAAGACATATTGTGGGTCTGTGCTTTGAATTTTGGAGCTAAGCAGATTGATAATTTAGCGTATGCAGAATTTGCATACGAATTGGAATGGCCTCGTTTGAAGCCTTGTGTGGAAGAAAATTCAGTCCCCATTATATTGGGAAAGTTTAGGATGGAAAACAGGTGAACAAGATGCTTTTAATCTTGAAAAGGTCCGACAGGATGTAGAAATGATCAAAACTAAGTTAGAAGCAGCGTAGAGTAGACATAAAAGTTATGCGGATTAACGTATGAGAGATTTGGAATTTACTGAAGGGAATCATGTATTCTTGAAATTGGCTCCACAACGACAATTGGAAATCAAAGAACAAGAGAAGAAATTGACATTTAGGTACGCTGGATCATTCCCTATTGTCGAGAGGATTGGGAAGGTAGTCTATCGATTGGAGTTACCAGTAGAGCTTCAAGTTATTCACAGCGTGTTTTATGTATCCCAATTTCGAAAATATATGGCTGATCCTGCCCAGATTTTGAATAAAGAACCCATTGAGATGACTCTAAACTTGAAGAATGAGGAAAAACCTATTAAGTTCCTGGAGTTTGCTGAAAAGCAATTGCGGAATGAGAAAATTCCACTTGTACAAGTATTGTGAAATCATCATCCTGTGTAAGAAGCAACTTGGAAAATGAAAACGAAGATATTGAAAAAGTACCCAGGTTTATTCCAAGTGTAAGTCAATTTCGAGGACGAAATTTTTTGTAAGGAGGGGAGAATATAACACCCCATCTTTTTACTTTCGATTAGCTACTATTGGTAATAAGATGAGAATTTATATCAATGTCAAGAACAAAAGTTGATCGGTGTAATGAGACGAATATTTTGATAGAATAGTATTTTGTCAGGACCTGGATGTAATTATTGAATTTGTTCTACCTCTACCCTAAATTTTTGGAAGGCTATTATTATTATAAAAAAAATAAGAATTTAAGGGTATTCTGAAAAGAGCTGAAAAGAGAAATTGGTCAGTGTGATGAAATGCACGTTTTGGTGTGAATTATGCACCCTGGGGTATCGGGGGTATTTTCATCATTTTGACTGTACCCACGACTTTGACTGCAATCAAGTAGAAAAGGAATTAAATAATTTAAGTATTACCAATGGATTCAATAGAATTTTTGGAGTTGAATGGTGAAATAAAATATTTTTCCGTTACGGACCCGATTTTGATCATTTCTGAAGAAAATAGGAAATCGCGGTTAAAATGGTGCATGCAGCATTTTGTGATTGGTAGCCCATGGACATATGTAAATTTAAAACAGGTTTCATGAAGAGTTCATGCAAGACATATGGAATTAAAGGATTGCAAAATAAATGAAGAATGGTATGTAATTTTGTGATTGGAACACATCACTCGTGGGCCCATTTGATTAAGCTCTTGAGCAATATAATTGGCTAATATTTAGACCAAGAGAAGATAAATGAATGGCTGGAAATTGGCCAAGAATTTTGGCAGCCATTCAAGAAGGAATAAGGGAATTTTTGTGGAGGAAATAAAAATGGTTGGTTTGCAAGAATTTCATTGGAACACACTTAAGTATATCCACCATTCAATTAAACCACAACAAGAAATGGAGGGAAAGATTGGAGGCTAAATGGAGGTTAAGAGAGGCTATTAAACATCTAGAGATTTGTGAGCCAAAAGGGAGAAAAACTAAGAGAAAAAGAAAAAAGTGAGAGAAAGAAAGAAGTGTGTGTGTGTGTTCTTGGTATTCTTGGAGCGAAATCACACCAAATAGCCTTCAATATAAGATAAAAATCTACCTTGCTTGAATTAAAGTTGTTGTTAGGTGAATGATGATTATGATGATGTGAATTTTAACTTGAAAACATGACTTTCATGCATTGATTTCAGATTAAAGCTGGGGTTTGTAAGCTTTGTGTATGAACTTTATATATGCTTATATATGTGTCGGCTGCCTAAAGGTCTTTGAATGATGTTTTGTGGGAGGAAAAACTAAATAATTATGGTAGTTTGAAGGCTTATTTTCAGCTAAAGAGGTAGTGATCAAAGTAGAGTAAAAATAGAATTTACTTGGTTGGAAAAATGAATTAAACTAGCTTTTGATTAGAATAGATAAATTTGTGTTGAATAAGTGTGACTTTTGTAAGCTACAGAAAATCTAGAAATTTAGAATTAAAGATGATTTGACGGAGAATTGAATGAATTAATAGTTCTAAGGTGTTAAAGATTAAAGGAGGACAAAAGAAAGCATGAATAGTAAAAGTGAGGTAAAACTACTAGGACTATTTTTACCCAGTATCATGCCTCGAGAACCAAAATTTTGAAAAACAACTTATACAGAACTAATGTTAAGAGTCTTACGGTCATTTTAGTATATCATAGAACTAAAATGGAGTTTTGGATTGAAAGTTATGCCCAAAACAAAATCATGTGTCAAAACAGCAAATTCCAGAATTTTGCTTAGAAAGTGGTTGAACTTAAAAATGATTAATGGTATGATTTGGATAAAATAATTGGGTAAATATGAAATGAATCCCTTGTTTATGAAGGGATAAAAGATGTGGAAAAATAAAAATAAAAGAATAGAACAAACGACGAAAAAATGACGTGAACGAATATTGAATGATTTCCTTAACCGTCGGCTAAACGTCGGCTGACTGTCAGCTATTTTTCTGCCGAACACGAATTGATTCGAAAATAATGTTTGGTGTAGATTTATCGATAAATGGCCAACAAAACGGAAAAAATGATAGAGACAGTGATTAAATGGCTGTGAACAGAAAGGGTTACTTAGGACACGAGGTGAGTTTATTGGATTTCTAAAACCTTTTGAAAGCTGGTGTGCTTTAGTTTTCCATAAAATGTTATTTTTATACCGTTTTGGAAATATTTGAATATGCTTAAGATTTCTCTGAGTAAGATTTGTTTTTATGCCATTTTAGACTTGAATGAACTTCATAATTGGCTTGGAAACCTTAATGAATGATTAAAGTATGAATTTGTGAATTTAATCCATTTTGGATTAAATATTTTAGATTTTTGAAAAATGATAATTTTTTGAATTGGGTATTCATAAATTGACTAGAATGCCCTTATTGAAACATTTTATGAAAATGTGTTTGAAAATTTTGAATTTAATCATCTTTTGACATTAGAATTCTGGATTCTTAAAATGAGTTTCTTTTGGAATCAGGTATTTAGAAAATGATCCAAATATCCTTATTGGAATGTTTTATGAAAACCTTTGGAACTCGGGTATTCGATAAATGATCGAAATATCCTTATTGGAACTCTTGTAAATATTTTCAAATCGGGTAAGGGTAAAATGACCCGAACACCATCGGAAAGTCTTTTGGAATTAGGCATGCATAAAATGACTTGAATGCCCTTGAAAAATGACTTTTGTGATCGAGTACAAGGAAAACGACTCGAATACTCTTTGAAACATGTTTTGATATGTGAACAGGACTCTTTATCCTGTTTCAATATGATTTTAGAAAATGATCTCTCGTGATGAGATTGACTTTTAGAAAATGACCTTTTGATCCTGGAAATTATTTTATTAGCCTGATGTGCCATGGAATAAATTGATTGGTTCTGTGGAGCCTATGTGAATGATTATCTGACTTATGAGTCAGTGGGAACAAATTCTGGAAAGTGTTGTTTTACCCCAAAAATGTTTTAATTTGAAAATCTGACGAGATCAGATAACCCTCTGGCCTGATCAGTCAGAAGGGATTGATAGTGTTGACATTGAGTACTCAACAAGGACTTTAATCTTTGTACTAACTCATGTTAGAGATAGATGACCCTAAAAACCCGATCAGTTCTGGGGATTGTCTTACTCCAAACAGGGTGACAAGACATTGAGATGAGTCGCCCTTATTAGCCGTCTAGAGCCTGGCCATTGCCGTGCCTTCTGTGCAATTTACGATTTAGGTTGTTCACGGGTTAGGCTGGACACTTGGTGCTATTCTAATCCCTTGCTGCCTCGATGGTAATTAACATAAGGATTGGGACCCTAGCTTACGTAGCAAGTAAAAGGTTTCCTAGTGATGCACATATCGAGTCTGGAGGTTGAGGTCTCAGTACGATGACACATGCAAGTTAGTGTGCATATCCGGCAATGCACGGATTAAGTACTGGAGGATGTGGTCTTAGTATGATGACACGTGAAGTTGGTGTACTTATCTGGCAATGCACGGTTGAGTGCTGTAAGGCAAGGTCCCTAGCACAATAAGATCGTGATACCGAAGGCGAAACCTTGTGAGCTTTGCATACAGGCCAATCTTCTGTTAAAGAAGTGTCTGTAATTTGGAAATTGGGGGTAATGTTTTGAAAGTAAAATAAAGTTTTCTAAAAATGATTGAGTTCTGGATAAACTCTTCTTTAGAGAGTTTTGGAATTGTTTCCAATGAATAAGTGATATGCTATTCCACAAACGTTTTATGTGTCATATTCTTTCATAAAGCACTAGCACATATTAGACTTACTGGGCGATTCATCACTCACAGATGTCTTTTAACTTACCTTTTGTAGGATCCATAGCTAAGCAGACCTACAAATAGAAGGATAATACCTAAAAATAGAAGGATGATACCACAAAGTCAGGGCAGTTTAGGTCTGGACAACTTTCCTTTGATCATGTACTATATTCTGTTATAGATAGAGATGACATGTATAAAATTCTCTGATATATGTATATGTGTGGCCATCAGTGTGGGATATTGTTGAGTCTGGACCTTATATATGTATTTCCTCTATTGTTTTCGTTATAAAGACCCCTTGTCCGAAAAACTAGACGGGGCGACACCCGGTGTTGATATGCTTCCGCTATTATTTTTAGTAGGAGTGTTACATTAATCCTCTTCGACCAGTTGCGCAGACCACTCTTCCACTCCGAAATTACCCCCAGAATATCTGGTTATTTACCCTCCGGCATCCTCATCAATCATCGAAACTTCTCGTCTAACTCCACCTCAGGTGTCTGGCTCTCTTCATATGACTATTCCTATTATTAGTAAAAAATTAAAATTTTAGTTTAATTTGATTATACATTCTCAATTTGTATGTTCATGAAATATATATATATATATATATATATATATATATTGGTGAAGTCATTCAATACATTTGTGAAATTTTGAGTTTTACTGTTGAGTACATTTCATGAAAATTAGTTGAAAAAGTAAGTTTTATAACAATAATTTTTCCTCAAAAGTACAATTGAAATTGGGTTATGAAAGTTTTGCATTAAATTGAGGGATACTTTGTATTTTAGAGTGATAATGGCACAAACGAACATCTTCCGGGTTTCAGCGGGTGAGAATGATAACAGGAATGAGTCTGCTGAAATGGAGAACCATAGGATATGTAAAGAAGATGTCAAAGGAAGTGGGCTTTGTTGACATTTAATGAATTTAGAATTCTTTCAAGAAAATGTTTGGTGATATTTTGCATTTCTATGTAAAGCATGTTGTTACCTAAAGTTTGAAATTGATGGGGTATAAGTTCTTTTCCAATTTTCACTTTTTCCCACGATTTATTAGAAATCTAGAAGTTGGACTATAAAATTAGTTGGATGCCATGAACGGATATTAAAAAGTTAGAAAATGAAAAAGTCTAGAAATCCTTAGTTTTGAGACTTGTTGCACAACTTAGGAATTGGTAGTCTGAGGCTTTAGAATTCTAGAAATGTCTCTTTTTTACACTACTGTTTTCTATTTATTGGGCTTCAAAATGACAATTCCCCTGCTGGTGGTATTATGGTTAAGATATGTAGTTTGCAAATACAATTATATCATAATTCTTAATAACCAAAGTTTCAAAATAACTGCTGTATATACTAATGTAGCATATTCTTTTGTCCAACTTATGCATTAAGTGGATTTCTCAATTTTTTCTTTGAGGTGGTACCTTGTAATGGGATGTATGCCTATTTATGCTGAACTTACTCAGGGTTGCAGGTCAATCAAAGATTGTTTTAATTGAGACTAAAAATAATCTATTTGACGTAAATGAAAAACAAAACCAATTAAGTAGTTTATTTAACGTAAATAAAACTATGTGGAAATTCATTGAAAAATTATTTTAAGTCACTTTGACATGAATATTTTGGACTTCATTATTGAAAAACTGTTATTATTTTCTTCTTAGTTTTATTCTTAATTTGACTAATTAAGCAGTATTTGATATATGCCACAGGTTAAAGATACAGTTGTTTCTTTGACTATTCAGAAAAGCATTAGTAAGGTAAGCGAATTATTTTATATTTCATTACTGGATCCTTGTGAGTGATGGGTGATCATTCTCCGTGAGTGATGGGTGATCACTTTCCATGGGCAATGAGTGATTACCCTTAAGTTAGTTTTATGCTATATAGACTTAAATTAATTTTATTAAATGATTGGATTGTTTTTATGAGTTTTTTGTTAGTTGAATTTCATAATTGCGCATTTTGAGGTGGCCTAGTGCCTGAAAATATTTAATTTATAGGGAAAACTTTGTCAAATTTTTTTCAAAAATTTTTTTATAAAGAATCTGAATAAAATAGTTTTATGAGAATATTTTTTACAAATAATCCTTATCCCATGAGAATAATTTTTAGGAGTATATATGATAAGATTACTTCATGGACTAGAATTGAAACCACAGTTCTATAAGGATTAAGAGTATTTTTTACTCAGTAATGTGATGTAACAATACTAATGTTTTTTTGTACATTAAGAGTATTTTAGATTTTTTTATACAAATTTACTACATTAAATTTCAATTCCCTCCATTTCCATTCATTTTTAAATATGTTTATCATAACGAAACTTGCAAATTGACTAAAAATATGGATAAATGAATAGGAAGATGGACCGATCATGGATTGAATTACATGACCATTTATGTGATGAATACAGTAAGGGTTTGGATGCCTTTATAGAATTTTCATTAAGAGACAAACCTGATGAATCCAAAATCCATTGTCCTTATTTGAAGTGTCAGAATAGGTATCTTTATAGTACAATAGAGGTCAAACAACATTGTCAAATGAGGGATTTCATGCGTTGGTACAAAAATGGAGTGTTCATGGGGAAACATATTTATCTTCTAGTGTTATGTGTAGAGTTGATACTACGAGTTATTCTAACCCCAGAGATAGGACTCCCATAGCAACCAGTGTCAATTACTATGGAGTGCTTATTGTTATTATAAGGATCCAACATAGTAACCAACTAAAATTTTTGTAATTCAAATGTGGTTGGGTTGATGTACCTCAAGGTGTTAAAATTGATGACCTAAAGTTTCCTTTGGTAAATTTAGATCATTTGTTGTACCGAAAAAATAGAGAGATTGATGAGCCATTCATCCTCGCAAATCAAGCGGAAAAAGTTTGGTATTCTCGTTGTCCCAGAGAAAGGGACTGGCATGTCGTAATACCAATGATGAGAAGAGATAACTATGATGTGTATTCAAGGGATCATAATCTAGAAACTTTTTCCGCATAGCAGATAGATTCTCATCCTGTTTCACGTGAAGTAGATGTTGTATGGGTTAGAGATGGCATTTCTGAGGAGGAAGTAGATTTAGTTGGAAGAAGAATATACCGTGCAACCTAATGTAATTAATCACTTTCTAGTTTACTAAATGTGCTAGAACTGTTATACTTTTTTCTCAATTGATTTTTTGACCAAATTTCTTTGACTTTATTTTTCTATGCTTTTTTGCATTTTGTAGATGATTACCAAACATTCTCGACGTGCATCGATGCAAGATGCCATAGCCACCTCAAGATCAGGGGCTAATTCCTCACAAGGTACAGAGACAGCCAATAGTACAGAAGGTTGGCCAGAGATTGGATACAGCTGTCCAGATGGGCTCTTAAGAACAGAGGTCTAGTGAGGAGACGGTTGCACCTGCTTCTGCTATAGATCCTAGTTGCTCGGGACCTTCTTCCTCGGGTCCCAGCGTCTCAAGTTTGCTAAGTTGTTAGGAAGTAATTTAAGAGAAATTATTTTTTGTAGCTATTAAAATCATATTAATCTTTTGTCTTTCTTTTTAACGAAATCATACTTACGGACTGACCTGTTTTGAATTAATATTTTTATTGATGTTTTATAAGTTCCACGTCGAGAATTTCTCGCGGGGGTGGAAGGTTACCCTCTGGATAGGGTGAGCCTGGCTTTCGAAAGTACAAGGTTGGTGTGAACTAATATAGAGGTCTTATAGGAGTGGATGCATCTCATTATAGTTCAGTGGTAGGTTGTTTTGCACGTATGAGTAGTAAGCTTCCTCTGAATTATAAGGATTGGCATTCCATACCTCAGACAATTAAAGATGAGGTTTGGAAAGAAATACAGTTAAATAAATTTATTCTAACACATCTAAAATTATTTTCTCCATAAGTTAAAATTTTAAATAATTAATTGTTTGTTTAATTTACAAGGATAACACCACTATGCCACCAGAAGGACGTAGCATCACAATGAAGATACTTTGCGCTGCTTGGAAGATTTTAAGTCTAAGTTGAAGCAAAGATATTACACTCCTTTCCAGACAAGTACAGAGGCTATTCTTTGTAGAGATAGGCGAGTTGACGAAAATCAATAGGGGATGTTAGTTTATTATTGGCGCTTGGAGAATACGCAGGTTATATGTATAAAAGTTTAATATTTTTTCCTATCATAAATGTGTGCATATACGCGATAATTATTACATACTTGTTTTTTATATTAACTATTTTAGATACTCACAAGCGGAGGCTGAGCAAAACAGACAAGATCATCACATATTACATATCCACCGGTTACAGGAAGAATGTCACTTTTTGTTATACAGGATCAGGTATTCATTTTCTCTTATACTCTATTCATTTGAATATTATTTAATTCGCTTGAAAATTCTGAAAAATCTTTATAGATGGCCTCACAAGGCCAACCGACATTGCAATATGATATATTTCTTGTGACACGAATGTGGCGTGGTCAGCAGGCTGATGATTTAACTGCAGAGATTATTGTAAGAAATTTTCAAAGATTAATTTTCTTGAATTATTAAAATATGACAAATACAATTCATTTACCTACTTTAAATTTGATATATTGTTTCACAATTTTGTAGGACTGACTAATTAGAGGAATAATGGCTAGCACTGGCTGAGTCTGAGCGCACTGAGAAAGCAAAGGATTAGATCTTCCAACTCTTGTTTGGTCTTGATACGAGAGGTTGTGTAAGTGCAATGGAAAGGGACCAGCACCAACCTCAATCAGTCAATCATCCATTTGTACTAGCAATGTTGAGGAGGTTGTCAGAGTTCAGGTTGACGCACGTATTTAGAGTATACGAGAAATTATGCAAGCTGAGATGCAACGTGAGAGAGAGATTTACGAATTACGTATAGCAGCACTTCAGACTATCATGGAAGCATTATCTCACAGATTTGATGTAGGTGCATTTGCTATAGTAGCTATACCACTATCTAGTGCATCTACAATATCTCCGGGTGTTTGTTCCACTTCTCGACCCGTTGGATCGTGTGATGTGATCGGGGATGAATTAGTTATGTTTTTCCTAGTTATTTGAGGTTCATTTGTAATACATTTTATTCAATAACTAGTCATATTCCTTTATATTTGAGATTTTACCCTTGGAAAGGTATTTTGTTCTTTATTTCAGATTTTTAAGGTAAAACGAAATAAAAACATCGCAAAATAGAGGAGAGGCGACGCCGGCTAGGACCTTAGAACTGGCGCCGGCCATGCACTGTTGAAACGAACTTTGAAGCGAAAAAAAATTGGTGGAGCAGAACAGAATAGAACCAAGGCAGCGCCGGCTGTGAAGCTGGAACCGGCGCCAGCTATATCTGGAACACATTGTGCAAAATTCAGAGAAAAATCGACGAATGAGTAGAGGAACAGAACACAACCGGCGCTGGCTCCAAGAGTCAAGGTGGCGCCGGCTGTGCCTTGAAGCTAAGGCGGTGTTTGATTTTTTCTACGCGATTTTTGGTAATCTGAGGAGTTTTAGTATCGTCCAACTTCTACTCGACCAAGAACTTTGTACCTACGAGTTTAGGCACTTCTTAAGTCTATAAATAGATGAAAAACACAAGGGAAAATAGGAGAATTCATTGATTATCATAGAAAATTACTCAATCAAATGAGGAATTCTTCAAGTTCAAGGAGGGTTGTACAAAAAGGTCTTTAAAGGAAGAAGAATGAGGCTTGTTTATAAGTGCTTTCTTTTACTTTGTTTTCTTTTTCTTGACAATGATGTTTTAATTATTTTATTATAATTTGACATTAGTTTAGATGTTCATGGTTTTTAGAGTTATTTGATCTTTTTATTAATTGATTGTTATTCTTGGTATTTAATTACTCGTGCCTATTACAAGATCAATCGATTGTGGTTTTCCGTTAACTTGCTTGAAAATATGGTTGATAGTAGTTCAATTGATTGATTTCATATTTGTTATCTTTTAACTTACCTGAAAATGGGGTTAATTGTTAAGAACAGAGTAATTAAAGGTTAATTTATATCTGCCAGAGTATGGATTCAATTAGTTAATTTCATGGGTTAAGTTTGCCTGAGAATGGGACTTAATCAGAGAATTGTGTTTAATGCATCTTTTGGGTAAGATTGGTTGAGACAGAGTATGTGATACTAAGTTATCTAGAAGATAGGGATTCATAGATTGGAAAAGAAGTGAGTCTACTTTAATTCTCCATGATGCCAAGAGAATAATTAGTTATGATAAAGGTTGGGTACTTTAAGAGCATGGTTGTCTAACCAATAGTTTGAATTGCATAAATCTACATCCTGGATATGTATATATTTTTATTTTTATTTTGATTTTGATTTTATTTTATTTTTCTTTTTACTTGTTTTTCACTTTATTGAGTCGGTTAAACAATGAAAGAAATGTAATTAATGTCTACTTGTTCATTGAGGATTGACACTCGTTTAAACCCTATGCTCGGTTAATGATGAGTATGCTTGTTCATATGTGTGATTTAGGTTAAACGTTTTAATTTAAATTTGATTAGGAATGTGCTTAGTTTTTGTATGATTTTTATATCCAAGTTCGAACATATCAAGTTTTTGGCACCGTTGCCGGGGAACAATAGCATGAAAGCTTGGATTTTGTTGATTTAACCATGTAAATATGTAAATATGTAGATATGTATAATTGTTCTTTCCGCAAAAAGGTGCTATCTTTTGTATTTCATGTATTCTTGTACACCCTTGTAACCTAACCTAACCTACTAACTTTGACTATGTTCTTTTTACTAACTTTGTAACCTTGTAGTTTTGTTTTTAATCATTAATTATGTATCTAACTTGCTTCTTGTTTTCTTAGGTGTTACCCTTGGTACATAACCCAAAAATCTAAAGACGAGATAGTCGATTTTGACCCTGAAATCAAGAGGACGTTATCAAAAATTCGCCGGACAATTTAAAGGAACCTGATCGTCGAGATGGATGGTGCTCAACAGAACAATGCTGGAAATAACAGGAGGATTATGGATGACTTTGTGAAACCCGCAATTTCAGGCACAAGCTCGAGTATCACTAGACCTAGGATAGATGCAAATAATTTTGAAATATAGCCCAACATTATCCAAATGATGTAAAAATATGGTTCAATTTGGCGGGCTACCTGAAGAGGATCCCAATGCTCACTTAGCTAGTTTTTTTTAGATTTGTGATACTTTTAAAATGAATGGTGTTTTTGAAGATGCCATAAAGTTAAGATTTTTTTCCGTTTTCCTTGAGAGATAGAGCTAAATTTTGGTTAAAGTCCCTACCTACAGGTTTCATCACAACTTGGAATGCCCTAACTGAAAAATTTTTGGCCAAATATTTCCCCCCAACTAGGACAACCAAATTTAGGAATGAAATCTTCGCCTTCCAACAATTAGATTCTGAGCCCTTATATGAAAGTTGGGAGATATTTAAGGAGATGTTAAGAAAATGCCCACACCACGGATTTGAGTTGGGAATGCAAATGCATATCTTCTTGAATGGCCTCACGTTCGCAACACGGCAAGTGGTGGACTCTTCTGCAGGGGGTTCCATCAATCATAAGACCCGGAACAGGTATTTGAGCTTATTAAAAATTTGGCTTTTAATAACTATTCTTGGGGAAATGCAAGGTCAAAAGATCGTATACAAGGAGTGCATAAAGTGGATGCTGTAGCAGCATTAGAGGCTAAGGTGGATGCCTTAACTCAAAAGATGGAACAGATGGTGATACCTCAAGGCCAGGTTTTAAACGTCAATTGTGATTTCTGTAGAGAATGACACCCCAATCATGAATGCCAAAATATAGGGTCACTCCAAGAAACGTCGAAATAAGTGGCCTTTGAAGGTAATGTCCGACTAGGTAACAACCCTTATAGCTCTACCTATAATCCTGGTTGGCGAAATCAACCTAATTTCTCTTGGAGCAATGGGAATCAACCTAGGCAGGGTTGTTTCAATTTTGACAGAAATCAAAGGAACCAAAACCCCATTACCAACACTACATCACCTCCAAAACCACCATTGGAAGAGTTGATTGGCTAATTGGTAAGTACTACGAAAACTAAATTCCAAGAAGTCGATGCAATGACAAGGAACTTAGAGACATCTATGTGCAATTTGGAGAACCAAATTGGTCAACTAGCCAAACTCTTAGGAGATCATCAAGTGGGGACATTACCAGGGAATACTAAGGAAAATCCACGGGATCACAGGCATGGGGAACATTAAAGTAGTCTTACTTTCCTTTACTTTCAATTTTTGTGATTGAGACAATTTTGTTATTTCTGTCGTTTTGATTGATTAATTAAAGTGAATTATTCAGCATGATTGTATGTTTCGCATTTTTACTTTAAAAAAAATGGAGAACCGTACAGAATCGAGCCGACGTTGGCTCTAAGAGCTCGGACCGGCGCCGGTTCCTGTTGGGTGAAGCATAATTTAATGGCCATTTTGGCCACTTTTTCTTCAAAATCTCCATTCTCCCTCTCAAATTCTCTCAAGCCCGCACCAGCTTCACATCCCTCACTTCCTAAAAATTTGATTTTGCAACTCCCAAACACTTCTATAACATCTATTGACTTCTCTTTCGCTGATCCTATGGATCAAACCTCTCAAAATCTTCGATTTTTCATAACACCATCACATTCAATCCACAAGCAAGGAACTTAAATTTCTACAAAAATCTTGCATCTTTTGCTTGCCCATGCATGTAAGAGCATAAAGGTATGATTTTTATTTCATTCCTACGGTTAAAATGATGGAGATGATTTTTTCTAATTTTAGGGACACTTTTGGCCGAAATTTGGGATTGTGTATGCTATGATTGAATTGTACATTACTCATTGAACTTCATGAGTTGGACTAGATTAGGAGTAAATAGTTCTTTAATACTTAACTCATGTACATGATCATTCGAGACTTCATATAGCTAAGGCTAGAATTGTGGCTATTGGTGATATTTGAATATATGGAACGTGCATTATTGATCACATGATACTGCCTTCATTCACATGATCATGTTTACTAGCATGCTTTGAGGATATCAACACATTTATACTTTACAGTGAACTTTACATGTATTATGCAGGTTGTGTTGTATTGATTGAAGGTGATTGATTGAATTGGTTGTTGGAGTGGATATATATTGAAGGAGTTTGGGTTTTGTGGATTGTAAGATTGGTTGAGGGTTGTGTGAGATTTGAGGAATATCTGTACAGGGGTGGCAATCTTATTTCAGTCTTTGAGCTTACTTATTCTCTCTTCCTATTCCCCTATTCCTTACTTGATATCATGTCTAGAGCGAGGGGTCAGTCTTCTAAAAGGGCGAGAACTTTCTCTTCCTCAGCCCATTCATCTGTTGATCCTTTATCCCTAAGACCTACTGAGTTTATAGATACATCTTGTGAGGAATGGTACAGTAAGAGAGCCTCTAATAAGATTATTACCGAGAGAACTTTCTCACCCACCTTAGACCGTGCACTCAAATTGAGAATGATGTTTAGACGGCTAGGATGGGGGTCGATAGTACAATTGAAAGGGAAGTATTGTCCCGTGCTTATTAAGGAATTCTATGCTAATATGATGGATAAGGGCAATAAACATCTTTCATATATTGAAACAAGAGTGAAAGGAGTTCCTATTGTCATCACTCAAAACCAATTAGCTAACCTCCTCCAGGTTTTTTACGATGATACTTGGCAAGGGATTGATGTGAATAATCAAAAGATTCTTTCTGGCCCGAATTGGGATGATAGAGGGACTAGAGCTACCTTAGGCTTACATAAGCATAATACCTTCCAAGCTAATAGCTTCTATTCCAATAATGATTTGACAGCCAATTTTTGAGCTCTAGTCTACATGTTTGGGTTCAATGTTGTACCCCGTGCTAGTGGTTTCAATGAGACTAGACTGATTGAGACTTATATTTTGCATCGGATGATGAACACATTACCTATCCCTCTTGCACCCTTGATCATCCAATCTATTCGGGAGGTTGTTCATCACCGTCTCTCCACAAAATCCTTTGTTTTTCCCTTGGTTATAATAAAAATTCTAAAAAACTTTGGTGTGAGTCTTGAGGGGGAACTCATGGAGGCTACCACTGAGAATGATATGGTCACTGAGCAAACTCTTATGAATTGCGGGTACAAGTACAACTAAGAGTTGAAAAAGTGGCTAACTCCCTTCGAGGTCAGACATCCCCGACAGGTAAGGCCACCCACAATGGAGGAGGAGCACCCACCACCACCAGTATGTGCACGGGCTAGCAGTTCTCAGTCCCACTCCTGGACTAACTTTGAGACTACCGTGCTGGGGCAACTCGATCAGCAAATGGCAGTACTCCTACCCTTGCAAGGTACTATGGAGGACATGGCAAGCCAGCAAGCTACTATGGAGTAGCAGTTAGCTGAGTTGAGGCAGCATTCTTCTGGGCCACATGGTAGTGCGAGTACCTCTACACCAGCTAAGGATGATGATGAGGAGGAGAAGGACTGATGATTTTTCTCGAGCCCCTCTTGTTTTTCCTTTCTCTTTTAATGTTTTTTTTTTTTAGTTAAGTTTTTTTTTTCGTGTTCTTTTTCTTTCTTTTATTTTTGCTTTATTTTTCTTTTCTAGTTTTTACGCTTTGGTGTATTTTCTTTTGTATTTTTTTTTCTTAGGTACTTTGCCAATGCCTCATTCTTCAAGCATTTCAGATCTTGTACAGCACAATGCCAAATGAAAGGAAGTTTATTTTTCTTATCTCTTCTCCTTTATATTTTTTGTCCCATGGTATTGTTTGTTCTTGTTCTATTTATTGGCCATTGAGGACAATGTCCAGTTTAAGTGTGGGGGAGTGATTTGATTGACAAGTCTTCTATACATATATTTTAATTTTCATGGGAGCAAATTTTTGAGCGAAAATTTTTCAAATTTTTCTAATTTTCTGGAGAGTTCAAGCTATATTTTTAGTGCATGTCTTTATGATGGAGTATAGAGCATATCTTCTAGATCATTTATGGCTTATGCATGACTTTTTGCACTCACTTGGACAAAGTAGTTCTTGATCAAATATTGTACATTGTTCTTAAACCTTATTTTTCTACTAAAATTCATGGAGCATTCTAAAACTTACTTAAATACCTCTCGAGGCGAAATAAGAAAGACAGTCATGATTTAACTTAGGGATGATGGTAATAGGCCTTCTTTGAATAGTTTGAGCTTTTCAAACCTACCTATTGTTATATTATCCCTAGTGCCTATTTGGAGCCTAAATTGTTGATTTCTTTCATTAAAACCCGTCACAATATTTTGTCCATTGTTTGGTGCTGAGAGTTTGAATGATTTTCCAAATCTTTATGCTCTTGGTGGATGATAGTGTATGTACGAAAATGTTAAGGAAGAATGTTGGGGAAAAATATCATGACTTGTTACTTTTAGTTATGGAAAATAACAAGTTGAGCTGAAAAGAAAAAGAAAGAGAAGAAAGTAAAAAGAGAGAGTGAGAACAAGAAAAGAAAAGAAGAGTAGCAGTAAGTGAGGGAAGAAAGCAAAAAGCTGCTAGAAAGAATGAAAGAAGAGAAGTGAGGGAAAAAAAAAAAACAACAACAACAGTGAGAGAAAAGACACATTGAAGGAAGAAGAAGAAAAGAAAAGATCACAAAAGGGATGGTGATTGAACTGTAAAAATTAAGCTCATAATCTTTGACACCATTGCTAGAAATTTGAGTGATTTTGTGAAAAAGAATTGATAAAAAGAAGAGTTAAAAGAAAAAAGAGAAAAAATGCAGGATTTGCTTGAGTGGAGTTGTAATTGCTGAATAATGTTATGTTTTGATGGATTTTTGGAATAGGAGAGCAAGAATAATTGGAAATTATTAATTCATTTTGTCCCTTTCTTGCGAACTCTTAGTTTCTTTAATTTTTTATTCTCTTATATCCTTCGTTTGATAAGTTACATTGCAAACCTTTAGCCTTACATTACAAGTTTAAAAGTCCTACTTGATCTAAGTAGAATCATGATATGTCTTGGATTAAAGGAGAGAGTGTATGAAAAGTAAGCATATGGAATGCATATTCTTTTTGAAATAAATTCTTTCTAATGGTTTGAAAATATTGTGAAGTATTGAGATGGTTCTATTAAGTCATTTATCACTTACACAAGTCTTGCATTGGTTGTGAAAAATGTAGTAGCATGTGTTTTATATTTTTGAATGAAGAAAGCATTGAAGATATGGTTTTGAAATTGATTGAGTGATTGATTAAACCTTGTGTTTTCCTACTTGTTCTTGATACTTTGCTTAATGACAAGCAAAGAGTTAAGCATGGGGGAATATAATAGGGGCTAAATTAGTTATATTTTTCCTAGTTATTTGAGGTTCATTTGTAATATATTTTGTTCAATAACTAGTCACATTCCTTCATAGTTAAGATTTTACCCTTGAAAAGGTATTTTGTTCTTTATTCCAGATTTTTAGGATAAAACGAAATAAAAACGTCACAAAACAGAGGAGAGGCGGCGCCGACTAGGACCCTAGAACCGGTGCCGACCATGCACTGTTGAAACGAACTTCAAAGCAACAAAAAAATTGGTGGAACAGAGCAGAACAGAACCAAGGTGGCATCGGCTATATTTTGGAACACATTGTGCAAAATTTGGAGAAAAATCAGCGAATGAGTGGAGAAACAGAACACAACCGGCGCCAGCTCTAAGAGTCAAGGCGGCGCCGACTGTGCCCTGAAGCTAAGGTAGTGCTTGATTTTTTCTACGCGATTTTTGGTAATTTGAGGAGTTTTAGTATCTTCCAACTTCTACTCGGCCAAAAACTTTGAACCTACGAGTTTAGACACTTTCGAAGCCTATAAATAGATGAAAAACACAAGGGAAAATGGGAGAATTCATTGATTATCATAGAAAATTACTCAATCAAATGAGGAATTCTTCAAGTTCAAGGAAAGTTATACAAGAAGGTCTTCAAATGAAGAAGAATGAGGCTTGTCTATGAGTGCTTTCTTTTACTTTGTTTTCTTTTTCTTGACAATGATATTTTAATTGTTTTATTGTAATTTGACATTGATTTAGATGTTCATGTTTTTTAGAGTTATTTTATCTTTTGATTAATTGATTGTTATTCTTGGTATTTAATTATTCGTGCCTATTACAAGATTAATTGATTGTGGTTTTCCGTTAACTTGCTTGAAAATATGGTTGATAGTAGTTCAATTGATTGATTTCATATTTGTTGTCATTTAACTTGCCTAAAAATGGGGTTAATTGTTAAGAACAGAGTAATTAAAGGTTAATTGATGTCTTCCAGAGTATGGATTCAATTAGTTAATTTCATGGGTTAAGTTTGCCTGAGAATGGGACTTAATCAGAGAATTGTGTTTAATGCATCTTTTGGGTAAGACTGGTTGAGACAGAGTATGTGATACTAAGTTATCTAGAAGATAGGGATTCATGGATTGGGAAAGAAGTGAGTCTACTTTAATTCTCCATGATGCCAAGAGAATAATTAGTTATGATAAAGGTTGGGTACTTTAAGGGCATGGTTGTCTAACCAATAGTTTGAATTGCATAAATCTACATCCTAGACATGTATATATTTTGATTTTGATTTTATTTTATTTTATTTTATTTTCCTTTTTACTTATTTTTTACTTTATTGAGTCGGTTAAACAATAAAATAAAGGTAATTAATGTCTACTTGTTCTTTGAGGATCGATACTCGTTTGAACCCTATGCTCGGTTAATGATGAGTATGCTTACTCATATGTGTGATTTGGGTTGAACATTTTAATTTAAATTTGATTAGGAATATGCTTAGTTTTTGTATGATTTTTATACCTAAGGTCAAACACATCATGATGCTGACGAGACTGCTCGTGATAACTGATGTATTCTTATTTTCTTCTTGTTTTACATGTATTACTATTTCCAATAGATTCTTTGACATTTTCTACTTATTATATATGTAGTATTACTTCTCTTATGGAGTTTATAGATTATTTATGATTTTAATGTTCAAAAGATTAATTTTGATTTGTTTGGCATTAAACAAATTGTATTTTATTATGATTAGTGTTGAATGAGTTGAACGAATTGTATTTGATTTGAAATTACAGGTGGATAGAGCTAAATATCAGGCAATCATTTTTTTTAAAAAAGAAATCACTAATCAAATACAACGGCTAGAACCGTCGCATTTGTGAAAAGCAAATGATGTCGCATCTGATTAACTAAATACGACGGCCACAAAACCGTCGTATTTGTTATTAAATATGACTGTTTGTGGCTATCATATTTTCTTAGCAAATACGACGGTTATAATCATCACACCTGGCAACCAAATACAACAGTTTTCTTAGGTATTATGATAGTTTGCCTAATTGTGTCTTTGAGTTTTCCGCAACGATTACTGATAAACCTTAGGAGATGTATAAGGTTTATGGCAAATAAATGGGATTTAAAAAATTCTTTGATGTCTTCTTGATAAAGGTCGAACAAGATGAGAGTTAAAAAATGCAGACTTGTGTGCTGCGAAAGAACTTTCAAAACTATTCTAAATAATGGAAAGAAGATCTATAGTTAAAATGGGTAGATGAAGTAATAATAACAGTTTTACCCAAATGCATAAAAGTCTATGATCAAATCAATGAATGTAAATAAGAGTATAAATCTCTCAAGTCGGATGAACAAAAAAAACGCAAGCATAAATATCAGTTTAATTTCGCAACTGTAGAAGTGCAGATATGAATCTCTTAAAGCACCACTAAATGGAGAGAAGATGGTTTGTTTTAAAAATGAGCAATTGAGGTATTAAAAATAGACATTCTATAGAACATAAAGGTTTTTAAACTGATCAGCAATTATAGAGATTGAGATAAAGATTTTTTATCTAATGACCAGCACAAATGTAGTGATAGAGTATGAATGAAATGCAAAAGAAAATATCTAAGGATTTATAGTGGTTCGATCCTCAATTGATCTACATCCACTACCTTAATTACCCACTTAAAGATTTCAACACAATCACTAAAACCTTTTTCACAAATCAATGGTGCTAGGCTACACCAATCTTACATAAGAGGATCACCACACTTAGTTTTACACCCAATCTCTTCAATCACAACAATCAAGGCCCATCCTAATTGGATTTTACACCACAACCTTGATACATTCACCAAACAAGACTCACCCCAATGAGTTTTACACCACAACTTTGATACACAATAAATCAAGGCTCACCCCAATTAGATTTTTTCTTCTCAACCTTAATACAAGATAGAATAAAAGGAAAACTTACAGAAATAGCCCACAAGTTTGAGCAAATATGAATAGATAAGAACCAACAGCCTTTTACCTTCTGAACAATTCAATTTTACCGTTGAAACACAATGAAAAGGAAGATTTTTATTTTCTAAAGTGTAATAGTGTTTATGAGAAAGATAGTACAAAAAATTTACAAAAAATTATGTTTAAAAGCCTTTATAGAAGTAAAAAGTGAGGCTCCAATGGCTAGTAATGGCTAGTTACACGCTGTCAAATTTGTCAGAGTTTTGGACTCAAGTATCGGACGAAGATGCGTCTAAAAGGTGAGTTCAAAAGGGCACTTTTTTAGGCAGAATCGATTTGACACTGTTCACTGAGGTTTGGACAAAGCTTTTAGATGTAGAGTCATCCAAACTACTCAATCCAAAAATCTGAAGACTTAATACTTTGAAATCTTTTTGATTGTGTGCTTCAAGGTAGAAACAGACTGAATCATAATGTAAAGAAGACATAGGAATTTACACAGATAATACCTTAATAACGATTGCTAGTCTAAGGTTCTTCCACAAGGGTTTCTTGATATGTAATCTCTTAAACTTGGTTTTTTACTTAATAACCCATTCTTGGATTCCATTACTCAAGAGTTGCTTAACAAACTTATTTGCATGCTTTGAAAGAACTAAAGCCAAATATGTCCTATCACATGTAAATCACACAAGTTAGTCCTCATCAATATTTGTTATAGGTCAAATACAGGAGAATGCCCTTAAGGCTAACAATTAAATACGACGCTTTTGTAGAGCCGTCGTATTAGGTAAATATGACGGTTTGGTTGCCATTGTTGAACAAAAACAACCAAACTTCATACGACGGTCACAGAACTGTCGTTTAGCCATCATATGTGGCATATACGACAGCTCGGTTATCAAATACGATGGCTTCTTAGCCGTCGTATTTGAGCAATTTTTTAGAAGTGATATGCTTTGTTCTTTTATTATGAATAAGGAATAAATTGTGTTTCAAGTAAATATGGTAATTTAGTTTTTTTTAAGTGAGATTCATCATTTATTTTCTTTAAGGAGTTATGTTTTTTAGATAAGAAAATAATTTGAATTTAGGAACTTTAAAATAATTACCTAGATTATTTTTTAGAAGAACACAAGTAAAACCCTTTAAATAAACTATTAAGTGAGAGATTGATTGCAACGGTCCCATAGCTTCTTCCCAATTCAATGTTAAGGATTGTTATTTTCCTTGTGTCACCCTGGGAGTGACCCTCTAAAGGATGAAGTTCCATAAGAATCTAAATTTAACGGATTAAATCAAATAAATCTAGGATATGCATTATATTCACCTAGCCTACATAGGAGTCTATAATACTAGATTGCCATAGTTCATGTGAAATAATGGCCAACCTATATTAGCACTAATTTCTAAATCATGAGCTAAACGATATAATAGTGGATGGTTATACACCTAACTTAAAAATTTGTTAGCCTTCATATGAAACTCTGTCAATTACTCTAAGAGCTAAAAAATTAACATATTGATAATAGTTTGAGGGGTTTACCTATTATCAAGATAAATATTATATTCAATATTATACTTTCTTTAAATGTATGTTTTATGTGAATGGATACAAACTTATAAAATACTTTTTGTAAAATTTACAGAAATGTCAAGTAAAGGTTATTTTAGTCATTTGGCCATTATAGTAAAGGAAAATAAGTTAACTAAAATTATGTGGATTGGGAAAAAAAAAACCTAAATATAGTACTCATTGCCGAAAAGTACACGTATGCTTTGATAGATCTCTATCATGAGATTAGGGAAAATTCTATTGCGGAAGAGCATGAGACTGAGAAGGTATGAAAGAAAGTTGACGAGATGGTTCAATGTTATATGTTAACTTCCGTGTCTAACGTTCTCCAATCCAAATATGAGAATATGCCTACTGCATACAACATAAATTGCTTTCTATAGAGATGTTTGTTGACAAAAGTAAGCCTGCAAGGCAAGAAGCTTTTAAGGCAATGATGAATGCCAAGACGGTTGAGAAAGTATCAGTTAGAGAACATATGCTTACTTTGATTACTACTTTTGAAGAAGTCGAGGCACTTGGTGGGTTATTAACACTAAAAGTCAAATAGACATGGTTCTTGAGACTCTGCCAAAATCCTTTACTTATTCAAGTTGAATTATAATATGAATAAGATAAGCATAACTCTTTCAGAATTAATAAAGGAGCTTTAGGCGGTGGAGAAGATCATGAAGCTAAACTTACAGTCTTGTTATTAAAGGCCTCACTTTCTGGAACTAAGCCCAAGGCTAAGAACTTCTTAAAGAAGAGTTGGACCAGTCAGTGTTGAGCCCAATGCTAAGCCCGAAAGGAAGTGCTTCAAGTGTGGTAAGAAGGGCCATTAGAAAAAGAAATGCTCAGATAACTTAGCCAAGAACATAGGTACGATTCTCTTCTTAGAGATTGTTTTGATAGTCGAATCTTCATCCACCTGGATTATAAATTTAGGAGCCATTGACCATATTTGTAATTCCTTGCAAAGGTTAAGAAAAATAAGGAGAATTAGCAAAGGGAAGCATGCACTTCAAGTTGGCAATGGAGCCAAGGTATGGGCAGAGGCAGTAGAAGAAATAACACTGTGTTTAGTTTAGATACAATTCTTGTATTTAAAGATGTTTTATATGTTCTAGTTATTAAATAGAATTTGATTTCATTTTCTAAATTGATAGATTACAGTTATTTTATTTCTTTCCATTCTAATGTTATAATCAGTAGAAATAAAAACTTTATTTTTTCTAAAAACATATATAATAACTTATTTTATTTGAATCCTATAAGTCATTACAACATAGAAAATGAACCAACTAATAAGAAGACAAAGATCATGAGTAATGAATCATATTTATGATACCTTAGATTAAGATATATTAATCATAACCGGATTCAGAGACTCATCCATGATAAGCTCTTGGGCTCATTGAGATTGAAAAAGTGGTCTCAGTGTGAATCATGCTTTAAAGAAAAGCTAACCAAAAGGTTATTCAACTAAAAAATAGAAATGACAAAGGAAATACTTAACATTATTCATAATAATATTTGTGGTCTAATGATTATACCAGTTAGAGGTGGATATGTGTACTTTATCACGTTTACTTATAATTACTTAGGCTTTAGGTATATTTACTTGAAAAAGTACAAATCTAACTCTTTTGAGAAATTTAAAGAGTAGAAGGCTAAAGTAGAGCGTCAAATAGATAAACAAATCAAAGCATTGAGATCAAATCATGGTGGAAAGTATTTACTCGGTGAGTTTAAGAATTATACAGTACATTACTATATAGTATCTCAGCTAACTGCGCCTATGACACCCTAATAGAATGAGTAGTTGAGAGAAGGAATAGAATATTACAAAAATAGTCAAATCCATGATGGGTCATGCATCTCTTCTTTGTTTCTTTTTAGGGATATGCCCTAAAGATGGCCACACACATTCTAAACTTAATGCCTTTCAAATTGGTGACTAGAACTTCTTATAAGATATGGACTAGACAAAAGCCCAATTTGAATCATCTCAAGGTATAGAAATGTCTAAATTATGTGCTAATTAAGGAGAATAAGTTAGAATCAAGATCAGAATTATATTATTTCATTGGGTGCCGAAAAGGAATTAGAGGATACTTCTATCATCTTAAGAAGTAAAAGGTGCTTATTAACACTTATGCTAGATACTTAGCGGATAATTAGAAAATATCACTAGCAGTTCAAGTTAGAAGGAATTGGAAGAGAACACATCATTCTCTTTAGAATAAAGTAACCCAATTAAGGAATCGGGAGAGTCACAATTTAATATTATTATACAAGTAGAGCTTTGTCGTAGTGGAGTTCTAGAAAGATAGACTAGAAAGAACTTTGATCTAGTCTCTAAGTATCAGGAATAAGATCCTACTGGATACAAGAAAGCCATTGCTGACCTTGATATAGATAAATGGATTGAAGTAATGAATGAAGAGATTGAATCGTACATGTTAACTAGGTTTGGGATCTTATCACTGTACTTGAGGGGATAAAGCTCATAAGGTGTAAGTAGATATACAAGAGGAAAAGATAAGTAGATAGGAAGGTTGAAATCTTCAAAGCAATGTTGGTGGTAAAAGGGTTCACTCAAAAAGAAGAATAGATTAATTATGAGAAAACTTTTTTACCGTTAGCTATGTTAAATCCATTAGGGTTCTTCTTACTATCGCTTATCACTATTACTACAAGATATGACAAATAGATGTTAAGGTTGTCTTCCTAAATGGCAATTTTAGTAAAAACATCTATATGTTCTAATCCGAAGGGTTCATTACTAGAATTAAGAACACATAGTCTACAAGTTTAAGAAGTCCATTTATGAACTTAAGCAGGTTTCAAAGGCATGAAACATATGTTCTAATGAAACTATAGAGTCTTATAATTTTGTTCAAAACGTGGATGAATTATATATATATAGGAAGTTGGATAGTGAGAATGTGTCATTCTTGATGTTGTATGTAGATGATATTTTATGCGTTGGAAATAACGTAGGGATATTATCATCTATTAAGGTTTGACTATCTAGTCAATTTAGTATAAAAGATTTGAAAAAAAAAACCAATTACATTCTTGGAATAAAACTTCTTAGAAATAGAAAATAAAGAAGATTTGGCTTATCTTAGGAATCTTACATTGATAAAATGTTATCAAGCTATAGCATGGATCAATATAAAGGGGCACTAATATCCTTTAGACATGGATTGATCTTATCTTCCAAGCAGTATCCTAAGACACAAGAGGATAAAGAAAGAATAAGTAAGATTCCTTATACTTTGGTAGTAAGAAGTCTCATGTTAACTATGCTTTGTACAAGCCCTAATATCTACTTTGCTATAAGCATGGTTAATAGATACTATTCAAACCTTGGGGAGGAATATTACTAGGTTGTAAAGTATATATTTAAGTACCTTATGGGAATAAGAGATTATGTGTTGGATTACAGGGTTTATGACTTGATTTCAGCTGGATATACAGACTCAAATTTCCAAATGTATAAAGATGAACGAAAATCTACTAGTAGATGTATGTTCACTTTGTCTAAGGGAGCAATTTCATGAAAGTATATCAAGTAATATTGTATTGCTAATTCTACCATAGAGGGTGAGTAAGTGGCAGCATTAGAAGCGACTAAAGAGGTAGTTTCATTTCGGAAGTTCCTAACAGAACTTGAAGTGGTGCCTAACATGGACAAGTTATTGATTATGTATTGTAAATATGGTATGTATAAGAACTATAAGAAGTGCAAGCACATAGAAAAGTATTGTCACTTGATCCGAAAATTCGTTCAGAGATAGGAGATACTGGTGGATCAAATTTCCTCAGAACAATCTGGTGAATCTGTTTACCAAGCCTTTGGTAGAGAACGTGTTTCGCAATACTTGGATGTCATAAGGGTAGGCATATATGACCTTTCTTACTCTTTATAGTATAGTTGGAAATACACCCTAAAAGACATAGAAGTTCTGTAAAGATATATTTTTTGAATAATAAATTTATTTATTTTAATAAGTTTGTATTCACATTTCTTATATACGTATTAGGTCGTGCTTTACAGTAAAGTACAGATTATAGTTACTTAATATATAGGTAAAAACGTTCTTGATCGATTGATGAAGTTAGACACTTTATTAAGGTTTAGATAATTATAATATAATTTAGAGGTAGAGAATGGTTTACCTTAACTAGTGAGTAGTCCTCTCACACTAATGGTGTAAATGTATTTAGAATACGGAGACTAGACCATGTAATAGTAGTCTTTTTAAAAATACTATAATATATAAAAATTAGACTATTGTTGCTACTGCGTAGATAAATACTCTAATATTTAAGTATGAGTTGGTAGTATGGTAACAAAATAAACGTATATACTTTGATCTGCTATAGGTGAGTTTCAACTATGAAATCAATATCATTGTATGTTGGGCATATATTTACTTTGTTCATATATACTTTGTTCCATTCTATTCCAGTATTTATAGAGTTTTTTTTTTTTTTTTATGAAATGAGTGATCATTCTTTTGTGACGATTTAAGAAAATTTGTGAAAATTCAATACCCTAAGAAATGACTAAGAGTGTTGCTTTAAGTGTCGCTCCCTTTAGATAAACTGTTATACTCTTCAAGGTTATAAATTTTGGATTTGAAGTTAAAGAATGGTAGATGTCATTGAAAAACGTGATAATACCAATTAGTCCTATCTTAATGTTGGGTGTTATATAGATGAATATTTTCATCATTACACCTATCGAAGGGGGTTAATATCTTCATATGGTGATGAATGAAGATATTTAAAATGCAGAATGTAACTATTTGTTTAGTAAGGATATTTTGGTCTTTTTAGTAAATAAAGATGATATGTCTTTAGTCTATAAGATAGTTCTAGAAACTTAAATAGCTATTTTGGTCATTGCATAAATTATTCAGCTTGTTTGAGGAATGAGAGAATTTATTTTATTTTATAAAGCCCATTGGGTTAGAATAATTAATTAAGTTCAAGATTTATTCATAAGTTAGATTAATTAATTAATTCTAGAAAGTCAAATTTAATATATGAGTTTGTATTAGGTCATATATTTATTATTTTGGGCTTTAGTTAAATAAAATTCTCAAATAAAATAATAAATAAGGTATATTAAAATTTTATTATTTTGGGTTATAATAAAATACCCAAGACAAATAATAAAAAGACTCATTGACAGAAAAATAACCTAATCTGGTTTGGACTAGGATAGTTGGTCATGAGGATTAATATGGTAGAAAGCCCTAGCAATGGCAAGTGGGTTGGGCCCACTTGTCGTGCCCAAAGGCCTGTCGGTGCCTGTCCCGACCCTGCCTGGCCTACTTATGGTAGGTTGGCCTATAGTCCGATCTCGCAAGCCAGTCAGTGCAGGGCCAGGGATAAAATTTCCTAGCCCGCGACAGGTCAGCCCTTAGCTCGCCCGGCCAGCTAAAATTTATTTTTATTATTATTATTATTATTATTATTATTATTATTATTATTATTATTATTATTATTATTATTATTATTATTATTATTATTATTACAATTTTGCCCCTCCAAAGGCTATATTCATTTTTTTCACCCCAAAAACTCTATAAATACTCTTCAATTCACTCCAAAACTCACTAAATACTCTCCTCGAACTTTAATTCTCTCTATTTCTTCTACAAAAAAGTGTTAAAATAAAATTTATTAGGTACATATTTTTAGAATTTTTCAAGCATCTTCTTCAAAATTTAGAAGTTTATTAAGTAATGATCAAGTATTGATATCTTAAGATATTGTTATATTTAAAATTTAAACAATATAGTACTTTTTAAGAAGTTTAGGTGTCAAGTCCCCTTCCTATGTAATTTTTATTTTGTTAATTAATAAAACTGGCAGGGGTCTAAGCAAAACTCTGACCACTTCAAGGTATCTTTTCTTATAAATACAAATAATCGTATTATTTAAATTATAAAAAAATTAAAAAGATTAAAATCCATAACAAAAAAAAAAAAAAGAGGAAAGGGCCCATGCCTCGGCTTGCTAGGAAAGCAAGCCTCACGGTCCTAGGGGCCATTCATGTCGGCCTAAGATTTCTGGCCCTCGACACGGCCCGTATGTCAATGAGACCAGCCCATGTGGCCCTAGGACCGGCCCAGCATGGCCTAAAACCTTGTGGGCCAACCCACATGCCAGTGTTGGATGAGTCGTCATCTTGCTCTTTTTCAGTTTCTTACTCAAAAAAATAATCACAGTCTACTCTCATCGGTAGTTTAATTTGTAAAGTTTAGAGAATACATTAAAAAGTCAAAAGTTTTAACATTGTACACGTTTCATGTATATGAGTAGACGTTTGACAAGACTTCTAGTTACTATAACTCTGGAGTTTACGGTGCAAACAAGTTCTAGACAACCTACTGAATAAGAAATTCCAGTTATTACTACAATTTCTTCTAATTCTAGAAGAAAGAGTAAGCATTCTATCTTAAACTATGATTTAATTTTTATTTTTTACTGTGCTTGTGTGATATTTGATTCTACAACCCCCTCCTCTTACACATACTATTATAAATATAAATACTTTCTATAATCAATTCTTTATAAATATAAATATCTTTATTATATATGCATATTATTCTTACATATTAAATATATATACTCATATTTTGAGCATATATATATATATATATATATATATATATATATATATAATGTAAGGTGGGGGTAGGACGGGATAGGTCGGGGATCATATAATCCTTGCATTTGGCTAGTGGGCCAAGGTATGAAACTCGGTCCCGTCCACATTCCTATTTATGTTGGGAAATTTCCAACCTTACCAAACTCTCAATTTAAGCGAAAAAATTGTCGTCCCTAAATTGAATCGTATAAGAACTAGCGAATTCCTAATGTTGGTTGGCTTGTTAATTTAGACTTGTAAGTTAAACTTAAGTTTGTTCAAACATAGTGGGATTGCAGAATATATATTTCTCATATTTATTGGGGTTGTTTAAACTCACCAATATAGAATTTGAGCTCCGGTCGAAATAAAAAGTGAGATGGGTCTTATTTGAATTAATTCATTAAAAATAAATTTTCAACCTAACATAAATATTCATAACTAAAATATAATTTTATATAATTATATTACATAATATTATAAAAATATATTACAATAAAAAAATAAATACTATAAATCCTTTTGAATTTTTCTCTTCTTTTTCATTATTTTAGTGGCTTGATCATTATTACATTTTTTTTTTTAACTCAAAACAATATAACAATTTAGTTTAATATTGTATTATTTCAATTTATTAAATTTTATAGAGATATAAAAAGATTTGACAATTATTTCATTGTGATTTTTCTAAATCAATATTTTTATAACCAGACCGGATATCGAGTCAAAAAGTTTACTAGTTCACAGTTCAATGGTCCAATCACAATTAGACCACAATTGAATCATAATTAAACTAGTAATATTATAATTTAAAAATTAAAAATACAATTATTATAAAGAACTAAATTAATCAATAATATAGTGTAATTCAAATTTATAAAGACATAAATAACGAAATTAAAAAATATATAAAGTATTTTCTCTATTACTATGAATTGTTTAGTCCCTCTATGTATTCTTTCCTATAAATATATTATTTTATTTAGTAAAAAAAAAAGACTCAATTCAGTTTAACCGGTTGATTCAATAGTTTACTTGTTGGACTATTCAATTCACAACATCTAGCATGGTTTTTGGAAAAAGTGGTTCAAAGTAAAGGATCGAATTGGTTAGGGTACCGGTTCACGATTTGACCGGCCAATCCGATACAGTCCAAAAAATAGTATTCTAAATAACAATATATTTTTATGTATTTTAATAAAAAATAATTATAATTATGATATTACCATTTTAGATTAAACTAAAAGGAAAGTAGAACATTTAGATGCAACATTTTATATACTATAAATGTAATCACCATTTAAAAAAAAAAAAGAGTATAGTTAATAAGTTATTGTTTAAAAATTAATATTTATATAAAATAAATATATATTAGACTGAATTTATAATAGGCTAAGTTTACTCAACTTGGATTGAGCTTGATTAAAGTTCAATTCTAATATCGGAGCCTATTTGATAATTCACAATTAAATATTTAAAATTAATTAATTAAGTACTTATTTTATTAAGTACGTTTAATAATAAATAATAGTAAATATTTAATTAATTAAGTGTGTTTGATAACATATTTTTATTATTACTTAATTTATTAAGATATATTAACATCATATTATAAATTCTAAGTTAAATGAAAGTTACTTAAATTTCAAATTAAAATATATTAAATACTCGTCTAATGATTAATATTTTTATATTTAATCTAAATTTTAATAAAATATACTATAAAATGAATTATAATTAATTAAGACTTCAACTTTTATAATCTAATTTCAAACTTTAATTTTCAAAATTTATCACTTACATATTTATATTTTAATATTCAAATTTTAATTTTATC
The DNA here is from genome assembly GCA_026120185.1 of Voacanga thouarsii. NCBI lineage: Eukaryota > Viridiplantae > Streptophyta > Magnoliopsida > Gentianales > Apocynaceae > Voacanga > Voacanga thouarsii. Next base: position 879,496 of record JANUWF010002336.1, read on the forward strand.
AAACGAGCTATTAAACTTAAACTCATTTGAAGTTGAATCTAAATTAAATTAGATTGGACGAACGGAAAGACAAGGATGTCCTCGTCCCAATCCCTAGTTGGGTGCCCAATTTAGATTGAGAGAATTGCCATTCTTAATTTTTAACCCTCTAAAAAATCTTTTAAAATTCATAACATTATATATATATATATATATATATATATATATATATATTTGTTACTTATAATTAAGAATATAATTTTGTTTTTATTATTATAAATATATATTTTTTTTATTTTTTAGACTCATTTGGATATATAATTTTTAAATTGAAAGAAAACATTCATGTAACTTATTTTTTTGTCAAAAAAGTTCTAGTATTATTTTAGTGCTTAATTAATAGTATAAGTAAAACATTAGCGATATTAATATCAACATAAATAAAATAATAAGTACGGAAAGACTAAATCTACACACTTCCAACTTAAATCTATATTCCTATCTATTACTTCTTCGGTCCCTTCTTATCTGTCCATTAAAACTAAAATTTTTGTCTCAATTTATCTGTCTTATTAACAAATTAAGACTATTAATTGCTGTTTTTTTACAAATATCCCTTTTTAATGGGAATTATTTATGCACTTGTAATGAAAAATAAAAATAAATTAAATATGCTTACAACACATAAAGTTTTAGAATTTGATTACTCCTTAATAAAGAGAAAAATTATTTAAGGATAAAACAAAAAATATTGATTAATTAACTAAAAAATTTTATTTTTCTTAAAACTTGTGAATCGGTTAAAATAAATAGATAAAAGGGAACGGAATAAGTAATATATATTAATTACATAAAAACATCCTTACCCTCTTCTAATTTTAAAATCTTATTTTATTTTTCTTTTATTTTTAACTTTTAAACAAAACTATATATTTTGAGTAAATATCAAACTAATCTAAGTAAATAAAATTATATACGAATTAAATTATTAAAAAATAAGAATATGTACAATAATTGAAATTTATATATTTACCATATATTGAAAGCTTTATTTTTCTTTCATACTTTGTGAAATTTGTGAAAACATATGGTAAATATAATGTAGAGTTTCATTTTATTAAAAAATTATTAAGTTATCCATTCTTAAAATTATGTACTTTATTAATAGATTAAATTATTGATAAAATAGATAACTTATCAAAAATTAAAAGAAAATTAAAAACAGAGACTATTGAGGAGATATATTAAGAGAAAAAATACAATTAATAACTATTTAAATTTTATTAATTATTTATTATTAAAATAATTAATCTATATACACAAAGAAATAATGAAATGATTAATTAGAAGTCAGAATAAAGAAGAGCATTTTTGCATAATTGATAAATGTTACTCCCTCCATCCCTATTTATCTGTCACAATTTAAAAATTTTGGTATCCCTTTTTATCTGTCACATCGAAAAAATTATGTGTCATTAATGTTAATTTTACTGTTTTACAATTATATTAAATAATTTTAAAAAATTAAAGTGTAATAACTTTAGAGAGAAAATTGAGCAAATAAAGTAAGAAAATTTGTGAAGAATATTAAATTAAGGATACTTTTGGAATGTATAAATAAAATTATATGAATTTAAAAGACTAACTAATTTTTATTAAATCGTGTTAATTAGTTAAATGTGACCGATAAATAAGAATGGAGAGAGTAATAGATAAGTGTGTAAATTTAGGATGGAGAGGTAGAGATTCAACTCTTCCATAATAAATGTTATGACTTGTATTCTGTAGCTATTAATAAAATAACTATTAATCAATAACATTGTACTAATAACTACTCCTATTAGAATATTGGTGTCACTCTTATTTAGATTAATTGAAAAAAAAATCCTCATGCAAAATACAAAAAAAGAAAAATGATATGTGACGTCACTGTGAAACTGAAAGATGCTTTCTCACTTGTCCAACGTACACCGATACCGTGAAACCTGCACATTTGGCTTCCCTCTTGACCGACGCGTGTCCATATCCTTGCCATCCAAAACCGAGTAACAGTGGGCACAGCTACTTGTATTAGCCGGTCACTCCCTCTTTCCCACTCTGTTTATTGGCAAGTAATCTTTCTTCTTCCCGCGCCACTTGTAAAAAGGCGAGCACACACACTCTCAAGAAGCACACAGCTCTGGAGAATCAGCAAAGCTTCAATTTCTAGGGGTTAGCATTCACTTGAATTTTTCTTTTTCTTTTTTTCTTGACTTCTTTTTTGGTTTTGTTTCAGCGTCTTGTTAGTGTTTCCTTTGGAAAATCGAAAAACGAAAAAGAATCAAGTTACATTTTCTTTAAAGTTTCTTGTGACCCTTCGGTTTTCACGATTTTACTTGAGGGAAAATTTGTGCGAGAAAAAATGGATTTTGAAGAATTCTTTAGGAAAATAGAGCTATTTCAGAGCATTTGCTTGAAAAAGACGTGTCCTCGAAATTGAGTTTTTGGGAAGCTGTTGTCATATGAAATTGAGGGGTGTTTGGAATTTTCATTTTTGGGTCTTCTTGATGATTTAACCATCTGGATTTTGTTTATGTTTCTTCAATTTTGATGAGAGAGTGGATTATTCTGAATTTATGGTTCGGGGGTTTGCATTGTGATTTTAATTAGCTTTCCTTTTGATAATTTTTACCCGTTATCTGGTTCTTGATTTTTCTCTGCTGTTGCTTTTGTTAGAAAAATTTTATGCATGAATCTTGACCAGTGTCTCGTTTTGTTTCATCTTCGCTGACGATCATCTTTGGCTTTTCAGTTCGAGTTCTGATCTGGGTTTGCATGTCTTTCTTAGTGCTTGGACCTTTACAATTTTGATTGTGAATTTACAAGTTTAATACTTGGATTCTGCTTTGATAGAGGTATCTCTCAAAATTCATCATTTTCATGTGGTTTTACTGATGCTATGCATGGGGCATTTATGTTCAACGTCATTTAATTGTACTGTTTCAATATATGTTGGTGAGAACTCTCTCCCTTCCTTACACCTAAAAATTTTATTATGATATACCTTTTCAGGAAAAATGCCTTTTGTTCTTGAACGAATTTTGTCAAAGTAACTTGCCAATGCAGGCTATTTGGATTTTTGTTTTGTGGACTTTTCATGGTTAGTGATAATTCTGTGTATGTTATGGCAGTTATCTTACTCAGTTCTTAAACCTTTCTCCGAAGTTATATCTTATATTGGTATGGAATTAATTTCATGATTTGTTGATTTTAATGTTCTTGGGTGCTTGTCAATGACTTGAAATTTGACTTCTTGACCAGCAGGTGTGTTCATTCTTCTAATTGCTGTATGGAAATCATTGTAAACTCCAATGAAATTTGCTTTCATGAAAGAACTAATTACATCTATCATTTTATGTTGGAGGGGCACTGATTCTGTATCATGTTGGTTTTATCTACTCTTTGTAGGATTCTCATGCAAAAGTTTAGTTAAAAAATTTGAGCTTGAAGTTACTATTCATCTGCATGGCTCAAGAAGCTCACTTCAATTCAAACGGCGAGTTGGATATGACTCATGTAGTATCAAATGATGGAAATGAAGGTTTTCTGGAGTCTTCATGCTCTAGCATCTCTCCCAGAAGAGAAGCATATGCGTCACCAGTTGACTTGCCACTTTCAGTTGTTAAACTGGCAGAATTGAATCCAAATTTGGCATCTGGTGATATATACTCAACTCTGCTTGACAAGTTTACAAATCCAGAGTCAGCTGGTGGTATCAGTTCTTTGGTCGCAGATGCAGACTTGATATTACCAAGTGGAGCTTTTCTGCAGAGTGGCAATGCTGGCATGGATCCTAACCTTAACTCAGCCTCATCGCCCAAGTCATTTTTGTCCAACAAGTTAAGTAATTTGGCTATGGATGGTTCTCGAGTACCCCGGCAGAATTCCATTGCAGATCAAAACAATCGACTGTGCCGTAACATACAGCAACTACTGAAACTTGGGGGCTCTGCTCCTCTAATTGAATCAACATTGCAGAACCACCACTTTTCACTTGCCAGTGGAATGAAACAAGATTCTAATGCACCAATCCAAATGCAGAAGAAACCAAGGATAGATGTTAACCATGATGTCACACAGGAGCAGATTGTTCAGCAACTATTGCTGAGACAGGATATCAAGCACTTGCAAGATCATAATCCTCATGTAAGGGCATTAATCCAACATTACAGACAACAGATTTTGGATTCTCTTTCACAGTCCTGCAGAGTACGGGCACAGCAGTCAGAACAGCAATTCAGGCATCACTTGCAACAGCAGGCCACCTCTCCAGCCTCTTCCAGGGATGACAGTGTCTGTTCTCAACGGTTAATGCAGTACTTGTACAATCTGAACAATCGACCACAGGTCTGTTTTTGAAAGTTGATTTCGTTGTCAGTTGATGTTACAGTCTTAAGATTATTTCCAAGACAATCTTCTCATTCAGTCCTTGACATAATGCTCATTTCCTGTATTTAATTGCTGGTTTTTCATGGTAAAGCTTGATGGGAGAAGGCCTGTCTTTCATTTTTCAGGATAATAATATTGATTTCTGGAGGAAAATTGTTGCAGACTTCTATGCTCCTTGTGCCAAAGAAAGGTGGTGCTTATCTTCATATCAAAATATTGGGCAGCATGCTCTTGGTATTCTTTCTCTGGGAGCAGTGGTCAGTTTTTTCCAATCCATGCATTCTTCTTTAAGGCCAACAATTTATGCCCCTTGTTTTCATTTATGTGTTGTCATTTCATGCCAATTCTGTTATTTGGAGTAGTAGCATGGTATGCTTTACAGTTTATATTTTCCTTCCCTTGTCCAACTGATGGTTGATGTAGCAGCTGCTTAAGAAAATCTCATTTGGCTTATTTGTTTTATCAGGGGAAATGGTGTTGTGACCTCTGTGGCTCAAGATCAGGAAAGGGATTTGGTAATTAAATTGGTGTTATTTTGCTGTATAACTTAAGATGTGGATTCTCTCTTTACAAAGATTGCTTCAATGGCATACCTATCTAGTCGTTCTGAATAAAGAAAGAAATTCCTGTAGATTCCTCTTCTGCGGTGCTGCAGGAAAAGATATTAGTTTTCTTTGGTTGTTTCTTTTCTTTTGTTTCTTTCTCTTTCTATAATTTATGGAGTCCGTTTTTAGTCTTCACCCCTTTATTTTTTTTTGGGTCCCTCCTTTCAAAGAGGTAAGTTTTGAGGTACTTCCTAGGCTTTGGAAAATAAAATTTGAGAGCGGTGTACTTGAGGAGCTTCTATTTCTGGACTTTCCTCAAGAACGTAGATTACCAACTGGAGTGACGCTGCTGGAATACGCGAAAGCAGTTCAACAAAGTGTCTATGAACAATGTCGTGTTGTCCGTGAGGGTAAACTAAGAGTAATTTTCAGAAATGACCTGAAGGTGAATTACTTTGCTAGCTTCTGAGTTTGAATTTCGTTGCTCTTTTTATGTGTTATTTTCCTGAGATCTCAAATCCTCCAATTTATTGCCAGATATTGTCTTGGGAGTTTTGTGCAAGCCATCATGATGAATATTTCCTTCGCCGGTTGATTGCACCACAGGTGTCAAATGCTGCTAACAAATTTTGCTTTCTTGTTGATAGCCTTATGACTTACAATCACAAACAGGCACAGAAACCTCCATAAATTCTTGAACATTTGTATATGTGCAACTGGTGCTTCAGGTTTTGTCTGTTGTTACTCATGATTCAGTATATTTGTAAGTGCTTTAGTTAGTGGATAACCAAAAAAGTGTATATAGAGCTTGATATATACATAGATAGTTGCATGTGGAGGCCTCTCTTTGTATAGAGGCCGTCATTTTGCCGAACGGCTGATAATTTAAGTCAACATTTGTCAGCACATTGTCATATGTAATGTATGGATATGGAAAGAAATGATGTAGTACTTTGTTGCTCTTGATTAATGCACAAGTTTGCATCAGGTCATGTTTCAGCTGGATGCGAAAAATACAACAAATTTCTAGTACATCAGGATTCAAAAATGCATTCCCAAAATATGCTTCAAGCCTTTGTTTCAGTAGGACATTTTCTTCCTTTGTAACAAGTTTGCCCTGCATGGAGCATGTAGGGAATGTATGTTTGGATGAAGTATAAGACATGGCTGGGTCAAAGATAATTTCCTTATATAGCTTGTGCAATTGTATTTTGAATTTCACTTAGCCAAAAACTCTTCAGTATGATCTTCAGCTAATGGAAGTATGCAAACATGCTCTCCTCAAATGGTAAGCTTTACATAAACCTTTCTCTTATTTTTGCAGGTCAATCAGTTGATGCGTGCTGCTCAACAATATCAGTATGTGCTTAGTGAAGGCGCACTAGAGGACAAGGTTCCACTAGAGAATTTGCAAGCAACTTGCGATATGTAAGTGAGGAACACGAATTATTTTTGCTACAGTATTGCTGTTTCTATAACGAATGTGCAAAATCAAAGTTTGATTTCAATAGCAAAAAGTGAATGTGTCAAAGTTGAGGGGGTACAAACAAGCAATGTGGGAAAACCATATTACTGATTTCTTTGGTGCTGAAAGTTAAGGCATTTTATGTTGTCAAGGTAAACTACTCTCTGCCCTCCAACCAGAAACACACCCCCACCACCCCCCCCCCCAAAAAAAAAAAAAGGCAAACAAAATAACAAGGGTGCATTGTTGAAGCTATGTATTGCAGCCACATCCAAATCTGAAAAGACTAATTAAAAAGATACAGGAAAACATAAAATCTTAAATGTGAAGAAAACACTTTTTAATGGGAACTATAGTATGAACTTTTTTGATATTCTGCTTTCAGCTCCTGGAAGGTCATTGTAGTCAATGAAACGCAAGTCTCTAGGTGCAGAGATATCCAGAAGAAACTGTTGAGTGGATAGTTATTCCGCATCGAATGCTTTTGCTCCAAAAAATGTGAGGATATATGGATTCTAATCTGACGTGCCAGGTCTTTGTTCTCTTACCTTCAAATATAGTCTACCAGGATGAGTGCCATACCTATCTCAGTTTACAACATAATTCACAGATCAACTAATTCATAAGATATCTATAATAGCCCATAGAACTTCTAGATTCAATAAATGTTTTCCCTAGGATTAGAATTTAATGCATCATGGGGATTAGAGATACCAGATCAGCTGGTCTGGAGTGGGGGAGTCTGGGATCTAGTGCTTTTTGTGATTTTGCTTCAAATATCTGGAAATATATACGGATATCAGGGGAGAAATTCCATATTTGGAGAATGAGATGGTTAAGCTTTTGACTGTCACTGTCCATGTAGGTTTGCAAGAGCAGGGAATCAGTTCACCAAAAGTCTGGAGTTACCAACAGTGAGTGAGTTGGGATTTTCTAAAAGATACGTTAGATGTTTGCAGGTAGCCTTTGACACAATTTTATCTGAACCAAAAATCAATCTTTCATTTACCCGTTTCTCCCTGCTTTCTATCACGATCTGTAAGTTCAATTATACTGTCTAACAGATAACTGAAGTTCTCAACATCATGAAAGATCTCATGACTTTCAGCCATGACCACAAACTTGGACCAATTGGTATGCCATTTGATTTCATAGATGAGCATATGCAACTGCTAGAAAGAATTACATTCACATGCCATTTGATTTCATAGATGGGTGCACGTTGGTTAACATTCAATGACAACTTTGGTTCCATGTAGAAAGCTTGCATGCTTATCATCACCAAGGCTCCATTAGACAAACCCATGGAAGTACCAAGAAAGAGGACCAAGAGACATCACAAGAAGGGAGCATTCACAGTGTGCTGATTGATGGGAATAGGTCAATGGGCAGGAATGTTGGTCTTGGGAGCCACTTAAATTCTACTGGTAAAACTGGTGAGAGAGTTGTTTCCGACTCTAGAACTGGAGATATGGAACTGTTGGTGGCTAATTATTACCAGAAAATATTAAGGGAAAGCCTGCTTAACCGAAGAGCAACTATTACAAAGCCAGATCAGTTGTATTTGACGGACACTGCTAGCCACAGAGCAATTTCTTCATCATTTCTGGGTCAGCAGTCCACCACACCTCGAATTTTTCATAACTCACTTCCCCCTGGCTTGCCAAGTCCACAATCTTCTGAAGCCAGCTGTTACCTACAGCAGCACATGATTGATAAGTTGCTTCAAAATGCACATGGAAAACAGAAGGAACAGGCCTACTGTGAGAACATTGAGAATATATTCAGTGGCTGGCCCACTAGACCCAGGGGCACAAATATATTGAACAATGGACCAGTTCTTGGCAACCCCACAACTGCTGCCCTTGCGCAGGCAAGTGTTTTAGGTAATGTCCGAGGACATGCAGAAGGCTCTAGGAGTACTTCCAACAGTGATTCACTTAAAGTTGCTGGTAGCAACATCCAAATCAAACAAGAAAAAGATATGTCAGAATTCCATCTGCCTTGAGCTTTTCAGAGTCTGCATGGACGGTTCTCTAAAACTGATGTTTAGTTCATGAAAATGAGTTAAATATCGAAGGCATAGGAGGATATGCGTTTTTGAGAGAAATCTTGGTTTATATTTTTGTGAAGCGAATCTGACTATTTTGTCATTGTTACATTCACATGGCTGGTAGATCTTTTGTGGCGTTGGATATATGAAGACAGATAACATTGTATGTAGTTTACATCTTCAGTCTCGCTATATAACAGCCTTTTACTTTTCTTCTTCTCTTGATGGCCTGGTTGTCTGAATATTCTCTTCAGGCCTGCAAATCAAGATCTGGAATCTGAAATTCCGAGAAAATTTTTTATGAGTAATGAACTATGTCAATTCAGGTACCATAGATGCTTAACCGAGGGTGTCATTTATCCAGTGACCCTGAAATATTCATGACCCAAAAGATCAAAGAGGTTTTGCCTTACTCCCACACTGAGAAGGATGTCCCGCTTCCTTCTAAAATCATGGGATGACTTCTGCTTTTAGGACATCGACAACCCCATTTGATGGTGGTTTAGTAGTTTGAGAAGTTGCAATAACTTACATGGGAGCCGGGGCCGGGGGAGGAGGGGGCTGGGGGGTGCTGTGTGTGGAAGCAACCATGCTATCATAGGACTCCTTTAAGTCGTTGTGATGGATTGTTTGTTAGTAGCTTGAGACGTCCCAATGCCTTACCCCAGCTAGGACTCTTTAAGCTCGTTTTGAAAGAAACATTAGAGGTTTTCCAGTTCGATTTGAGAACGCTTCCCACCCTTGTGAAGACTTTGCAATCAATACTGTGAATCTTAAGAATTCCATTGTTGTTGTTCAACTTAGAATCCTAATTGTTCAAATTCTTCTCCTCTTTTTCATGATAAAAAGAGGGGAAAAGAATCCGGACAGCACAGCTCGAACCTAACAGGGAGCAAAAATACTTTTGCAAGAAGGAATTTAAGAATTGCAGAGGACATTCTGAATTATTTGACATATTCATATATAAAGGAATGACACAATAAAAATAGGTCAAAAGTAGGTACAATTCTGCAAAGGTGCACATTACAATTGTTTCATCCCCAATTCATCTACTACCAGGTCATAATCATTGGTATGCAGCAAAAGCAAGGATGCAATATAAAAAGCTCGCTCCCAATCTAACAGGAAGCAGCTTTGACAGCACGACACTAAAAAAAAGGGCCGATATGTTGATATGCACAAACTACCTACATCTGGATGCACTGCAAAGGAGTGTCTTTAGCTCCGGGAGAATAATCTACATCTATGTCCTACAAGAGATTAACGCAACTAAAAGAGCTTTAACCTCTCCCTAAACTCACTAGGATATACAAATACTGAATCGACACAGAGACCGCCTTTCGTGTGTGTGCAATCAATCTGAGTCATTGAGAACTTAACTTTTGTTGGCTTGTGAGAATCGGAGACAACAAAATCCCCCATGTGATAGTAAATCCATTTTCCTGGTTCATTCAAGTAACACTGAGTTGTTGCTTGATGACCGTCTGAGGTTGAAAGCTGGAATCGCACTGGTTTTATATCCCAACCATGGACATGCTCAGTATTACAAACACGGCGGCCAAACCTCTTGCTGGTTCGTCCTAACTGCAGCCTGAAGAACAAGCTATATGATCCTGATGGAAAGGGAAACTCAACTTCCCCGTCAACTTCAAACCACCAAGTTTGCTGAAGGTATGCAATGGAGGAAAATCTACAGCAATAGTCAAAATAGAAAGACTCAGGCAATGTCGCTCAAAACACCAACTAGAACTACTGGAGAAAGCAGCTGTATATTAATCAGCGGTCAAGCACCAGGAAGAACAGATGTTCAATCAAATACAATTTTCTTTGCAAAAGTGACTGACTATCAATTAAGAAATAAGACAACACGCATAGCTACTCTTCTTGTAAGATTAAACCAAGCAAAGTTGAAGTACTTCACATGAAGGACATCATCTCTACGGTATGAAGATCTGTTAGCGATGAATGTCCATGCTGGGCAATTAATTCTCACCCAACAAAAACAAAAAAGAAATTAAGGTAACGAGCTTATAAATCGCACTGCAAACCACAATAACTAAAATCAAGCGGAACCAAAAAGGTGTAAAAGAGCCGGTTTACCATGGAGGCTCTCATCTTTTTTCTTTTTCTTGTAACTCTATCATTTCTTTTCTTATTCCCTCAGATTTTTTTTTTTCTTCTGACTAACTACCTCTGTACTTCAACTACTTTCCTTATTTGTGGGTTCTTCAGCTTTTCTTTTGCGCAAAGATCATAAAGGTCAGAAGAAAGCCTGTAATGTCAAGATTTGTAGTAATTGACATAATGCTGGCTATCCTTAATAAGCACCTCTTCCTTAGAAAATGTGGGAATAAGATTTTGGCAACTGCTTAAAGAAAAAGTGAACTCCAAGAAATAACCAAGTGCTGAATTGAAATGCATTTCACAACTGAAAGAACAAGGTCGAAGTACACGTTTCACGAGCATAACAAATAGAAAAACACATATAAGCAAAATAAATAGCAGAGGACCTTTTGGTGGGAGAATTTCAACCAAGAAATGACACGGCACTTGGAGTTGGATCAGCTGATTTAAATTACACACGCATCAAGAAAACATACAGATTTCCATTGCCAATTTAATTAAAAAGAACCAAGAAGCAAAAAAAATTTGGCCTCCTCACCTTGATTCCTCAGTTGAAATACGGGTCCAGTATCGCCGATCATCTATTCCTGTGATTGCCAACCCATTAGAAGAAATTGACAAACATACCTTTCCTGAACGTTTATCCAACCAAACTTTCTGCGCAGAAAATCAACAAACTTCATTAACAATCGTGATCAACCAAAACCCGATACAGCTTTCGACAGAAATAAAAGATCTACACATTAATACCACAGGACAGAATTTAGAATTTAAAAAATAAAAAAAAAGATGGGGCAGACATACATCCAAAATTTCTGCAAAACCCAATCCATGACGCAAGATTACAGAGCTCTCTTAACATGTCCATTAGGCAAGATTTTCCATAAATCCCTTCAAACATATGTTTTATATATGATAGAAACAACCAATTCTCATCATTTCTTAAAAAATCCACTACGCAAAAATATTAACATTTTCTTAAAAAACGCCTCCAACATGGTTCTTTTTTATCTTTCACTAAAATTTTCCAAGGTAAGGCAATAATTTTTTTTGAAATCAAGACCAGCAAAATTCAAATCTCGATGAACAAATGAAAAAGATCGAACCTTTGTGCCACCATCAAAACAATTGGGTCTAGAAAGTCTTGCATAGAGGTCCCTTTTACACAAATCCTTGCCAAAATCATTACTTTGACGACAACCATCATCACCGTTAAAAAACCTTTGAATGACAGAATCATAGTTGGTAGGCAACTTTGATTCCCAAACAAAATCCGCTGATGAAGCACCCCTAAAGGCCCTGTTCATCATTGCTAGCTTACAGATCTCTGGAGGGTCGAGATAAACCAAAACAGAGGCTACACAGCTTTCAGGCAAGTCCCCAAGCCCTGGCTTTGACGGTGCAGCTGTAGAAGCATTTGTGGGCCAAATTAAGAACGAAAGAGCACTACCCATATCCCAAAATCCAAAAATTTCTCCTCTGTTCCTCCTCTTTTCCGCCGATCGAATTGGCAGTAGGAGAGATTCCTTACGGTATTTATAGAGAAAGACTGATCAATGTAACACGAGAAGAAGTGAGAGAAGATGGAAGGAAGGAAGACCCAAGGTGGCAGATGCCAGAGTGCCAGTTGGACGGCACATGATTGGGGAGGATGCATACAATTAATTGCCTATTTTTTAAAAATCTTTTTTACCTATTTTTTAAAGTCTTTTCCTTAATTTTGCCCTCATCCAATATCCCTATCTTTTCTCTCTTTGAGATTTTTCTTCTTTCTTTTTTATATATTTTTTTAAAAAATAAATTATACTCCTTCCGTCTTAAAAAGATGTCAATCTAATAAATAGTATACAAATTAAAAAATTATTAAATTTTATATAATTATAATAGAAAATGACTATTATATCTCTAAATAAAAGTAAGTTTTTATTAATTAAATTAGAAATATAAACATATTTAATGAGTAGTTGAAAGAGGGATAAATTAAAAATATACGTAATAAATATATTTTTAATTTGTAAAATTGATAAATATTTTAGTATAATAAAAATAAAAATTTTTAACATTCTTTTTAAGTGGAGAAAATATTAATCAACCAGAAATCTACAATGAGGAACTACCAAACGGTTAGCATTCGGTACAAGAAAATCCTACTAAGTACATATAGACTCTAATGTGTAAGCCAAATTTTTAAATAAAAATAAAATATAAGGATACAAAGTAAATAAAATTATATAATTATGTATTTTAACTTTATTAATAATGTTTTATGATTGAAAAAATATACATTTCAAATAAAATCTTGTTTCTCGCATGCCACATCCATTCTTAAAAATATAGAAAGTATTGTGTTATTAATCTATTATCCATCTCTCCAATTGAGGCTTTCTATTTCAGATTTTTCTACTTTCTTCATTTTCCTCCCCATGTCGGATTTAATCTACACTCATTTGCATATTATAAAAAGAAATTTTGAATTTTATTTTCAAATTTTAGCATTTATATTCAAGAAAATAAATAATACAATCTCACTTGTACAACATTTACATAATTTTTCACTTTTATCACATTTTTTTTCGTAGTTTTTCAAATTAATTGTTTCTGTGAAATATTCATCTAATATAAAATTATGATTTTTTATAACTAACCTTTTAAATTATCTAAATGACTCTCACCAAATATATATATATATATATATATATATATATATATATATATATAATGAAGAATGACAACGGTCCAATCATTGTCATTGAGTTTTTAACACTTAATAAAGTTGAAATTTCAATATTAAATTTGACATATTTAAGATCTAAATTTTATAATTTGAAGCATATGGACTAATTTTTTAGAAAATTTGAAATATGAAATTAAATACTAAATCAATTATAGTTTATTTTATATTATATATTTTATTACATTTTTAAATTGAAATATAACAATAATATAAACTATGTAAACTTTTTTTTTTTGGCTGAAAAATAAAGAAATTCTTATATGAATCATAGACTTATAGACCATATGTATTGAGTAATTATATCGTATAATTTTTAATGTATGAAGTATAAGCTTTTAATGTATATGGCCCACATGGACCGAAATTATGGTAGAAATTCTGAAGAAAATGAGGACAAATAAATTAAAAAGGAAAGAAGTAGGTTATTGAATGTAAACCATTTTAGATTTGAATGTTTTCATTCATGTACAATTTTAGAGAGATAGTTCCCTCATATAATTGGCTGTTAAAAGTCCTTCAAACATGATGTCCAATGATATTTGCTTCAATTAAATGTAAATGTGTTGGGTGCTAAAATATCGTCTCAAATGATGAGGGAAAATGTGATTCAGCCAAAGAAAAGCGCCAAAAGAAAAAAAAAATATACTCGATATTTTATACTCCTTCCGTCTCATAATATAAGTCGTTTAAAGCTATTTTTGTTGTCCCTAATTATAAGTCGTTGGGAACTTTTTAAGGAGATTTTGAAACTATTTTTACATTTTTATCCTTATTTATTATTCCCTTTCCATCTCTTTCTCTCCCCTCTCTCCTCTTGTTTCCAAAACATTTAAATATGGGTATTTTAGGAAGAAAAAATATAAAGTCATATTATTTTTAAGAATCTTAATATGTGTGAAATTAAGTCAAACAACTTATATTATGGGACGAAAAGAGTACTTCTTAAATTGGAGTCTGAACATCACTTATTAAATTAATATTCAGGACTGAGCAAAAGAGGTATTGCTTTGAAAAATTCAGTGGCTTCGGTCATAGGTGAACATGAAGGAGCAATTAAGGTCGTAGGTCAACTGCTATATTTGTCCTAGTAAGTTCAAACCCTTTTACCAGACTAAGAATGAGAATAATAATAAAAACCATGTGTTGTCCAAAATTGAAAGTAAAGGGTGGAAAATCTATGCAGTGTTCCCCAAGGCGTTCGGTTTCTTACCCATTCATTGCCCAGCCAGAACGGAAAGGACATCAAAGATTTTCCCTGCGAGAATGGAAATTCATTCCCGTTGTATATATATATTATTCTCTCCATCTCATTAAAATTAACACTTAGCACGATATTTTATATAAAAGTAAAAATTAGAATATAATAATAATATAATATAATAAAAATAAAAAATATATGAGTTTCATAATACTTTATGTCAAATCAAGAATATAAATATAATATATGTAGGGTATATTAATTATTTTATAATAAATTGTATAATAAAAATTTTCTTTTTAAGAAAAGTGTCAAATTTAATGGGACATTCTAAAATAATAAATAGATCAATTTTAATGGGATGGAGGGAGTAAATCTAGCAGAATTACCAAGCCAGAAAGTAAAGGCATGAAAAATCTGTTCCCCCGGGGATAGAAATCCAAAGAACTTAACCAAGAGTCAATCTTTGTCGACAAAGTTGCAACCCCAATAAATTCAAACCTGATTCCTTTGTCCTTTTCAAGAAGATAATTTTGCCTGTTCGAGGAATGAATGATCAGGCATGGCTTGAAGTAGGAGCGAAATATTGAATAAGATAAGTCATCACGATATTAAATGATAAGATAATAATAGGTTAAGGTTAAAATTTTATAGATTTGGATCAAAATAAATCGGTCCGTTTAACTTTAAATATGTATAAATTATAAACAGATTCAATTCGTTTTAATTCGTTTCAACTCACGAATTCATTTAATTTTTTTAATATTTATATTTAATACTTTTTATAATACTTTATAAATTTCACTATAAAAAATTAGATAATTTAATTTTTTACATAAATTAATTGAATTAAATTTTATTATATGAATTAATTGAATTGTTCGTATGTCTATTTTGTTTAATTATATGAGACATTTTAAAGAAAATAAATAATGTTAATGTGATTATTTGCTTGATGTAGAGTTAATGAATCATTCTTAATTAATTATTATTTAGTGTATATAATAATATTATTATAGTAATTTTTAATTAGAGAAAATAATTTCTTGAATAATCTAATTTTATTACAAAACTATATTTGTTTAGATTTTTAAAAATAAATCTTATGAATTTATTGAAATCTCTAGATAATTAGCGGGATGGTTTGCTGTTTTACTGGTTATTTATGACTTTATGAGTTGTTTTATTAGTTTTTTAATTTTATATGATTTGATTTGATTTTTAAAATTTTTTTTGTGTAATGGTACGTAGATTGACATGTTTAGTAAGTATTCGGGTTGATGGATTTAATAATTATTTATTTAATTTTTGTATTTAATCGTGTGTCAATCCATTTTATAACACAAATATGATATGAAAATAAACGAGTTGACACGACACATTTATTAATCAAATTGTACTTAGATTGACTTGTCGAGTATAATTATCTCAAATTGACACGATTCATCAATCTGAACATGATACAATTGCCATTCCTAGCCGGAAGTCCCTTTCTGTTGAGTTGGAATCCTAGCTCACTAAAGCCCAGGACTGATGATACCTGGAAATGGCTCGCGGTTTTGGAATCATTCACTGGGTCAAACCTGTTGTAAAAAATTGAAGCAAACTTTACTTGGGACCCTAACTACCAGTCCCCTGGATATGTATGGGAGAGAGTACGTATGCGTTGCTTGCCAGCAGAAACCTGATTCGAACCGCTGCCGAGTATCAGTCTTATTGCTAGACGCGTAATGGCATTGCATGCATGAACATTCTAGTGGTTCTGGATCCTTTTAAACGGTTTAATGAGGTTTTCGAAGGTTTGATTCAGAGGATTCATGCATATAAATATGAAAGTAAATAAAGCATAAAATTTTAATGACAAATTTAATCTTTTTTTAGACTTAAAAATTAATTAAAAAGAAATATAAGAATAGAAAATAAATAAGTATTCTTCTTACAGATAGAATTCAAAATCTATCTAATAGAGATTTTTTATATTAATTGAGTTATTATTTTATTATGAGACTAATCTAATTGTAAAATTATATTTATGATAACTTCTGGCCAAAGTTTGGCCTATTTATGTTATGTGGCCAAATTTATTATCTTTGTATGAAAAATAGGATCATGACTGTCCCAAAGTGGTTTTTAAGACAAAAATGAAAAAAAAAATTAAAAGACATAGTTTAAAGACAAGTGTCATGAAATTAAAATAGTTTAATAACTAATTGCACAAATTATTTTTAGCTGAAGTATAAGAACCTGTGCTGTTTTAATATGAAATTGATGCCTAAAGGACAAATGTCAAACAGGTTAAATTGAAAAAAAAAATTCAATTTAATTTCTTTTTAACTTCATATATATTTTTCTTAAAAAAAAATTCAAATCCCTTCTCAACTCAAACAAATTTACAAATTATTTATAATACAAAGTTCATACCAAATCAAAAAAGTTACTCAATTAGTAAAATATTTTTTAATAAATCAAAAAGTCTAGAGTTAAATACTCCGAACCCATTTTTTCACCACTTTTAATCTTTTATATATATATATATATATGCACACTTGTGATAAGGTCATATTTAAACCAAATAATTGGGAATACTTATCAAAAAAAAAATTACTCTACAACTGTATTCATGATTAAGGGACCATATTCCTTTAGTTGGATTAGATTATTAATTTTCATTTGGCCACTTTGCCCGCCCATTAACTACTAAGTATTAAATAAAAATTTTCACTAGATTGAGTTTTTTGCCTAGAGGACATTTTGCTGACCAAAACACACGTCGTAGGGGATTATTATGCTATTATAAAAATAATAGAATAGGTACTAGGTTGCATTGTAGCATGATCAAATCAGTCATTAAATTAATTAAATAATGAACTGGGGTATGGTTTACTTCCCGCTGAATTCAGACACTAGGGAGAATATATTATGGTTTACTTCGCCGCCATATATTATGGTAATATGGCGGCGAGTCCAGCCAGCTTAACGTGTGTCTGAGTCAGCGGGCGTGTCGTCCATAAACAGTATTATTCTTTTCGCTTGCTCGGATCCAGCTTAAAGGATATTGGTACTTGTATAATGTTAATGTTATCCTTATTTTATAATATAAATTATTTTAGATTTATATATAATAATTTATGATTTATAAATTTTAAAAATATTTTTAATTAATTTTTTATTTATTTTAATAATTAAAAAGAATTATATCATAATTAATGAAAAAAAGACATTATAAAAAACGATAGAATTGAAAAAAAATATATTACTTTCGTTTCTTAATATAAATCATTTAGATTTATATACAGAAATTAACGGTTCATAAATTCTAAGCAGTTTTAAAATAAAATTTTAAAAAATATTATTAATTAAGTCTTTATCTACTTTAATAATTGGATAGAGTTGTATTATAATTAGTGAAAAATGGAGAGATTGTAAGGAGGGATAGATATGAAAAAAAGTATTAAATTTTTATAAAATTTTGTAAGATGACCTATATTGTGAAAAAAAAAAATTCAGGTTTAAAACGATCTATATTGTGAAAAAAAAATTCAAAACTAAAATGATGTATATTGTGAAATAGATATAGTAATAAATTTTTATAAAACTTTATAAAATGATCTATATTATAAAAAAAATTAATATAAAATAATTTATATTATGAAATGAAGTTAGTATCATATTTTCATACCATGCCTGTCTTTATTTTTCATATAAATATTAAAGGCTGGAATGGAAATAGAATGGTACTAAAATTTTTCTTTTAAATTAAGAGTTAATCTCGATTTAATATAGTCAGGTAAAAAAAAAAAAAATTAAACGAGAATAAAGACAAGTTTTGACATCATATCTCGGGCCATCAATTGGACAGATCAAGAGTAGAAATTGCATGATTTCTAATATATTTTGACCTTTCTCTACCCAGCATAATATATATAATATATATATATATATATATACTCAAAGTTTGAGCATATATAATTAGTATGTAAAAAATAATACACAGTATATAATTAATATATTTATATTTATAAAAAATGATTATAAAAAATATTTGTATATATAATAATATGTGTATGAATATATATATATATATATATATATATATATATAGAGAGAGTGTTGTATAAATATAATCTAATATAATATACACACTATATAATAATTAAAAATTCTAATTATATATAAAAATATGTAATATAACTAGTATGTAATTAGATAAGTGTGTCTATATAATTGAGTAAAATATAAAATAGTTATACTTATATATATATATATATATATATATATATATACTTTTATATTAAATTTTGATGGTAAATGTGTGTTTGCTTATTTTTTATAAGTTTTTATTTTATTTTTTAATTTTAAACTCATTTTAAAAATTTTATGTCTACTTTTTCTCTGGTCTCTTCGTTTTTGTTGAATCGAGACCAAAAATTATTTTATTCCAAGCGAGTCAGAGTGTAAGTATACTCACTTTTCTCCATATTGGCGATGGGGTGGAGACAAGAAAGAATAGGGAAATGCGAGAATGGAGTTGGGATTTCTAATCCCTCAGCTCAACCCACCCCAGCCCACCCCCAAAGCCATTTCTAGACGAAAATAGAAATTTTAAGTTGGAAGACAATTTAGATGAAATGATATGTTGAAAAATAATAATATAATTTTAAAAATAAAATTCAAAAAGATTTTTCTAAGAGATTGTAACTTTTTGAAAATAAATATAAAATTTTTAAAAAATTTTGGGAGCTCCCTGCTCCCTATCTATCTCCATCATTGATTAAGGGACAAATACACAATATTATATATATGGACAGAATTAGAAATAGGAAAACAGTGTCCATCTCTTACGATTTTGAAAATTTTATATTTGTTTTATAAAAATTTAAAATTTAAAAATATAAAAATTTTATCTTTTACTCTTAAAAAATTTTAAAGAATATAATATTATCTTTAATATATTCTTATATATAATTTACACTTAACTCAAATTTCTAATTCTTTTCTTATATATAGGGACAAAATTAGGATATGGTGATATCAATACTTAGCAAAAGTTTATCATTGATGAGAGGCACAAGTTGGCCCCCGCAAAAAAAAAAAAAAAAAAAAGAGTTAACAGCTGGAACTGTGTAGAAGTTATTGATTTATTAAGCAATTTCAATTGATTATTGGTCGCTTAAATATCATCTAGACAATATCTACGATGCTACGTGCGTTCCATATGAAGCTGATCTTTTCAACTACTCTTAGATTCTGAATATATTTTTTTTAAAATCTCACAAATAAATAAACAAATAAATAAGTAAATGTATTATTTTTCTTGAGATGGTGGGTGGAACATGCAATTTATTCTGTTTAAAAATTAAAATAGCATAAACTAGTAGTTCTGGTGGATCAATTGACTCAGCCTTACGTGTGAACGTCAAAATGGAAGTCACAATTTCTTTTTTCCCCTTCCTATTTTGAAGTCGTTTTTTAATTTGCATCCACATGTGGTCGTTTTGCGCCTTGAATAAGGCCTTTTTTTTTTCCTTTTCATTTTATATAAATAAAAATGTATACTCTAATTTAAAATTTATTATTAAATAAAGATATGGTTACGAGAAAAATAGAAAATTTGTTTAATAGAATCTGGCATTTATATTCTACAAACATGCGGGTATATTGACAGATATCTCTGTCAATGTACTAGATTTTTTTATTTTTTTTTCTCATAACCATATTATTCTTCCATTTTGGAGGCATTCCAATTGGCTGACAAATTTGTTTGTGAAGGTAATAAAAACCAGTGTGTTACGAAACAGAGGGAAAATCAAGAAAAAAAGGCCCCAACTGCCCCCAATTTTTTTAAAAGTTTAAAATTGATCCTTCAATTATAACGCATGCAACTTTTCTTCTTCTTAAAGGGTAAGATTCTAATTTTCAAAAAATTTAGAGGCAGCCGAGACTGTTTGCCCAGAAATCAATTGTTCCTATTGGAATCTACCCCCCAAAGAAACCCCCCAAAAAAAAATGTTCCAATTGGTTGTATGGCCCACCCACATCTGTCACCTTGTTTATTGGGCCGGGGCAGTAAAAATCAGATGGACATAGACTGATTATGAAACTGATGAGACATTTTGATCTATATGTGTGGGGGAGGGAAAGCGAATTCACAAAATATCTATTCACGGAGAGACATGTGATTAAAACTTACAACTATGATTGTAGCATTTGTTGCCTCCACTATGGTGTTTTCTGCAGACGTGACTGAAGGAGAGGATTATAGAGACGGAGACCGATGGTTTTCTAGCATATTGTATTATAATGCAAGAATGGTTGATTATTGAATGTAAGGAGATTAAGTATTTATTTTATTTGAGTGTGAATAAATTTTATAAATTTAGAATGAAAGTTTATAATCTCATAAATAGTTAGATAATTTCAGACAAATAGATTATAAAAAAAAATATTATTTTCGTTTTATAATATAAGTCGTTTTAAATTTGTATATAAAAATTAATAGTCTTAAATTCTATACTATTTTAAAATTAAATTTTTAAAAATATATCTAATTAAATTTTTATTTACTTTGATAATTGGAGAGAGTTATGTCATAATTGATGAAAAGAAAGAGATTATAGAGATAGATAGAATTAAAAAAAATAATAAATATTTATAAAATAATTTATATTATGGAAAAAAATTTAAATTTAAAATAATTTATATTGTGAAATGAGATGATATAAAGTAATTCACCTCTCCATGCACCAAAAAGATTGTGCAAAATTAGTAATCCAATATATGAATTTACCGCATCATCCCACCAACTAACAGAGATATATGTGGATTTGTGTTTTTTATTTTTTATTATCACAAGAAGTTTGGATTGAATTTAATATTTTTATCTGATAAGGTAATTCGTAGAGAGATAACATTTATATTTATTGCTATTCTTTTCAAGATTACCCGCATTGATCATCATGAACAGGGTCATATCATCCTATAATGACGACAAAAAAGTCATTAGGATGGGTTAGCAGGGGGCTAATTTAGAATCTGAAAGTGAGGTTTCTTCCAAGTTTGTCGTTAAGCCAAGCAAAATAAAGTCATTTCCTAGGACAACGACGAAGGGGTCCTCTCATCTGGCTGCCTTCACACCACAAAACAAAAACATCCCTCTCTGATTCCAGTTCACTAAGTGGTTTTCAGTCTGTACGGCTTAAAAATGTACAAATACCATTTTATTTTTATTTTTTTTAAAGTTTTGAACGGTTCAAATCTGTCTAAATAATATTCTTAAAAAATTAAATTTTGTATTGTTTTTAAAAAAATTCAAAATTTTGTATTTATTTTAAAAATTAAAATTTATCTCTCACTAATATTTATAAATTATAATATTATCTTTTAATATAATTTATATTTCAATCTCGTATTTATAAATATATATTTTACTAAAAGTTTCTAATCTATAATTTTGGGTAAAATAGACACTCATCGAGTAATTGCACAGAGGCGAATTACTACAGGTTGCAACTTGCACTTTGTTTGTGTCTAAATGTGAGCCAGTGACCACCGAGAAAGAGCGAGCACTATAGAAAAGAAGAAGTCATTTTCTAAACCTTGTCACTTCATCGGAGAGGAAGACCGAGTGGGGTGCTGTCTAAAAGCTAAACGTTGTGGGAAGAATCTTGTGCTTGATGTTGCACAGGCAATGAATTTGATAGCGCACACTCACTTTTGTCACATCATATGTTTCACTATACTTTTCATCTTTGCATTGCTTAGGACTTAGGGTATCACTTATCCTCCTCCTTTTCTTGGTTACCAAGAGAAAGATGATTCTAGAATGTGAGGATAGTAGCCCCTAAAACTTTTTGAATGGTTTTTGCAAGAAATTTTGCTAAAATAAATGTCAAGATTTGTTTGAATTTGATTGTTTTTAATATAAAATTATTAAAATTTATTTTTATTAATTACATATGCTATTAATAGGACTTATGAATTAGTAAAAACTTTGTATTTGTTAAATGGAAGATGTTAATTGTTGAATAAGAATATGTTCATTTTAAACAAGTGGACATATATTTTGGATATCTAAAAGAAAAATGTAAATGTTCAGAAGAAATAATATAAAATATATAAATTGGTTTATGAATATTTCGCTGATAGAGTGAGAAATATATTGCAGTTCGAGCAGTTACATTAAGTATCATAATTTTTAACTTATTTGTAATAGTATCAATCATGTGATACTATAAAAAGATAGTATGAGCACTAATCTTAATGGAAATTTCGGGAGCAAATGCAATTCCACAATGTTTCTCTCCCCCCCCCCTTGCTTACTTTTACTTTTAGGCCATTCTTGGAATCAGGGAAAGGAGAGTGTAACACTAATTAATTCTCACGTACTGCAAAAGGAATAAATATAATTTTTTGAGAAATTACCAAAAAACAAAATATCAAATCCTTGTCCATTAGTTAAAAATATCTGGCAATTGAACGTCAAATTTAGGTTGAGTTTGGGTCTCCACAAATGTCAATGTTGATCGGCAAAAACAGTGACGTGAACTATCCTTTGCCGCACCATGGAATAGGAAGCTACCATTCTTGCTACCCCTATTTGGTCGCACCTAGGTCGACCTTTTTGCAAGCTGGATTGATATTCTGGGTTCAATGAATCAAATGGTTTTGCCAAAAACTTGGAGCAGGAGGGGCAGGGGAGGGGGGGGGGGGCGGGGGCGGGGCGGGTTGGGGGAAAATTTTTTTCCCTAAGAAAAATGTATGTGGCCAAATAACAGTCCTCCTTGAGGTTGAATACAATAAAATTTTCTCATTTTTGAGATATCTGTTTTATCTGTAACTATCATCAATAATACAAATTTAACAAAATATTCGATTGAAAAGTTAGAGATTTAAAAAAAAATTTCCCCTAGATAGTGGATCAAATATATTTTTTTTCACCAGAGGTTAACCGTTTATATAAGACTTTTGTGGATGAATTATATGCATTCCAATAATGGAACGAAGAGGGGTGGGAGCGGCATCGACTCCATCAAAAATTTTAAAAATCATGTATTTTAAAAAAAATTAAAATTTTTAAAAAGACCCTCCTAAATTCTACCTTTTACCCTTTTTTCTAAAAAAAATTAAAAATTAATATTATCTTCTAATCTATTTTTTTAATATAGTTTACTCCCCAATTCTAAGATTTTGGTTCGTCTTTAATGCATTCTAAACTCTTAAAGGTTAATGTAAAACTAACATATTACTCAACTAGTTAAAAGTACTAAACAAAAAATTTTGATTTAAAGTTCATTTGCTTGTTTCATTATGAATCCAAGTAGTAGTTGGGAGTAGTAAACTAATCTTCATAGCTGCAGATTTATTTTGGGCCTAAGTATCTCGTTTTGTATGTAGAATCCTATCCAAAGTCGACAAGGATGAACTTCAAATCCATTATCAATTATTTCATTTGACCAGTGACTGCCATAGGGGCCACTTCAGCCCATTTAGAGTCCCAGCCCAGCTTATTGTCTACCCTGTTGTCCTGTCTTTAACTCTCCTTCCCGTATGCTAAAATAATCAACTGTCAAACCCTTTCATTTATGTATAAAAGTCAAGCAAATCAGCGTTGCCTGCCTAGCAATCTTGCTCTACCCTTGTTCATGTTCATCCTTAAGCAGTTTGTACCAAAGAGACCCCCACTTCCACCAGGACCAACTCCATGGCCAATTCTAGATAATATCTTTCACTTGGGAAATATGCCTCATGTCTCTCTAAGCAATCTTGCTCAAACCTACGGTCCCCTAATGTTGCTAATTTTGAGGAAAACAATGACGGCCTTTTTAGAAAAAGCTCTAGAAGATCAAGTAGTTTTCAACAGCCAACTTGCACCAAAAAAATCAAGAACAAATTGCAAAGAAAAAATTTAGAGTAAATTGCAACTTGGAAAACTTGCAGATTTTTTTCCCCTTCAAATTGCAAGAAGACTCTAGAAGAGTTGCAGCAACTTGATGCTTCTAGTGCATTGCGAACCGACATTGTAAGTCGGTGAAAGACCTCTATAAATAAGGATGAGATGTGAAGTGTAGGTTGAGCACGAGCAAACTGAAAACATTGTGTGACTAGTGTGTTCGTGTAAGTGCTCAGTGAGTAGAGTGTGAGCAAAAACAAGTGTGGTGTGCTATGAAGAGTAGTGTGCTTAGTGGGTAGTGTAAGGAAAAACTAAGTGTGATGTGTGCAAGTGTGAGGGGAGTGCACTATTGTGTAAGTGAGTGTAGTGTGCTGCGTGAGTAAACACAAGTGAAGTGCTCATCTAGTGTATTCAAAAGAAGTGAGTATTGTAAGGTATGGTTGATAGCAAAATGTGGAGCATTTAAATATTTGTAAGCTATTTTGCTCTCAATTTCTTACATTTAGTATCAGAGTCAGGGTCATCGTTGGTTCTTTGCAGCAACAGTGTTGTTTTATTGTGGTCACTAGGTTGTGGACTAGGGACTCGTTTGGAGAAAGCATTTTGCAAAAATCTTCGTGCACAGTCCGAGACTGTGGAGCTAATTGTTCAAAAATTCAACTTAGTACGTCAATGCAATAAAGATACTAAGTCATGATAGTGGACCTCAACTCAATTAGCATTATTAAGAAATTGAATAATGCTAACTATAGCACTTGGAGGTAATGCATGGAGTCCTACTTAGAGAGTTAAGATTTGCAAGATTACATCAAGGCCAACACCACATTGCCTTTTGAATTAGATGCTGCAGTAGTAAAGACTAAATTGGCAAAGGCTCTATTAGCTATCAAGATAACAATCGAGGAAGACATGATCAAACACATCAGGGATGCCGCTATACCCAAAAAAAACTTGGGATGTCTTGGTGATGAAATTCTCCAAGAAGAATGATTCTCACCTTGAAGAATCAATTCTTCAATCTGACTCAGGAAAATTTAACGATCAGAGATTACTTTACAAAAGCAAAATCTCTGAATCGTGAAATTCTGAGTTAGATCCAGAGGAGAAAATTGGAGACACCAAGTTAAGAAGGAAGATTATAGATGAGTTAAGACTCGAGTACCAAGGCTTCATAACATCAATACAAAGTTGGCTTGTACAACCAACTCTAGAAATGTTAAAATTTTGCTACCTAATCAAGAATCTTTAACTAAGCAAATGGGAAGCAGGACGATCAAGAGCGATGAGGAGGCACTATACTATAGTACAGGAAGACAAGGACTAATAAGATAAAATCTTAGGCAACATAAAAATGGAGATTCAAGTAGGAGTAAATGGTAGCTTGAGAAGAGTCAACAAGTAGGGGGAGCTCGACAGAAATAAGGTAAACCTAATGAAAGAAAGTACTTGCGACATAATAATACATGTTATAATTATAGTAAACAAGGACATTTTGCTAGAGACTGTCGACGTGAGAAAAGAAAAAGGAAATGTTGCCACTTCTAGGAGCAAAAATGATAGTGAAGAAGAATGCAATCTTCATGCATCATTTACAGTCAAAGAAGAAACTAGCATGGCTATGGACGAGTTATCAAGTGATGAACAAGTAGCACTCTCTTGCGCTACCAACACAGAGACAACACTTGCCTCGGTAAGTAATAACTTCATCGACTATTAAAATAATTGGATCATTAATTCAGGATACTCTAATCACATGACTGGAAAGGGATGTAAACGAATTGAGCTTTTATTGAACATGTTTGGGCTCGAAATATCGAGTTTGAGCTCGAATATAAATCTTATATTTAGGCTCGAATTTTAAATAAGTCAAATTCGAATATCTAAGTATTAGGTTCGAAGGCTCGCGAATATGTTCGATTAATTAATTAATAATATATATTTTATATATTTTATAATATATTATGTTATAAATTACTTATTTAAATTTGAGTTCGAGCTTGAACTCGAATTCGAGCTTTCAAGTTTATTATAATCGAACTTTGAATCGAACTCGAACTCTAAAGTATTTCAGATGAATTGAATTCGAGCCAAGATTTGATATTCGAATTGAACTCAAGCTCGAATTCCAGCCCTGTGTGAAAATAATAAAGTTCGGCTCAACTATCTTAAAGTTCGGCTTAATTTGATCTGAGTACACCCCTATTGGAGATGAGAAGAAGTTATCAAACTTGATGGAGTGTAAGAATACAAGAGTTGTAGTAACAGCCAAGAATGCAAAACCACTAATTACGTATATTGGTAAAACAATAATTGTTCCCTGGCATAATTCTTATGAGGTTTAACTATAGTATATGTATCATGCACCTGGGATAAAGAAAAATTTATTGTCCGTGTCTCAACTTGCCGACTTAGAAAATTATATGGTATTTGGTCCAAGAGATGTAAAGGTCTATAGAGATTTGAAGCTTACTGGACCACTAATCATGGAAAGATGATGACCAAAGTCAGTTTATATAATGTTAGTAGATGTAGTGTACGACAAGGAAGATGGAAGAATGAGACTGTTAGTGGCATGTTCGATTAGGATATGTAAACTATACGAAGCTTAATGTGATGATGAAAAAGTCGCTACTAAAGGGTCTCATCAACTGGAAGTTTGAGATATCATTGTATTTGCTGAGTGTCAATATGGTAAGACATATAAGCTCCCATATAATGAATTAAAATTTCAAGTTAAGGTGCCTCTTGAACTAATCTACTAAGATAAATTCAGGCCTATCAAGCAAGTGTCAATCAGTGGACTCCGTTATATGGTAACATTCATTGACGACTTCTGCATATACTTCTGGGTTTATTTTATAAAAGAAAAAGATGAAACTTTAAATAAGTTTAAAGAATTCAAGCAAGAAGTAGAAAATGAGATAGGGGGAAAGATAAAATGTCTACGAATAAATAATATGAGAGAATATACTTCTCAAAAATTCAATGAATATCTAAGGCTATGCTATATTTGGCGACAATCAATATATCCCAACACGCCATAACAAAATAGGGTTGCTAAAAGAAAAAAATCGGTATCTAGTAGAAGCATGCAGAAGTATGCTTCACTCTAAATATATGTCACCAAAGTTTTGGGTAGAATGTACGAAGACGACGATCCACGTAATCAACAGCCTACCACAGGCAAAGCTTAGATTCATTACACTATTTGAGAAGCTATGGAGGATTAAACCCACAATAAGTCACTTTCAAGCAATGTGTTCATAACCAGACCAGATATCGAGCAAAAAAATTTACTGGTTCATGGTTCAATGGTTCAATCGTAATTGTACCATAATTGAGTTGTTAATATTATAATTTAAAAATTAAAAATATAATTATTTTAAAGAATAAGATTAATCAATAATATAGTATAATTCAAATTCATAAAGGTATAAATAACAAAATTGGGAGAAATTTGTAATATTTTCTCTATTACTATAGGTTATTTAGTCCCTCTATATAATTTATTTCTTTCCTATGAATATATTATCTTATCTAGCCGAGAGAGAGAGAGAGAGAGAGAGAGAGAGAACGATTTAATTTGGTTTGGCCGACTGGTTCAACGATTTTTCGATCGGACCGACTAGTTCAATTCGGTTTGAAGAAAATAGAACGATTTTAAAGAAAAACGGTTTAAAGTAAAGGATTGAAACTATTTGAGGACCAGTTCACGGTCCGATCGGCCAATCAAAAAAACATTGCTTTCGAGTTTTCGGATGCATTTGCTATGTATTTGTTCCTGATTATCTACGAAGCAAGTTTGATAAGAAGGCTATTAGATGTATATTCGTGGGATATAACAATAAATAAAAAAAAAAGGATAGAGGTGTTGCAATCTAACAACAGGACGATGTCGTGCTTTCTGAAATGTGGTATTTGATAAAGCATCATCATGATGGTCATTAGAAGTTGCTCTCTTACCATACTCGAAAAAGATCAAGGAAGAATCGGAAGAGAAATTACGAAAAGAGTCCGAACTCAAGGAGGAGCACCCTTATAAAGATGGAAACATTCCAGCAAGTCCTAAACATAAAGGATGAAATCCATGACATACTGGAGTATACTAAACGTCCCAAGAGCAAGAAAAGATGGCCCAACAAAGAGACAGTGAAGAAGAAATAAAAACAAAAAACAAAAAACGACATAACTATCTCAAAGGTCCACAAGGGTATGTAAACTAAATCCTAAATATGCTAATGTAGCTTTAGTAGAAGACATTAAAGAATCCAATACATATGAGAAAGCCTCTAAGCATAAAGAATGGGTCGAAGCCATGGAAGAACAGACTTAAACCTTAAGACAAAATAAAACATGGGATTTGGTGCCCAAAATAAGAGATATAAAACCCATATTATGTAAATTAGTTTATAAAGTGAAGAGAAGACTAGATGAATCAGTAGAAAGATTCAAAGGACGGCTAGTAGCTCAAGGATTTTCTTAACAATATGGGCTCGACTATGACGAGACCTTTAGTTTAGTTACAAAGATTACTATAGTTAGAGTTCTACTAGCACTTGCTGCAAGTAAATTATGGAAGTTCTAGCAAACAGACATAAAGAATGCATTCCAGCATAGAAAACTAGACAGAGAAATATACACGGAGTAACAACAGGGATTTAAGAGTAAGGCTCATCCAAGTTATATTTGCAAATTGAAGAAGGCTCTTTACGGACTAAAGCAAGAGCCACGAGCTTGGTATGAAAAGATTGGAGAATTCTTAGTGTAGAGTGGTTATAAAATAGCTCCAACAAACTCAAGTTTATTCAAAAAGACTTAAGACAGAGTAATAGTTATCATCCTAGTATATATGGATGATCTCATCATCACTGGGGATGACGGCAATGAGATTAGCCAGACTAAAGTTAATCTCTCTGTATACTTCCAAATGAACTCTGTATACTTCCAAATGAAGGAGCTTGGTGAGTTAAAATACTTTTTAGGGATCGAAGTGCAGAATACTGAAGAATGATTATTCCTTTGTCAACATTAGTATGCAAAGGACCTACTGCAGAAACTTGACATGTTAGAGTGTAAGCCCATTTTTACCCCACTCGAGATAGATACAGAACTATGCTCATCAAAAGGAAAAGATTTGGAGGATATTAATATGTATAAATAACTAGTAGGTAGTCTTATCTACCTTACTTTAACCCGATCAAACATAGCATATGCAGTCAGAGTTACGAGTTGAAGAGGGCTTATCATATATACATTTTCTAGTTTTTTTTTTACTTTAATTGAGATAAATTTGTACACAATTCATTATTCATCACACAACCTTTCATCTTATTTTTGTTAGAAAATGAAAAATACCAATTACAAATGAAAAGGAAGGAAAAGAAAGAAAATGGAAGAAAAATGAAGTAGGCATAGAATGAAGATGTTCCTTGGGCCGCTTATACTAGTCAAAATTTGCCAACTAAAAGGTTGGCGGCCTTGGGAAGCTCAAGTTCCCTAGGCCGCCTGGTGTGTTCCAATTGTGTATAATTTCTAGATTATTGGAAGCTAAAGGAAGTATGTGAAACCCCAGTCAAGACCAACCGTAGAGTAAGGGGGTTGGGATGCATACCATGCTTTATTTCATGATTAAATATGTTTTCATATGATTTTTATGTGCTTTGAATTTGATTTTTATTATCTTGAAGTCTTGTTGGTGAGTGATGTGTGAGAGGGGCAAGATGGTAATTTTTGCCCGAGGTAAAAATAAGGAAATAGCTTGTGGATTGAATAGGAAATAATTTTTCTAGTAGAAATAGCAACAAGAGTTGTTGTGGTTTAGTGGTTAGAGCCTTGGAATTAATTCTTGAGGTCTAAGGTTCAAAGTCCATCATAGAAGCTTTAGCTTGAGTAAATTTTATTTTGCTTGGAAAAGGATGGTTTCGGTCATGAGGGCCTAGATCAATGTGGTGATGATGTCCTAGGAGAGACATGTTAGGAGAATTCTCACTTCACTCTTTTGTTCTTCGCGAAATGCCTAAAGGGAATTCATTCTCCCTTGATCTTTAGTTTTTCTTAATTTCTAACTCCTTAGCTTGATCAAGGTGTTCTATCCTTTTCCTTTCCAGAAAATTCAGTAGAGGACTAAGGTCTTTTAGGATCAAAATGTCCTAGTAAAAGGCTTCTCATGGTTTGAAAAATGTAAATGAATTGTGGGAAAATTCAAGAGGAAAATCCCTCTTGAAAGCTTGCTGAAATTTTTCCTTTAACTTAGTTCATCTACCTTCATCGAATGAGCTGAAATTTTCCAACTTGTTGTACCTTCAAAAGGTCGAAAATTCTAGCTCACATTCCCTCCCAAATGCTACCAGAAAAATGGTCCTTAGGATCAGTTTGAAACCTGAAAGTTTTTGTCCAAATTCAGATTGCACAAGATGGAGCAAAATAGGAAAAATTCCTGTACAAAAATCATCTTTGAGAGCTCCAAACCAATCTGTTTTCTCCCAGATTTTGTGCAGCACCTTAGCCATGTTTTTCCTCCATAAAGAAGGCTAGAAACCAGCCTTGAATACCCCTGAAATCCCTTTCAAAACTCGCTGCAAATCTGCTGGAAATGGCAGACGAAAATTCTGCCAGAAAATTCCTGTACAGCGAAATTTCTGTGCAAAATTTTTGTCCAGCTTGTTTCCTATTTTGTTCCAACCGAAAACCCCAACCTACTTTTGTCAAAACCTCCCTTAAACCTCCATTAACAGAGCTCCATTGTTCCCTAAAGCTTCTGCACGAAATTCCTTCCATGGCTGATCGAAAATCCCTCAACTAAATCCCTGCAATTTATCTTGATTACTTTCCAAAATTTCAGCCATCTTGTTTAACAACTTTTCATAAAATTTTGCTCAATTGATCAGACATCTTCTCCACCATTGTGCACCTTAGTTTCGGCCATCACAAGCCTCCTTTAACTAGCTTTAATTCCCCAGAAAAACTGCACAATCCAGTCGGCCATAGGAGACTTCAAGCTGTCCAAACAAATCAAGATATTCTTAGAATATCTACTTTCCAAATTCACTTCCCAAAAATATTCTTCAAGGATTGTAACAACTAACCTTTCATTTTTCCTTCCAAATCAGAGAATCAACTCCCTAAACCCTACTAGGATTCGGCCAGTCCCAATTCCTCAGAAAATCGGCAGCTTCTTCTTCTCTCTCTCTCTCGATTTTCTCTAGCTACCAAGAACACACACACTACACCAAGAACACCTACTACCTTCTTACACCTAATACACCTCCAAACCACTTCAAAACCTCACGAAAATCTTCAGATTTGATCTACTCCTTGCTGTGCATCCATCAACACCCTTATTAACATCAAACTCCACAAATCATCTTGCTACTTTGGATAAAAAAGCAGAAATTTCTGTGAAGAACAAGAACATCTTCAAGGTAAACTTATTCTAACAACTTCATCCTCTTCAAACTTGATCTCTAATGAAAACCTATATGAATAAGCATACTAATGATCTCATCTTCTCTCTCTCTCTCTCTCTCTTTCATGGACCGAAATTCTCTTTCTTGGCCGAATGGTCTCTTCCTCCATGGCTATGCTTTCGCCGCCTTTCTTGAACAATATTAGCCATCTAAGAGTTGAGATCTTCTCTAAACTCCTTCAAGTCATTCATCAATCAAGTAAGTACCTTCAATCATCTTTTTAAAATTTAGAATCATGTCTCTAGGTTGATGAATGGCGATGGGTTTGTGTATGTGATGTTGTTGATTGAAGCATGAGTATATGTATGATTGTGAAGGAGATGTGATTTATGCATGGAAGGATTATATTGGTGGATTTAATGATGAGTTGAGATTTCATGCATGTCATAGGTAGTATTTGTGATGAAGCATGCTAGAGATTATGTCACCATTGGTGAATAGGATTTATATGCATGATTAGATTTTGAAGCCATGATCATGTTTATGCTAGTAGAGGTTAAATCATGTAATAATAAATTTAGATCTATGCCTATGTGCAAGACTTGGATGATTTGATGAATTGAAGGATTGAGTATGTTATTGATTATGGTTGACCATGGAATCTTGATCATGATCTAGTTGTCCCTAAGTAAATTTTATTTCATGAATAAAATATTTACTAATAATTTTTGCTAAAGAATTTCGAAAACCCTAGGAAGGGTAGATTTGGAATTATGATATATGTAAAGGATATTTTAGTCAAATAAATAATGATTTTTCTAGAAAATAAAATAAATAAATATTATTTAAAATAAAGAAAATTAATTAAAGCCCTTATGAAAAAGATTTATACTTAATAAAATATTTACTAGATCAAGACCCTTAAGGATTTACTTATTATTTTCCAAGAAAGACTTATTAAATTTAATCTTAACTAGTTTTAGCTATCAACTATTTTCTAACAACTAAGCTATCATTAAATCACTATTTTACCTAGTACCACCTATGGCTCTTGACCAAATAAACTCTAAATTTTCCTTAACAAGATTTAAACTTTCAACTTATTAGAATTTATTTCCTAATCCATTAATTATTTTAAATAACAAATTAAACTGAGCTTATAAGCCAATTCAATTATTGTTTTGCCTTAAAGCTTGGGACACTAGGATCATGGTAGTAGTGAATTGAGTTGATTTAAAATTGAGGAAGTGGATTGTGGCTTGAATCTGATTAAGATTTGTATTTGCCCATGTGGGGTTAGGTCAGCTGTTCGAGACCTTGTTGTTGTGAGCAAGAATTAGGTAAGCTCCTGCATAAAACCTGATTGATGTGAAATGATTTCCTTATGGCAAGCCAAATGTGGAGTGCAAGGACACTCGGTTATTTGAAAGCAATTGAGGATTGAAGTCATCATTAATTCCAACGCTTAAATTATTTAAAAGTCTTTGGGCAGATTTTTCCAAACTTGAAACTCTTTCTAAAACTAATTTCTCCCAAAGCTTTGGAAACCCTCAAACTGTTATTTTTATGAAGCACAATGCTTTGTTCATTTTATCCCAAGTGGGGAATGTCGTTGAGTACTCAATAAGGGTGGACTACTAGGACTAGTCTTTGAAGGGTTAGGGTGAGTCTCTCAGTAGGTGGCCACCTCTGAGGGGTGAGTCCTTCCTGGATAAGATGCTAGTTCCAGTGAGTCGTGCCGGTCCGAGCTAACAGTTTATTTTGTTTCAGTCAAGTGACTGTGTTTTTGCCGGAATGGACACCCGGCGGTTGTTTGGGTATAGAGAAGGAGGAGTATCTTGCCCAGTAGGCCGATCACCTACTTTTGTCAGTCTGCACAATGTGTTAGGCATTCTGACCGGTTATGGGGCCCAACGTGTGGTAACCCATATCCCTTTCTTTCGAGTGGTTGATTTCATTACTTATGTATGGCTAGAAGAGCCAAAACGCCACTCTTGCTTTTGACTAATGTTTATTGCTTACCAATGTTTCTCTTATAAAGATTTCATACTTTGCATCCACGAACTGTTTCCGCTAAACACCCAAAGCACACACGGACTTACTGAGATTTCTGTCTCACCACATTTTATCATGATTTCAGGTTGATCCTGTTGTGGGTGAGTAGCTACCTTGGAAGAGAATGTGTTTTTTATTTTATGTACTGCTTTGGGAGACGAGAGTGGATGTTTTTAATTATGGTTTTTGTTTTGGAATTTCATGGATGTACTTTTGAAGTATTTTGGGTTGTAATAAATTCTTTTTAGTTTGAGTATTATTTATTTCAGCAATTTTATTTGTAATCTAGTTATAAAGACCCCTTATCCTTTGGATGGGGCGACAACCCGGCCCTGGCGGGCCTAGGTCATCCAGGGTGTTAAAAGTAGAACTTCCCAAGGCCTCCTAGTGAATTCTCATGTGTGTTTTATGCTTTAGACTTGGTGGCCTAGGCTGTCTTGTGATATCCATGAACAGCAGGTGTCCAAAAGGTTGGCGGCCTAGGGAGAAGAAACTTTTCTAGGCTACCTGGTGTTCCTCCTAAATAGCCAAGTCCAGAAACTTGGCTGCCCTAGGCTGCCTTGTTTCTGGTAAACTTAATGGCTCAGGGAAGTTCGCCTACAAGCAAAATCTGGGCAGTATTTAGCTCATTTTCAAGATTCACGATGCAAGGGCTACATATATCATTCTCTTCACACACGAAAGGGAGAAAAGTTGGAAAGGCTTAGAGTTTTCTCTCAAGAATCCTAAGTCTTGTGAGTTTAAACACAAAGAAGAGAGGAAGACCAAGAAATTCAAGGAAGAGGAAGAGAAGTTACTTGAAGATCTTAAAAGGAAGAAGAAGGAAACTTATCTATGAGTTTACTTTTCTCTTCTTTTTGTAATCTTACTTGTAATTCTTATACTAAGATTTGATTTTTAATTATAATGCAGGATTGTATCATATTTTTATACTTGAAGATGATATATTTTCTTTGGATCTATACTTTTTATTTTATGGTATTTGGTTATTTGTGCTTATTCGGTTATCTTGGTTGAATTGAGTTTTGGTTGATTAGTTTCAATTAAATGTTCTTCCTTAATGATTTCGAGAGGTGGGGTTAAGGTTTGAACACCCACTTAGGGAATTTAATATTTTCTATTTTTAATTAACCCGAAAAGGAGGTTAGGAATTAGGGCTAATAACCAAAGGATTTATTAGATTACCTAAAGATAGGGATTTTGTGGTTTCCGAATAATTTGGGATGATGAGTGATGATTAATACATCTTTAGGTTTGGTTAGTTAGGTAGAGATATCGATTAATTGAATTTAGGAATATAAATCTCATAATTCGAGAGAGAGTGAGATTGATATTTGACTCACTTCGATGCCTAGAATTAGATATTATAGATCCAAGGGTTGCTCATCTTTTAGGTATTAAATGGGAGAATTCCTTTTGTTACATAAGTTTATCTCTTTCTTATTCCTTGATGACTTGTGACTATCTCTTGTGTAAGAACATGACTTTTCTCCTAGTGTAGTTAGTCTTATATACCTCATATTTTTATTTGGCTAAACAATGAGAAGAGAAGGAAACAGAGGTAATAACCGCATTCCCTAAAGTTTTTCGATACTTGCCAATAATACTATACTACATGATAGGTACACTTACCTATATGTGTGTGTTATGTGATTTTAATTAGTAAAACTTGTGTGTATGTGGAGCACATTTGATATGAATTTTCTATATGCATAAACACGCGCAACATTAGTCGTTTCATACAGTAGCTAAAGAAGTCACATTAGAAGTAGTACGACGAATTTTGAGATATATCAAATGTATCATTAATTATGGTATCCAATATAAAAAAGGCATGACATATAAAGTTACAGGTTATTGTGATGCTAATTATGCTGGAGATTCTAAAACAAGACAATCAACTATAGGGTATGCTTTCAATCTTGGATCATGAGTAGTTTCTTGGATTAATAAGAGACAATTAATAGTGTCACTATCTAGTACGACAGAATATAGGGCAACAACTTCAGCAGCATAAGAAATTAGTTAGTTTATGCAATTAATAGAGGACCTGCATCAAGAGGTGAGTTATCCAGTAAAGTTATACTGTGATCATCTATCAGCTATTCAATTGGCTAAAAATCCAGTATTTCATGCTCACATCAAACACGTAGAAGTTCACTATCATTTTGTGCAAGAAAAAGTATTATGTGGTCAAATTAAAATGAACCATGTGAAGACTGAAGAATAAATTGCAGATATTTTCTCTAAGTGCCTTAGTGGAATAAAGTTACAAGACTTTCAAAGGCAACTTGACATGACTTCATGAGAAGCAATAAAGCAGTTATTGAGAGAGAGTATTGAAGAAAAACAATGACTACCTTTTTCGAGAAAGCTCTAGAAGATCAAGAAGTTTCCAACAACCAACTTGCACAAAAAATCAAGAACAACTTGCAAAGAAAAAATCTAGAGTAAATTGCAATTTGGACAACTTGCAGAATTTTTTCCCTCCAAATTGCAAGAAGACTCTAGAAGAGTTGTAGCAATTTGATGCTTCTCGCGCCTTACGAATAGACATTGCAAGTTGATGAAGATGACTTCTATAAATAAGGATAAAATGTGAAATGTAGGTTGAGCATTAGCAAATTGAAAATATTGTGTGAGTAGTGTGCTCATGTAAGTGCTCAGTGAGTAGAGTGATGCAAAAATAAGTTCGATGTGCTATGAACAATAGTGTGCTCAGTGGGTAGTGTAAACAAAAACTAAGTGTGATGTGTGCAAGTGTGAGTGGAATGCATTATTGTGTAATTAAGTGTAGTGTGCTGCGTGAGTACTGTAAACACAGTAAAGTGAAGTGCTCATCTAGTGTATTCAAAAGAAATAGGTATTGTAAGGAGTGGTTGATAGCAAAGTGTGGAGTATTTCAATATTTGTAAGCTCTTTTGTTCTTAATTTCCTACAACTAAGACTAATGTTTAATTGTTGCATCCTCGCCTTTTGCTGCAATAGAAATACTCAAGACTCATGATTAGGATTCTGTCGGCATGGTATATTTCTAGTGTAGCACCAGCTACAGTAGTAGAACTCAATCATTCATTAATTTTTTTGGGTTAAAGAATGCAATGATAGGTGGAAATTGATACGTACATTGTTAAGGACTGAGCTGCTCTCAGGTAAAGAATGGGACTTTCAAGCATGCTTGAGAGAGGAAAAGATAATGGACATGGTTGAGTTCTTGAGAGCCAATGAATGACAGATAGTGAAGATAAAAGACTTAGTTTATGCAATTGTATTCAATATAATCAGCAATGCTTTGCTATTAATAGATCTTATTAATTTGGAAGAAAATAGTGCTAGTGATGGTTTGAAGTTAAAGTGTTTTTTGAATGGATTAACTCAAATAATTATTTCCCCTAATCTATCAGATCTCTTCCCATTTCTTAGGAAGCTAGATCTTCAAGGTCTTCGAAAGAGGTTAAAGGAATTGTTACTCAAGGTTCTAGATATCTGGGATCCTATCATTCAAGACAAAAGAAAAAGGGATACTTTTTCAAAATTTGGATTGTCTCATAAAGAGTGGCTATACCAATAACCAAATCCATCAATTACTCATGGTGCTTTTTCTCTCATATTTCTGAGTAAAACCTTTTGAGCAGTTATTTCCTAGATTATAACATGCATTTGTTTGTTAACATAATACTTATCATATAACACTTGTAATCACTTATGCAACAAGAGTTATTCAACGTAGGTACCAACACTATTACCACAACTATTGAGTGGACTATGGCAAAGCTTGTGAAAAATGTAGAATCTTTGAAGAAAGTTCTTGAAGAGCTTGGAAATTAATTAAGATTTGCCAAAAGAGTCTCATATAATGCAACTACCCTATCTTCGAGCCTATATTAAAGTGTTGAGATTTCATCATACTTATCAAATAAGAATGCAGTAGAAATAACTATGAAATCTATGTCTAAGGATCATGTGTTTGCAATTAAAACATGAATAAAGGAAAGAAACAGAGATTATCTTCTATGGCAGAAACAAAACTTTTCTTGCGCCTACTCCTCTGTTTTGATCGTCCACCTTGTGCCATTACAATCCAAGAGTAGGATTGTCTCTAGTAGTAATCCACACAAGGTTGAATCGCTCACAAGCCAGCTCAAATTTATGCTAGTAGAAGAGAAGGGGCTAGTGTTAATTGGAGAAGAAAGTGGTGAAGAGGAACGTCTGAATCGCTCACAAGCCCTAGCCGGCGTCGGTCGTACTCTGTACGGATTCTGAGGTTTAAAAAAAATACCTCTTTTTCTCGTTCTTAGAATTGGCTGGACCGAAATGTGTGCAATTGGGGTAGGTGTGTTAGTAGAAGCCTCTGGCGTGATTCCTGCAAGCCTCCTACTCCGTCTTTGCATGTAAGTGAATGCCAAGCTCTCGATCTTCCAGTATATGGCCCGCCTAATTCCGTTTGATAAACAACTCACAGACTAATGAACTTTTTCTGGAGAGAGAGAGAGAGACGTCCTCTTTTTTCACAGAGAAGAGGCAGTGATCAAAACTATATTATTTTCAATCCTTCTATTTAACCTAAATAAAATCCTAGGTTAAACTGGACTAGGCCATTAGACTTTTAGTTTAGCCTTTTGGGCTTAATTAATTAGTCTAATTAGTACAACATAAATGACCCAATTAATAATTAATTTTTTCAACCAAAATAAACTAATACAATTAATAAGCCTATATTAGTTTAGTTCCAGATTAATCTTTAATTATTCAAATTGGGCCAAAGCCCTGAATAATTAATTAACCCACCAAACTAATTTAATTAATTCTCTCCCCATGGACCTTTATTTTATTTTAACTCAATAATTAAATCAAGTTACGTAAATAAAATAAATTCCATTTAATTTAAGATCAATTCCTTAGCCCGTATTTAATTAGGACTCACGGTCTATATTGGGGACCAAAAGACACACCGCCTTGGCTAGTAAAATGACCAAAATACTCTTGCCATATAAATAGTTATATTTTGTATTTTAAATATTTCCTAATATCACTATAAAGAAATATTAACCCCAAGGACAATACTACGTTAGCAAAGTCTCTGACCTACAGGTGTAATGACTAAAATACCCCTCTATATATCGCCGTACATTTAGAGAGGAAGAAGTGTACTAACACCTCTCTAAATGACATCTACCATTTTTAGATTTCTAGTCCAATGATCCACGACTTCCTAGAT
Source organism: Voacanga thouarsii (assembly GCA_026120185.1). Taxonomy (NCBI): domain Eukaryota; kingdom Viridiplantae; phylum Streptophyta; class Magnoliopsida; order Gentianales; family Apocynaceae; genus Voacanga; species Voacanga thouarsii. The sequence continues at coordinate 918,590 of JANUWF010002336.1, forward strand.
TGTTTTCGCTTTCCAATGGAGCTACCCTAAAGTAAATATCCAAGTTATGCTTCCTAAGGCCCTGAATATTTAGATCATTTAGACAACCACAAGGAGCAACATAGTATAGAAACTGTAAAACCCCACCTAAAGCCAACCCTAGAGTAAGGGGGTCGGGAATGCATATCATATTATTTTGCATGAATATATACGTTTTTGAATGATTTTATGTGCTTTAGAATCGTGGATTATAGGTTTAAATGCTTAGTTATGCTTATTGAGTAGGAGGGGTAAAATGATAATTTTGCCTGAGGTCAGAATAGGGAGATAACTTGAGGAGTAGATAAGAAAAATATGAGGGTGAGGAAATAAGAACAAGAGTTAGGGTGGTTTAGTGGTTAGAGCTTGGTGAATTAATTTCTAAGGTCATGAGTTCAAATCCCATTATTTAAGTTTTATCATGATTATTTTCATTAAGTTTGAATTTTTGTTTTCTTGCATTCCATAAAAATAGGAATGTTGTCTTAGGGGAGACATGAAGAGAATGTCCTAATCTTATCCTCATGTCCTAAAAAGAATTCTAGAGGAATTCTTGTCCTATTTATTACCTCTAGCTTGTCCTAACATCTTTATAATTCAAAACCATTAAATCCTTTCTTTTAAATTCCAAAAAAAAAAATTCTGGGATAACTCCTCCACCATGAAATTCGAAAATCAGCTATGGTGGTTGGGTAGTTGGCCGAAAATAGGAGGGTAAATAGGAAGGGTTCCAAGAGAAAATCAATCACCATGAAAGGACCTTCAAATCTACCTTCATGTTGTTCATACTTTAGTGGAAAGAAATCTAGAAATTTTCCAGAATTGTTGCAGCCCCTTTCTTCGAAAATTCAGGCCATAATCCCATTCATTTGCTGCCAAGAAAATGGTCATTTTATGTGGCTTGGAAGCTGGAAAAACTGTGCAAATTTCGGACTGCACAAAACAGCACCAAACCAGAAAAAAAAACTGGGCATTTCGCAGCTTGCAATCAAGGAAATGAAGCTGTTTTTAGTTCACCTTCAAGCCAGCAAATCTCTTCTGTATTTGTCCAGAAATAAGGCTGAAAAACCAACCTTGGAAGACCCTCAAACACCCTAGAAGAACCTCTGAAAATCGAGCTAAGAGGGTGCAAAATTCTGCACCAAAAATTCTGCAATCTTCGAAAATTCTGAACAACTTGAAACCAGAATTTTCCAGCCTTGCTTCCTTCTAGCCTAAGGCCGAAAATCATCTCCAACCTCTGTAAAAATTGAGCTTGCTCAGCTGTAGACTGAACACCATAAACCCCACTCTTACCTTGAGCATAAGGACTCCATAGCTGCACCACAAAACACTCCTAAGATCACTCCATTCAAACTCTTTTGAACTTCAAATAATTTCAGCATTTTACTCCATTAAAATCACTCTTGCATTAGGCTAATTAACCAGAATTTTCTCTGCCTTCATGGACTGAATTTCGGCCAGCCTTGAGCAACATTAACCTTCAATCATTTCAGGAAAAACTCCATGTTCAGCCGGCACCATTGAAAGACATAGAAACCTCTCTTGATCAAAACACCATAGCTAACCTCTTACCTTAAACCTCTCCACTATTTCCTCCATTTAAATTTCAAAAAAATCTGATCATCCCCTCTCTTTCTAGCTGAAAACCGAAACCCTCATTCATTCCATACCATTCGGCCAGCCTTCTACCAAAATTCGTGCAGCATTCTTCCAAATTCTCTCCATTTTCACCTAGAACACCAAGAACACACACTAACCTTCTTCAAGCCTAACCCTACTCCAAACACCTCCAATCACTCTCAAACACTCCAAATCACTTCCATTTAATCCCTAAACCTCATTTCTGGTATTTATAACACAAAACCTCGCAAACAAAAATTTTCAAGCGGATCGAAATCAACCTTTTTCTTGAAGGTCACAAGAACATCAACAAGGTAAGTCAAGAACAACTTTCTTATTCATCTTCTTCCATTCGATTATATCATTCTAATGATCTCTCTCTCTCTCTCTCTCTCTCTCTCTCTCTCTCTCTCTCTCTCTCTCTCTCTCTCTCTCTTCTAACCGAAATGGTTGATCAAACATCAACCATGATCGTTTGTTTCGTTGGACCATTCAAGACACTCCATCGCGCGTGGACCTTCTTTTGTCTTCTTCGAAGTACTCGACAATCAAGTATTCATTCTTAAATCTCTCTTATTAAATTCTGAAATCATGTCTCTTAGGTGTTGATAGGGAGATGGAATATGATTGGGAGATTGAGTATATGCATAAAGGGATTGGGGTTAGGACATGATGATTGTTGTATATGACTAGGATATATGTATTTTCCTTTCGAATCATTGTATGTTCTTCATGCTTAATGAATTTTATGGATATTTGAAGCATGATTAGATATTATGACACCAAAGGTGATTAGGCTTTTATGTTCTTATTTTTCCATGGAAACCATGATTGATGATTATGCTTAGTAGGATTTTGGCCATGTGATGGTATGCGATAGTTCAAGTGTATGTTCATGAATGGAATGGTTTATTGTTTGATGATGGAGAATGTGATCATGAATCTTTTCTAGCACTAGGAAAATCATGATAAGAGATTATTTTCTTATTAATTCTAGGTTATGTTCATTAACAAAATTTATTACAAAAAAAATTAGAATTACTACTATATTTTCCCTCAAAATTCGAAACACTAGGGGATTTGGATTGGAATATTTAATTAGGCTATTAATATTTTTATTAAACAAAAATTTAATAAAATTCATTTATTCTTAATTTTATTTATTATTAATTAATTATTATCTATTAAAAAATTATTTAAATTAAAAATTATTTCATTTATTATTTATTTATAATAAAGCTATTTTTAAATTATCATTTATTAAAATTATTTAGGACTTAATATTATTTAAAATTCAAACCTTAGTTTATTTATTATTAATAACACTCAAGAATTATTATTTGAGTCTATAATTTATTAACAATTATTTTAGAACCCCTAGTTTTTTTAACTTATCAAACTAGACTTATTTTATAAAATTCTTTAGCATCTAGCCTTAAAGCTTAGGACATTAAGGTCATGGTTAATCATGGTTGTAACTAGTTGAGCTAAGAATTATTTATGTAAGGCAGGTATAGCTTGAATGTGACCTTATGTTTTGTGTTTACCCCAGGCGGGGTTAGGTCAGTCTTGGAAAACGTTTGAGTTGAGCAAGCAAAGAATCAGGTAAGCTCTTGCATGGAGTTTTGTGAAGACCAAAAGTTATTGTGGCAAGCAAATGCAATGTATATGGACATTTATTTGTAAATGCAATTAAGGACTGTTTTTGCTTTTTATTTCAGTCAAGCAAATCATTTGAAAATTGAACAAGCAGTTGTACACAATTCTAAACTTTTTCTAAAACCCATATTGACTAGACTTTTGGAAACCCTTAATTGCTATTTTCAAATAAAGCAAAGTTTGATCAATTTTCTCCCAAGGGGAAACAATCAACGTTGAGTACTCAATAAGGGCAGACCACCATGACTAGTCTTTGAAGGGTTAGGGTAAGTCTCTCAGTAGGTGGCCACTTCTGAGGGGTGAGTCCTTCCCGGATAGGATGCCAGTCCGATAGGTCATACCGGTCCGAGCTAGCAAGTTTCAATCATGTGGACTGTGTGTTCCGGAGTGGACAACCGGTAAGTTTGGGTGTAGAGATGGAGGAGTATCTCACCTGGTAGGCCGTACACCTACCTTTTGTCAGCTTGCACAAAGTGTGGCATTTTGACTGTTATTTAGTCATGGGGCCCAACGTGTGGCAACCCATGGCTACCCATTTGAGTGGTTGTATTTATTGTGCACATGTATGGTTTGAAAAGCGAAACACCACTCTTTATTTTCAGCATTTATTTATTGCTTGCCAGCACTTTTCCTTATGAAACTTTTACAACCTGCATACATGAATTATTTTACCTGAAACACCCAAAGCACACACGGGCTTACTGAGATTTTTATCTCACCACCTTTTATGCCATATTTTCAGGAAGATCCTGCTGTGGAGGTCATTAGCTAGATTGTTGCCTGTGCTTGAAGACTCATGTTATTTACTTTAAGTGTTGTTTGAGAGATTGTTGCAAACAATTTATTTTGGATTTGTTCCAGTACTTATCTTTTGGGTTGTAATAAGCTTAAATTTTAAAGTCTTTATTTTATTTTATTTTTATGTAACCTAGTTATAAAGACCCCTTGTCCTATGGACGGGGCGACATCTCCGGCCCTGATGGGCCTAGGTAGTGGGGTGTTACAAGTGGTATCAGAGCCTAGGTTTAGGCAAGTATTGATATTATATGTTTTGATTTATTAAGTTCAAATCTTTTATCTGACTTGTCCTGTTCGTGCTGTAGGATGGTTAGGATGATTAGAACCGCAAGGAAAGGGCAACAATGGCACCCTCCCATTCCTATCTACCCGGAGGACTTACCAATGCCTCAGCCTGCACCCCAGCTTGCACCCCAGCCAATCATTGCCCTGGATGATAGTAGTGACGATGAGGTCCAGATCATCGAGCCACCTCCAATACCCGTGATCGACTTGGTTACCGACTGTGAGGACGAGGAGATAGACATGGAATATGTTCCCCATCCTCCTAGCCCCATAGTGGACTTGGCTGCAGGCAGTGATGACCCAGGGAAGATAGATTATGAATCTCCACCTAGACCTTCCTTTGTAACCCCACCTAATCAAGTTGAGACCGGGGAGAGTTCTAGGAGACCTGGGAAGGAGCCCATAGATGGGTTCGCAAGTGGGGCAGGGATGGACTTCACTAGGAATTCTGGGGGGTGGTTATATGATGCCGACATTGAAGATTCTGATGAGGATTAGAGAGGCCAAGTTCTGCTATGTTTAGGGCGTTTTATTTGCAATTTTTCATAAACTCCTATGCTAGGAGTCCATGCACCTTTATTGCTTTATTTCAAAATTTATGCAAATAAGAGTACCTCGGGTACTCTAATTTTTGAGAAAAATTTATATGCAATTCTTCATACAAAATTCACATCTAATTTTCTTCCGCTTAACATTGAATGTGAATGCATGCTCAATTTGGATATTTTTTAACTTTGATACATAAACTCATTATCTGGGGAATGGTTTAGAATGGCACCCAGACGTCGCGCAGCCACATCCAGCAGAAGGGTTCCTGAGGCAGAGCCCGTAACACTAGAGGTTAATGCAACTCAAATGTCATCACCAAATCAAGGGGATGAGAACGAAATGGGGCCGGAGATGGGATTGGAAGAACCGGTTAGCGCAACTATGACGCAAGCATTCCACAAGGTGACCGAGATTCTACAAAATTTGACTGAGCGGAGGAATCCAAAAGGGGAAGACGAGGCATTGGAGCGGTTTCTGAAGTTTCAACCTCCTATCTTCTTGGGAGAGGCCGAACAAGACCAAAAAGCGGAACAATGGGTGGAACAGATGGAGGACATCTTTGCTACGCTCCAGTACACCAAGAAACGAATGGTGAAGTTCGCTGCGTTCCGGCTGAGGGGTCCAGCTTGGGCGTGGTGGCAAAGGGTTCAGGACGACTGGGAGATGATAGACCAAGACTGGACATGGGCTAATTTTGTGGAAGCATTCCGGGCAGAGTATATCCCTCAGTGGATAGTTGAGAAACGGGAAGATGAGTTCCAGAATCTAAAGCAAGGAAGCATGACGGTAGCCCAATACGCAGCACGGTTCACGCAGTTGTCAAAGTACTGTAAGAGGCTGGTGGATATTGAACAAAACAGAACAAGGCAATTCGTTAAGGGATTAAGGCAGGAGTTAAGAAAGGCGTTAGGACCCTCTCCACTGGTGACTTATTCGGGGGTTGTGGACGTAGCCACCCGTACTGAGAATGAAGATCGCAACCGGTTGGCTTCACGATCGTTCGTACCGACAAGACCGCCGCCAAGACCTTTTCAGAGGCAGCCACCTAACAAGCGTCCTGCTAACCATCAATGGCAGAATCGGGGAAAGCAAGCCCGAACAGCACCGGTTGGTCCGGCGCAGAATCTTCCATTATGCCGGCACTGTGGGAAAAGGGGCCACATTGAGAAAAATTGCTGGTCCAAAGGAGTTGAGCGGAAGTGCTACCATTGTGGAGACCCGAATCATCTACGGAACGCCTGCCCTAAACTTCTCCGGATCGGGCAGGGGAACCCAGCTCAGAACGCGGGGCCGAGTCGAGCCAATACCTCGGGAGCTTCCGGTAGCGGAACGCAGAAGCCACAGGTGAAAGCAAAAGTTTTCGCTCTCAACCGGGAGGAGGTTGGGGCTGATGCAACAGTAGTGGAAGGTACGTTTACTATCCAAGGTCGTTCCGTTAATGCATTGATAGACCCTGGATCTACCCATTCCTATTTAAATAAGAATTGTGCATATTAATTGGGTTGGGATGGAGTAGAACTACCTTTTACCTTGATAGTAAGTACGCCTTTGGAGAAAATGGTGCAAGCGGATCGGTATGTGCAAAATTGTAAAGTTGAAGTAGGGAGAGAAAGCTTGGAGGGAGACCTAATAGTTTTAGCTATTGATGATTATGATTTAATATTGGGGATGGATTGGTTAGCGAAGTATGGTGCTAGAGTAGATTGTAAGAATAAGTCAGTTCAGTTCATTAGACCGGGATGTGATGTGTTGGAGTTCAATGGTGGGAAAGTAAAAGAATTGAAGTTCTTGATAGTTGGGGCTAAAGCCCGGAAATTGTTGAGGCAAGGATGTCAAGGATATTTGGCTTATGTGATAAACAAGCCGAATGACCAGTGCACTCTGGAGGATACTGAGGTGGTAAAGGATTTCCCCGACGTGTTCCCTACAGAACTCACTTCTCTACCTCCCAAGCGAGAAGTTGAGTTCACCATTGACCTAGTCCCAGGAGCGGAACCGGTGTCTCGAACCCCGTATCGAATGGCACCGGCGGAGTTGAAGGAATTAAAAGAGCAGCTAGAGGAGTTGATGAGGCAAGGCTATATCAAACCTAGCACGTCACCCTGGGGAGCACCTGTGCTATTTGTAAAGAAAAAGGACAGGACTCTAAGGTTGTGTATTGACTACCGAGGCTTGAACAACTTGACCAACAAAAATAAATATCCTCTACCGTTAATTGACGAGCTGTTCGACCAGTTGCAAGGGTCCAGTTGTTACTCTAAACTGGATTTGAGGCAAGGATACTACCAAGTGAGGATAAAAGAGGAGGATATTCCTAAGACGGCCTTCAATACAAGATATGGTCATTATGAGTTTGTGGTGATGCCTTTCGGGGTAACCAATGCACCAGCGGTATTTATGGATCTAATGCATCGAGTGTTCCAGCCCTACTTGGACAAGTTCGTGGTGGTCTTCATCGACGACATACTTATATACTCCAAGAACCCGGAGGACCATGCAGAACATTTGAAGTTGGTACTAGAAAAGCTAAGGGAGCACAAGCTTTACACCAAGTTTAGCAAGTGCGAGTTTTGGTTGGATAGTGTGGCGTTTCTTGGTCACGTGGTGACTGAGGAGGGAATCAAAGTAGACCCAGCGAAGGTTGAAGCTGTATCAGACTGGAAGCAACCAGAGAACATTACCGAGATTTGAAGCTTCTTGGGTTTGGCTGGCTACTACCGAAGATTTATTAAGGGATTTTCGACGTTAGCATCTCCTATGACCCGGCTGCTGAGAAATGACGTGCCCTTTGTTTGGAACGAAAAATGCGAAAAGAGTTTCCAAGAGTTGAAGCGGAGGTTAATGACAGCGCCTGTGCTGAGTTTGCTAGAGATAGATAAACCTTACGCCCTATATACTGATGCCTCAAAGGAAGGCTTGGGAGCAGTTTTGATGCAAGATAGAAAGGTGATCGCCTATGCTTCCCGAAAACTGAAGCCGCACGAAGTCAATTATCCCACGCATGATCTAGAGCTGGCTGCCATTATGTTCGCATTAAAGAAATGGCGACACTATTTGTATGGGGCGGAATATGAGGTGTTCACTGATCACAAAAGCTTGAAGTACATCTTCACCCAGAAGGACTTGAATTTGAGACTGAAGATGGATGGAATTTCTGGAGGAATACCGGTGTCCTATCAACTACCACCCTGGGAAAGCCAACGTCGTTGCTGATGCCCTAAGCCGGAAAGTCAGAATGGCCAGGCTAAGAGTACAAGAGGTTAAAATGGTTCAGGATGTGTTGGATAGAAGAGCAGAAGTGCAAGAAGAGAGGATCATTATTAGCAACCTGAAGTTGACACCAGATCTAAGGCGGGAAATTGTTGAAGCCCAGCAGAGTAATGTGAAATTTCAGTTTTTCAAGGATAAAGAGCTTAAACGGCAATGCAGGGAATTCCGACAAGACGGAGCGGGAGTGTTGTACTTCCGAGATTGTTTGTGTGTACCCGAGGAGCACCAGTTGAGGGATAGAATTTTAGAAGAAGCGCATAAGAGCAAGTACGCTATTTAACCAAGAGAGGTCAAGATGTATCAAGATCTGAAAAAGTCTTATTGGTGGCCCGGGATGAAGCGGAACGTGGTTAAGTATGTCTCAACGTGCTTGACCTGTTAGAAGGTCAAAGCGGAGCATAGAAAGGTGGCAGGATTATTACAATCGTTGCCAGTACCGGAATGGAAATGAGAAAAGGTAACCATGGACTTCGTCACCGGACTCCTTATGGCCAGGAGCCAAAAGGACGCCATATGGGTAGTGGTGGATCGACTGACCAAGTCGGCGCATTTCATACCCGTGAATGTAAGGGATTCTATGGAAAAGTTGGCTCAGACCTACGTGCGGGAAATAGTCAGATTGCACGGAGTACCTTCAAGTATTGTGTTTGACCGTGATCCGAGATTTACATCCCGATTTTGAGGCAAGTTTCAAGAATCGATGGGTTCTAGTCTGAAGTTCAGTATGATGGCGCATCCACAGACCGATGGACAGTCAGAAAGAGTTATTCAGATATAGGAGGATATGCTGAGAGCCTGTGTGTTGGATTTCGGGGATAAGTGGATTGAAAGTGTGCCGTATGCCGAGTTATCATACAATAACAGTTATCAGGCTTCGATTGGAATGGCTCCATATGAAGCTCTATACGGACGTAAGTGTCAAGTACCGCTATACTAGAGTTGGTCAGAGGATGGACATACAAGGAAATCGGGAGAAGTCTATGTTCAGGAAATGTCGGACAAGGTTAAGTTAATTAGGGAAAGGTTGAAAGCAGCCCAGAGTCGACAAAAGAGTTATGCAGACAATAGGCGGAGAATGTTAGAATTTCAGGTGGGAGACAGTGTGTTCCTAAAACTGACACCGAATAGGGGAATCCTGAAACATCCGAAAGGGGGAAAGCTGAATCCGAGATATTTGGGTCCGTTTCCAATAAAAGAGAAAATTGGGCCGGTGGCGTACCGATTGGAGTTGCCAGATGGGCTGGCGGGAATTCACGACGTATTCCATGTATCACAGTTGAAGAAGTACAATGCCGATCCCGGACATGTGTTGAATGATGAGCCGTTAGTGCTACAACCCGACCTGAGCTATGTGGAGAAACCCGTAAAGATATTGGACCGAAGTATCAAGACTCTCTGGAACAAGCAGATTCCGATGGTAAAAGTGCAGTGGAAGCATCATGGCATGCGAGATGCCACATGGGAAACAGAAGAGTGGGTAAAGCGAAAGTATCCCGATCTGAGGTAAAGGTGCGTCTGAATTTCGGGGCGAAATTCTCCTAAGGAGGGGAGGATGTGAAACCCCACCTAAAGCCAACCCTAGAGTAAGGGGGTCGGGAATGCATATCATATTATTTTGCATGAATATATATGTTTTTGAATGATTTTATGTGCTTTAGAATCGTGGATTATAGGTTTAAATGCTTAGTTATGCTTATTGAGTAGGTGGGGTAAAATGGTAATTTTGCCTGAGGTCAGAATAGGGAGATAACTTGAGGAGTAGATAAGAAAAATATGAGGGTGAGGAAATATGAACAAGAGTTAGGGTGGTTTAGTGGTTAGAGCTTGGTGAATTAATTTCTAAGGTCATGAGTTCAAATCCCATTATTTAAGTTTTATCATGATTATTTTCATTAAGTTTGAATTTTTGTTTTCTTGCATTCCATAAAAATAGGAATGTTGTCTTAGGGGAGACATGAAGAGAATGTCCTAATCTTATCCTCATGTCCTAAAAAGAATTCTCGAGGAATTCTTGTTCTATTTATTACCGCTAGCTTGTCCTAACATCTTTATAATTCAAAACCATTAAATCATTTCTTTTAAACTCAAAAAAAAAAAAAAAAAATTCTGGGATAACTCCTCCACCATGAAATTCGAAAATCAGCTATGGTGGTTGGGTAGTTAGCCGAAAATAGGAGGGTAAATAGGAAGGGTTCCAAGAGAAAATCAATCACCATGAAAGGACCTTCAAATCTACCTTCATGTTGTTCATACTTTAGTGGAAAGAAATCTAGAAATTTTCCAGAATTGTTGCAGCCCCTTTCTTCGAAAATTCAGGCCATAATCCCATTCATTTGCTGCCAAGGAAATGGTCATTTTATGTGGCTTGGAAGCTGGGAAAACAGTGCAAATTTCGGACTACACAAAACAGCACCAAACCAGAAAAAAAACTGGGCATTCCGCAGCTTGCAATCAAGGAAATGAAGCTGTTTTTAGTTCACCTTCAAGCCAGCAAATCTCTTCTGTATTTGTCCAGAAATAAGGCTGAAAAACCAACCTTGGAAGACCCTCAAACACCCCAGAAGAACCTCTGAAAATCGAGCTAAGAGGGTGCAAAATTCTGCACCAAAAATTCTGCAAACTTCGAAAATTCTGAACAACTTGAAACCAGAATTTTCCAGCCTTGCTTCCTTCTAGCCTAAGGCCGAAAATCATCTCCAACCTCTGTAAAAATTGAGCTTGCTCAGCTGTAGACTGAACACCATAAACCCCACTCTTACCTTGAGCATAAGGACTCCATAGTTGCACCACAAAACACTCATAAGATCACTCCATTCAAACTCTTTTGAACTTCAAATAATTTCAGCATTTTACTCCATTAAAATCACTCTTGCATTAGGCTAATTAACCAGAATTTTCTCTGCCTTCATGGACTGAATTTCGGCCAGCCTTGAGCAACATTAACCTTCAATCATTTCAGGAAAAACTCCATGTTCAGTCGGCACCATTGAAAGACATAGAAACCTCTCTTGATCAAAACACCATAGCTAACCTCTTACCTTAAACCTCTCCACTATTTCCTCCATTTAAATTTTAAAAAAAAAACCTGATCATCCCTTCTCTTTCTAGCTGAAAACCGAAACCCTCATTCATTCCATACCATTCGGCCAGCCTTCTACCAAAATTCGTGCAGCATTCTTCCAAATTCTCTCCATTTTCACCTAGAACACCAAGAACACACACTAACCTTCTTCAAGCCTAACCCTACTCCAAACACCTCCAATCACTCTCAAACACTCCAAATCACTTCCATTTAATCCCTAAACCTCATTTGTGGTATTTATAACACAAAACCTCGCAAACAAAAATTTTCAAGCGGATCGAAATCAACCTTTTTCTTGAAGGTCACAAGAACATCAACAAGGTAAGTCAAGAACAACTTTCTTATTCATCTTCTTCCATTCAATTATATCATTCTAATGATCTCTCTCTCTCTCTCTCCTAACTGAAATGGTTGATCAAACATCAACCATGATCGTTTGTTTTGTTGGACCATTCAAGACACTCCATCGCGCGTGGACCTTCTTTTGTCTTCTTCGAAGTACTCGACAATCAAGTATTCATTCTTAAATCTCTCTTATTAAATTCTAAAATCATGTCTCTTAGGTGTTGATAGGGAGATGGAATATGATTGGGAGATTGAGTATATGCATAAAGGGATTGGGGTTAGGACATGATGATTGTTGTATATGACTAGGATATATGTATTTTCCTTTCGAATCATTGTATGTTCTTCATGCTTAATGAATTTTATGGATATTTGAAGCATGATTAGATATTATGACACCAAAGGTGATTAGGCTTTTATGTTCTTATTTTTCCATGGAAACCATGATTGATGATTATGCTTAGTAGGATTTTGGCCATGTGATGGTATGCGATAGTTCAAGTGTATGTTCATGAATGGAATGGTTTATTGTTTGATGATGGAGAATGTGATCATGAATCTTTTCTAGCACTAGGAAAATCATGATAAGAGATTATTTTCTTATTAATTCTAGGTTATGTTCATTAACAAAATTTATTACAAAAAAAAATTAGAATTACTACTATATTTTCCCTCAAAAGTCGAAACACTAGGGGATTTGGATTGGAATATTTAATTAGGCTATTAATATTTTTATTAAACAAAAATTTAATAAAATTCATTTATTCTTAATTTTATTTATTATTAATTAATTATTATCTATTAAAAAATTATTTAAATTAAAAATTATTTCATTTATTATTTATTTATAATAAAGCTATTTTTAAATTATCATTTATTAAAATTATTTAGGACTTAATATTATTTAAAATTCAAACCTTAGTTTATTTATTATTAATAACACTCAAGAATTATTATTTGAGTCTATAATTTATTAACAATTATTTTAGAACCCCTAGTTATTTTAACTTATCAAACTAGACTTATTTTATAAAATTCTTTAGCATCTAGCCTTAAAGCTTAGGACATTAAGGTCATGGTTAATTATGGTTGTAACTAGTTGAGCTAAGAATTATTTATGTAAGGCAGGTATAGCTTGAATGTGACCTTATGTTTTGTGTTTACCCCAGGCAGGGTTAGGTCAGCCTTGGAAAACGTTTGAGTTGAGCAAGCAAAGAATCAGGTAAGCTCCTGCATGGAGTTTTGTGAAGACCAAAAGTTATTGTGACAAGCAAATGCAATGTATATGGACATTTATTTGTAAATGCAATTAAGGACTGTTTTTGCTTTTTATTTCAGTCAAGCAAATCATTTGAAAATTGAACAAGTAGTTGTACACAAATCTAAACTTTTTCTAAAACCCATATTGACTAGACTTTTGGAAACCCTTAATTGCTATTTTCAAATAAAGCAAAGTTTGATCAATTTTCTCCCAAGGGGAAACAATCAACATTGAGTACTCAATAAGGGCAGACCACCAGGACTAGTCTTTGAAGGGTTAGGGTAAGTCTCTCAGTAGGTGGCTACTTCTGAGGGGTGAGTCCTTCCCGGATAGGATGCCAGTCCGGTAGGTCATACCGGTCTGAGCTAGCAAGTTTCAGTCATGTGGACTATGTGTTCCGGAGTGGACAATCGGTAAGTTTGGGTGTAGAGATGGAGGAGTATCTCACCCGGTAGGCCGTACACCTACCTTTTGTCAGCTTGCACAAAGTGTGGCATTTTGATTGTTATTTAGTCATGGGGCCCAACGTGTGGTAACCCATGGCTACCCATTTGAGTGGTTGTATTTATTGTGCACATGTATGGTTTGAAAAGCGAAACACCACTCTTTATTTTCAGCATTTATTTATTGCTTGCCAGCACTTTTCCTTATGAAACTTTTACAACCTGCATACATGAATTATTTTACTTGAAACACCCAAAGCACACACGGGCTTACTGAGATTTTTATCTCACCACCTTTTATGCCATATTTTCAGGAAGATCCTGCTGTGGAGGTCATTAGCTAGATTGTTGCCTGTGCTTGAAGACTCATGTTATTTACTTTAAGTGTTGTTTGAGAGATTGTTGCAAACAATTTATTTTGGATTTGTTCCAGTACTTATCTTTTGGGTTGTAAGAAGCTTAAATTTTAAAGTCTTTATTTTATTTTATTTTTATGTAACCTAGTTATAAAGACCCCTTGTCCTCTGGACGGGGCGACATCACCGGCCCTGATGGGCCTAGGTAGTGGGGTGTTATAGAAACTATCTTGTACAAATCTGTCTTAACTAACTAGTCACACATACCCAACATGCAAGTATATTGGCCCTATGATAGAACCTCAAATATAGCATATTAAAGTACATGCTTTCAGTTTCGTCAGACCACCAACTCATATTCAAATCGTATAGTATTAGTCCATACTGTAGCAGTAGTAGTCTAAGTTTTTTCCATATAGTACTTTCAGAAACCACTATTACAGGTTCTGTTCTATGTATTCGAAATACGCTTATGTCATGAAGTGAGTGGACTACTCACTGGTTAAAGGTAAGCCATTCCCCATTTGAAATTCACAACATAATTACCTAAATATGATGAAATTCCCATTCTCATCAATCGGTTAAGAACGAATGTTTATGTGTTAAGTAACCCGTAATCTATACTTTACTGTGAAAGACCTCCACTCACATGGACCACTTACTTAAGCACAATAGGTCTTTTCCAAACGTAATTGTGTACAAATAAAATATAAATTCACAAATAATTTCTGAAAATAAATTCTTTTATTAAAACATTTGATTTTTACATCAGAAACCTAGTATAAGAGGGCATATTTCCCAACAATCTCCCACTTGCACTTTAAGACTACGTAAGTCCGTAGGAGCCCACCGCTATGGCGTCTAAGTGTCTCTTAAAGACTCTCTCAACCAAAGGCTTGGTGAATGGATCAGTTAGATTGTTCTCGGAGGTAATCTGTTTCACCACGATTTCCTGTCTCTAGATGAAATCCCAAATCAGGTAGTATTTCCTCTCGATGTGCTTCCCCTTTTTGTGGTTCCTAGGTCCAGTGTTGTTGCAATACATCACAATCGGCCTGTCCATGTGTGGCACGACTCCAAGTTCTGAAAGGAATTTCCGGAGTCAGACTGCTTCCTTGGATGCCTCCGAAGCTACCACATACTCAGCTTCCATGGTTGAGTCAGCAATGCAAGATTGCTTAATACTTCTCCAAGAAATAGCTCCTCCAGACAAGGTAAAGACATATCCAATAGTGAATTTTCTCTCATCCTTATCCGTCTGGAAGTCTGAGTCTGTGTATCCTGTAGGAACCAAGTCATCAGCCTTGTAAACGAGCATGTAATCTCTCGTTCTCTTGAAGTACTTGAGAATATGCTTTACAGCTTGCTAATAAACCTCCTCAGGATTCGACTGATATCTACTAACCAAGCCTATGGCAAAGCAGATATCTGGCCTAGTACACAACATGACGTACATGAGACTTCCCACAGCCGAAGCGTAGGAAATCCTACTCATTCTATCCTTTTCTTCTTGAAACTTCGGACAGTCTCTTGAAGAAAATGACAACCCATGCCTGCAAGGAATTAGAGCTCTCTTGCATGAGTCCATGCTATGCCTGGCCAACATCTTGTCAATGTATGCTGCTTGAGATAATCCTAACATTCTCTATTTCCTATTTCTACGAAGTTTAATCTCGAGAATGTAGTTGGCTTTTCCCAAGTCCTTCATACTGAATTGACTAGACAGTCATGAAGGGACGGAAAATAGGGGAGCCATGCATCCACGAGAAAAAAAATAGAGAAAAAAAACCGCAAGCCTTAGAGGCCACACGAAAGCGTGAAGATCATACCTTTGCGCTCCTTAAGCCTTTTAGGTTGAGTAAAAGTGGCTTGAACGACTGGAATCGCTTCGCTTTGCCCACTTGAAGAAGCTTCCGGTTGAAAACCCGCTAGCTTTCTACTTCGTCTTGTTTGGATGAACGCCAAGCTTTCCAACTCTCGGAATATTCCTCTGCCTAACCTCTAGCCGGTGAACACAATGGTGAAGAGAAACAGACTCAATACTCCTTGGTTCTCTTACTATTGATTAGCAAAGAAACAAGAAGAAGACACAGAGGAGGGAGACGTCTGAGAGAGAGAGAGAGCTGCGTGAGGCTCTTGTGTTAGGGAGATTAGGGTTTTTCTCTACCAGAGACTTGTTTATTGGTTAGCCAAAAACAGGACTCTCATTATCTGATAAACATATCCCCGGGATTTTATATTTCAAAACACCCGGATGTTATCCTGAGAATAAGTTTGGCTTAACCCTAAACTCTTCTTAACCGTATCTGGAAAAAACCCTACGGTCCAAGCTATTGAGCCAAAATAAATTTTATTATTTTCTTGGACCCAAAAGGCCCAAAATAATAAACACTAATTATTTATTTCCTGGGCTTATATAAATAATTCAATAAATAATTAATGAGCCCAAATGAACCATAACAATTAATCTTTAATTATTTATTTATTGGGCTTATATAAATAACACAATAAATAATTAAACATTAATTATTTCTCCTAGTTTAAGCCCAGGTTAATTTTCTAATTATTCATACTAGACCTAGGCCTTGAATAATTAATTAATCAATTAAACCAGATAATTAATTTCTCTCAACTCTTATTTTATTTATTTATTTATTTTATTCCAGTCTAATAATAAATTAGACATCCTGAATAAAATAAAATAAAATAAAATAAAATCATCTTGAACTGAGACCAATTCCTCAACCCAAAATTAGTTAGGACTTACGGGCTATTCCGAGGACTAAAAAGACACATCGCCTTGGCTGCTAAAATGACCAAAATATCCCTGCCATATAAACAGTTGTATTTTGCATTTTAAATATTTCCTAATATCACCATAAGGAAATATTGACCCTAAGGACAATGTTGCATTAGCAAAGTCTCCGACCTACAGGTGAAATGACTAAAATACCCCTCTACACATCGCCGTACATTTAGAGAGGAAGAAGTGTACTAACACCCCTCTAAATGACATCTGCCATCCTTAGGCTTCTAGTCCAATGTTCCATGACTTCCTGGAGTGTTTCCGCTTTCCAAGGGAGCTACCCTAAAGCAAACATCCAAGTCATGTTTCCCAGGGCTCTGGACATTTTAGACCATTCGGACAACCACAAAGGGCGATATAGTGCAAAAACTATCTTGTACAAATCTGTCTTAACTAACTAGTCACACATACCCAACATGCAAGTATATTGGCCCTACGATAGAACCTTAATTATAGCAAATCAAAGTATATGCTTCCAGCTTTGCCAAACCACCAACTCATACTCAAGTTGTAGAGTACTAGTCCACGCTGTAGCGGTAGTAGTCTAGGCTTCTGTCATATAGTACTTTTAGAAACCACTACTACAGGTCCTGTCTTACGTATTCAAAATACGCTTATGTCATGAAGTGAGTGGACTACTCACTGGCTAAAGGTAAGTCATTCCCCATTTGAAATTCATAATATAATAACCTAAACATGATGAGATTCCCAGTCTCATCAATAGGTTAAGAACAAATGTTTATGTGTTAAATAACCCGTGATCCATACCTTACTGTGAAAGACCACCATTCACATGGACCACTTATTTAAACACAATGGGTCTGTTCCAAACGAAAATTGTACACAAACAAAAAGTAAATTCACAAATAATTTCTGAAAATAAATTCTTTTATTAAAATATTCGATTTTACATCAGAAACATAGTCTAAGAGGGCATACAATCCAACAAGTCGAACATTTGTAGATGACAATGACCCTACATAATTTTCAATGAGTAGAATGTCATTCACATACAAGACAAGAAAAACCACATTAATGACTTCAAGTTTCTAGTACACACATGGTTCATCCTCATTTTGAATAAATCTATAAGACTTTACAATCTTAACAAAATAAATGTTTCATACTCTCGATGTCTGCTTAAGTCCATAAATGGACTTCTTAAACTTGCAAACCATATGTTCTTGGCCTTCAGCAATAAAGTCTTCCGGTTGGTACATTTAGATGTCTTCGTTAAGATGGCCATTTAAAAATGCTGTCGTGACATTCATTTTCCATATCTCGTAGTCATAATGACATGCGATGGCAAGGAGGATACGGATGGATTTAAGCATGGCTATCGGGGAAATTGTTTTCTTATAATCGATTCTCTCTTTCTGAGTATATCCTTTCACCACAAGCCTAGCTTTGAAGGTTTCCACCTTCCCATCTACTCCCTTCTTTCTCTTGTATACCTACTTACACCCAATGGGTTTTATCCCTTCATGTGAAGCTAGAAGATCCCAAACCTAATTGAGGTACATAGACTCAATCTCGGCTTTCATTGCTTCATGCCATAAATTTACATCGGCATCAACAATAGTCTCCTCGTATCTAGTGGGGTTTTGTTCTTGATGGTCGGAGACTAGCTCGAAAGCTTCTCCAATCTATGTCTTTGGAACCCTAGACACTCTCCCATTATAACGAGGCTCCAATTGTACAGGCTTTTGAGACTGTGCCTCTTCTCGCTCCACAATCGGGTCAGAAGAAGTTGATTCCAAAGATAACTTCTCCTCTAATTTCAATCTAGTTGAACCTTTAGTGAAGGTACTCTGATCATCCTTTAAGTATCTAGCATTGGTACTAGCCAGTACTTTCTGTTTCTTAAGATGATAATAGTAACCACACTTTGTCCCTTTTGGATACCCAACAAAATAGCATAATTCTGATATTGGTTCCCACTTGTCTCTCTTGACTAGTACATAAGCTTGACAACCCCATATCCTGAGATGATTCAGACTTGGCTTACACCCAATCCACATCTCATAAGGAGTCCTAGGTACTGACTTGGAAGGTACCGGTTTAGAATGTATGCCGCTGTTTCCAGGGCATATACCCGAAAAGACACTGGAAGAGTAGCATGAGATATCATGCTTCAAACCATTTCCATCAATGTCCTGTTCCTTCTCTCAACTACTCCGTTCTGCTGGGACGTCCCCAGAGCAGAAAGTTGAGATACTATCTCATGATGTACCATGTAGTCCTTAAATTCACCAAGGAGGTACTCTCCACCATGATCCGATTATAAGGTCTTGATCAATTTACCTATCCGACGCTCCATATCAGCCTTAAATTCTTTGACCTTGTCAAAAGAGTCAGACTTGCGTCACATCAGGTAAATAAAACCAAACCTCGTACAATCATCCGTGAAAGTGATGAAGTACTCAAAACCCCCTCTAACTGGTGTAGACAAGGGACTACACGCATCAGTGTGAACAAGACTCAATACCTCCTTAGCTATATCCACCTTAGGGGTAAATGACCTTTTGGTCATCTTTCCCATCAAGCAGGACTCACACTGAGGCCAATTTTTCAATCTCAATAAGCCCAAAGGCCCATCATGGATTAACATCTGACTCCTGGTTGAGTTTATAGGACCCAACCTTAGATGCTAAATATAAGAGTCATTGACATTGGTTTTTCTCTTCCTTATTAAAGATTCAGATTGAGCGTTATTTAATTGATTGTTAATAGGGTTTAAGAAAAATAGGTTTCCATACATGTGCCCAGTACATAAAATTTCTCCATCTCTATTGATAGAAATACCAGAATAGAAATATACAGAATATCCTTGATTTATTAGTTTCGCAATTGAAATCAAATTCTATCAAAATCTAGATACATATAAAATATCTTTCAAAACCACTATTCTATTACAATAAAAAACAAGATCCAGCACTCCCATTGCAAGGGCCCAAACTTGTGCTCCATTTCCCACACGTAGTCCATGTTCGTCCTTCTGGAGTCTTCTAATCTTTCTAAACTCCTGTAAGGAGTTACAGATGTGATCAGTGGCTCCTGAATCAATAATCCAAGTGAAAGTTGATCCAACCATTGATATAGACTCTAGATAAAAAACATTACCTATGAGGTTCTTCTTGGCTTGAAGATCTGGACACTCCTTTTTCTAGTGTCCCTTTAGTCCACATTTGAAGCACTTGCCCTTGGGTTTGTCTTTGGACTGGGTCTTGGGCTGGGCCGTTGCATTCCCCTTCTTCTTCTTAAACTTCCTGGGCTTGGGCCCAATTCTAGAAGATGAAGTCTTAACAATCATAGCCTTAGATTGTGGCTTCATGACCTTCTCTGCCATCTGGAGCTCCTTCATCAACTTAGTTAAACTCATGTTTAATTTGTTCATGTTATAGTTCAACTTAAACTAAGTAAAGAAACCCAGTAGAAATTCGAGAACCATGTCCATTTAGCTCTCGGGGTCAATGACAGTCTCTAAGATTTCTGCCTCCTCAAAAGCAACAATCATCTTGAGCATATACTTTCTGACTGATGCTCCCTTAGCTATCTTAGTGTTAATGATAGTTTGAAGAGCCTCTTACCTTGCGGGCCGTCTCTTATCCGCGAATATCGTGGCCAATGATTGAGTTATGTTATACGTAGTGGTCATGTACTCATGTTTGGACTGGAGCACATTAGATATGGAGGCCAACATGTAACAATGAGCCATCTCGTCGGGCTTCTTCCATGCCTTCTCCTCCTCACGCTCCTTGGCGGTAGAACCCTCCCCGATAACAGGGCAAGTTTCATAAAGGATATACTTATACTCTTCCGCTGTGAGTATTATATCCAGGTTCCTCTTCCAGTCTATATAGTTTGGTCCCATTAGCTTATTCTCTCAGAGAGTAACGGCTAATAGATTAAAAGAACCTCCTACCATTTCTGAAAAATTGAAAAATAAAAGAAAAAGATTTCGTTTGTGAAAACAAAAAAAATTTGTACACTTTATCCTTATTATCAAAACCGATAATCAACAATTTGGCTCTTAGGAAAACTGACATAACTTCTTGGAAAGATTAACAATTCCCTAAGCTAAGTGTATTAACCACCACAAATTAATTTCATTTCTAGGTAATGATCTAGAAGGTAACTTCATTGAAGGAATGGCCGTTTTCTCTCATTTTCTATGGATATTCCTCGCACTATGACCTCTGACGAGAGGCTGGCCGATCATAGTACGTGCCCCGAGTTATTAATTACATTCCTCTATTTGATCTAAATCATTGTGGTATCCCCATCTTATACGGGTTCACTCCCCGGGTGACGCGAGGGGACCCACGATCTCTAATGAGGATCGTGATGGAAGCCGGGGGGCCGTTGGAACCTCTCTCCCACTTAGTCTTTTAAAACAAAGGTTTTCTGAAAAATATCTTTTTGAAAATTTCCATTAAGTTTTTCTCTTAACTCAAAAAATAAAATGTCTAAGTCCGTAAAAATCTTTATGTCAAGGTTTATATCCTTTGAGAGTTTTTCCCATGGACTAATTTTATTTTAGTTAAAAACTTAATGATTTCAAAAAAATTTCAATTAAAACTTTCTAGAGACTTTGGTCTCAAGTTTATTTGACAAAATAATTTTTCTTGTGCCAAAATAAAACAAAATGGCTTTCTATTTTAATTTACAAAAATATCTAAATCCAATATATTTTCTATGTCAATGATTAAATACTTTGAGAAAATATCTAAGGTTTAATTTTTGTTCAAATTAAAATAACCATTTAATTTGTAGAAAAATATTTTCCTTGTAAAAAATATTCCCAAAGACTTTGGTCTTTGAGAGACCGTGCACATAGGTACTTTAAAAAAAAAAATAGTGTGAAACCCCAGTCAAGACCAACCTTAGAGTAAGGGGGGTTGGGGATGCATAACATGCTTTATTTCATGTTTAAATATGCTTTCATATGATTTTTATATGCTTTGGATGTGAGTTTATTGTTTTGAAGTTGTGTAGGTGAATGTTGTGTGAGAAGGGCAAAATGGTAATTTTTGCCCGAGGTGAAAATAGGGAGATAGCTTGTGGATTGAATAGAAAATAATTTTTCTAGTGAAAGTATCAACAAGAGTTGTTGTGGTTTAGTGGTTAGAGCTTTAGAATAAATTATTGAGGTCTAAGATTCAAAGTCCATCATAGAAGCTTTAGCTTGAGTAAATTTTATTTTGCTTGGGAAAGGATGGTTTCGGCCTTAAGGGCCTAGATTAATGTGATGATGATGTTCTAGGAGAGACATGATAGAAGTAATCTCATTCCACTCCCTTTACTCTTCTCGAAATTCTTATAGGGAAAATCACTCTTCCTTGATCTTTAGTTTTCCTTAGTTTCAACTCATTGGTTTGATCAAGATGTCCTAGCCTTTTTCTTTCCAGAAAATCCAGTGGAGTGCTGAGGTCTTTTAGGATCAAAATATCTTGGCAAAAGACTTCTTTTGGTTTGGAAAATATGGTAGATTTGTGGGAAAATTCAAGAGGAAAATCCCTCTTGAAAGCTTGCTGAAAATTTTCCTCTATCTTAATTCATCTATCTTCATGGAATGAGCTGAAATTTTCTAACTTGCTGTACCTTCAAAAGGTCAAAAATTCTAGCTCACATTCCCTCTCAAATGCTACCAGAAAAATGGTCTTTTGGATCAGTTTGAAACTTGAAAGTTTTAGTCTAAATTCGGACTGCTCAAGCTGGAGCAAAACAGAAAAAATTCCTGTACGAAAATCAACTTTGAGAGTTCCAAACCAAGTTGTTTTCTCCCAGATTTTGTGCAGCACCTTAGCCATGTTTTTCCTCCATAAAGAAGGCTGGAAACCAGCCTTGAATACCCCTGAAATCCCCTTCAAAACTCGCTGCAAAATGGCTTTGAATAGCAGACGAAAATCTGCTAGAAAAATCACTGTGCAGCGAAAATTCTGGGTAGATTTTCATCCAGCTTGTTTCCTATCTCTCTTCTAGCCAAAACACCAACCTTAATCTGTCAAAACCTCCCTTAAACCTCCATCAACAGAGCTCCATTAATCCCCTTGAACTTCTGCACGAAATTCTAGTAATGGCTGTCCGAAAATCCCTCAACCAAATCTCTGCAATTTAGCTTGAATACTTTCTAAAATTTCAGCCATCTTGTTTAACAACTTTCCATAAAGTTTTTCTCAATTGATCAGACATCTTCTCCACCATTGTGCACCTTGGTTTCGGCCATCACAAGCCTCCTTTAACCAGCCTTAATTCTCCAGAAGAGCTACACAATCCAGTCGGCCATAGGAGACTTCAAGCTGTCCAAACAAATCAAGATATTCTTAGCATATCTACTTTCCAAATTCACTTCTCAAAAATATTCTTCAAGGTTTGTAACAACTAACCTTTCATTTTCCCTTCCAAATTAGAGAATCAACTCCCTAAACCCTACTAGAATTCGGCCAGGCCTATTCCCACAGAAAAATCGGCAGCTGCAAACCATCTCTCCCTCTCTCGATTCTTTTCCCTTCAAGCATCAAGAACACACACACACTACACCAAGAACACCCACTTCTTCTCTACACCTAATACCCCTCCAAACCACCTCAAACCCTCACGAAAATCTCCAGATTTAGTCTACTCATTGCTGTGAATCCATCAACACCAATATTAACATCAAACTCCTCCAAACATCTTGCTACTTCGGATCAAAGCAGAAATTTCTAGACAAGAACATCTTCAAGGTAAAAGTACTCTATCAACATCAACCTCTTCAAGCTTGATCTCTAGTGAGAATCTATATAAATAATCATGCTAATGACTTCTTCTTCTTCTTCTTCTCTCTCTCTCTCTCTCTCTCTCTCTCTCTCTCTCATGGACCCAAATTCCCTCACTTGGCCGAATGGTCTCTTCCTCCATGACCATGCTTTCGCCACATTTCTTGAACAAGATTAGCCATCTAGGAGTTGAGATCTTCTCTAAACTCCTTCAAGTCATTCATCAACCAAGTAAGTACCTTCAATCATCTCTTTAAAATTTTAGAATCATGTCTCTAGGATGATGTTGTGAGAAGATGATTGGTGATGGGATTGAGTATGTGATGTTGTTGATTGAAGCATGAGTATATGTATGATTGTGAAGGAGATGGGATTTATGCATGGAAGGATTATATTGGTGAATTGAATGATGAGTTGAGGTTTGATGCATGTCATAGGTAGTATTTGTGATGAAGCATGCTAGAGATTATGTCACCAATGGTGAATATGATTTGTATGCATGATTAGATTTTGAAGCCATGATCATGTTTATGCTAGTAGAGGTTAAAGCATGTAATAATAAATTTAAATCTATGCCTATGTGCAAGATTTGGATGATTTGATGAATTGAAGGATTGAGTATGTTATTGATTATGGTTGACCATGGAATCTTGATCATGATCTAGTTGTCCCTAAGCAAATTTTATTTCATGAATAAAATATTTACTAATAATTTTTGCTAGAGAATTTCGAAAACCTTAGGAAGGGTAGATTTGGAATTATAATATATGTAAAGGATATTTTAGTCAAATAAATAATAACTTTTCTAGAAAATAAAATAAATAAATAAAGAAATTAAAGCCTTTATGGAAAAGATTTATACTTAATAAAATAATTATTAAATCAAAACCCTTAAGGATTTACTTATTATTTTCCAAGAAAGACTTATTAAATTTAATAGTAACTAGTTTTAGCTATCAATTTTTTTTTAACAACTAAGCTATCATTAAATCACTATTTTACCTAGTACCACCTATGACTCCTGATCAAATAAACTCTAAATTTTCCTTAACAAGATTTAAACTTTCAACTTATTAGAATTTATTTCCTAATCCATTAATTATTTTAAATAACAAATTAAACTGAGCTTATAAACCTATTCAATTATTGTTTTGCCTTAAAGCTTGGGACACTAGGATCATGGTAGTAGTGAATTGAGTTGATTTAAAATTGAGGAAGTGGATTGTGGCTTGAATCTGATTAAGATTTGTATTTGCCCATGTGGGGTTAGGTCAGCTGTTCGAGACCTTGTTGTTGTGAGCAAGAATCAGGTAAGCTCCTGCATAAAACCTGATTGATGTGAAATGATTTCCTTATGGCAAGCCAAATGTGGAGTGCAAGGACACTCGGTTATTTGAAAGCAATTGAGGGTTGAATTCATCATTAATTCCAACGCTTAAATTATTTAAAAGTCTTTGAGCAGATTTTTTCAAACTTGAAACTCTTTCTAAAACTAATTTCTCCCAAAGCTTTGGAAACCCTCAAATTTTTATTTTCATGAAGAAAAATGCTTTGTTCCTTTTATCCCAAGTGGGGAATGTCGTTGAGTACTCAATAAGGGTGGACTACTAGGACTAGTCTTTGAAGGGTTAGGGTAAGTCTCTCAGCAGATGGCCACCTCTGAGGGGTGAGTCCTTCCTGGATAAGATGCCAGTTCCAGTGAGTCGTGCCGGTCCGAGCTAGCAGTTTATTTTGTTTCAGTCAAGTGACTGTGTTTTTGCCGGAATGGACACCCGGCGGTTGTTTGGGTATAGAGAAGGAGGAGTATCTTGCCCAGTAGGCCGATCACCTACTTTTGTCAGTCTGCACAATGTGTTAGGCATTCTGACCGGTTATGGGGCCCAACGTGTGGTAACCCATATCCCTTTCTTTCGAGTGGTTGATTTCATTACTTATGTATGGCTAGAAGAGCCAAAACGCCACTCTTGCTTTTGACGAATATTTATTGCTTGCCAATGTTTCTCTTATAAAGATTTCACACTTTGCATCCACGAACTGTTTTCGCTAAACACCTAAGGCATACACGGACTTACTGAGATTTCTGTCTCACCACCTTTTATCATGATTTCAGGTTGATCCTGTTGTGGGTGAGTAGCTACCTTGGAAGAGAATGTGTTTTTTTGATTTTATGTACTGCTTTGGGAGACGAGAGTGGATGTTTTTAATTATGGTTTTTGTTTTGGAATTTCATGGATGTACTTTTGAAGTATTTTGGGTTGTAATAAATTCTTTTTAGTTTGAGTATTATTTATTTCAGTAATTTTATTTGTGACTTAGTTATGAAGACCCATTGTCCTTTGGACGGGGCGACATCCCTGGCCCTGGCGGGCCTAGGTTTTCCGGGGTGTTACAAATAGCATGTTAGAAAATAGTAGACGTTTTCATACTCTTCTATTTTTAAATCTAAATGCCCAGATAATAGAATTAAACACATTAATTAATTAATTAATTAATTAATTAATGATCTTGTTTAATCCTAAAATCCCTTACTAATATTTTCATGCAA
The DNA here is from genome assembly GCA_026120185.1 of Voacanga thouarsii. Classification (NCBI taxonomy): domain Eukaryota; kingdom Viridiplantae; phylum Streptophyta; class Magnoliopsida; order Gentianales; family Apocynaceae; genus Voacanga; species Voacanga thouarsii. Next base: position 944,391 of record JANUWF010002336.1, read on the forward strand.
AAGTATTCCTTGAATATTAACTATTGCAAGATATTAACTTTGTTTGGTATGAACCACAAAACCAAAAGAAATTACAAGAAAAATTACAAGGAAAAAATTAAAAAATTTTCTCCTTGATCCACTGCACCCACCGCACTGGATTAGGCACCCATCTACACTGTGGTCCACTGTACCCGCGACACAGTACCAAGACCCTTGGGTGACCCGTGCGCAGACTGGATTCCAGACCCTAGTCGGCACCGGTTTCGGTCTGGACGGCTCTTTCTGCAGTTTTTTTTTTCGAATTTCCTCTGCGAATTTCCTCTGTTTTCTTCTCAACTTCTAGTACCATTGGCTCTTTGATTTCAATCCAAATACAATGAAATTAACCAAAACCAACAATTGCCTGTACCCATAAACATTGGGCTTACATGATTTACTAAGAAAAATAGTAAATTATAAATCTCTTATACTTTCACTCGCGAGGTTTAACAGAGAATCTATCCATACCAAAACAGCGAAGGATCACAATTTAATCACACATATGTATATGGTTTTATTCATCTAGAAGCACGCTTCTTATATTTTCACAAAACCTTCATGCTCTAATACCAATTGAAGGCATGAAAAACGGAAAATATAGGGCACGCAGCGGAAGCGAAAGCAAAAAAAAAAAAAAAAAAAAACTAGAAAATTGAAGAACAGGGAACTCCGAACAGAGCTGGCGCTGCCCTAGCCGGCACCGGTCATGCTCTATACGAATTCCGAGGTTTAAAAAAAATACCTTTTTTCCTCGTTCTTAGAATTGGCTGGATCGGAATGTGTACAACCGGGGTAGGTGTATTGGTGGAAACCTCTGGCGCGATTCCTACAAGCCTCCTACTTTGTCTTTGCATGTAGGTGAACGCCAAACTCTCGATCTTCCAGTATATGACCCGCCTAATTCCGTTTGGTGAATAACTCACAGATTAAGGAATTTTTTTTGGAGAAAGAGAGAGAGAGAGAGACGTCCTCTTCTTTCACTGAGAAGAGGCAGTGATCAAAACCACATTATTTTCAATCATCCTATTTAATTTAAATAAAATCCTAGGTTAAACTGGACTGGGCCATTGGATTCTTAGTTTAGCCTTTTGGGCTTAATTAATTATTCTAATTAGTACCACATAAATGGCTCAATTAATAATTAATTTTTTCAGCCCAAATAAACTAATCCAATTAATAAGCCTATATTAGTTTAGTCCCAAGTTAATCTTTAATTATTCAAACTGGGCCAAAGCCCTGAATAATTAATTAACCTACCAAACTAATTTAATTAATTCTCTCTTCATGGACATTTATTTTATTCTAACCCAACAATTAAATCAGGCTATTTAAATAAAATAAATTTTATTTAATTTAAGATCAATTCCTTAGCCCGTATTTAACTAGGACTGACGGTCTATACTGGGGACCAAAAGACACACCGCATTAGCTACTAAAATGACCAAAATACACTTCCTATATAAATAGCTGTATTTTGCATTTTAAATATTTGTTAATATCATCATAAGAAAATATTGACCCTAAGGACAATGCTGCGTTAGCAAAGTCTCCGACCTACAGGTGTAATGACTAAAATACCCCTCTATACATCGCCATACATTTAGAGAGGAAGAAGTGTACTAACACCTTTCTAAATGACATCTACCATCCTTAGGCTTCTAGTTCAATGATCCACAACTTCCTGGATTGTTTCCGCTTTCCAAGGGAGCTACCCTAAAGCAAACATCCAAGTTATGTTTCCCAGGGCCCTGGATATTTAGATCATTTAGACAACCACAAGGGGTGACATAGTATAGAAATTATCTTGTACAAATCTGTCTTAACTAACTAGTCACACATACCCAATATGCAAGTATATTGGCCCTACGATAGAACCTCAATTATAGCATATCAAAGTACATGCTTCCAGCTTCGTCAGACCACCAACTCATACTAAGTCGTAGAGTACTAGTCCACACTGTAGCGGTAGTAGTCTACGTTTCTACTATATAGTACTTTCAGAAACCACTACTACAGGTCCTGTTCTACGTATTCGAAATACGCTTATGCCATGAAGTGAGTGGACTACTCACTGGCTAAAAGTAAGCCATTTCCCATTTGAAATTCACAACATAATAACCTAAACATGATGAGATTCCTATTCTCATCAATCGGTTAAGAACGAATGTTTATGTGTTAAGTAACCCATGATCTATACCTTACTGTGAAAGACCTCCATTCATATGAACCACTTACTTAAGCACAATGGGTCTTTTCCAAATGTAATTGTGCACAAATAAAATATAAATTCACAAACAATTTTTGAAAATAAAATTTTTTATTAAAGCATTTGATTTTTATATTAGAAACCTAGTCTAAGAGGGCATATTTCCCAACATAAGACTCTAAAAATTAGAATCAAAGTACAACGCTCGATAAATAAAATACTTTGGAGATCTCAAATCTAAGGATACTTACACACTTGCTATAATGAGATTCTATTACTGACACTCAATAGCTTATCCAAGTGATTATCTTATAATTAGGTCATCCAATGAACTTGTTCATAGAATAAGCATCCATATATTAATCCTGAATATCACAAAACTCACGGTTGTGAGAACCACCGCTTAATCCAATCAAGGGATATAACATGTACTAGTCTTGATGTATTAATAATGTCTCATCTTATTAGTACTATGACTAGGGATTATTCAAGCACAAACACTACACAGTGTAGTAGGAATCTCATATCATGATCTCTATCATGATTTCCTTAACACTGTATTGTGCTAGGGACTTTATCAAACAGTTTATACGTATATTTAGATATAACAATCAAATTGAAAGATAAATAATGTCTCTTTTTATTAATTATTATGCAATATATATGGTACAAGTGATTGCTTCTAGGGCACAACACTAACAATCTTCCATTTGCACTAGAGCTAATCATTCATATATCAAATACTGAATGACTGAACATGTTTATCATGTTTCTTTTGAGAAAGTGCTTTAGTGAGTGAATTAGCCATGTTCTGATTCGTGAAAATTCTCTCTATCTTTACATTTCGTCTATATATAATATTTCTAATAAGATGATAGCGTCTAAATACATGCTTGGATCGTTGATAAGATCGCGGTTCATTTGCTTATGCAATGACTCCATTATTGTCACAATACAAAAGTATTGGATCTATAATGCTGGGCACCACTTCAAGTTCAGTGACGAACTTCTTGATCTACACTGCTTCTTTAGCTGCTTCAAAAGCCGCTATGTACTCTGCTTTAGTTGTCGAATCGGCAGTAGTATCTTGTTTGAAACTTTTTCAATTTACTGTCCTACCACTTAACATGAACACATAGCCAGATTGTGATTTATAGTCGTCCTTATCAGACTGAAAGTTGGTATCAGTATGCTCTTTTACTTGCAAATCACCATCTCTATATACCAAGAATACATCTTTAGTCATTTGTAAGTATTTGAGGATATTCTTTATAGCTGCTCAATAACTCTCTCTAGGGTCAGATTGGTATCTGCTCGTCAAGTTAAGAGCACATGATACATTAACCTAGTACATATCATAGCATACATGATAGACGAAATTGTCGAAGCATACATAATTCTACTCATATGATCCCTTTCAACTTGTGTCTTTGGAGACATCGACTTTGAAAGGCTTTCTCCATGTGTCATAGGTAAGAATTCTCTTTTGGATTAATCCATGTTGAACCTTTTCAACACTTTATCTATGTATATAGACTGCGAAAGACCTAGCAACCTCCTTGATCTATCTTTATAAATCCTTATTCCCAGAATATATATTACTTCTCCAAAATCTTTCATAGAGAACATCTTGAATAACCAAATCTTTACAGATTGAAGAACGAAAACATCATTTTCTATTAGTAATATGTTATCTACATAAAGCAATAAGAAAATAACTGCACTCCCACTAACCTTCTTATACATACAAGGTTCATCCATGTTTTGAATGAAACTAAATTATTTAATTATCTCATCAAAATGAATGTTCCAACTCCTAGATGCTTGTTTAAGTCCATAGATGGACCTTTGCAACTTGCAAACTTTTGTACCATCTTTAGATGTGAAACCTTCAGGTTGTGTCATATTCACTTCCTCAGTCAGGTTTTCATTAAGAAAAGTTATTTTCACATCCATTTGTCAAACTTCATAGTCATAATGAGCGACAAGTGCTAGGAGTATTCTTATAGATTTTAGCATAGTGATTGGTGAAAAAGTTTTGTCATAGTTAACACCTTACTGTTGTCGATAACTTTTTGCAATCAGACGTACCTTATAGGTAACCATATTACCATCCATGTTGATTTTCTTCTTGAAAACCCATTTGCACCCTATAGGCTTGATTTCTTCGGGTGAATCAACGAAAGTGCATACTTGGTTGTCATACATGGAATCCATTTTTGACTTCATGGCGTTAAACAATTTGTCAGATTTTGAACTGTTAGGGATATGCCTTACAGTCATTTTATACTTATACTATTGTCGTTATGTATTATATAATAATACGAGGCATTTTTTTTCATGAATAGTGCCTTTAGTTTTATGGTCATCAAGTATGTAACTTGATAGTAAAACCCTACAATCAATACAATGACTATTCTTAAACTATCCATGATCGATTATTATTAGTGGATTAATAATAAATTAAGATTAGTATGTTTGTGACTTGATGACTATATTTTACTGGTCATGGATATATGTGATATCAAGTCAAAACATAAATAAATGTTAGAGAACATTGTATTGGACATGACTCACTGTAAGAGTATTTCATGAAACATGTCATAAGTACTTTCTAGTCATAATGATATTAAAAGTCCTTCGACCTGAATTCATCATAATTTTCTACTTGATAAATTTTATATTTTGACGTTGTTTAAAATTGTCTTTAACCAAATAATAAATTAAACTACTGTTGGAAATAGAATAAATCAATGAGAGGAATATGATTAATATTGAATGAATTTATCCCTCTCAATTATGGGAGAAATATCTATGGGCCCCTTGATAAGTTAAACTGCTAAAATGCATGGCCCTGCTCAAATATATTATTCTAAGATATTGATATCATATGTTTGAACAGTCTACTATGAGATCAAGAAATAATTGATTAAGTTTAATAAGGATGACATGCTCCGTGCCTTATACTTAATCTGGATATCGTGTGACAAAATGACTAAATATAAAATTATGATTTGGTTCAAAGAGATAACTGATTTTCATTTAACCTAGATAGTTATAATGTTTTGCTAGAAACCGTTTATAACTTGTGGGCCATTAAAATGTGATTTGGGCACACTATCAGTGTTAAATGAACCTATATGGTCATACAATAAGCGAACTCATTAGGTTATTTTTCTGATAATTAGGTTCGATGAATCTGAAAATATGTCTAAGTTAATCGAACCTAGAAAATTTACCAGATACATTGAAGTTGGAAATATGTCTACATTCGATGTATCTGGATGATGTCCAGATTGTAACAATCTGACTCGGTAAATTAATTTGTTAAATTATCGAGATAATGGCAAAATCTTATCATATTAGTTTTAATTTAATTTAAATTTAAAATAAAATATGATAAGATATTATTAGAGTTGGACTCCAAGAGGTTCGGGTAGTTTTAAAAGAAAACCCTAACCCTAACTGTCTTAAATATAGAGCTCTCTGTTAATATTTATGCCTCTATTCACAAAAAAAAATAAGCCTCTCAAACCCTAAGTGCTAGCACTCTTGGGGTAACGAGTTAGTTCATCGTGTGTATCCGATAGAGAGCGTTCACGCACTACAGCGTCTAGTGATCGTTCGGGTTGCACGTACGACAGTAAAATCAGAATCCAAAGATCTTGATTATGCCAAACAGAGTTAATTCTACAATTTTTAGATTGTCTTAATCATTTTATTTAAGTCATCGGAAGGAATTCGTAGATGTTTTTCGCGTTTAGAAGTCCACAAATCCTAACATGAACTATTCAAAACGTCCTTGTAAGTAGTAGGCTCATATTCTTCTATGAATAATACGTCATTGTAGTCACTTATGAGAAATCCATATCTCTCAGGCGCCACTCATATCCTACTGGACCTATGAAGCTCTTGTGTGTTAGAAGATTCATCAATAAGTATGGGTTCAGACGGTTGATTAATATTTGTTTGTTCTTCTTGAACTTTACTAAGTTCAAACTTACTCCCACTATCTCCTTTAAACATGTGCTCCTTTTCTAATAAGATAGTATGTTTTGAAACAAAAACCTTATTTTCAGTAGAAAGATAGAAGTAATATCCGAAGGACTCTTTCGGATATCCAACAAACAAACATTTTTCAAACTTAATTTCAAGTTTATCTGACACTGCCCTTTTAACAAAAATAGGGTAACCCCAAATCCTTAAGTGAGATAACTTTAATTTCTTACCAAAGAACAGCTCATAAGAAGTTGTATTAACCGTTTTTTATAGAACTCCGGTTAATATATAAATAGCAATCTCCAGTGCATATCCCCAAAACGATTTTGGTAACTCTGCAAAAGCTATCATGGTCCGTACTATGTCTAGAAGGGTTCGATTCCTTCTCTCAAATACACCATTATGTTGAGGTGTATGTAGTGGAGTCCATTGAGATAATATCTCATTATCTCTAAGATAACTAGAAACTCTTGGTTTAAGTATTCACCTCCTCGATCGGATTTAAGAGTTTTAATACTTTTACTAAGTTGTTTCTCCACTTCATTCTTGAAATATTTGAACTTGTCAAATACTTTAGACTTGTATTTCATTAAATACAAATACCCATATCGTAAATAGTCATCAATGAAGGTTATAAAGTAGTGATAACCTCCTCTTGCTTGTATAGATATTGAGTCACATACATCTATATGTATTAGTTCTAATAACTCTTTGGCCCTTTCACCTTTTCCAAAAAATAGAGTTTTAGTCATTTTACCAAATAAACAAGATTTGCATGTGTCATATGATTCATAATCAAATGACCCCAAGTTACCCAACTTGTATAACTTAGACATGCATTTTTTATTTACATGGCCTAAACGACAATGCTATAAGTAAGATGATATTGAATTATCTTTTCTTTGTTTCTTTACATTTATTTTAAGAATTGGATTATCTATATCTAGAACATATAAACTATTAACCAAAGTTGCAGAATCACAATGGATATCATTTAATGAAAAAAAATAATGTTTATTCTTAAAATTTAAATGAAATCTAAATAAGTCTAAACAAGTAATTGAGATAATATTTTTCAATAAAATTGGTACAAAATAATAGTTTTGAAGTTCTAAAATTATTCCAGAAGGTAGATTAAGATGATAAGTCCCCACAGCTAGTGCAGCAACCTTTACTCCATTTGCAGCTCGCAGGTCCACATTGCCCTTTTCCAGTCTTCTATTATCCTTTAATCCCTGCAAATTATTGCATAAATAAGATCCACAACAGATATCTAATACCCATATCTCATTACTAAAGGCAGTATTAATCTTAATCATAAACATACCAGGAGTAGAAATAGAAGTGTTTGCAAGCTTCTTCTTCTCCTTCTTTTCTTTCACTGTCTCCAAATAGGCTTTGCAGTTGCACCTGCAATGGCCCATCTTGCCATAATGATGACATGAGCCTTTAGTGGTTGCTTCCTTCTTCTTCACACCTCCTTTGGGCTTGGTAGAATTATTTTTCTTCTGCATGAGAACTTTCATATTAGAAGATGAAGAACCTACTAGCAAGTCACCTTATCATTATTCTTTATGGATGATTCAGCAGTCTTAAGTAAATTGATAAGTTTAGATATGGTGGTCTCAATATTGTTTATGTGGTAGTTAATCACAAATTGTGAAAAACTACTTGATAATGATTGTAGAATTAAGTCAACACTTAAATTGTGATCCATTACAAAACCAAAAGACCTAAGCTTTTCAATATAGCCCAACATCTGCAGCCCATGAGTGGCCACTGAAGCACCCTCAACCATCTTAGAACAGAACAGTTACTTAGAGATCTCATATCTCTCAGTTCTAGCTTGTTTATTAAACAATTATTTAAGATGGAAGATAATAGTTTGAGCATCTATATACTCATGCTGTTTTTGTAACTCAAGAGTCATTGATACCAGCATAATACATGATGCAGTATCACTATCCTCCTTATGCTTCTTGTGGACAACATAATCATCAGCAGGAGCATCTTGGGTTGGAGGTGGTGGAATAGGAGCATCTAGCATGTAGAGCAACTTTTTCAACTTGAGAACGATTCTCAAGTTTCTATACCAATCTAAATAGTTTGATTCGATGAGCTTATGTGTTTCCAAGATGCAACGTAGGTTTAGGTTTGTCGATATAATGCAAGTGATCTAGATGTAAAGATAAAGTAATTAAAACATATATATGCTCATGATATGCAAGTAATTAGGTCTTTAATTAAACGCATTTTTATTTCACTATTTTATTCAAATCAATAGGCCCCACAATTGACTCAAGAAAGCCCATTAGAAGCTTTCCTAGTGGACCAATATCTAAATTCCTTAAGAATGACCTTGGGTTTTGTCCAACAAGCCACTCTTAAGTTCAGTGGTAGGTATCCAATACCAATTACATCAAATGTAACTACTATATCATTGGATGATTAACATCTTTTAATCATTAAAGTAATTAATACTATCACAACCTTGTCTGTAATATTCTTTATGCTTGGGTTAGCCCAATTAGGATAAAAAAATTAGTTAAATCCAATCCATTAATTAGGAATTAAATTTCATAACTTGAACATACTCAATGTCAAGTAAGCTTGGGTATACCGAACAACCTGATTTCGAAAAAGAGCTCTCGTTCTTACTATATTAATGGAAGGCATTAGATTTAATATTATTTGAGAGATTTATTTCTTTTAGTTGTCTCATCGTTTGGTATGCATTCAATTTATCAATAAGCAGTATAAATTGATAAATATGGTAATAAATAATTACGTGGCACAGTTATGGACTCTCTAGATTAATTTTCTCGGGCCATAAAAGAAATTAATATAGTCAACCCTATGTGTTCATGCATGATTTAAGTAAAACGTCTTATCATTTCACTTCGTTTTGATTGTCATCTTCAAAATCTTGTAAAAGTAAATTCTACCTCAATCTAACCTATATAAACTGTAACACCCCATTACCTAGACTCAACAGGGCCGGGGATGTCGCCCCGTCCATAGGATAAGAAATCTTTATAACTAGGTCACAAAAAATAAAATAAAAGAAATACTTTAAAATTAAATTTATTACAACATAAAAATACATGAACAAATTCAAAATAATTTGTTTGCAACAATCTCTCAAAACATCACATAAGGGAAATAACAAAGATTCTTCAAATCATAGGCAACAAATCTAGCTATTGACCTCCACAGCAGGATCGTCCTGAAAACATGGCATAAAAGGTGGTGAGATAAAAATCTCAATAAGCCCGTGTGTGCTTTGAGTGTTTCAGGGAAAAACAGTTCATGCATGCAAGTTGTAAAATTTCATAAAAGAAAGTGTTGGCAAACATTAAATAAATGTCAAAAATAAAGAGTGGTGTTTTCCTTTTCAAATCATACATGTGCGTAATAAATACAACCACTTAAAGAGGTAGCCATGGGTTACCACACGTTGGGCCCCATGACCATATGGTCAGTATGCTACACATTAAGCATACTGCCAGTCAAACTGCCACACGTTGAGCATGCTGACAAAAGGTAGGTGTACGGCCTACCGGGTGAGATACTCCTCCATCTCTATACTTAAACTTACCGGTTGTCCACTTTGAAAATGTATAGTCCACATGACTGAAACTTGTTAGCTCAGATCGGTATGACCTACCGGATTGGCATCCTATTCGGGAAGGACTCACCCCTCAGAGGTGGCTACCTACTGAGAGACTTACCCTAACCCTTCAAAGATTAGTCTTAGTAGTCTACTCTTATTGAGTACTTAACGTTGATTGTCCCACTTGGGAGGAAATTGATCATACATTGATTTACTTGGAAAATAGCAATGAAGGGTTTCTAAAATTCTTATCAAAGTTGGGTTTTAGAAAGAGTTTAGCATTTTGTGTAAAACTGTTTATTTAATTCTTCAAATGGTTTGCTCGACTAAAATAAATTAAAAAAAAAAGAAAAGGAAAAACAATTCTTAATTATCTTTACAAAATGAATGTCCATACACATCACATTTGGCTTGCCACAATAATTTTCGGTCTTCAAATAATTTCATGCAAGAGCTTATTTGATCCTTTGCTTGCTTGAATTCACAAATCCTCCAAGGCTGACCTAACCCCGCCTGGGGTAAACATAAGGTATAAGATTATACTCGAACTATACTTGCTTACATAAATAATTCCTAGTTCAACTAATTACAATCATGACCTTAATGTCCTAAACTTTAAGGCTAGATGATAAAAAAATTTTATAAAATAGATCTAGTTTGATAAATTAAAATAACTAGGAGTTCTAAAATAATTACTAATAAGTTATAGGTTCAAATAATAAATATTGAGTATTATTATTAATAAATAAACTAGTGTTTGAATATTGAATAATACTAATTCCCAAATAATATTAATAAATGGTAATTTTTAAGTAGTATTATTGTAAATAAATAATAAATTACAATTAATTTTTAATTAATAAATAATAGATAATAAATAATTAGTAGTAAATAAAATTAATAAAAATGAATTATATTAAATTTTGATTAATAGATAACAAATAAATTTTAATATAAATAATATTTATGACTATTGGTAAAAGTTTTAACTATGGTCTACAAGGGCATTAATATTTTATTTTTTTATTAGTGATTATATAAAAGACTTTATTTATTACTATATATATACATACATACATATATATACACACACACCCACACATTATTTTTAATAAAACATATTATTTATTTGACTAGTAAAATATCAATATTTCATTTAATATTCCAATTCCAAAACTTCCTAGGAATTTCGAAATCTTTAGAGAAAAAAAATATAGTAATAATTTTAATTAAGGCAATAAAATTTGTCACTAAAAATAACCTAGGATTAACAAGAAAATAATCATGATTTTCTTATTGCTAAACAAGATTCATGAACACATTCTCCAATATCAAACAATAAACTAATCCATTCATGAACATAGGCTAAAACCCATACATACTATCACATGGCCAAATCTCTATTAGACATAATCATAATCATGGCTTCAATGAAAATAAAAACATAAAAATCCTATTCACCAAAGGTGTCATAATATCTAACACGCTTTAAACATCCATAATTTTCTTAAGACATGATGAACATACATTGATTCTCAAGAAAATCCATATATCTTAATCATACACAACCATTCTCATGTCCTAATCCCAACCTCTTCATTCACATGCATATATTCAATCCCCCATTCATATTCTATTCTTCCTATCAACATCTAAGAGATATGAAATGCATAATTAAAAAGAAGGATTAAGGAGAAATATTTGATTGATGATTACTTCGATGAAAATTTAAGAAGGTCCACGCGATTGTGAGTCTTGAATTGTCCAATAGGAAGAAAAACAACCACAGTTGTTGATCAACAATTTCGGCCGAGAGAGAGAGAGAGAGAGTATTAGCATGATACATTGTAGGTTGAATGGAAGAAAATGAACAAAGGAGTTGTTCTTGGTTACCTTGACGATATTCTTGAGACCTTCATGAAAAACTGGTTTTTTGATCTGAATGCAAGTTCTTGTTTGTGAGATTTTGTGTTATAAATACCAAAAATGAACACTAGGGAGAATGTAGGAATAATCTGAAGTATTTGGGAGGGATTGGAGGTGTTTAGAGTGGATTTTGGCTTGAAGAGATGTAGTGTGTGTTCTTGGTGAAAATTGAGAGAATTTGAGAAAAAGGTGTGCACGAATTCTGGAGAATGTTGGCTGGATGGTTTAGGGTGTTTAGGAGTTTCGGTTTTCAGATAGAGAGGAAGAGAATAATCTGATTGTTTGAAATTCAAATGGAGAGATTTGAGGAGTGGTTTGAGGTATAGGATATGTTAATGGTGTTTGATGGATGGAGGTTTCTTGGAGCTACAATGGAGCCGGCTGGACTGGTTTGCTTTGCTGAAATGAATGAAGATTGATAGAGCTTTAAGGCTGTCTGAAATTCAAAGCTTAATGGTAGAGGAATTTCTGGTTGTGAGGCTTAGTACAAGAGTGTTTTCATGGAGCAAAATGTTGAAAATTTTTTAAGTTCAAATGTAGTTTGAATGGAGTGATCTTAGGAGATATTTAAGGTGTGGTTATGGAGTCCAAGTGTTCAAGGTAAGTGGAGAGGTTAATGCTGTTCAGTTCATGGTTGAACAAGGTTCATTTTACAGAGGTTTGAGGGTGGTTTCTTCGGTCTAGGCCTAAGGGAACAAAGCTGGAAATTTTCTAGTTTCATGGTGTTCAAGGCTTCGAATGGTTTGCTAAATTTCTGTGCAGTATTTTTGCAATTCTTCAGCTCGATTTGCAGAGGATTTAAAGAGGTGTTTGAGGATCCTTTAAGGCTAGTTTCCAGCCTTCTTTATGGAGGAAAAGCAGAGGAGTTTTGCTGGATTGAAGGTAGAAGAAAACAGCTTCATTTCCTGGTTGAATGTAGCGAAACTGCCCAGAATTTTTTTTTTGTTTGTGCAGTTTTTGTGCAGTCCGAATTTGCATAGAAATTTCAGTTTTTAAGCAGAATGAATTGGTCATTTTTCTGGTAGTAAATGAGCAAGAAACTTGGCTGAGTTTTCTGGAAGTTAGGCTGCTCAAAAATCTAGAAAATTTCCAAGTTTCCTTCATCAAGAACATGAACACTATGGAGATGAGTTTGAAGGTTCAATCATGGTGATTAATTTTCCTTAGGAACCCTTCCTAACTCCTCTCATATTTTCAGTCAATCCTCCACCTTCAAAGATCAATTTTCGAAATTCAAAGCCAAAAAATCGTTATTGAATTTTCTGGAATTAAAAGGTGAATTTTGATAAATTTTGAACAAATTTAATTTGTGAAGATGTTAGGACAAGCTAGAGGTAAGGACAAGAATTCCTCTAGAATTCTTTTTAGGATATGATGATAGGATTAGGACATTCTCTTCATGTCTCCCCTAGGACAACACTCCTATCTTTTTGGAATGTAAGAAAACAAAATTTTCAAACTTAACTAAGATAATTGTGAATAAAACTTAAGTGATGGGATTTGAACTCATAACCTTAGAGATTAATTTCAAAGCTCTAACCACTAAACCACAACAACTCTTGTTCTTATTTTCTCACCCAAATATTCTTCTTATTTAATCCCCAAGCTATCTTTCTATTTTGTCCTCAAGTAAAATTACTATTTTATCTTTCCTACTCAATAAGCATAACTAAGCATTTTAACCTATAAATCATAATTCTAAAGCACATAAAATCATTCAAAAATATATATATTCATGCAAAATGATATGATATGCATCCCGACTCTCTTACTCTAGGGTTGGCTTTAGGTAGGGTTTCACATAAACTAATTACATAATTTCTAAAAGGAAGAAACATTAAGTTACATTCGATGGGAGTTAGATGAAAAGAAAACTATACAAGAATTTTGAGATAAAGTAGGACGCGTAGGCCCTATTTAAATAAAACAAAGTGATAAAGATGCATGAACAGATAAGTTTGGTCTTAGTCCATAACCATCTACCATGCCAACAAAATATGCTTGAAATACAGCATATAAAGCATCCAATGCACAAATATCTAAAATCAGTATTTTGGAGAAATTTGGGTCCAAAATCGAATTTTGAAAAGTTCAGAGCTGAAATCACATTTTTAGAAAATTGTAGGTCCTTTATGTAAATTTGAAAATATTTTTATCCAAAATCATGGGTTTCAAATAAATTCTAATCATTATTAGAATCTATTCTCAAAATTAAAAAAGATAAAAAAATTTATTATTATTATTTTTTTATAAAACAATGCTGGAATAGAGTGCACCTGGCACCAGATTAGTCGAACGTAACCGACGCTAGATTTGCTCTAGAGGCACGCACAGGGGAAGAACATAGTGTACCTGGCACCAGGTGGGTTGAACGTACCCGGCACCAGGTAGATTCTGGAGGTGGAAAAATCATTGTTCATCTTCTTCTTCGAATTTTGTTGTAAATTTTCCATAAACAGCAATGTGATTTTCATACGGTTCGAAACAATTTCGATATTAAGCATTGTTAATCAATATTAACAACCAATTGTAATCTACATCACAATTGAAACAACAATCCAAGTTGTTGAATCAAAATCTTGATTGCAGAAAATCTTATGCATAAACAGAGATCCACATGAAAACAATTTCCAACCAATTTTCAATGACCGAGAGACTCTTTAAACCAGAAAACCCAGACACACCATACAAAGTAGGAGACATACAGTTATCATGATCATATAGTTCCATGCTCAGAAAAGATTTTAAAGTGATTAAAGACCAATTAAAACACAAACACGAAGGTTCTGATACCTATTGGGATTTCATCATGTTTATCAAATAAGAACACAGCGAAAATAACGATAAAATCCATGCCAAAGGATCATGTGTCTGCAATTAAAACGGGAATAGAGAAATGAAATGGAGATTACCTTCTATGGAAAAAAACAAAAACTTTTCTTGTGCCTACTCCTCTACTTTGATCGTCCACTTTGCGGCACTACAATCTACGAGTAGGATTGTCTCTAATAGTAATCCACACAAGGTTGAATCGCTCACAAGCCTGCTCAAATCTATAATAGTAGAAGAGAATGGGCTAGGGTTAATTGGAGAAAAAAGTGGTGAAGAGGAACGTCCGAAATTCCTCTGGCTTCCAGCGTTTTTTTTTCACGCATGCAAAAGGGAACGTTTCCCACACTTATAGATTTAGGATTTGTCTTAATTGCAATTAGGTCCTCCAAGATCCAATATCTATAATTGGGCCCTTGAAATTTATATAATTGCAACCAAGTCTCATGAATTATAACAAACTTATAATTCATCTATAAATATATTTTCTTCTCTTAATTAGCTCCACAATATTATCAAATAATATATATTGAGCATTTAAACATTTATTGTGTGTGACCCATTAGGTTTTCTGGTCTTATTATAGCATGGTATGAATTAATTCTAACAATTTTAGAATTCATAATCTTAAATAAAATATAAGATTAATTTATTAATTCTCTAATAATAAATCTACATTTTAGCAGATCAAGAGCGACATTTAGCAATGACTCCTAATCTCCCAAAAGTCTAAAAAGTCAAGTAGTTTGACGTGAACCTTTCAATAGCAAATAACCAGTGCAATAAACTACTTTCACCATACTATATCTCATTCGGTCTAGAGTATGAAATTAGTGCCAACTCCATCCAGAATGTTATTAATTCTGGCCCAACTATTTTAGTACTTGTTCAAGAAATCTATTACTCGATATGTGTCTCAAATTTGAAATTATTTTCAATACATAGTCGTCTTAGCCAAGGACTTCATAAGTAATGATTTCTATAAGTGGCCCTGAGTTATACTCTCCTACTATTAAGAGTGGTGAATCATTTATTGATCATTTCAACTATTTTCGTTTACTTTACATTGTACTCAATATCCATCCCATAGGCGGTCCTTATAAGACTCCAAAGATTAGAATCAAAGTACAACACTCGATAAACAAAATACCTTGGAGATCTCAAGTCTACGGATATTTGTTATAATGAGATTCTATCACTGACACTCAATAACTTATCTAAGTAATTATCTCATAACTAGATCATCCAATGAACTTGTTCATAGAACAAGCAACCACATATTAATTCTGAATATCACAATACTTACGGTTATAAGAACTACCGCTTGATTCAATCAAGGGATATAACATGTGCTAGTCTTGGCATATTAATAATTTTTCATCTCATTAATACTATGATTAGGGATTATTCAAGCACAAACACTATATAGTGTAGTAGGAATCTCACATTATGATTTCCTTAACACTGTATTGTATTAGAAACTTTATCAAACAGTTTATACGCATATTCAGATATAGCAATCAAACTGAAAGATAAAAATGCATCTTTTATTAATTATTATGTAATATATATGGTACAAGTTATTGCCTCTAGGGCACAACACTAACATAAAGAAACCCTACGGTTGCACTCTCTTTTATCTTTGTTGCTTCCTCACCGTGCTATTGAAACTTTCCAGGTGATGAATTATACTCAACCTAAAAATGCTCAAATAGTAGTAAACATTAGGGTAATTGAAAGAGACCTTCAATTTGGAATGAACCCCTTACTATTAAATCAGAGAGATTTCTTACTTCTACTTTGGATTTTAAAAGGAATGATTTTGAGTTCTTACTTTTTGGCGTTGGAAGGAGAATTTGTCCTAGCATACCCATGGCTGCAGGGGTTAGTCCCTTAATCATTGTTTTATTGGTTCATTTCTTTGGTTGGTCCATTCCTGATGGAAAAGATCCCCCTCATTAGACAAAAAATGAAAAGCTTGCTACTGCCGCTTTCCCCGTGATTAGACATAAATAAAAAGCTTGCTGCAGCATTGCTGCTATAGCAACCCCTCCTACTGATCCTTGAACCAAGAAGATAGGTACCATGAAGCATTTAAGTTTGTCATAGCTCCGTACAAATTTAAGCAATCTGTGCAGTCATATGAGGGTTTCTAGTGGGGTATAAGTATGTTGCATTAAATGTTTATTAGCAAGATCATCTGACAGTACTTACTTTGTTTCAATTCTCAACCTTAGCACAGTAAAATTCACTTGGGCCATTTTACTTTATATTTTTGTCAATATCCTTATGCAAAAAATTAAAAACTTGTATGAATGATATTAGTGCACTCCAAGATCCTATTCTGAAGGAGATGTGCCAACTGCCAAAGTTTAGAAATTAAAAAGGAAAAAAACCAGTTTGACCATGAATAAGAAATGGTATATCAATAGAATTAATATAGCGTCATGTTCTGAGTCTAATACATGAAAAATACTTCCCCAACTTGCAATAGATGTTTTAAGTCTGAACCTTTGTTAAAGCGTGCAATGGTAATATATGCATGATTAGATTTTTGGATCATCTTCTGAAATGCACAATAATAGAGCACTTATTTATAGTCAACTTTTAGCTCTAATGGCCTGTAACTCCAAAATGCATCCCCGAAGGAAAGGTATTTGAAATAGATAAATGTTCTGCTTGTGTTGATTCACGCTATGGCTCAGCCTTTTGAAGTGGAAGGAAGTTCTATCCTATTCATGATCATCCCCTTGCCCTTGTTCTTCTTCAAGGGCAATGTTGTTCTCTATTATAGGCAACATTCTTCATATGGGAAGTATGCCTCACATCACTTTATTTGACAATGCTAAAATTTTGGACCACTAATTTGGAACTCAGTGCATGGTTATGGGATTGTCACCTGTTGCTACCATGGAAATTGTTAAGATTCATGATCAGATTGTATCTGCATGATTCGTTTCTCATGCCATACCAACGACAAAAGGAAGAGCTCAACTATTCATCAATGAGATGGGCAAAAGAATGCAACAATAGATGGAAGTAATACATACAATATGCCGAATTAAGCTATTCTCTAGTAAAGTACTACAATTATAGGAACTCTTAAGAGAAAGAAGGATTATGGATGCATTGGAGTTCTTGAAGGCTAACAATACTCCGGTAATGAACATTGCATAGCTAGTTTTTTGCGGCTGTATTTAATGTGTTTGTAGAGTGATGAAATTTCTAGTCTACAAATTAAGACAACAAAAATATTGACAAATTTAAAATATTAAATAAATGTTAAGAGTTGTTACAAATATCCGATTCTTTTATTTTTAAAAAGCGTCAATTCTAAGCTTGAATGTTGAAGTTTGGATGCTATTGAAGATTGAAGACTAAACTTTGTTGAAGTTGGAGATACTTCTTGTTGTTAAAGTTCAGAGATGGCTTGAACTATTGAAGGAAAACCTTATTTATAACTTGAAAATATCTTAAATAACTAATCGATTTAGGATTTTGATAGGTGAACTTGGGTTTAATATAAGTTTAGCCCAATTACATTTAACCCACACTATATTGAGTTTATTTAACTCTTAACAAAGGTCTAGGTTCTAATAGTCCAATTCCATAGCATATAGATTTAATGAATTTTTAATAATAGCCCAATTATGATGACCCAAAAATAATTAGATTTATTTATGAATTTATTTCAATTAACAATAACTAAAATATTTAATTTTATTCAAAATTCTTTGCCTACAAATACTCCCTATTTAAGGTTTGAGGAGAAAACTTTGTCAAAAGAATTTAGAAATAAGGCTTGAAATTCTAATAATATTAATTCTCCAATTTAATTGGAAAATAACACAAAAGCCTTCCTCAAATTCCTTGATGAGCTAGATTTTTTTTTTTCTCTTCATTTTCTACTTCAATAAGAAATTGAATTTAGTAAAGTACTTAAAGTCCAAAATTGGAGAGGAATCATACTTTTGAAAGTTAAATTTAAATTCAAATCTAAACTCAAAATTTGTAAATAAGAAAGAGAATTATATAAGATTTAAGAGAAGCATTTCATGACCCCTATAAAAAGGCTTACGTGTCCATCAATTCTTTATACAAATTCAAGGGCTTCCACGATTTTAATTTGAATATTTGTAGCATCGTCTCTGCATTAGTAGGCGATTTTAGAAAATTGATAAGAAACCTTTATTTTCTTATCTTCTGTAAGTTTCTGACTTCTATTCTACTCCCTCCGTCCCACTAAAATTGACTTACTTACTATTTTGGACGGTCCCACTAAATTTGATATTTTCTTTAAAAGAAAAATTTTTACTATACAATTTATTATAAAATAATCAATATGCTTTACATATATTATATTTATATTTTTAGATTTGACATAAAGTATTGTGAGACCCACATATTTATTATTTATATTATATTATATTATATTATTATTATATTCTAATTTTTACTTTTGCATAAAATATCGTGTCAAATCAACCACTATCAATTTTAGTGAGACGGAGGGAATATTTCATTATATATATTGATTCCCCAATCTTTGAATATTCAAGGCCTTATGATGCATCACCTACCTTGCCTTTGACTTTTGTGCTATTATTATCTTTTTATTATTATTATTATTTTGCCAAGTACCTTTTGTTTTCCTTGCATGAGCCTCACTTTGCATTTTCTAGTTTCCTGTTTCCTTTTAAACTTCCATTTTTTTTCATTTTTGTTGTTTAGTAGATCCAACTATGGTTGTAATGCTCCATTCACTTTCATAATGGAATGAAAAAGGTGAACATGCATGCATGAGCACTTTATGCAAATATAATTGTTAGGAATATATTTTTATGATCTTATATAATTGTTAATATTCGTAAGTATTTAATTTTATAAGCTTTGTGTATATTTAATTGTATAATTTCTATGAACATATGTGGTACTTAATTTTATGTCGGGAATGAAGTATTGTATATTAAAAATTATAATTTCAATTATTTTGAGAAAATATTTTTTATGGGTGAAATTTTACTTTTATTTTTCACAAGGGTATATATAAGTATTTTCTATAAATTTAGGCTCCAAATATATAATTAGGGCAAGTTTTAAAATTAGATATATAAAATCATTGTAAGATGTGGGAATTGAACTCCTTACCTCTTAAAAACCTTGGTCAACCCAAGAATTATTTTAATTAAATTGACTTTATAGAATTAAAATCCTAGTGTTCCAAAAATATGTAAACTTCCTATAGTACCCTTCTTTGACCGCCGCATGCAAGTATTTAAGCCTTAACTTAATCATCAAGTAAATTAATTATGACCCTCTATCTTATCTGATCTTGGCCATCCATCTCATTAAATCTTAGCCAACCATTTAATTGAATCTTGACGATATATTTTACCTAATCTAAGCCATTCATTTACTTGCTATTCAAGTAAATTAATCTTAGTCTTACATCTTCTGTAATCTCTACCATTCACCTAGATTAATCTTAGCCTTCCACTTTGATTAATCTCAAACATCTACTTTATTTAATTTTGACTATACATCTTACTTCATCATAACCATTGATTTTAATTCTTATCTAAGACATTTAATCCTAACCCTACATTTTATTTAATCCTAACCTTCTATTTAAATTAATCTTAGCTATTCAATCTAGTTTGATTATAACTCTTGATTCTTACTTTCTATCCAAGTAAATTAATCTTGATCATTCATTTTTCTTATAATCAAAGAAACCCTAGAGCCTACCTTAAGTCTCTCAATTCAACAATCCTAGTTTCTTAGATACAAAAATTATTTTGCTCTCTCTCTCTGTAGCTTGGTCGAATTCTCTTTCTCTCTTTTTTCCTTGAATTTTCTCTTACTACAAACTAAAAACCGTAACCCCTAAATCATTGAATATCAAAACTAACATCAAAATTTATTTTACTGGTTTCAAGATTTTTTAAAGGATTCTTCAAGAGTTAATCAAGAAAACCACTTTTTCTACTTCTTTTTAAGCTGGCCGAAATTCATCTACTTTGTTGGACAATTTTGTAGCTTTCAAAAATTTAATCTTTGATTATAATTTAGATGGGATTTTATATGAATTTCAATTGTAATATGTTTTTACTATGTATATGTGGAGTTATATAATGAATTCATAAAGATTTCATATTGTTTTAATTATTGGAATTGCCATGCAAAATAGGGGATTATTACTAGGTGTGTTTCTATCTTGAAATTGTGTTTTGATTAAGCATGAAATCTTTTAGGGTTTTGAAAAGGCTTATTTTTTTTTTTTTGAGTTAATATAATATTTGAGGAATCATATGGAATTGATCTTGTATGAAAATTGTGGAAAAATATGCCTTTATTTTAATTGGAAAACTACTCTATTCATTGTTAAGATTCTGTGTTTAAATACTGAATTTATAGATATGAAAATATGAGCTTTCTGAAAATTTGGATTGTGATATTTTGTAGTTTGAAACTTTGATATTAAAAGGACCTTTTAGAGAAAGAAAAACTAAAAAAAATTCATTGTGGATTAATTTCGATATTTTTTTGAAATCTATTGTGCAAAACTATAAAAAAATTTACTGTAGCGATACTCTATTTTAAGGCTATTATATAACTAGAGTTTATGCATGATTTTAAGGAGATTTTTATATGAACTTTTACTATATCTGATGAGGTTTTAAATTGGAGAGTTTGAAGAAAAGTTGATTTTATTTGCTTGGTCAATTGATCAATTTATTTACTGGCTGTGTTAGAGTTAAGAATTATTGAGGATTTTGTTATAAAACATATAAATCTAACTTGACTTTATCCTATTATATTTTGAGAATATTTAGGGTTGTTTATAAGGATTTATTGATACTTGAATTGAATTGCAAGATTTCTAGAAGTTGATTACAAAATCAACTTGTCTTTAACAACTTAATTACATAAAGGAAACTCTTGTATATTGTATAATCATTTGAGTGGTTGATTCGCTGAGATTAATTAATTGATATTTTCATGATTACATGGTTCTTATATGAAGAAATTTATGTTAAATTGTATTTGGGGTATTTTGATTTGGGTTTATAAGCTAGGTACACAAGTGTTGATATAATTAAGTAGAAATTGAGATTGGAGTTGAATCACTCTTTTGAGATAGTTGATTTAGGGATTGATGTTTGAATTATTTGAATAATAAAAGTGGTGGAAATTGAAGGATAAGAGCAAGACAATTGACTTAGGACCTATTAAGTTTTGTTTAGACCAAGGTAAGTCTTTGCATTCGTAAAAACCTTTTTGATATGATATAAGTCTTTTCATTTGCATTCATGAAAAATATTTTATGATTGATATAAGTCCTAGCATTCTTGAAAATGTTTTATATTTGAATTATCTTTGGAAAAATGTGAATCTATGTATTTTTTGAAATATTTGCAATTACGATATTATGGAAAAGTTTCCAAAATATGATTGTAAGTCCTTGTAATTGTCAATGCTTATTGCATGAGTTAGAAAAAAATCTTCTTAAAGTTGATGAGTATAGAATTTGGAGCTATGAATTGAAAACAATGAATTGTCATACATTTGTGAAATTCATAGCATGTACTTTAAAATCTTCTACTCCAATTATAATTGTCTCTTTGCGATAATTGAATATATAAAAGATATGATATGCCTTCTATGGATTTTAGAAATATTTTGACAACTTATATACTTTGTATTGGGAGATTGTATGAAATATAAAATATTTTTGGGATGTGAAATGTAAATATGATTTAGGAATTGGGAATTGAATTTTATAAAAGGTGTTGAGTTATTCCTTGAAAGAATATTATTGTATTGAGTCACTTTAAAATATTATTATAAATACTTGATTACTAAACGGACGATACTTTTATATTAACATATGTAGGATTGTAAACACTTTCTAATACGTGGCCACCTCTAGAGAGTGCATGCTTTTCAAATGAGGCAATAGTACTTGTCAATTGAGTTGTCCTTAGCTAGCAAGTAGGCATCTAGGGGAACTCAAGCGACAAACTTGGAACATCTAAGCTAATAGCTTTGAATGAGAGAGATGATAGTATTCTCTCTATTGGAATGTATGCCCTCTTAGACTAGGTTTCTGATGTAAAAAAATCGAATGTTTTAATAAAAGAATTTATTTTCAAAAATTATTTGTGAATTTACAATTTTATTTGTGCACAATTACGTTTGTAAAAGACCCATTGTGTTTAGGTAAGTGGTCCATGTGAATGGAGGTCTTTCACATAATGTATGGATCATGGGTTATTTAACACATAAACTTTTGTTCTTAGCCGATTGATGAGAATGAGAATCTCATCATGTCTAGATTATTACGTTATGAATTCTAAATGGGGAATGGCTTACCTTTAGCTAGTGAGTAGTCCACTCATTTTATGACATAAGTGTATTTCGAATACGTAGAACATGACCTGTAGTAGTAAAGTACTATATGATAGAAACCTAGACTACTACCACTACAGCGTGGACTAGTACTCTACGACTTGAGTATGAGTTGGTGGTTTGATGAAGCTGGAAGCATATACTTTGATATGCTACAGTTGAGGTTCTATCGTAGGACCAATATATTTGCATGTTTGATATGTGTGACTAGTTAGTTAAGACAGACTTATACAAGATAGTTTCTATACTATATCACCCATTGTGATTGTCTGAATGATCTAAATATTCAGGGCCCTAGGAAACATGACTTGAATGTTTGCTTTAGGATAGCTCACTTGGAAAGCGGAAATAATCTAGGAAGTCGTGGATCATTGGACTAGAAACCTAAAGATGATAGATGTCATTTAGAGAGGTGTTAGTACACTTCTTTCTTTCTGAATGTACGGTGATGTATAGATGGGTATTTTAGTTATTACACTTGTAGGTCGAAGACTTTGCTAACGTAGCATTGTCCTTGGGATTAATATTTCCTTATGGTGATATTAGGAAACATTTAAAATGCAAAATACAGCTATTTATATGGCAATGTATTTTGGTCATTTTAGTAGCCAATGCGGTGTGTCTTTTGGTCCCCAGTATAGACCGTGAGTCTTAATTAAATATGGGCTAAGGAATTTATTTTATTTAAGTAGCCTGATTTAATTATTGGGTTAGAATAAAATAAAGGTCAATGAAGAGAGAGAATTAATTAAATTAGTTAAGTGGGTTAATTAATTATTTAGAGCTTTGGCCCAGTTTGAATAATTAGGGATTAACTTGGGACTAAACTGATTTAGAATTATTTAATTGGACTAGTTTATTTGAGTTGGAAAAATTAATTATTTGTTGGGTCATTAAGTTGGTTCTAACTAGAATAATTAATTAAGTCCAAAAGGTTAAACTAAGAGTCCAATGGCCCAGTCAAGTTTAACTTAGGGTTTAATTTATGTTAAATAGGAGGATTGGAAAGAATGTCGTTGTTATAGAACACACAATCTATGAGACGACTTCTTCATTGTGGAAAAGGCAGGGCCTCTCTCTCTTTCTCTCTCTTCAAAAAATTTCCTAGTCTGTTAGTTGTTCACCAAACGGTAGTTAGGCAGGCCATATACTGGAAGATCGAGAGTTCGACATTCACATACATGCAAAGGCAGAGTAGGAGACTTGCAGAAATCGCGCCAGAGGCTTCTATTAGCACACCTACCCTGGTTGCGCACATTCCGGTTCAGCAACCTTTGAGAACCAGAAGGAGAGGTAAAAAGTTTAAAATATTAGGATTTGGACAAGGCGCAACCGGCACCGGCTAGGGCAGCCAGAGCCGACCCCGGCCCTGCTTTGGAATCCCTGTTCTTGTGTTTTTTCAGTTTTTTATGTTCGCTTTCGCTGCGTGCCTTGTGTTTTCCTACTTCCCGTGCCTTCAATTGGTATTAGAGTATGGAGGTTTTGTGAAAATATAGGGAGCATGCATCTAGATGAATAAAATTGGACACATATGTATGATTAAAATTGTGATCCTTCACTGTTTATGGTATGGATAGATTCTCTGTTAAACCTCGCGGATGGAGATATAGGAATCTGTAATTTACTGTTTTTCTTAGTAAATCGTGTAAGTTCAATGTTTATGGGTATAGGCGATTGTCAATTTTGGTTGATTTCATTGTATTCGGTTTGAAATCGTAGAGCCATTAAAGCTAGAAATTGTGCAGAAAAACAGAAGAAATTCGCAGAAAAAAAAAACTGCAGGAAGAGGCAAACAGAGCCAAATCAGCACCGTCTAGATGGCTCGAACCGGCATCGGCTAGGGTATGGAAGGCCGGTCTGCATTGTTTTCTCGTGGGTCCTGATTCTATGCGGTGGGTGCAGCGGACCACCGTTCAGATGGGTGGCTAATCTAGTGCGGTGGGTGCAGTGGATTAAGGAAATTTTTTTAAATTTTTCTTGCAATTTTCTTTTGGTTTTGGGGTCCATACCAGGTGAAGTTAATATTTTTCAATAGTTAATATTCAAGGAATATTTTTGCATGAAAAATATTAGTAAGGAATTTTAGGATTAAACAAGACAATTAATTAATTAATTAATGTGTTTAATTCTAATATTTGGGCACTTAGATTTAAAAATAGAAGATCATGAAAACGTCTACTGTTTTCTAGCATGCTATTTATTTTTTATACCTATGTGCACGTTTTCTCAAAGATCAAAATCTTTGGGAATGTTTTGACAAGGAAAACATTTTTCTACAAATTAAATGGTTATTTTAACTTGAACAAAAAATTAATCCTTAGATATTTTCTCAAATGAATTTAATCCTTGACATAGAAAATATATTGGATTTAGATATTTTTGTAAGGTTAAAATAGAAAACCATTTTGTTTTAGTTTGGCACAAGAAAAATTGTTTTGTCGAATAAACTTGAGACCAAAGTCTCTAGAAAGTTTTAATTAAAATTTTTTTGAAATCATTAAGTTTTTAACTAAAATAAAATTAGTCCATGGGAAAAACTCTCAAAGGATATAAGCCTTGACATAGAGATTTTTATGGATTTAGACATTTTATTTTTTAGTTAAGGGAAAATTTAATAGAAATTTTCATAAAGATATTTTTCAGAAAACCCTTGTTTTAAAAGACTAAGTGGGAGAGGGGTTCCAACGACCCCACAGCTTCCATCGTGATCCTCATTAGAGATCGTGGGTCTTCTCGCATCACCCTGGGAGTGAACCCGTATAGGATGGGGATACCACAAGGATCTAGATCTAATTGAGGGATGTAATTAATAACCAAGGACACATATTATGATCGACTAGCACCTCGTTGGAGGTTATAGTGTGAAGTATGTCTATAGGAAATGAGAGGAAATGGCCATCCCCTCGATGGAGTTATCTTCTAGATCATTACCTAGAAGGGAAATTAATTTGTGGTGGTTAACACAATTAGCTTAGGAAACTGTTAATCTTCCCAAGAAGCTATGTCAGTTTTAATAATAAGGATAAAGTGCACATATTTGTTTTATTTTCACAAACTGAATCTTTTTTCTTTTATTTTTCGATTTTTCAGAAATGGTGGGAGGTTTTTTTAGTCCAGCTAACGGGACCAAACTATGTGGACTAAAAACGGAACCTGGACATAATACTTACAGCGGAAGAGTATAAGTATGTCCTTTACGAAACCTGCCCTGTTATCGGGGAGGGTTCCACCGCCGAGGAGTATGAGGCTGAGAATGCTTGGAAGAAGGCCAACGAGATGGCTCGTTGTTACATGTTGGCTTCCATGTCTAATGTGCTCTAATCCAAATATGAGCACATAACCACTGCGTATGACATAACCTAATCATTAGCCACGATGTTAGTGGATAAGAGTGGGCCCGCAAGGCAAGAGGCTCTTTGAACCATCATTAACACTAAGATGGCTGAAGAAGCATTAGTCAGAGAGCATATGCTCAAGATGATTGTTTTCAAAGAGGCAGAAATCTTAGGGGCTATCATTGACCCCGAGAGCCAAATAGACATGGTTCTTGAATCTCTATCGGGTTCATTTACTCAGTTCAAGTTGAACTATAACATAAACAAGTTGAACATGGGCTTGACTGAGTTAATGAAGGAGCTCCAGATGGTGGAGAATGACATGAAGCCACAATCTAAGGCTATGATTGCTAAGGCTTCATCTTCTAGAACTAGGCCCAAGCCCAGAAAGTTCAAGAAGAAGCGCAGCGGTCCAGCCCAAGACCCAGCCCAAAGATAAACCCAATAGTAAGTGCTTCAAATGTGGACTGAAGGGACACTGGAAAAAGGAATGTCCAGATCTTCAAGCCAAGACAAACCCCACAAGTAATGTTTTCTATCTAGAGTTTATATTAATGGTTGGATCAACTTCCACTTGGATTGTTGATTCAGGAGCCACTGATCACATCTGTAACTCGTTGTAGAGGTTTAGAAAGATTAAAAGACTCCAAAAGGGCGAACATGGACTACGTGTGGGAAATGGAGCACAAGTTTAGGCCCTTGTAGTGGGAGAGTTGGATCTTGTATTTGATTGTAATAGAATAGTGGTTTTGAAAGATATTTTATATGTTTCAGGATTTAGATAGAATTTGATTTCAGTTGCGAAACTAATAAATCAAGAATATTCTATATCTTTCCATTTTGATATTTCTATCAGTAGAGACAGAGAAATTTTATGTACTAGGCACATGTATGAAAATTTATTTTTCTTACACCCTATTAACAATCAATTAAATAATGATCGATCTGAACCTTTAACAAGGAAGAGAAAGACCAATGTCAATGACTCTTATCTTTGACATCTAAGGTTGGGGTATATTGACTCAACTAGGATTCAAAGGTTGATTCATGATGGGCCCTTGGATTCTTTGAGATTGAAAAATTGGCCTCAGTGTGAGTCCTGTCTAATAGGAAAGATGACCAAAAGGTTATTTGCTCCTAAGGCGGATAGAACCAAGGAGATATTGAGTATTGTTTACACTGATGTGTATGGTCCCCTGTCTACACCAGCTAGAAGAGGTTTTGAGTACTTCATCACTTTTACGGATGATTGTACAAGGTTTGGTTACGTTTACCTAATGTGACGTAAGTCTGATTCTTTTGACAAGTTCAAAGAGTTTAAGGCTGAAGTGAAGCGTCGAACAGGTAAATTGATCAAGACTTTACAATTGGATCGTGGTGGAGAGTACCTCCTTGTGAATTCAAGGACTACATAGTACATCATGAGATAGTATCCTAACTCTCTGCGTCGGGGACACCCTAACAGAACGGAGTAGCTGAGAGAAGGAACAGGACATTGATGGAAATAGTCCGAAGCATGATGTCTCATACTACTCTTCCAGTATCTTTTTGGGGATATGCCCTAGAAACAGCGGCATACATTTTAAACTTGGTACCTTCCAAGTTAGTACCTATGACTCCCTATGAGATGTGGATTGAGAGTAAGCCAAGTCTGAATCATCTCAGGATACGGGGTTGTTCAGCTTATGTACTTGATAGGGGCTAAATTAGTTATATTTTTCCTAGTTATTTGAGGTTTATTTGTAATACATTTTGTTCAATAATTAGTCATATTCATTCATATTTGAGATTTTACTCTTGAAAAGGTATTTTTTTCTTTATTTAAGATTTTTAGGGTAAAACAAAACAAAAACGTCGCAAAACAGAGGAGGGGCGGTGCCGGCTAGGACCTTAGAACCGGCGCCGGCCATGCACTGTTGAAACGAACTTCGAAGCGACGGAAAATTAGTGGAACAGAGTAGAACAGAAACAAGGCAGTGCCAGCTGTGAAACTGGAACCGGCGCCGGCTGCATTCTGGAACGCATTGTGCAAAATTCGAAAAAAAATCAACGAACGAGTGAAGAAGCAGAACACAACCGGCGCCGACTGTGCCTTGAAGCCAAGGCAGTGTTATGATTTTTCTACGCGATTTTTGGTAATCTGAGGAGTTTTAGTAGCTTTCAACTTCTACTCGGCCAAGAACTTTGTACCTACGAGTTTAGGCACTTCCTAAGCATATAAATAAATAAAAAACAAAAGGGAAGAATGAGAGAATTCATTACTTATCATAAAAAGTTACTCAATCAAATGAGAAATTCTTCAATTCAAGGAGGGTTATACAAGAAGGTCTTCAAAGGAAGAAGAAGAGGCTTGTCTATGAGTGCTTTCTTTTACCTTATTTTCTTTTTCTTGACAATGATGTATTAATTGTTTTATTGTAATTTAACATTGTTTTAGATATTCATGATTTTTAGAGTTCTTTGATCTTTTGATTAATTGATTGTTATTCTTGGTATTGATTACTTATGCTTATTACGAGATTGATTGGTTGGGTCTTTCCATTAACTTGCTTGGACAAAGGGATTGATGGTGGTTTCAATTAGTTTCATATTTGTCAGCTTTTAACTTGCTTGTACAAAGGGGTTAAGTGTAGGGATAAAGTAATTTAAGGTTAATTGATGTCTGCCAGGATATAGATTCATTAGTTAATTTCATGCATAATTTACTAGGAATGGGAATTAAATCAAGGACTATGGTTAATACATCTTTTGGGTAAGACTGGTTGAGACAGGATATGTGATACTAAGTTACCTACAAGATAGGGATTCATGGATTGGACAAAGAAGTGAATCTATATTATCCTTCATGATGCCGAAAGAATAATTAGTCATGTTAAAAATTGGGTACTTTAAGATCATGTTTGTCTAAACAATGGTGTAAGTTACATAATTCTACATCCTTGACATGTATATATATTTACTTTATTTTAATTTTCTTTTTATTTATTTTTCACTTTATCGAGTCGGTTAAATAATGAAAGAAATGTGATTAATGTCTACTTGTTCTTGGAAGATCGACACTCGTTTGAACCCTATACTCGGTTAATGATGAGTACGCTTGCTCATATGTGTGGTTTTAGTTGAAAGTTTTAATTTAAACTTGATTGGGAATGTGCTTAGTTGTTGTATAATTTTTATACCCAAGTCCGAACACATCAAGTTTTTGGCGCCATTGCCGGGGAACAATAGCATGAAAGCTTGGATTTTGTTGATTTAACCATGTAAATATGTAAATATGTTAATTTGTAGATATGTAAGATATGTATAATTATTTTTTCCGCAAAAAGGTGTTATCTTTTGTATTTTATGTATTCTTGTACACTCTTGTAACCTAACCTACTAACTTTGACTATGTTCTTTTTACTAACTTTGTAATCCTGTAATTTTGTTTTTATCAGTAATTCCGTATCTAACTCGCCTCTATGTGTAGGAGAAATGGCGAACTGGAATCCGAGGAAGTCTAATAAGGGGCAATACCTCTATTGCACTTCTAAGAGGACACTCGCAGCACCCAGATCAGCAGAACTTGAAACATTAATCGGAAAATTTGTTGTTTATGTCACGAGGCATTTCCAAGAAATTGATTCCACATTTGAAAATTTTTATCACCATGTCCGTCAAGAATCAAATTTGTCGTTCCATGTTGCAAATCATCATTAATTTTGTTATCTGACTTGCTTCTTATTTTCCTAGGTGTTAGCCTTGGTACATGATCCAATGACCTGAAGGCGACATAGTAGATTTCGTTTTGTTTCATTTTTATTTCTTTCTGCATGAATTAAATTGCATTATTCATCATTGCTACACGTTCATCATTTTTATTTCATTTTTCAAAAAAAAATATTAGTGTATTGATTGGCAAAATTACAAGCTCGCATTGATGTTCTTAGTGAGACGTCATTAATAACATTGGTGAATTCTTTTGTTGCCAATACAAATTCATCTATTTAGTAGCATGAAGAAGCGTCTCAACGATTGAGTTACTAAAGAACACAACTAGCCAAGTTGGTTGAGGATGCCTTAAAGGCCCATATGCTTGAACAAGACAATCTTCAAGGAAAATGAGAAAGGATATAAAGACCAATTGTCCAATGTGGAACAGAAGGTTCCTCTCAATTCTTGGAGATTAAGGGTCCAAATGATGTTGTGTTAAATTTCTCATGCCTTAAGGAATTGGATCTTTCAACACTACATCATAAGAAAATCTTTGAGGATGTTGGCAAATTCTACCATTTACCCCAATCATAGGGAGGTAACTTGATATTTCTAGAAGCGTTGAAAAGTAAGGATTTCTCAATCCCATCTTTAAGAACACAAACACTAAGTTTAAAGGGGTATTTTAAATTGTAAAAATTCTTTTGAAGGGTCAATCGGTGATTTCAAACTTGATGCATTCTTTAGAAATCAGGTGCACTTAAATGTTGACAACAATATTTGTGTATCTAAAGAAATATTAGAGAAAGAGGTTTATGTGTTTTGCTTTAGTGAAAAAACAAAATTATTTTCATGAACCTTCCATTTTTCAAAATCCTCCATTCTTCATTCTACATGCATTATGCCTAGCTTTTACTTTGAGCTTTAATTTCTTTTGAAATGTTTGATGAAGAAGCATGATAGGTATAGAGAGTTTTTGTTTTTGTTTTATTTATTTATTTATTTTTATTTTAGTCTTTTTCTTTAGCCTATTTTCTTTTAGTTAGGTTTGTTTTTATTGTATTATTATTTTCCTTGTGCTTTATTTATGTTTTGTTTTATAGGCATAAAGTCCTCTTGGACAAGCCCTTCTCTTTACCTCAAGTTTGGATATCTATTGGAGCATTATTACACTTGGGAAGTATTACTTAAACTTTCTAACCCCTTATTATTTCTAGTCCATTTGGAAATTCTTTCTTGTGTTTATTTTTTTGCCAATGAGGACATGGTCTAATTTAAGTATGGGGGAGTGGTTTGGTGATATACTTTGTCTAAGTTTTTATCAATTATCTTGGTGTTTTCTTAGTGGTGAGCTACTTTAGAAAAATTTGATTTAAAAGTTTTGAAAATTTAAAGATTTAGAAGAGTGAAACTTTTAGAGTTAATTTGGAATGGAAGTTTGTTTTTCTTATCTTTTTTCCTTTATATTTTTGGTCCCGTGGTAGTGTGTATTCCTTATTATATTTATTTTGCCATTGAAGATAATGTCCAGTTTAAGTGTGGGGGAGTGATTTGATTGATAATTCTTTTATGCATATACTTTAGCCTTCTTGGAAATGTTTTGAGCAACATTTTCAAAAAATTTTCTGATTTTCTGGAGATTTCAAGCTATATTTTTAATGCATGTCTTTATGATGGATTATAGAGCGTATGTTCTAGATCATTTATGGCTCATGCATGACTTTTTGCACACACTTGGACGAAGTAGTTCTTCATCAAATACTTTGCATTGTTCTTAAACCTATTTTTCTACTAAAATTCATGGAGCATTCTAGAACTTACTTGAATACCTCTTGAGGTGAAATAAGAAAGACAGTCATGATTTAACTTAGGGATGACGGTAATAGGTCTTCTTTGGATAGTTTGAGCTTTTCAAGCCTACCTATTGTCATATTATCCCTAGTGCCTATTTTGAGCCTAAATGGTTGAGTTCTTTCTTTAAAATCCGTCACAATATTTTGTCCATTGCTTGTTGCTAAGGGTTTGAATAATTTTCCAAATCTTTATACTCTTAATGGATGAAAATATATGTATAAGAATGTTGAGGAAGAATGTTGGAATAAAGATCATGACTTGTTACTTTCAGTTATAGATCAATAACAAGTTGAGCTAAAAAGAAAAAGAAAGAGAAGAAAGAGAAAAGAGAGAGTGAAAACAAGAAAAGAAAAGAAAAGTAGCAGTAAGTGAGGGAAGAAAGCAAAAAGCTGCTAGAAAGAATGAAAGAAGAGAAGAAAAAACAAACAACAACAGCAGCGAGAAAAAAGACTTATTGAATGGAATGAAGAAAGAAAAGATTACAAAAGGAATGGTGATTGAGCTGAGAAAAAAAAAGTTAAAGTTCATATAAAGTACTTGACACCATTGCTGAAAAATTTGAGTGATCTTGTGAAAGAAATAGAAAAGAGTTGATGAAAAGAAGAGTTGAAAAAAAAAAAGAAAAAATACAGAATTTGTTTGAGTGGAGTTGTAATTGCTATATAAGGTTATTGTTTAATTGATTTTTGGAATAGGAAAGCAAGAAGAGTTGGAAAGTATTGATTCAATTTGTTTATCATTTTCTTGCAAACTCCCAGTTTCTTTGATTTTCGATTATCCTATATCCTTCGTTTGATAAGCTACATTACAAACCTTTAGCCTTACATTACAAGCTTAAAAGTCCTACTTGATCTAAGTAGAATCATGATATGTCTCAATTAGTGGAGAGAGTGTATGAACAGTAAGCCTATGGAATGCATATTTTTTTTGAGCTAAATTCTTTCCAATGGTTTGAGAATAGTGTGAAGTATTGTGATGGTTCTATTAAGTCATTTATCACTAACACAAGTCTTGCATTGGTTGTGAAAGATGTGGTAGTTATGTGTTTTATATTCTTGAATGAAGAAAGCGTTAAAGATATGGTTTTGAAATTGATTGAGTGATTAGCAAAACCTTGTGTTTTCCTACTTATTCTTGAAACTTTGTTTGAGGACAAGCAAAGAGTCAAGTGTGGGGGAATATGATAAGGGCTAAATTAGTTATGTTTTTCCTACTTATTTGAGGTTTATTTGTAATACATTTTGTTCAATAACTAGTTATATTCCTTCATATTTGAGATTTTACCCTTGGAAAGGTATTTTTTTCTTTATTTCAGATATTTAGGGTAAAACGAAATAAAAACATCGCAAAATAGAGGAGGGGCAGCGCAGGCTAGGACCCTAGAACCGGCGCCGGCCATGCACTGTTGAAACGAACTTCGAAGCGACGAAAAAATTGGTGGAACAGAGCAGAACAGAACCAAGGCGGCGCCGGCTGCATTCTGGAACGCATTGTGCAAAATTTGAAGAAAAATCGGCAAAAGAGTGAAGAAGCAGAACACAACCGGCGCCAACTCCAAGAGTTAAGGCGGCGCCAGCTGTGCCATGAAGTTAAGGCAGTGTTGTGATTTTTCTACGCGATTTTTGGTAATTTGAGGAGTTTTAATATCTTCCAACTTCTACTCGATTAAGAACTTTGTACCTACAAGTTTAGGCACTTCCTAAGCATATAAATAGATAAAAAACACAAGCGAAGAAGGAGAGAATTCATTGCTTATCATAAAAAATTATTCAATCAAATGAGGAATTCTTCAATTCAAGGAGGGTTGTACAAGAAGGTCTTCAAAGGAAGAAGAAGAGGCTTGTCTATGAGTGCTTTCTTTTACCTTATTTTCTTTTTCTTAACAATGATGTATTAATTGTTTTATTATAATTTAACACTATTTTAGATATTCATGATTTTTAGAGTTCTTTGATCTTTTGATTAATTGATTGTTATTCTTGGCATTGATTACTTGTGCTTATTACGAGATTGATTGGTTGGGTCTTTCCATTAACTTGCTTGGACAAAGGGGTTGATGGTGGTTTCAATTAGTCTCATATTTGTTAGCTTTTAACTTGCTCGGACAAAGGGCTTAAGAGTAGGGATAAAGTATTTCAAGGTTAATTGATGTCTGTCAAGATATGGATTCATTAGTTAATTTCATGCATAATTTACTAGGAATGGGAGTTAAATCAAGGACTATGGTTAATGCATCTTTTAGGTAAGACTGGTTGAGACAGGATATGTGATACTAAGTTATCTAGAAGATAGGGATTCATGGATTGGATAAAGAAGTGAATCTATATTATCCTTCATGATGCCGAGAGAATAATTAGTCATGATAAATACTAGGTACTTTAAGATCATGTTTGTCTAAACAATGGTGTAAGTTACATAATTCTACATCATTGACATGTATATATATTTACTTTATTTTAATTTTCTTTTTATTTATTTTTCACTTTATCGAGTCGGTTAAACAATGAAAGAAATGTGATTAATGTCTACTTGTTCCTGGAGGATCGACACTCGTTTGAACCCTATGCTCAGTTAATGATGAGTACACTTGCTCATATGTGTGATTTTGGTTGAAAGTTTTAATTTAAACTTGATTGGGAATGTGCTTAGTTGTTATATGATTTTTATACCCAAGTCTGAACACATCAGTACTGGTCAAGAGAGATAAGTTGGAATCAAGATCAGAATTATGCTATTTTGTTGGGTATCCAAAAGGGAAAAAAGGTGGTTACTTTTATCATCTTAAGGAGCAGAATGTACTGGTTAGTACCAATGCTAGATATTTAGAGGATTATCAAAGTACTTCCACAAAATGTTCAACTAGGTTGGAACTGGAGCAGAAGTTATCTTTAGAAGGATCTTCTTCTGACCTGATTGTGGAACAAGAAGAGGCACAATTTCAAGAGCCTGTACACATGGAGCCTCATCGTAGTAGGAGAGTGTCTAGGGTTCCAGAGAGATGGATTGGAGAAGCTTTCGACATGGTCTCCGACCATCAGGAATAAGATCCCACTAGATACAAGGAGGCTATTGTTGATGCCGATGCAAATATATGGTATGAAGTAATGAAAGTAGAGATTGAGTCTATATATCTCAATCATGTTTGAGATCTTATAACTTCACCTGAAGGGATAAAACCCATAGGGTGTAAGTGGGTATACAAGAGAAAGAGGGGAGTAGATGGGAAGGTAGAAACCTTCAAAGTTAGGCTTGTGGCGAAAGGGTATACTCAGAAAGAAGAAATTGACTATGAGGGAACCTTTTCCCCGATAGCCATGCTTAAGTCCATCCGTATCCTCCTTACCATCGCATGTCATTATGATTACGAAATATGGCAAATGGATATCAAGACGGCATTTTTAAATGGCCATCTTAGGGAAGATATCTATATGTACCAACCAGAAGGTTTTATTGCTAAAGGCCAAGAGCATATGATTTACAAGCTTAAGGAGTCCATTTATATATTTAAGCAGGGATCAAGGGTATGGAACATTCGTTTTGATGAGACTGTAAAGTCTTATGGTTTTCTTCAAAACGAGGATGAACCATGCGTGTACAGGAAACTTGAAGGCATTAATATGGTTTTTCTTGTCTTGTATGTGGATGACATTCTACTCATTGGAAATGATGTAGGGTCATTGTCATCTACAAAGGTTTGGCTGTCTAGTCAATTCAATATGAAGGATTTGAGAGAAGTCAGTTACATTCTCGGGATTAGACTTATTAGAAATAGGAAGTAGAGAATGTTAGGATTATCCCAAGCGGCATACATTGACAAGATGCTGGCCAGGTATAGCATGGACTCATGCAAGGGACTTCTAATTTCTTGTAGACATGGGTTGTCACTTTCTTCAAGGGACTGCCATAAGTCTCAAGAAGAAAATGATAGAATGAGTAGGATTCCTTACGCTTTAGCTGTGGGAAGTCACATGTACGCCATGTTGTATACTAGGCTAGATATCTGCTTTACCGTAGGCTTGGTTAACAGATATCAGTCAAACCCTGAGGAGGTTCATTGGCAAGCTGTAAAACAAATACTCAAGTACCTCAAGGGGATGAGAAATTATATGCTGGTTTATAGGGCTGATGACTTGGTTCCTACAGGATACACAGACTCAGACTTCCAGGTGGATAAGGATGAGAGAAAATTCACTAGTGGATATATCTTCATCTTGTCTGGAGGAACTATTTTATGGAGGAGTATCAAGCAATCTTACATTGCTGACTCAACCATGGAAGCTGAGTATGTGGCAGTTTCGGAAGCATCCAAGGAAGCAGTCTGGCTCCGAAAGTTCCTTTCAGAACTTGGAGTCGTGCCACACATAGGTAGGCTAATTGTGATGTATTGCGACAACACTGGAGCAGTATCACAATTCAAATAACCTCAGAACCACAAGATAGGGAAGCATATCGAGAGGAAGTACCACCTGATCCAGGATTTCATCCAGAGACGGGAAGTCGTGGTGGAACAGATTGTCTCCGAGAACAATCTAACAGATCCATTCACCAAGCCTTCTGTTGAAAGAGTCTTCAAGAGACACTTAAACGCCATAGGAGTGGGTACCTACGGGCTTACTTAGTCTTAGAGTGCAAGTGGGAGATTGTTGGGATGTATGCCCTTTTAAACTAGGTTTCTGATGTAAAAAAAATTGAATGTTTTAATAAAAGAATTTATTTTCAGAAATTGTTTGTGAATTTATAATTATATTTGTGCACAATTACGTTTGGAAAAGACCCATTGTGTTTAGGTAAGTGGTCCATGTGAATGAAGGTCATTCACAGTAAGGTATAGATTACGGATTACTTAACACATAAACTTTTATTTTTAATCGATTGATGAGAATGAGAATCTCATCATGTCTAGATTATTATGTTTTAAATTCTAAATAGGGAATGGCTTACCTTTAGCCAGTAAGTAGTCTGCTCATTTCATGACATAAGCATATTTCGAATACGTAGAACATGATCTGTAGTAGTGGTTTCTAAAAGTACTATATGGTAGAAACCTAGACTACTACCACTACAGCGTGGACTAGTACTCTACGACTTGAGTATGAGTTGGTGGTCTGACGAAGTTGGAAGCATACACTTTGATATGCTATAGTTGAGGTTCTATCGTAGAGCCAATATACTTGCATGTTGAGTATGTATAACTAGTTAGTTAAGACAGACTTGTACAAGATAGTTTCTATACTATATCTCCCCTTGTGATTGTCTGAATGATCTAAATATCCAGGGCCCTGGAAAACATGACTTGGATATTTACTTTAGGGTAGCTCCATTGGAAAGCGAAAATAATCTAGGAAGTCGTGGATCATTGGACTAGAGGTCTAAGGATGGTAGATGTTATTTAGAGAGGTGTTAGTACACTTCTTTCTCTCTGAATGTATGACGATGTATAGAGGGGTATTTTAGTCATTACACTTGTAGGTCGGAGACTTTGCTAACGCAGCATTGTCCTTGAGGTCAATATGTTCTTATGGTGATATTATGAAATATTTAAAATGTAAAATACAACTATTTATATGGCAAGGGTTTTTTGGTCATTTTAGTAGCCAATGTGGTGTGTCTTTTGGTCCCCAGTATAGACTGAGTCCTAATTAAATACGGGTTAAAAATTAAATTAAATTAAATAGAATTTATTTTATTTAAGTAGCCTGATTTAATTATTGGGTTAGAATAAAATAAAGGTCCATAGAGAGAGAATTAATTAAATTAGTTTAGTGAGTTAATTAATTATTTAGTACTTTGACCCAGTTTGAATAATTATGGATCAACCTGGGACTAAACTGATTTAGGCTTATTTAATTGGACTGGTTTATTTGGGCTGGAAAAATTAATTATTTGTTGGGCCATTAAGTTGATTCTAATTAGAATAATTAATTAAGTCCAAAAGGTTAAACTAAGTGTCCAATGGCCCAGTCAAGTTTAACTTAGGGTTTTATTTAGGTTAAACAGGAGGATTGGAAATAACGTCATTGTTACAAAACACACAATCTAAGAGACGGCTTCTTCTCTGTAGAAAAGGCAGTGCGTCTCTCTTTCTAGAAAATTCCCTAACCTGTTAGTTGTTCACCAAATAATAGTTAGGCAGGCCATATACTAGAAGATCGAGACTTCG
The DNA here is from genome assembly GCA_026120185.1 of Voacanga thouarsii. Taxonomy (NCBI): domain Eukaryota; kingdom Viridiplantae; phylum Streptophyta; class Magnoliopsida; order Gentianales; family Apocynaceae; genus Voacanga; species Voacanga thouarsii. The sequence goes on from JANUWF010002336.1 coordinate 982,439, forward strand.
GCATTCACATACATGTAAAGGCGGAGTAAGAGACTTGCAGGAATCGCACCAGAGGCTTCTACCAGCACATCTACCTCAGTTGCACATGTTCTGGTCCAGCCACCTTTGAGAACCAGAAAGAGAGGTAAAAAGTTTAAAACCTCGGGATTTGGGCAGGGCGCAACTGTCGCCGGCTAGGATAGCCAGAGTCGGTGCCGGCCTAACCCTGGAATCCTTGTTCTTATGTTTTTCTAGTTTTTTATGTTCGCTTCCGCTGCGTGCCCTGTGTTTTCCCACTTTTTGTGCCTTCAATCTCAATAGGATGTACACTTATGTAATGTATCATAATGAAAAGTTTCACAGTATAGTATCTTTGTTATTGGGTTGAGACTGCAATGTACTTTGCTCATCCATTATGTATCACGATACAAGATTCCATGGTACTGTATCTTTGTAATACGATATTAATAATAGTTTATGACTCAATTTGACATTTATATAACGTATTTTGATGATACGATAGCATTTATGGTTCAAAGCTCGAATTAAAACCTTTTATTTGTTCTCAAAAATTATTTTGAAGAGATTATGTTAATATGTGATATTATTCCAAAATGTTATTTTTTACTCTATTTCAAGAGTATTTAATAATTTCTCTCAAAATTTTTTATTGAGAAAAATACGTCATATATCATGTTTTTGGGGTGATTTAAGTGAGACTAAAGGAATAATCTTGATACAATTTGATTTGAGATGTTGTCTTGAGATAATTTATATATTTTTGTATTCGGATTTTGAGAATGTTTCTTTTGGATTATCTTGTCTCAAAAATTTATTAATTAGAGTTATGTAATGGATTTATATTTAGCTTTGATTTAAGTTTCAAATTTGTTAAATTTTATTAGCATGTTATAAAAACCTCTTGTCACTCAGATGAGACAACATCCTCAACCCGTTAGGTTACATACATAGTTGGGTGTTACAATAGTGTTCTTAAATTTGAGGTCTTCTTCGAGCCAACAACTATTAGTCATCCATGATAACAAAAATGACCAAATAGAAGCGAGAACAATTTTAATGGTTTATGAGACGACATCCAACAAATACGTGGTGTCATTTCCAAAGGCAACACTCTCATGACCCGTAAAGGAATAGTTAACGAAAGTCAAATTCAAAGGTACTCACTTTCCAAAGGCGTGGATTCTCCTCTCCTTAAATAATCAATCTCAAACTTAACTTAGCGTGCTACTTTCACTTCGATACCAAATAATTTAAAGGAGACTTAATAAGTTCAACACTAAACTTTGTCCTCACCTTTTACTTTAAAGAGAGATATTAGGAGTGGACACAATTTGAGATCTGCAAAGATTTACAAAGCTTTCTATACATCATTTTTATGCATGGTTGTAACTCTATTATTCTCAAAACCTTTTGTGAAACTTGGTATTCTCTCACCAACACATTCTTGATAATGATCAGCGATGTGTCTATTTCACTTTGGGACTTGTACGAATTTATAGGCTTAATAATACTTAGGACTCACTATGATAAAATTATTCCTCATGCCATAGAACTCTCCAGTGTGGATCATAATAACAAGTGATTCTTCCCAAAGAGTTGCAAATATCTTTTTCATGCATACCATTTGATCAAGAAGAATAACGACAACAACTATGGTATCTCCATCAACATGTGGCTCAACTTCTGGTTTAAGAGAGTGGTAAAGTATACAATGTCTTCTCCAAGGGAATAAAAGCAATCATATCCCAAATTCACCGGCAACCTATGTAGAGTCATCCCACCACATATTGTATGAATATCTAAAAAAGAGGATTTTTTTTTTTTTTTTTAAGTTGGACATCAAAAGTTCCCACAGCAAAGATCAAACCTTTCTTGTAGCTTTCTTATTATTTTACTTTGCACATTCATCTTGCCTAATAAAGAGATAGATATCATCTATCCCAATACTTTTAAAATGACAAGCTTGAAGTCATGCAGGGAATGAGTTAGTTTGATAATTCCTATCTTGACAAGTATTTATAGAGGATTCAATCGTATATCTCTTACTTCGAACATCCAAGTGAGAAAAAATCTATCATTCCAACTCATTATGTGTATGGATAGCTTGTGCACTACATCAAAACTTACTATGAAGTCTCTCAAGGCTTAAACAGTCCTCCAATGGCAAGTTATTTTAGTGAAGGTAGCAAAAAGTACTGTAGTGAAAATAAAGCTCGCAAGCAAATTTATAGAGATGAAACTATTGCTAGGACTATGAATATCTTACCAAACATAAAAAGTATAACTTTATTTATAATGAGAGAGTTCCCATAGAGGAATAACTTTACTTTCTAAGCATTCGTTCAAGTCTTCTTATTTTATGAAAAGATCATCACTTCATTATTGAATTTTATAACCCATATCGCTTTAGTTGCTAGTTTGGATTCTTTGCAATACACTCTAGGCCATTTTGAGATTTCAACTTGTGAGGGGTACGTTAGTAGATGGTTCATGCCTTTAGATGAGATGCACACTTCATGAAATAATATCTTAGATAACATTGCTAGCTACTCCTTATAGAACAAAGAAGCCATATACCTCAGAGTATAAAGCATGATGGGAACATGTTCATGGAACTTATCTTAAAGATCACATCCCAACATTGAACTCCTAAAAAAATGTATCTAAAAATGTGGAAAGCTTGTCTTGCTCTAACAAGAAACTCCCTTAAGATGTTGGTGCTTTCAAAACTTTAAAAGAGTTACGAAATATAGAAGATATCTCAAAGAATGATAGACATTTTTCTTTACATCATCGCTCTTAGTTGATTCATCTTCATTTCGAATATAATACATGCATTCGCAATATGTACTTCAACTTCAGTAAAGGGTTGCTATCAACGTTAATTTTCTTCACCATGCCATTTCGACAATATTTGAAATTTGATGCAGGATTGATGCTACCACACTATTATCATAGAGCCATAGTCTTCCTAATAGAATGATGTAGGAAGTTTTGGCATCAATAATATGGAAAAGAGCATTTAGAGGCATATCTTCAATTAATATGTCAAGTCAGAAAATACCACTTGCTCATTACCCCTTTTGATTGAATCCTTATATCATAAAATAATTTTGGGACAATTCTTATCTATGGAAGTATCCAATTCCTTTAATGTCTGTAAGATACTTACCGCTGATCCTCTATCAATAGTATTCTATTCACTTTTTGCACTTGCATGTATCCAGTCACAAATAGTGCTTTATTGTGAGGCATTGGACCAAGCAATAGGTCATTATTAATGAACATGATCTCAGTCATGCAACTATTAAGATGCATTCATCATTATCTTCTCTGGTTTCCTCTTCACAGACGCTATATCTTGAGATAATGTTAAAATTTTTAGCAAATTTTCTTGGTATAAAGTTTTTTAACATGATTGGTGCTGGAGATTTCTTCCACAAGTAAACAATTATTGTTTGTGCAGGCTTAACTTTTTTGCTTTTGACATTCCTCACATTTTTCTTGGTGAACTTGCTTTTTACCCATGAAACAACACCTCTTAAGGCTTTTGTACAACTTCTTCTTCACATGGCAAGTGTCTACTCTTCATTTTCTAGTTGAATATTTGAGGAAGTAATGCCATTTACAACGGGTACTTCAACTTCTTGTTAATACTCTTCAACAATAAGAACTTATCTGTTAACTTTAACTTTGACAAGATCAAAATTTTCAAATTTAGTTTTAAAAAATAACATATTCAATAGGGATACTATAATAGTTGTCAAGTTAGCGGATGTCTTATCCCCTTCAAAGACTACATGTCCTTCATGAATCAACTATATAATTTTGTCATTGAATATAAAGCACTTCTCATTTGGGTGACCAATCAAACGATGGTAATTGTAGTAGTTTGGATCATTTATCTGTCCAACTCTATTTGTATGTTTTGCTTCTGGTAACTCTATGGCTTTAGAAACCATCAACTCATCAAATATTGAGGAACTAATAGGATTAAAGAAAGGATATACCTTAGACTGTATTTCTTTTAAGATTACCTTCTTCCGTTCCTATGGAGGATCCACTTTCTTAGTTATCTTCTGAGTTACCTTCAAAGAAAATTTTATTGGAGCCACAATTGTTGCCATAGACTTATTTACCTCATTTTTAGAAAATGAATTAGAAAATGATTTGTCTCATTTTCTAAAATCTTGTTTATCCTTACTTTTGTTGGGGTCTTCAACAGGCGTTTTGCCCCTTTGTGCGGTAATGCTTAATTCCATCTCATGAGCACAAGTACCTAATTCTTCAAAAAGTCTTTAGCATGATCTTGTTGAGAATATATTAGAGTCTCAGATCTATGCCTTGGATACACATTTTTAATTGTAGGGGATTCACTTAGACGATCACTATAATTGAAGTTCAAATTTCTCCACCTGTTAATATAGCCACCACTGACTTGTCTCTCCCCATTGATGGGAGTCAGTGAATTCTATAGTGCTAATGATTGTACAAAAACTATAGAACCTGTTAGGAAACTCTTATTCAAATTGCTCCTAACTATTAATGGAACCAGATGTAAGATTAGTGTACCAATCAAATGCATTCCTTTTGAGAGATCGCATGATAGAATATCCCCATAAGTTCTAGTGTTATTGCATATCTTGATGAAGTGAGTCACATATTGCTTGGGATTTCCTTAGTCATTAAATTGTTAAAATTTTGGTGGCCAATATCCAACCGGTATTTTCGTATTGTCGATTCTCTGCGAATAAGATTTAACATATGTGAAAGTAGATTTGCTACCTTCTTCATATTTATCCTTAATCGTTCCCACAATAAAGTATCTAAGTTGATCTACAAGATCAACCCTTAAAGGATATTTAGATATCTTGTGTTTTTTTGGAAGTTTCTACTTCCTTTTGCACTTCAGACCTCTTTGAAGGAGTTTGATTTGTTTTGCAAATTTTCTCAAATCGATTGGTAAGATGTGTAATGGTGAGATCTTGCTCTTAAGAGTGCTTAGCAAGTCCCTCTACCAATTTTGTAAGTTACATAAGTTGTTCCTCTAGATTTTGTACGTCAGTCATTATAACCGATATTACAGAAGAAGCAGTTGAATTTTCATTAAGATAAGTCTTTAATTTGATATCTTCATGTGGGGATTGAGATGCAAAGCCAATACTTAAATTTTGGTCATCCTGCTTGGAGTTGCAACCTTTTTCCAATGAAGACGATATCTTTTGCATTATAGAAGTAGTACCTTGCTTCAACTTCGCAGTTGATGGTAATGACAAGACACTGAAGCCTTGAGCCTCACTTTGCGAAAGAGTTCGAGCCTTACTTCTCATCAGTATGCCTTGATTTGAAACTTATGTAGTATTGCTAATAGTAGCAATGACATCATCCATGATATAAATAGCCTTTAAATGAACAGATACAGACTTGCTATTCTATCGAGACATTGTGTTGATTTGTGCTAGTGCTTTACGAAAAGATATGTGAGGTAGAGATGGTCCCATTGGGCATGCCAAAAATTTGTAGCATGATGAAATTTTAAGTCTACAAATTAAGATAAGAAAGTATTGACAATTTAAAATATGCAATAAATATTAAGAGTGATTGCAAATTTCTGAAGAAATCCTAAATTGCAGGATGAGTTTTCTCTTTTTAAAAAACATTGATTTGAGAGTTAAAGAGCTTAATCTCAAATCTAATGAGGATTTGATGGTGAACACTTAATCATCAAGGCATCAAAACTTATTGACGAAGAACAAAATGAATGTCTTGAAACTTTGATGAAAATTCCAAACTTTGAATGTTGAAGTTTGAATGCTGAAACTTTATTGAAATTGGGGATGTCTCTTGTTTTTAACGCTCCAAAATGGTTTGAACATTTGAAAGAATGCCCTATTTATAATTTAAAATTTTGTTAATTTTAGCATAACTAGTTGATGTAGAATTTTGATAGCTAAAAGACATTATGAGACCTCTTAAGAAACCCTAATAGACTTGGATTTATGGTGATCTTTGACTTAATTTAAATTTAGCTCAATTACATTTAACTCACACCGTATTGGATTTATCTCTTAACAAAGATCCATGTTCTGATAGCCTAATTCCATATTTATTAGATTTAGTGGACTTTTAATAGTAATTGTCGGGGAAAGCATTGAGGTTGCTGCTGCTCCCAATCGATCAGACTTCTTCCCAGTTTTAAGCAAACTAGATCTTCACGGTCCGAACAAGAAAGCAACAAAGTTAAAACTCAGAATCCGAGCCATCTGGAGCCTATCATCGAAAACCGGTTCTTGCCCGAGCCAGAAAGATTTCCTGGACTGCCTCTTAATCGTTGACTTTACAAATATATAATAGCATGCGCTATGATGACCACAGAAAACGTGAAACTCAGTGTATCAGCAAAGCATCTCATCCATGAGAATATGAGCATGCTTAGAAAGAGTAATCAACATAATCCACCATTTTACTTCTTTTTTATCCCATTTATTGTAGTTGAAATGATTGACAGAATTGCATTAGCATTGTGTCACTTTCACTGTGTTTTTTGTTTGTTAAAGAATTTTTTCCAATTGTGGTGTAGACTTAATAAATTTGGAGAACGTGCATTCAAATATTTCCATTGTGAATGAAAGAGATCTAAAGACATTAGATCCTAGGTATCTGGGATCAAGACTCCAATGATACCATCATGTGATTGGAGTTGTTTGCCTCTGGTACAGACACTCCTACCTTAACAATTGATGGGCCACGGTAGAACTTGTGAAAAGTCCAGAAACGATGCAGAAAGTTCGTGAAGAGCTAGCTTGAAAGAGAAATTAGGTCGAGGTCTTCCGAAAGAATCCAGTCTAGTTCAGCTAGGTTATCTTCAGGCCTGTTTTAAGGATACTCTCAGGTTGCACCCTTGCTGCTTCCTTAGCTTGCCACTGAAACATAACAAGTGATGGGTTATAAAATTCCTAAAAATGCTCAAACATTAGTCAATGTTTGGGCTATTGGCAGGGACCCTTTGATATGGAATGAGCCACTGAAATTCAGACCGGAGAGATTTCTGAATTCGACTCTGAATTTTAAAGGGAATCATTTTGAAATCATATCCTTTGGTGCAGGAAGGAGAATCTGCCGTGGCCTATCCATGGCTGCAAGGCATACTGTCTCATTGATCCTTGCATTGTTGGTTCATTTCTTTGATTGGTCTCTTCCCATGAAAATGATCCTGGGCAGATAGACATGAATGAAAAGTTTGGTGTAACACTACAGAAGGAAGAACCACTACTTATTGCCAAGGCAAGAAATAAACCATAGAGGAGCTGCAGTCTCTTCTGTCTCCCTCACTGAAGCATGCACACAGATGTTGAACTATTAAGGCTCCAGTAAAAAATTCATCCTACAGATTGATTGTAAGCATGGCTTATGAGACTGCAAGTAGCAAGGTGTAAAAAATGCATTCTTGGCTCAAGAAGTGGCATTCTGCAGTCATGAATGCTTCAGAATAAGCCAATCTGTGTACTTTTTAGAGTAAGAAAAGGCATTTTGCAGTGCTACATTCTTCTCGCCCTAACATCAACTATAAAGCCTGTTATCTGATCAGGGTAGCGAATGCAATCAGCTTTTAGCATCTTGAACATGAAACCATGACAAACATTTTCTTAGATGTTTAAACCATATTATGCGGTGATGTCTGAAACTCATGGGATCTGGAATAAAACTGATCGGAAGCAAAGGTTGCAAAGATCTTCAAAGGGATCTGAAACAAAACTACAAGGAAAAGACCAGTTGGGTCCTGTCCATTCCCTCCAATGCTTAAGCAGGAGATAAGGGAAACCTTCACACATACAGCAGTGAAAATTCCGTCGACAAAACAACACAAAACAGGAGGTGGAGAAATGAGTCCCAAAAGGGCATTGGCAACTAACCTTCTCTTAAACTGAGAGTCAAAATATTTTTCCTGATTCGAAACTTCCTTGGTCTTCCTTGACTGGAATGGGCACCTGTAATTGACATTTGCACCTTCCTTACTCCTATTATGCTGAAAGTCTTTAATAGACTGCACCTTCCTTCACTCCTACATGTCACCATCACCAAAGTCTTTGATTCCATTGACAATGAAATCCTTTGGTCTCACTATGTTTTCCTTCCTCGGGTTGGACCCGGCTTTCTTACTTTTCAGCGCACATGATAGATCAAATCCACTTTTTTATAGCATCTTAAAAAACATGAAAATCCATTTCTCCTCTTTCTTAAATAATCAGAAATACTGCAATAGTTGTTTCTGTGACCAAGAAGCAGTAGTTGCAAGAACTCTTGACCATAATTGTTTTGGAACAGAAGAAAATGGAATTTGTAGTCATGATTGACACAAATAAAATCACTTCATTTATTGACTTGAGTATCAATATCAACTACATGGCCGAATAAGCTTATGCTCCACAATTGAAAAAACAAGAAGATGAATCAAATTACAGTATTCAGGAAGAATTCCAGCTTACATAGCAAAGAATGAAAGAATCAAGAACAATCTAACAGCAAAAACTATATTATGATGTCTAGAAATCTGCCTACAACAACTGCAAAGCTGTACGATGATCCTGTGCCATAAAATGGTTCTTGCTCTACCAGATGATATAATATCTTCTTATCTGCAATAAAGAATGAAAGAATATGACAAACTTCTCTACCTACAAAGAATTTGCTACCCTTTCCTGTATGTGAGAAATGAAAGCTATTTGAGTATGATGAAGAAGAATTCAACAAGCCGTCAACCAACTCGCTGAGATGAGCTGCCTGCAACATCAACAGATTCCCATGCTGTGACAGTGTAAAGAGGCTGATCTAACCAACTTAGCGTAAGTGCTGCTCCATCTTCGCCCTGCTTGTCGACCTTATAGTTCTCACCATTGTACATCTTCAACAGCATTTGGCTCTGAAGGAACTCTCTTTCCTTAATCTCAGTGCATCGCAAACCTCCCTGCTCCATCATTTTCCTCCACTTTCCAAAACTTTGATGCCTATCAAACCTTTCTCGTCCTTCACAAGCAATGATGTTCCTAATTTCACGAGCATACATCTCTTCAATTTTAGACCTGATTGGACTTTCTGCCGGGATGCTAGCATCAAGAGAATCGAAAATGGCAGAATAATACTTCAGTGAATTGGAGAACCTTATTTCCAAGCTGGTCTCATTGTGCTCTGCTTCTTGCTCTGCCATAAGAACAATTGAGGGATTTGTGCTACGAACTAACCCCAGAAAGTCCCTAAGCACTCCTCCTGTACTATCATAGAGCATCTTGTGCAACTGAAAAATACAGTTCACAGCTACACACTCTTTCTCCTTAACATGAAGCATCCATAGCCTCACATCTTCCAACCTATCAACAACTGGATGGAATTCAAAAGGCAGATTCAATGCCTCCGCAAATCCGGCAAGCCTATCACCTGTCTCAATCAGCTCTTGTTTGGATTCACCTATACCAGTAATTCTAACATGGCTGGGAGGGTTAGTCCTAGAAGCCAAACTCTGAAACAGACTAGGCCATTGGAACCCCTGCTTAATGTCAAAATCTATAATGTGAACCCTGTCTTTTCCTTCAAAAGCTCTCAACAGAATCTCATTCGAGGTAAAATGTACAAACCTTAGAACTGGGCTAACCTGGTTCAGAAGCCGCATTGCAGTGCCTGAATCATCATCAATACGATCAAGCTCCCGAGGCGGGGAAATATGAAAAATATGAGGCCAGAGCCTTGCAACTCGCAAAGCTAAAGCTTCTGTGAAGTAAGCAGTGAGACGGCTAATTGTAGATCCTCTTGGAGATGCAAGATCCCCTAATCTAGCTATAAATTGGTGAATACCTGGGATGTTCTTTGATCCTATAGCTTCAACACAAGCCACAAGCAAGCTGATAAGCTCAAAACCATCATGCTCCCTGTGATTGTCGTCATTATGTCCTGATACAACCTGGGTACCTTGGGTTGGATTAGGTTGCCTAGAACCATTCCCTATCTCATGCTCTGAGGGGTTCTCATTTAGCCTAAGAACCAAGCCGTGACTCTCTGACGAAGTACTTGATCCGGAAGCTTCCTTCGCAGGACCCTGGCTTGTCTCCACGTTCTTCTCTCCCAAGTCTGTAATTTGAGTGACAACAGACTCCACCCAGGGGTTGTTTGACAAAGGCAAAGGCGGTAATATCACGTCGCTAGGCACAAAACACACCCGTTCCTCCTCTCCTGAACATGAAAGAGAAAAAGGCATCTGAGGTGGATCAAGGCCTGTTATCAGCGGAAGAGATCGAGCTACATCGAAGCCCGGTTGCAACCAGAAATTCCCACTCCCAAGTTGGCCTAAACTCAGCTTCTTTTCTTCCTCTGGAGAATCATCAGACTTTCCATCTCCCCTTTTCCTCTTAGCTCTGTTCATGCAAGACTCATCATCATCACCAAATGGAACCTGCTCCGCAAACCTCTTCAAGCTCTTATTTTTCTTCCAAAATTCATCTTTGCTCTCTCTCCTGCCTTCGATAAATGCAGTCTGTGCAGTGGTTGCTGAAGGTGGCAGACGGATATTCTGTTTAAGTGAGCAGCTACTGGTCTTGGCTTCAATTGGCTTCTCCACAGAAAGACCTACAGGCCTTATGGGTTGCGTCCTTGGGGTGTCTTTTCGGGGAAAACTACATGGTAAATCCAATCTCTGTGTGCTCATTGAAGGGAAATGACAAGCTTGAAACTGTGCAGGTGCTTCACTCCTCAATCTATGCCTTGGAGACAACAATGAGGAAGAACACCCAGCCAACATTCTTTAGAGCCTTCCAATGTTCCTTTCTCTCTCTGTTTTTCCAACTCCAATTCACCCACCCTTTTCTTCACTATGTTTCTCTCTGTATTTCTCTTACAGTGAATTAAAGAATTTCAAAGAATGCAATGTACAGTCACTATTGAAGAATTTCCTACTGACGTGAAAATTGCATATAATTTTTTTTCCCCAGAGAAATCAAGAGAAACCAACAATGTCTCTACAATGTGAGTGTGTGAAGTTTCAAGAAATCTAAAACCAAACAAAAACAGGAATCCGATGCCAAAACAAAATACACAATATCTATGAATATACGTTTTGTGTGTCCTATATGATGAATACAACGTAACAATAGTATGTGCAATAAAGAATGGAATCAGCAAAATCACACCAATAGAAAGAATCAAAGAATTATTAACAAATCTCAATACCTACAGAAAAAAAAATGATCATCGGATTCCGAAACACCTAAAAATGATTCATGAAAACAAGTTTCTAGTCTGATCAAAACTCACTCCACGCATGAAATCCCTGACACATCCTTGCAAAAACTCGCAGCTGAAAACATGAGAATTCGAATGGCCGAAAACAGCATTTGACTCCTTCTCAAAGCCCATATTAGTTGATCAAAAGTGAGTAAACTCCAGAAACCCAGTAACTCCCGAACCTTCCAAACCCCTCAAACATGCATGAAAACAAGCAAAATGGTCATCATCATTCAGCAAAACAGTAACCTCTCAGAACCCCACTACCCAAAAAGCCATAGTACATAACAGAACTGAGATTTTATATATATTCTCCCAGGTCACCCTTGGCTTGTTTCTTTACTGCACTAAACCCATGAGTGACTGGAGGACGATTTTACCTTCAGCAATGGGTGGAAAAATGATGGCTTGGTGAAAAGGGTTGCTTGAGAAAAGGTTATTCTCTGGCCGTTTGATGAGAATCGGAGGGCGGAGAAGGGCTAGAAATATGACCGTTGGTAGCTTGTCGGTGAAATGTGACCGTTAGGGAGGAGGGGAGTTGGTACAGTTGTACGGAAGTGTGGGTGTGTCTGTGTGTTAGATTTGATTCCTTTTTCTCGCGTTCTCTGGTGCAGGCACGTAGGACGCACGTGCATGTCTGCTGATACCCGTTTCACTTGACCGTTGGCTTATATTATTATCCGCTTTGTGAAATTTCTAGGAGACAGAACAATAGTTAACTGTCGACACCATATGAATATGTAATTTAACTAATACTAATACTATTGATGTAACCTCCTGTGGCATCAATTTAGAAATTTGGTTCATAAAAATGTTTTATAAAATTTTTATTTAATTTTAAATAAATTATTATCTTCTTGATATGCTAGGTATTTTTAGAAAATTTTTAAAATATTTTTTATACAAATTTAAATATTTTATTTTAACAAAATATAAAAAGGCAATAGACTTTATGTTGCTTAAATGAAAAAAAAATTAAAATATATATATTTACTTTAATAAAATAAAATTTTATTTTTTAACATTTTAAAATAAAAATATAAGCTTTCTTTTAATTTCAACCTGAAAGCATATTTTAAGATTGAGGCATGTAAAGTGTAAAGCTTCAATTAACCTGTAGACTTAAGGCATCTGATCTTGACGTATAGGATAGGTGCCAATTCTAAGTGTGTCCTTAACGCAAAGCTCGCTCGGAATTGACATGGTGCTTCCAATGAAGTTGAGTTGCTCAACCTCAGTCTATCGTGCAGAGATAGATTCAAAGTGGTTTTGCCTTAAAAGAATTTCGGATTTTTTGTTTTCCCCGCTAAAAAAAAAAAGTCCCAATTGCAATACACTTACAGTTGGATTTATTTAAGACAAATTATTTTGGTAATACTCCAATTATTAGTTTGTCCAATTTTTACCTTTCAATTAAAAGAATCAATAATTTTATAAGAAAAACTACCAAATTCAATACTAAGCGTAAAATAAATTTTCAAACCTTCTACGTGTTCAGATTTTACCCTTCTATCACTTGACCAATGATCTCTGTTAATTTTTTAGGGTATTTTAATAATTTTATATTTTTGGATAAAAATATATTTTTTATTTTTATTTATTTTAAAATAATTTATTTTATCTTATTTTATCTTTTTCTTTCTTTCCTTCTTCCAATTTCCTCTTCTTCTACCTCTATGACCAGAGACGTGGAATTGGAAGGACACAATATTTGAAAACGCAATGGTGAATTTCATGATAGCAGAGACGGGTTGGAACCCAAAGGTGTGTTAGGATGCTGTGTAGTTCAAACCAAAGAGATTATTGGGAGGAGAAGCAGCGATTGACCTAACCGGTAGCAGAGAAATAAAGATGCCATTTGGTGCAGGGAGGAGAATATGACCGGGGTTGGCATTGCTGCATTTGCAGCGTTTCGTTGCGAATTTGGTTTGGTATTACAGATGGAAGGATTGGGAAGGGAACCACGTTGACCTGACGGAGAAAACCAGAATTCACTGTGGAGACAAAAATCTCCTTAGCGCACGGATTTGTCCTAAATTTTGATCAAAATCTGAACCGACTTTGTATAGTGTAATTCTTGAGCTAAAAATTGAAACCGAAATTAGAACCAACGGTTCTAAAACAGCGGCCACCCGCTACTTTTGACGGAAATGTTTGGACAGTGAATTTGAAAACAAATAAACTCGGTCAACCCAATTCCAGATAGTGTTGGATGATTTATTTTCTGATATTATTCTTATGATTTGTTCTATACAAATTGTTTTAAATTCTTGACTTTCGATGGAGCTTGCAAGGTTGGATTTGGTGCTTTACATATGCCATGCTGTAATGGCGGAATTGCAGTTTCAAGGTAAAGGAAGAAGGAGAAGAAGAAGAATGAAAAATTTTGGGAGAAAGGCAGAAGAAAAGAAATGGAAAAAAAAAGATTTTTTATTAAAATAAATAAAAATAAAATAATAATACATCTTAATATTTAAAAAATATAAAATTACTTAAATACTATTAAAAATTAACAAAATTATCAATTAATTGTTAATCAACTGACGAAATCTAAACTATTAAAAAGTTTTCGCATTTTTTAATTGAAAGAAAAAAATTAGACACACTAATAATTAGAAAGTTAACAGAATAATTTTCTCATTTATTTATTTCCTTCTCATTTCATTTTTTCTAAAATGTTGCGTTCAATGTTAGCCTCCCTCGCGGCCAGACAACCGAAACAACTATTTTGTACCTGTGTATTCCAATCATATATTGCGGTACTACAGCTGATCAAAGCTTTGGCTGTTCATCCTCTAGACCAAAATATACTCCAAGAACCAAAATAGCGGTCGAGCATCACTTAGATTGGCAACTAACTGGCCACCCAAATTCTTGGGGGAAATAAGATAAACACGACTGAATCCCTGCAACATTCTAGGTCCAAAACGCAAATTGAACGCCATCACCAGACGGATTAATAGCAAATAATATAGTTTAATAAAGCATCTAACATGCAATTCATAGGTTCCTAGTATCTGTAAAATCATTCCCGACAGATATCTCCAAATAATTAGTCAGCCCTCATAATCAAAGATCATAAAACGGCAACATGTTCCAACCACCCACATAAAACATCCAATTGCACCAACACTTCCAACCATAAACTTCAATTATGTGAGATAAATTTTAAACTGTAATTCTTCATATTGTACAAAATGAACCTGTTAAATCTGCTCCAGAAACAAGGCTTCTTGCTTGCTTGTCAAACCTAGTTCATTGAGAGATAAGGTACTCTCTCCATCACTAAAGGTTCGACGAGGATATGGCCTTACCTACAAATGTCAATTACAACAAATCAGAATTACAGGCCAAAAACATTAAACTTTATAGTGATGCTTTATACAAGACTTTCCGCATAGTGAATAGCAGGCAGCTGTCAAGCAAAAAGATGATTCAGAACAACTCGAAATTAGAATTCAAATTGCAAAAAACATATTCAAAGACAACTTGTGAAATTAAATATTTCTAAAGACCACCATTGGATTTGGAGTCTTAATAACCTGATAAGATGAAATTAACATGTTTCACAATGACATTTAGAAATTTGTGCGATTATCAAATTTTTATTCACTTGTGTATTAGTTTTGAATGTCATACTCCCCAAGCAAAATAAGAGGGTACTAAAAACAAATTGCCATAAATTGAAAATTACCAATCTGTATGTCTGGGGCTTAACCCTTCTGCTAATGTCGATGAAGTCAAACAGAAACTGCAATGCAGACAACGAAAAGGTGAATTTATTTGTCACACTGATATGACATATTTCAATAGCTACAGCATCTATACCTGTAATTTATCAGATTTAAGAAACCGTCGGCCTCTACGGCTTCCATCAGGCATCCGAACAAGAAGTGTAACAGCATTTTCATCATCTGATGGTGGTTCCTGAGGGAGAGAAGCTTCTTTTGCTGCCAATTGTCTCTCCATTTCCTATCCATAAAAACCAATAAGTAAACCCGGTATCCCACAGAGAAACTAGCCAAAGGTTTCCATCCAATCAACAAATACCAGTAGAACAGTGACTAAAGAATGACATTTTAAAAATTTTATTGACATGCAAAAGCAAAAGAGACAAACATCTCACAGGAGAAAAAATATATTACTGCAAAAATGGAAATTCAAACTCAGATATGCATATTTCAAGTAAAGCATAAGAAAAAGCTTCAGCTATTTCCGTGTGTGTGCAAAAAATATCTCTTACGAAAAGACATAAAATTGACGATGTTTGTTGACAATGGAATCTCTTATGCACGGACATTACAGCAGGCACATCCAAATATGATAACAGAGAACTAATAGCTAGCACAAAAATTTTGCCATCTCCATGGAAACAAGCATCTCAAAGATCAGAACAAGTATGAGATGCTTCCACGTGGTCAAACAAGAAAGAAACATGTAGTAAGGTTCAAAAGCAAAACTAAAAGGAAGCCACATTAAGGAGAAGTTTGAGAAACTTTAACAACCAGTTTCAGCTTTGTTGAATATCCACTTTGGGATGAAAACAGGTGAAAGAAAACAGGCTTTAATGAATGTATATTGTGCTTAAAATTCCCTCTTGTAAAATATGGCTTGCTTTGTTTACACCAACTTAAAAGAGAAGTAAATTAGTATATAATACTTCCCTTTTCTTTTTTCCCTGTCCCAAAACAGTATATTTCGCATTTCTTCTCTTCTCTGGATTAGTTTCCAAACAAGATGAATAGATATTACTCTCATTTCTGTTCCTCTCCTTTCCCTTTTTTTTGTTGGTACAAATATTCTATTTTCCCTCCCTCAACAGAAACATGGCATCAAGATTTGTATTTGCAAAAAGGGAGAGAAAAAAAAAAAAAACGTATAAAGAAGAGGAAAAGTTCAAAATGAACCAACCCAGTGTAACATATCTTTAAGTCCTGACTACGAAAGATGACTGAATATCGTCCTCTCAACGATGAGAAGATAGTTCTCCTGCTCTACAACTCTATTATGCAAAAAACACGGTAATCAAATAAAACCTAAAATCAATTTACCTGTTCTTCCTCCATTTTCCTACGAAGTTCCTCATCCTTGAGCCTCTGTTCAGCAAGAGCAGCTTCAGCTTCTTCTCTCGCCTTCAATTCCTTCTCTCTGTCCGCTTGAAGTGAAGCAAGGTACTCATCATCCTACAAGCATGCATAACCATAAAGGAAGAATTAAAGGTTGAAGTTCTAAGAGCAGCACAGAACACTAAGATACAAACCTGCTGTTCGCGCAACAAACGCTGAGCAGCTAGGGAGGGTGATGGAGGACGGGGCATCCGCCAAGCATAGGGATCTGTGGTTCTATTTTGACCATTCTGCATGAGATGATGAGGTGCAAATGGAATACGATACCCAGTCCCTTCAGGGATCCCACCAAACATTGCAGCTTCAAGCATTACAGCCTCATCGTGCTCCAAAGATGAGATGCCACCCCACTTCAAAGAAATTATACAAAACACAAAAATGACCACTCTTTTCAGCCAATTGCTAGAATATTTCTCGTACAGATTTGTTCAGAGTTTGGGAACCTGGATTAGTTATTAAAACTACCTCTTCTGAGTGGAAGTTGCTGCCATGCACCTGGGGAGGATTAAGGTTATCCTGATGCTGAGGGCTCAAATGCGCACTCACTTCAACTTCTTCAACGTCTTTGACAGCATCAACTGAAGCCATAGACACATTTCTGCTTCTGTGTCTAACCAATGGTTGTTCTTCTATATCTTCAACTTCTTCATCAGGGACAGAGGAACTTCCCACTTGCAACCTAAATTTCCCGTCAATATCTCATAAGAACCTCAACATGCTTTACTCAAATGTAAACTAGAGCTTTTCCATTCAAACACGCAATTTCCACCCCAAAAGAAAACACAACAGCAGACATATATGGATACACACTAACGACAAGGAGGTGCAATGAGAACTACCAAGCAAGAAGGACCCAAACGAAATCATTAAATTATCAAGCATCAGATAAAGCATCTACCTCCCGTTTGAGGATGATAAGTTACCCAGGTCCTCTACATCAGCAGATTTATGAGCATCTGGGTCTGAAGCTCCAACTTTAGCCTCTAATTCACGCAGTGCTTTCTCTCTTTCTGCTGTCTGGATTAACTTCACGTCAAACAGAAGCAAAGCAATAGTGATTTCAAAATGATGACATAGTGAGAAAAGCAAACCTTCAATGACAATGAAACTGCATGAGCAAGATCAGTATCTTCCAAGTGGGACATGCTCTGCCGAGGCATGGAATCTCTTGCAACCTGTGGTAAACCACAAATATATCAGAATCTAAACTGATTTAAGCTCAAAGAAGGCAGTGAGATTCTATCACATACATTATCATCATCGTATTGCTGGTTTGACACCTCAGCATCCCATTTAGAAGCCTCAATGGCAGCTCTGATCATTTGTTCTTCTATATCATTGCTATAGTCAGGCAGGTCATCACTGACTGGAGCAGATGGCCTGGAAACAGGAGCACGGGGGTAACCAACCAATGTGTGATCATTTTCTGCATCTATGGTAGGATGTGTCACTTGGCCAGTTGGTACATCCTCCTCATCATCGTCATCAATTGTAACGGTGCCTTGAATTTCAGGACCATGAGATTGTGCAGTTCCACTAACATCCTCAATAGTAGGAACACTACCAGAATGACCAGATTGCTCATTCCCATCTTTAACCTCAATTGGAATCTCTCTAACTTCTCTTGGATGGGAGACAAAAGGTGTATCTCTCCTTAAACGAGTACGACTATCAAATATACTGCTCCCAGAGTGAGAATCAAGAAGAGAAAATGGATTCAGGTTTCTATTGGAAGATAAAAGTGAGAGGGGTGTCCTGTTAGTTCCAGCGTGAACCGAATCATCAATGTCCATAGCATCATCTTGAGTAGCAGCAACAGATGATTCATGTGTTCTGGAGAGGAAGAGGGAGAGGGAGGCAGAGGATAATCAGCGGAGGGAAACCAGGCAGGTATCAAAATTAGCCACAAATATAAATATTTTCTTTTGCGCCCCCCCCCAACCCAGTTTTTTCACTGGTGAAAAAGAGGTGAGTTCGGGGAAGGGGAGATGAGAAAGTAGAATGAAAAAAAATGGAGTGAAAAGACGTGTACTAACATGTTTCTATCCCCTTCACTGAAATGTGCATTAACAGCTTCATTGAGATTGCCACCATGCTCCTGGTTGCAACATATAAAATTATCAACTTAAAATAAAGCAGAGTTAAGTTAATACTTGCAACAAATACAACAAACACTTCTGATAACTTTTTGGGCAATAAATGATAAAATTACAAAGTTGGAGCATTTTAGTTGGACCAATTATAGGTTCGGTCTCAAATTGGAAGCTTCAAAACAATCTGACATAATGGAGCATCATGAACAGCATCTTATTATGCTAACATAAAAAATTCAAGCTCAAAGTATCTCCACATTCATCACAATGGCATGAACACTTGGACCAAAAATCACTTACAAAACATCTACAGTATAAAACAGAAGAGAGACCGTGAGAAATAGTTAAAGCACTTGCATAGCCTTTAATCAGATAAGCATACATGATACACACTACAATTTTGGCTTTCTCAGTAGATGATGCAAACACTCTAATTATAGTACAAAATTAAAATAAAGTATACACATATAAACACTTTCCAAAACAATCGAACATGATCATTAAGTAAAACTTTATGAATTTCCGGCTCAAATTAAAACTTTACTGCAAACTATTCTTTTCTCCATTACTCATTCTTTATTCCAACTTAAACCAAGCTCATTTTCCGCATAGATACTGTAAAAAATCAATCTTAACTAATCTAAACATCGTCAATTCCAAATATAAATAATCACAATAAAATTAAATGAAAAACCTACTCATTTCATCCATCCACTAAAGCTAACCCCATCATTGCACACAAAATTCCACAACAAAATAAAAAAAAATTTAAAAACCCTAGCTATGAGTTAATCGCTAAAGTTAGCAATCAGAAACTTAGAGAAACCAAAACAAATAAATCTCCATTGTAAATAAGATAAATTAAAACCAACACTAAATGGAGTAAAAAAAACCAATATTGATAATTAAAGTTAAAAAACTACCTCCAGCTTCTGAATTGCGGTAGCTTCAGAAACGCCTGCGATGCTCATGAAGGTCTCGATTGCTTCCTGATTAGGTCTCGCCATTTGAGAATCAAATTTTTACAGAAACAAGCAGACAATTACTCCAATCGGGGGTGAACTGAGGAGAATACCTGAAAAATAATTTTGGCGTGAATGAATCCTTAAGAGTATATATATAGGTGGGTTGAGGGGTGGGGAGTCATTTTGGTATCGGAGATGGCAGTTTGGTAAATGTACAGAAATCAGCTGCCCTTCTATAATGTTCGAAACTTCCACGCCTCTCTCATCTTTTGACACAAATGGACGGATATCTTGGGGGATAAGTTGCTTCAAAGCACAGAAATACAGGTGTGTGTCATATTTTCAAATTAGATGGGTAATGATGGAATTTCACAATAAATTTGGAGTTTCTGCGTGTAATTTTTTCTGATTTTCTCATGCTATATCTAAATTATGCTGTGATATTTTCATTTTCCATTTATCCTAATGTCTATTGATTTTATGAATAATTTTTTAATTTAATTTTATACATATTTAATGGCAGTATTTTATGGTGAGTATTAACATTTTTAAGAGTAAATGTTAATAATATATCTATAAATTATTAATTGTAATACTTCCTTTATTCCCTTTTATATATCTATTTTAATCGATTCACAAGTTTTAAGAAAAATAAGGTTTTTTGATTAATTAATTAATATTTTTTATTTTACCTTCAAAAAATCTCTTTCTTTATTAAAGAGTAATCAAATTTCAAAGTTTTATGTGTGGTAAGTATATTTAATTTACTTCAAATTTTCACTACAAGTACCATATACTTATTACATTAAAGAGAGATATTTATGAAAATAGTAATTACTATCGTTTTAATTTGCTAATGAGACAGATAAATTGAGATAAATATTTTAATTAAAATAGATAGATAAAAGAAGATGAAGAGTGTATTATTTTTTACATGAACATTTTTAATCGTGTAATTTTTTTAGTACTTTTGTTGTGCAGCTTAAATTATTAGATAGACCAGTGGTCTTACTTATTCTGTTTGCTTTCTAGAAACATAGGCATGAGTTTTTTTTAATCTCTATACCTATATATAATAATAAATAATAGATAAAAATAAGTAAGACTATTTTGAGTTGGCGAGGCAAATAACATAGAAGAATATATTATATGAAAATTTTATAATTTTTTTTTTAAGATTTGGGATGAAAGGTAAAAATTTGAAAAAAAAACTTTTCAAAATAGATTTAATTTAAAAAAAATCAAAGAATGAAATATATATATATATATATATATATATATATATATATATATATATATATATTGAGCGAACACAATCGTCAGCCCTCTCACATCCGCCTCATTGTTAGCATACTGAATTCTGAAGACCTGGAAGTGAGAAAGATTTTGATTTGTAGCGAGATATTTAGAAATTTAGAATTTTAATACTTAAGAATTAAAGAATTATTTTGTTAACTGATTCTTATTCACATCCTACAGTTTTTATAATCTAAATTGGCTTTTGTGTATGTAAATGTAGTGAAGTTATGCATTGTTGAATATTCTCATCATCCTTTTAAAAGGGCAGAGTGAAATAATAAAAAAAATTATTTAAAAAAATGTAAAGATAGTTTTAATTTCAATCCGATATATTTAGATTGAGATTATTTTTAATTTTTTTAATGTATATGGACTTAAAGATAAATATTAGAATTTATTTAAAATAGATAATATTTTATAAATAAAATTTATTTGCATTAACTCTCTTTCTTTAAAAAAATATAAAATAATGTTAATGAAAGATGGTAAAACATGCTCTACAAGACTTTTGTTTCCCAACTTTGTTATTGGGCTGGTTAAAATAGTATTGGGCTTTCTTGGACACAGGGAAAACTCTCTCAATTTCGAAAAAAGTAGTGAAACGACATCGTTTCACCACTGGCATTTTCTTCGCCATCAGCGCAGAACCTCCATTGAAGCCAAACTCCTCCTCCTCAGCCTCGACGACTCAGGCATCTGGAATCTTGCTTCCCCAGCTCAGTACAGGCTAAAAGCGACACAGCTTCAGCTGTCGACGTGAAAACGCATTATTAGCTCTGAGAGTCGAGCAGAGCCTATGGAGAGAACAGCTGAAAACAAGAAAAAGAAGCTATCCGAATCAAATTCCGGGTTTGGTTTCTGGAAATGGGCCGCTGCATCACTAATAGTGCGATTAATTCTCATTTATTTCCCTAAAAATCTCAACTTGGGTACCCGGCCGGAAGTCTCCACTCCTCTCACCAGCCTCCGTCGCGGTATACACTCTTTTCTCTCACTCTGTAGTGTAATGGATGTCGACTCAGTCTGATTTGTCTACATTTCTTTTGAATGGTTACAGTGGCGGAGGGTTATTGGTTGAAGCAGTTATCAATGTCGCCTTATGCAGGTTTATTTAAGCTTAATATGAAAATTTCCTTAATATTATTCTCAGGAATCTTTTAATGGGATGTGCCTTTTTTTTTTTTCTAAAAAATAAATTTTTGTTGGTTTCGGTGGAATTATGCAGGTTCCATGTATCATGGATCTCCACTTTTACTCTCAATTCTTGGACCTCTAACTGTTAAAAGGTATTATTTGAGCTCCAGTTGCTTTTTCTTCACTATTTTCATGCAATGTTGCTAACTTTAAATTTTGACATCTCTATAGTATGTTGGTAATGCCATCTGTTTTTAACTTAATTAGCCACATAGATAAGTAGTGTGTTTGGGTTTTGATGGAAATAGTTTCTCGTTGCAGAATTGAAGGACATCCTGATCATCTTATATGCAGGTAGCATCGACTATCGCCTCTCATAGTTTCAGTAGCTATGTGCTTGTCTGCAAAGACATAAATATATAGGAATATTGGCTTGTGAAAGATGGTCCTGTCTTGCATTGATAAGTCTTCTAGATTATGGTGTGCATTTTGTATTTGTTAGCATTTTCATTTTTTTTAATTTCACTGTTAGTCGCATGGAACTTGGTTTTATATTTTTCTTGGCTTGAAGGAAGATTGGATTTTAGTCTAAATTTAAAGTCTGGTCATAGAATATCATTACACCGTAGTATGCATTTGTGAGACTACAGATTCTGTGCTTCTTGGTTAAGATATCAATACTTCTAAAATGGTTAATGTATAAATACTTCAGAATTCACTAGGTAACAGAAATGCCTAAAGTTCTTGCCAATGTATGATGAAAAGCTTTTATCTTCTGCCTTCTTTATTGGGTAAATTGTTTCACCCATCTGTTGTACAGACAAAGATTGATGTTTCTTTTATTTATATTGTGAAGTATATGTGATAAATTCAGTGTTTCCTCTGATAGCTCCATGCAGCTACTTAAGTTCTGTTCCAGTTATTTGTAATCTTCCATTCGCTTAAATTTTATCAAGCTACACTGATACTATCAACACTTTTCCGGATATAGTCTGGTTTCTGTGGTTGCAGATTTTATCACTGCAATTCTAATTCGTGCAATTGGCCAATCTCTTCATATGGCATATGGTCAGAGTCTAAGATCACTACATCTTCATGAACTATTTGAAGCTTCGGGTAATTGTATATAGCATATTGAGTACTTTTCCTCCTTACACTACATTTGAAACTTTAACTGTTTTGTTTTGTATATGGTAACTGTTTTTCCCCCCTTCCAATTCTTTTTCATTTTTTCAATTTATGTTGTTTCTCTAATGATGGTTGTATGAAACTCTTTTTCCAGAGAGTCTACCATCAGGAGATATAGCTGCTCTAGTGTATTTGTGGAACCCTTTCACAATAGTCACGTGCATGGGTTTTAATTCATCCCCAATAGAAAATCTTTTTGTGATTGCATCCTTATATGGAGCCTGTAAGGGTAAGTAGTTAATTCCTTTTCTTAGTAACAAATGTGGAATTTTATTTGCTCAAGTTTTCAAATTATGCATTGCTACTACTAAGCTTCAAATAAATTTTCTTCCAATTCTATTCTCTTCATTTCTTCTATGGTGATTTATCACTGAGATTGGATCTTATTTTGTTTAAGCTATATGTATGAATTATCTGTTTGTTGGAATGGGCATTATTCAATTGAGAGTAGGTACTGCAGGTGATTTAAATGGAAAATACTCCTTTTACTCATTATTATCCCCATTTTGATTGCAGTAATTCATTCTAACAAAAATAGTTGCGGTTTTGGTATGACTTTCTAACAAAGATTAGTAGGCAAAGTTTGGCAAACTCGTATTCTGACATTCTTTTGAATTTTCTCGTGAAAGTGGCTCCTGTGGAATCTGAGAATATGTCTTAGCAAGCAAAAACATGTTCATTACATCACCAGACCAAGTTTGTGAGGCTCACATCATTCTGTTATGATTTTACCTACAGTAACATACAATTTGCCAAATGTAAAGGGAGTGGGAGGGGAATAGGAAAGAGAAAAATATTCAGGCAACAAATACAAGAAAATTTGTCAATTTATCTATTTACACCCTTAGTCATTTTCGATTCTAATTTGAGTTACATTTTTGTCATTTGGTGTCTTCCAATCTGAATCCCTTTAATTTGGGAGGGATATAGAAAATGAAGAGTGTGTATAGGAGAGGTTGCTTATTTACTTCCCACCTTTTCCTCTTCTATAGGAACAAAGGAAGCGAAGAAAAGGAAAGAGGCTGTTACACTGACTGTTATGTGTCCATTTTCCTTTCACTTTTCACCTCTAACAGACTAACCTCAAGGCACTTCAATGTGCTTCAAATTAAGCTTGATATTTAGCAGATAAGAAGAATTGTGGACTATAATTGGTGTCTGTGATATTTATCAATTACATATCACTTGTAAGTCTGGGAACTGAAAAGTTGCTTGTAATGTTTGCAGGCCTAGTACCATTGGCTGCTTTTGGCTGGGTCTTAGCAATGCATTTGTCTCTCTATCCAGCGGTTCTAATCATACCGGTATGTCTTCCATTATCATCCTATTTGCAAAGGTTCTTTGCAGAGGAACTTTTGAAAGAGGCTTTGCTTTCCTTTTGCTTTTATATGCTTATTCACTTTTGTGGCTCACTAGTATTATGCTTTCATTTCAGATAATTCTTCTATTAGGATATGGTCTCGATGCACCGCCAAGAAAATTGTTTTTGCAAAAGCTTTCTTCAACAGCTGGAGAGGACAGCTCAACTGTTGGTGGTCCTCAAAGTAAGAGGTTGAAAGCGCAATCAACCTCTTTCTCACTGAGACCTGTCTTGTTCTTCTTTTTGTGGACTGCATTGTGGGCATCCTACACACTAATTTTGTGTTATATTTCTTTGAAAGGGTGTGGTGATCTCTGGGAGATGTTTGAAAGGTATTACATACTAATCTCTTTGAATATAGTTTTTTAAAAATATTATTTATTTAATGAAATTAATAACAACATCTGAATGGTCGCATTATTCAAATGATATCATCAATTTGACATGTCAGATTTACAATATTGTGAGTGTTTCAGAAGAATCATCGATTGATGTTTTTAAATTAAAACAAAATTTCAACGTCATATGGTCTTATTTCTGTCAATTGAATTGAAATCATTCTTGATAAAAACTAAGGATCTTATTTTTTTCACTTGTAACAGAGGGTATTGAACATATTTTTCTCTGCAAAAAAGGAAAAGAAAAAGAACAAGAATGTTCCTGATTACCAAAATGAAGTAGGTAGTTAAAGTTGAAGATGCTTCTCAGATTGAAAATTTACTCTATGCTTGATTAACATGCAGGACTTATGGATTCATTCTCACTGTTAAGGATTTATCCCCAAACATAGGTGTATTATGGTAAGTTGTAGTATTATGTGTTTTTCTGGTTATTTGTGGAGTGAATTGTTAGGTAAATTAAGTGTTTGAAATGAGCGACCAATTTTGTGCAATTTTATTGCAGGTACTTCTTTGCAGAAGTCTTTGATTTCTTCAGAAACTTTTTTCTAATAACCTTTCATGCAAATATCTTATTCCTGATCTTGCCATTGGCCATACGGTTGTATCACCGACCTTGCTTTCTGGCTTTTGTTTATGTGGCAATCTCGTCCATTCTTAAATCTTATCCATCCGTGAGCTCTCCATCCCTCTCTTATCTGCAATTACTTGTGTCAAAATGCCTAATAGCTTAAACATACTGAAACAAGGGAAACACTAGGATGATTTTTCATAAATTATATGCTGAAATTGAGAATGTTTAGTCTGATGTTAGTCACGAGTATGAGTAGTTTCATAAATAATTAAGCCTCTCTTTGCAACATGAGCTAAAGCTGCCATTACATACTAAAGGCTATGAACATACCTCAGCTTATAATTTTTGGATCATTAGTGAAGTCAGGTTTAAAGTTGAGGATTTTTCTGCCATTTCTACATGGTGGTTAGATCCATTCAGTTCTTCATGCTACAACTACTGCCTTATAGGCTTAGCTGATTGTATCCAGCTGGGTGAGTCCAATATTGCTAATTCAAATTATGAAGTTGATTCTAAGTTTAAGATATTCTCTAATAAGTCCCCCCCCCCCCACACACACACACACACACACACAAAACTACTTTTTGGCTCCTTCCCTTCTTTCTGTTTATATTTGGAATCTTTGAGTAGTTTCTTAACAAGATCAAATCTAGACTAATATCTATCATTTGCCCCAAATTGACCAGGTTGGAGACTCAGCTCTATACTTGGGATTATTGGCTTTGTTTGCCAATGAATTAGCTGGTAACTTGCACAAGCTCTTTCTGTTATTAAATGAGGTTTCAAAGTGATTATGATCGTTACATCTGTGTGCCATGCAGAAATGCAATTTTCATTCTTTCTTTTTTGTGGATATGTGGGGGTATCCCTACTCAGCCCTGTGATGCACAATCTTTGGATATGGAGGGTATGTGTGTCCATGAATTGTATGGATGCCAATTTGTTTCTTCTGTTGTATTTTTAGCAGGAAAAAGTTTATAAAAACTTTGCTGAACCCTAATGGGAGAATTCTGCAGGGTACCGGCAATGCAAATTTTTACTTTGCAACTGCTATGGCATATGCTTGCTTTCAGGTAATTTATAAACAATATCTTTGCTTTTGGCCATGCACCTCCTCATTCAGGGTTGGAACCATTGTGTCTTTCTATCCTTACAATAACATTTACCTTAACTGGTGTTTTTCAAGGTGATTAAAATTTGATTGGTTGTTTACATTTCTGGAAGTCATTGTGTATAAATTTGATGCATTACACCACCATATTTCTTTTAGCTTTTCACCTGGAAGAATGAGCGGAATATAGTAGGGTTGTCATAACCTATATCTACCGGCATGAACTAATATCTTTTTTCCTTAAGAGGCATTTGCCTCCCTAGGCAGAATGTCAGACCTATTTCACTTTTTTGTGCAACAAGGGATCACGAATAAAATTTGTGTATCATTGTTTGTTGTGTAAGTGTTGCAATTATAATTTATCTGTAAATTTTCTGCTGATTGCATTGTGACGTCTCTTAACTGATGAACTCTTTCCTTTTTTGGGACCGGTCTTCTGTGTTTTGCAGATTGTGTTGGCAGTTGAGAGTGTTAGTACAATGCTCAAGCATGATAGAAGAATCAGAAAACTATATACAACTACGAAAGCCTAGGACGTTTAATGTTTGATTATACATTGATTTTCTCCTGCAAGCATACAAAGAACTTCTTTGGCTGTCCGGTCCAGCCTATCTAGGTGCTTCAATGTTGTATCCTTAGACCATTGTTCTTCACAATCCCATTGATGATAACTATGCAAAGTTGACCGGCTCCGTTTACTTGTGCGAGAAGATTGGTGTTGGACAGCACTTGAAAGTATGTTTTCCGGGTGGTTGGTTATTGGTTGGATATGGTTCTACCCAACAGCATATTTGGTCACCAGGAGTAGAGAACAACCTCTGCTGGGCTTTTGAACAACTGGTACTAAACTTAGTGCTCTACCCAGCACAAAAAATATCAAATTCCACGAGCAGCTTTATCTTTGTAAGTTACGAGTTCTTGTTAGAAACTTGTGTATAACATCTGGATTTGTATCATATCTCGTCTCTTCCACTTTATTCTTGTGACTCCATCCTCTTTGCTTGAAATGTTACAACCCATGATGTATTTCTGATCAGGGCTGTGAAGTACTTCTAGGATTGGGCATACTGGGCTTGTGATATTGGGCTCCAAATTTTAATTTCCAATAGTTGGACTTTGAATTTTTAAAATGAAAGGAAATTAGAAATTAGATTCCTAGCACATTAAACAAAAGAGCAAAGCACTGCTATTATTACAAAATTAGTAGTTTCAAGGGAAATTTTTGGAGTTATTTTAGCTCACCCTTCGTTAGTGGATATTGTATATATATATTTTTTAAATTTTAAAATGTTTCAAATTTTATATTTTTTAAAAATATATAATTCTTTTAATTTTTATATCTGACCTTTTGAAGAGATAAATTGCACTGAATTTAACCTGAAAACAGTGTAGAAGATGGGCAAATTTTGAATCAATAAATTTTTTGGAGTTCCTCACGATGGCATTCCGGGGGGTTCTTCTTTTATTTGCTTTCAAATCAATTTAAAAATTTCAAAGAAAAAAAAAATCCCTCTTGAGAACATGAATGGACGATCTGAATTTTTTAAAATTTGTATTTCTTTTTAAAATAAAAAATTAAGTATATTTTATATTTTATCTTTAATTTTTAAATTATATTATTACCTTTTAATAATTTTTTTTATATAAGTAACTTCGTTCTATTGGAATTGGGGTCCGAATTTAAGAAATTAAAACATAAAAGTAATTTGGCATCAGATGCCCAGACCTCCGCTTCGTCTATGGTGTGTATGTGAGGTGTAATTTTAAAAAAATAAAAAATAAAAATTGTTGGACAAAATTATAAAAATTTGAAGCTCACAAGAGAATAAGCGAGGAGGACGAGGACCAAATCATGTTTTACTCTTCACCTTCATACCTAAAAACCCACAAACCCTAGTCCCTCCTCCAAATCTTCTCCCCTCCCTTCTCTTCAAAATTTTACTGGTATGCTAAGAGGATACAGCTGAATCGGAGTCGGCACCAAGCAAATCTTCCTTAGGTAAGCTCTTCAAATGGGCGTCTCTGCAGCGCGTTTTTTTTTTTTTGGTCCTTCCCCTCTCCTATTGTCTGCCATTCTGGTTTATTGAAATCACGGGAGAAGAAATCAATTGTACTTTCTGCGTTGCTTCTGGTGTCTGGTAATTTATCTTGGATGCCTTGTTCCTGAATAGTTTCTCTGCATTCCCTTTCCTCTTCCTCTCTCTGGCAGTGCATTCCCAGTTATAGAGTCCTCTTTATCAATCTTTTTGTTTGACATTAGATTTTAATACTCCTAAACTTTCATCAGTGAAATCTTTTGACATCTGTAGGTCACTGAAAAGTAAGAACTATTTACTCTTGTTAACTTGCTACTTGCCAATGAACCTATAATATTTGTTGTTAAAAATTTCAATACTTTGCGTTCTTGGCTGCTGAATTTGTTGACACAATTATATAAAGCATAAAAAAGGAAGCTTGGTGGACTATTTTAAATATCATTGCAGGAGGGGTTTAGATTCAGGTGAACAAATTTGCTAACTTGTAGCATTTTTTGTCCTCCTTAAATATCAACTCTACCCCCCCCCACCCACCACACACACAAAAATAATATATATATATATATATATATATATATATATATATATATATCCTTCACTTCATGCTTAATAATTTAACTTTTTTGCTTATTTTGTATAAAATAGGTGTTATTCATTTTACCATTAAAATCAATGCATTGTGGTTTTAATGTTTTAAAATTCGATATTGTGTATTAGGTTTCTATTTATTATGCAACATAAACATCATCACAGTTTGCTGTTCCTCCTGTTTGATAGTCTCTTTCTTTGGTTCTAATTATATCAAGGTTTTGTACTAATTTTCTATGCAAATCTGGCATGCTTGCTGAGATTATTTTTCACTTTGATCACATACTTTCAGAGGAAAATGGAGGATGCACATGAAGTGGTGAACAGCCTGTCTGAAGAGCTCTCTGCAGATGAACCTCAGAAGGAGGAAGAAACCCTTGAGGAGATGCTTTCTAGGCATAGGTGCTGTATCATCATTTTTTACATGTCATTCTCATTTTATGCAGTATATTCCCTTTTCTGTCACACACACTTCCTAGTGTATGAGTGTGTAATTATTTTTGACATTTTAGTTGCAGTCATTGATGCTAGGAAAATGTGAAGTTCATTATGAATTGTGATTTACATTTGCACGAGTTGATTGTTACTCATTGGTCAATTTACAGAAATCTGAGAAATGATTTTGAAATTTTCTTAGTTAGTATCAAGTTAATGCCAAAAAAAGGGGAATGGCTCCTCTCCAGTATCAATAACATTGGAGATCTTCCAGTGTTTTAATAAGAGCACAGCACGTCATTTGATAATAATATAAATGGTTATAATTCAACCACATCACCCAATTTTTTTCCCTTCATGAAAAGTCTACCTTGATAACTGCCTGAAGTTGTTTATTAATCCCAACCGTCAAATACACTTATTATTGCCATGGTGTATATATATAAACACTGGAAGATAATAGTATTGGAGAGGAGTTTTGCGCCCCCCCCCCAAAAAAAAAAAAAAAAAAAAAAAAAAGATGGGGGGGGGGGGTGTTTGGTGGGGGAGTTTGAGCAATGCCATGTTACTAGTGTTATATTTGAATCTGAAGTATTCTCTGTGTTGCTTTATTCCACATCATAGACATTTTCCTGAAGTCATTTTTGAGTTTTATCACTGCACTGATTGATGCTTTGAAATTTGAGCTTCATTATTATATATGTTTCCATGATCAGTTTTTAATTATTGATCAACTTATGTAAAGCTGGAAAAGGATCTGAAATTTTTATAGTTTGCACAATATAATACAGCTGGGGGCAGGGGTGGTGGTGGTGTTGGCCGTGGAGTTTAGTGAGGTTCTGTTCCAAGTATCATATTTGAATCTAAAGCATTCTTTTTGCTACTGTTCAAATTACATATTATTTCAGGAAAGAGATCTCGCAGGTGCAGAGCAAAGAAATTGCTCTTAAGAAGGCCGCTGCCAAAGGCAGTAAGGCTGAACAGAAAGCTAAGAAGAAACAGGTTGAGGAAGAGATATCCTGTCTTTCGACAAAGCTGAAAGAAAGACATGCAGAGGAACTTGCTTCCTTAGGTTACAGTGGTGATAACAAGAAGGAAAAAGGAGATCTTGACAGTTTGGTTAAGGCTATAGCTGGTGTTTCAACAAGCAATCAATCTGACAAAGCAAAACCTAGTAAGAGTGTCAAGAGGCGCGAGAAAAGAGCTCAACAGGAAGCTGCAAGGGAACAAAGAATTCAAGAAGAGCAAAACAATATTGTCAGTGATCGTACTATTGAAAATGAGAAGTTAGAGAGAAAGCTGTTACCCCTTGGTTTAACAATTAATGAAATAAAGCCAGATGGGCACTGTCTTTACCGAGCTGTTGAGGATCAGCTGGCCCTTCACTCTGGGGGATCTTCTCCTTATTCTTATCTAGATCTTAGAAAAATGGCAGCTGCCTATATGAGGAATCATACCTCTGATTTCCTCCCATTCTTCCTTTCTGAGAATCTGCCTGATGGAGAATCTGGTGAGTCTCCTACAGAAATGTTTGAGAGTTATTGTACAGAAGTGGAATCAACTGCTGCATGGGGTGGACAGTTAGAACTTGGCGCTTTAACTCATTGCTTGAAGAAACATATCATGATATTTTCAGGATCCTTTCCTGATGTTGAGATGGGAAAGGAGTACAAATCTGATGGTAGCTTATCAAATTCAACTGTTATGCTATCATATCACAGGCATGCTTTTGGGCTTGGCCAGCACTATAACTCAGTCATCCCTAGTGCAGGTTAGATAGTTATAACTTTCTCGTGTTGATATATACCTCTGCACGTTTTCATACCCTTGGTAATGTTTATGTTTCTAAAAGCCAATTTCAAGGTCAAAACTACAAACTACAGTTTTGCCCTTTGAATTGTAATATGGGAGATGATTATCACTTTTTTGTGCATGATTTTGACTGCGCTAATTTGTTCGTTTGGTTAGAATATGTAACATCCATCTAGCTATTTGCTCTGCTTGTTACCCTCTTTGATTGGTTGAGTGAATGTAAATCTGTTTATTTGACATTTGAGGTCTTTGCAATCAGCTGGTACATAGAAAATTCCTTCACTGATCACCAAGTAGTGTCTTCATTTTATTTTATTTTTTTGTTTTAGGTTTGTTTTGTCGGGGGGGGGGAGCGGGGGTGGTGGGGGTGGGGGGAAGGTGGAGGAATTGGAAAGTTGATAAAGAAAGGCTGTAAATAGACTGAGTGATTCATGAACAATTCATTTATTTTGTGCTTAACTTTGCTTTTTATTCTTAACTGATGTTTGTTTGGCAGTTGCTGCTTACGAGTTTCGCTGTAACTAGTTTTGTAGTGACGCCCTAAGTGCGGGATAAGTTTATGGTAGGGGAAAAAAGAAGAAAGGAAAATAGGAAAATCGAGTTTAAATTAGAGTTTCATATAATTATTGTAAATAAATGATTAAAAAAAAACACATACACACACAAAGATAAATGCTGTGATGTCCAGCTAAGACTAGGCATGCCAAGCTTTGGATACTAGGGTTTGAAAATGAATGTTCAGGAGTTGTCCTTTGATTAAAAGGATGTTAATTGGCCTTATGTGTTGAATAGAGGTATAATCGAATTGAGTTTTTATTGAATGTGTTTGGGTTCGGTTCGAATTCAAAATATTGAATTCGAGTTCGAATATAAATCTTATATTTAGATTTGAATTTTAAACCAGTGGAATTCGAATATCTAAGTATGCTCATCAATATGTTCTATTAATTAATATATAATTTATGTTATTTATAATATATTATATTATAAGTTATTTATTTAAATTTGAATTTGAGTTTAAACTCGAATTCGAGCTTTCGAGTTTATGATATTCGAATTTGAGTTTTAAAGTATTTTAAACGAATTCGAGTTAATATTTAATATTTAACTCAAGTTTGAATTTGAATTTTGTATAAAAATAATAAAATTGGGTTCGATTATATTAACGATCGCCTTGATTTGAATCGACCAATAGTGTTGAATGGATTATCTTGCTTTGTAAAAGTAAGCAAAATGGGCTGCTGATAGGTCATTTTGATTGGGCTTTAATTATAAAGATTGGCCCATGCTAAGTAGTAATTTTGTAGATGAAAAACTGGGAGAATAGTTTTATGGTAAAAGATGTGCATGCTTCTCCATTATGCCTTTTTGCTTTATTTTAGCTTTACAATATAAGTCTTTTTTAAATTAATTTTTATATTTTTAACAAATTTTAATAAATATTAATAATTCTTTTTATTTTATTTCTATCTTTCTCTTATACTACTAAACATTATATTCTCTAATTTTTTTTAAATAGTTTAATTAGGACATTTTAAATAGTTTAACTTATAAAAAGTTTTGTGTTTAGAATATTTAATTTTTGTATATGAACTTAAAAAGGCTTATATTATGATATGGAGGATGCTACTTTGCATTAACTTTGGAGTATTATTAAGTTAACCACGTCATGGATGATTTCTTTATAGTCCTAAATTTGTCAAATGCAATGCACAAGTAGCCCTCAAGTTGAAGCTCTCTAGAAAGAGTAATCTATGCAGCAATTGCACTTCTCTTCCATTTAAAGTAGCCATTTCTTAAATTCTCCTTACTAAATTATAATCTTTTGAGCTTTATACTTGGTTGAATGTATCCCAAGATTTCATATATGAGGAGGAGACGCAGTTTATAGGGATGGAAAAAAAAAAATAGACTGGAGAGGATACCATATAAAATGATATATTAAAAAGATAATAATATAATTTTTAAAATAAATTGTAGGGTTAATTTTAAAAAATTCCTTGTACTTATATCTGTTTGATAATTGGGTACTCAGCAATTGACAAAATTGCAAATTGGGCACTTAATTGTCAAAATTAAAATTTTGGATATTCAATTGTCAAAATTAAAAGTTCAGGTATTCAATTGTTAAAATTAAATGTTCAGATATGTAATTGTCAAATACATAAAAGTACAAAAGATTTATTGAAATTAACACAAATTTCTTTTAAATTTTATATTAAACAAGATTGTCATCTTACTTTTTATTTTTTAAATTTTATTTTTTTTCATTTTTTATATAAAATCATATATTCTTAAATATCAAATTAATTAAAAAAAATTTAACTAAACACAATAGTAATAAATATATAAAACTATAAAATTTGTATAACATTTTAAAAATATTTAATAATTCGAATTACAATCTTTTTCATTTTTTCGGGATCTCAAAAGAGCGTGGAAATATATAAGAACTCTTCAATAGAAATGGAAAAAAGTTCAGAATCGGTAATCAATCAATCGGTTGTAATTTGAATTACTAAATATTTTTAATTAAATTACTAAATATCTTCAGAAATTTTACAAAGTATAAAAGAAATATAAAGAGTTTTTTTTTTAATATATGATAGATATGTGAATTTTATAGTTTTATATATTATTGCTATTGTGTTTAGTTAGAAAATTTTAGATTAATTTGATATTTAAGATGGTATGATTTTATCTGAAAATTGAAAATAAAAATGAAATAAAATTTTAAAAATAAAAAAAATAAGAGGTCAATCTTGTTTAATGTAAGATTTAAAAGTAATTTGAGTTAATTTTAATAAATCTTCTATACTTTTATGTATTTGACAATTAAGTATCTAAACTTTTTAATTTTGTCAATTGAGCATTCAAACTTTTGATTTTGATAATTAAGTATCCAATTTACGATTTTGTCAATTGTTGGGGTACTCAATTATCAAAATTAAAATTTTACATACTCAATTGTCAAACACATATAAGTACAAGGAATTTTTTGAAATTAATCCTAAATTGTAAGAGCATAAAAATAAAGTTTTAAAAGATATTTTTTATAAAAAAATTCAAATTTTTAAAGCTAAATAAAAAATTTTTAAAATTTTTGGCGACAAGTGCACCTTGTTCCCCTCATTTCGTCATTGGTGGTTTAGTTTTATACTTAGAATTAGAAAATTGCTGCTGCTTGGGGTTGAGTTTTGGCTTCAAAGAATGTTCATATTATTCTTTATGTCACTTCCAATGTGGCAAAATTTGTGTATGGTAACTGAATTCATTTTCAGAATAATCCCCCAATGTGAAAAGGTTGTCATAAGGCAATCAACAATTTTTGCAAGTACACTATGGGTTAACATAGGGAGAGCTATGGATTTTGAACGCAACAAGTGAAGCAATGGCAATCTTCTAAGCAGTCATATTTGTTTACCATATAAGGAATGGGACAACCCTTCTTTAGAGAATGAAGAAAAAAAAGGTTCCAAGTTTGCAATTTTCTTTCGTTTAATACAAAACATGCTTATTGGTGAAGCTGAAATTGTTTCCTCACAATATTCCCTTAACCAAAAGCAACCCATTCTGAGATTTAAGGCAAAGCTTCAAGTTTCCATTGCAAACTTCAATCATATAATCTGCTTACTGTTTACTTAAAAAAGGAAAAATTGTTGGTGGACTTTCCATTTTATGGCCCTATCTATGGAGGAGGAAGGAGGGGAAACATAACAAATGCTAGAAGTGCGATATGAGTCTCCAATCTACAATTTGGAGACACGAATAATAAATAATTGTACCAATTTAATTGTAAAATAATTAATACTTAATTTATAATCAAGAGATAATGAATACCTACACAGTTACTGCAATTTGATCACTAATTGAGGTATATTTTAAACCAATGAAACATTTAAAATAAAATGAAGAAAACGAAATGAAGGAAGGAAGAGTAACTGGCATTGTTCTTGTTGCTAAATGCTAATGGCAATAAATGATGATACATACGAAAGGTGGTGGCCATGAAAGCATTCTTCAAAGCATATTTTATTATATGCCCATTGAAATCAGTGCAAGTCACCATATATTATTCCAGGATGAACATGGGATCAGCGATTACCATGCTCCCTCATTTCCCTTATCTCCACGCCCCCCCCCCCCCCCAATCTTTCCTTAGAAGTTTTGCTCCATCTGTTTTAGCTCACTAGTCAAATTTAAACTACTAAAAGGAAAATAATTTTAAAAAAACGTATTCATGTTCATTTGAAAAAAAAATGTAAAATTTAAATTCAATTCACTTTAAAATAAAATTATCACTTGCTCCATCTGTTTTAGCTCACTAGTCAAATTTAAACTACTAAAAGGAAAATAATTTTAAAAAAACGTATTCATGTTCATTTGAAAAAAAAAATGTAAAATTTAAATTCAATTCACTTTAAAATAAAATTATCACTTTATAAATTTTTTACAAGTTAAAAAAAAAAGTCTGTGTGATAAATTTGTCTTGTGACAAGAACAAAAAAAGATATAAAGTCCTCTCAAAATATAACTCAAGTAATCATGATCTTTTGGATCTTTGCATTGTGAGTAAATGGTTGTCACGTCGAATTCAAAATTAATTGTCTTTACTATTAAGACTAGGTCAAAATTTTATCAATTAATTTACATAAATTTGCTTGTAATGTAGAATTTTTTACAATTGAAAAATAAAAAATAAAAAAGAAAAGTCTGCGTGGTAAATTTGGTTGGCACAAGAGTGAGGAGTGAGTATGAGATGATGGTAAAAGGATGCATGAACAAGACTCTCGAATCAGCCGCTGACACAAACATCAGCTGAACTGAAACTGGAAACATTTTCTGTACGGCAGCCTTTCCAAAAGTCAACTGTAAATTTCCAATTTTTACACGCTATTTGGGAGTGTTCAAATGGCTCGGGGGATGTAAGGGCGGCAGTCAATGATGCCTCGCTTCTCATTAGTGGCTCTATTTATGTGAACGTCACTTCTCCTACAATTTCAGAAATCACACATACTATTATTAAGAAGTTTTAATATTTGTGAAGTTTTAAAAGAAAAAAATTATAAAATTATTTTTAAAAAAATACTTATTTTAAGACAAAATAAGTATCTTATAATATTTATTTATAATCAGATGATTTAATATAACAAATTGATTATACAAATTTGTTACATTTTATCTTTGTGTGAAATGTTATAAAATGTATGTAACAACTTTTGAGTTTCTCTTTTATAGTAAGAGTTTTTTTGCTGCATTCGGTTAAAAGAAAAAAAAATTAAACACTTAAAATTTAACCATATTTAAGAACTTAATTACAATTAAATTGAACATTACAATGTCTATCACAAACAAAAGCACACAAGATAGTGCAAACATTCATTCTTGCTTCAAGGTTTATGATTCAATTTTTTTATGAGATTTGAATTTAACATCGTTTTATTTTCATAGTTATTTCTTTCTCAATTATTTTCATGTTAGACCAAACCCTCATGGAATATGTTCATTTGTTCACCGTATAATTGCAGACAATTAAGAAAAGATAATTAGGAGAGGCAGTTTAACTAAAGCATTGCTAAGAGCTTAATTAGCATGTGGTCGTACACTGCATAAAAAAAAATGGTCAACCCTTATAGTCGGGTTAGCACGTCAAGAGCTAGCTAGCTCTATACATACAATATAGTATAAGATATAATTGTAATTAACTAAAATAATTGGCACTTTGACTACCTGAGGGTAAAGCCAAGAAAGAAGCTTAAAGAAATCACAAATCAACCAAACACAAGAAAAATGAGATTTACGATTATCAAAGCTTGTTGCTCAAGTAAATTGACACATGGAACCTTCTATTTTTCAAAATTTTTCATTCCAAAAGAATGGGATCCTCTTCATTCAGGCTTAATTAATTTATTTTGACATCTGGGCTTGGTCATTAATGACCACCGACATAAGAAAAAACTAAATTATCACAAATTAAATGATCAGTAAATTGATAAAACAATATAATTATTTTTTTATCTTTTATATAGATTGCACAATAGGAGATGCTGCGGCCTTTTTGGAGTGTAGAAAACTAGTCAGGGCAAAACATCTCCTTATACTATTTCCATATGGAATTAGCAAGTCACAAAGATCCTAGTGCCATTTTTGTTCAAATACCATTCTTTGCAAATAGCCTATTTTTCTTGAAAAGGGGACAATTTTTTCTTTGAGATGATTGTGGAATGGTACATGGAAAATCATAGGCCTCCACCATCACATGCTTCCAGCCTATGTCTCAATCTTATTTATCAAGGGACATTAAATAATATTATTATAAAAAAGAGTTCTTTATCTATATATTTTTATGTTTAAATTTATTTTTATTTAGAACAAAAATACACTTGTGCATGATTTCTATTCATTTCATAACCCTTCTCTTAAACATTGTGATCTTGACTGTCAATAATGATAGATGACCAACTTACACAATTGTGTCAACCAAAGACCAAAAATATGGAATCCTTTCCTCCCCCATCTCCTCCAAAAATACAAAAAATGTTATATGAGCGTATATAGGATACCTGTCTCTTCCTTTGCTTACAATTTCGCTTATTTTGTTACCTTTTTTTGGGAACTTGGAATCACAACAACCTTGAGACCATAATTGTGGCCTTTGAACGCTGCAATGAGTAAAAACCACCCATAATTGCATGTAGTAAAAAGTAACCGAAGTTCACTTTCTAGACATGTAAAAGGGGAGAACTTCGAGCCACATTCATTTGACTAAAGTTTCCCCCAGCTTGGGTGACACATGGTAATTTTTATTGTGAATAAAAAGTAAACAGTAAGAGGCTGCACAGGGCGGCTCTTATTTACCATGAACAAAACGGCAGGTACTTTGGCCTATTGACCAGGAGCCACTGTCTCATTTTTATGATCAATTATACGATTACCCATGCGCACGGCACAGACAGAAGGAACAACTTTATCCTTAATTCTCTCATTCTTCTTCAACGGTGCATTTGATCAATCAAACTTTTCATTTACTCTTTTCGTTTAAAAATATTTATTCATAAAATTCTTAATACACAAATTAAAAACGTTAAAAATAATATTACAATTTATATAACGTTTTTATTTTATTTATATTAAAAATATGATAGCTATTAATTAGTGAAAATTCTCAAGAAGTAGAATGAATTTTTTTAAAAAAAAATTACACAGTTAACTTAGAATAAATAAGGATAAAATAAGGAGCTAATAATTAATTTTAAAAATATGTATATGAATAAATATTTTAAAATAAAATAAAAAAATTTCATGAATAAATATTTTGAAATAGGAAGATACCATAACACTCTAATTAAAATGTAGGTGGTTGGAAGGCTTCTCAAGATGATCGTGTGCTCAAGGCCAAGACTTTTTATGATAAACGCGATGTGCATTGCCTAGGTAATGATTATTGACAATTTAAAAATGAATGCCAACAACGTTATATGATGAGATTATTACAAATTTTCATATTAAGTTTGTTTTTTATTATTTGATAATCATAACTATTATATACATCTATAATTAATTCTAAGTTACTAGTCTTATAACATGAAAATATCAATAAAATTAATAAGTTCAGATTCATTTTTATAATCATCTATAAAATCAATTAGCTTTTTAGATAACTATCTATAGTTCTAAGACACTTTAAGAGAGGTAGTAATGACTGCTTGCCACCAAGGTAGCAACCATGGCTCGAACCCCCATGCCTAAGTGGGGAAAACTCCTATAGTTCACACCAAAAAAAGTTTCAAAGCTATTGCCCCTTTCTATCCTTTTCTTGAAGGGGGGAATCCTGATCAGAATTGTTAAATGCTAAAATAATGAGAATGTATTATATGCCACTAAGTTTAGATAAGTTGGACAAGCTGCTCCCCCCTTGATATTACTTGAGCAGCAAACCAAAAGAAGTGAAGTCGCTGCAGATGCTATGGGGAAGTTTGGTGACAAATTTTGTGTTACTAATCAAGAAATAATTAGCTTAATAAGGTCCTACCCTTTTGTTTCTATCTACGACATAATGTTGGTAAACACCATTAGAAGGAATTCAATTCCCTCTTGAAAGATTCTACACGCTTGGAGTAATTAAAAACTTGCATCTTAGGCTTTGCCATCTCACTGATTCATTAGAATTATGACCATCCAGGTAGTGTGCGTCCCTGCCATCAGATTTCTGCATCATACCTACAAGACAGGTAGGACAAACTAGTCCTCCTACAAGACACCAGCTCCTTTTGGGGATCAAGAAAAGTTGAATGAGAAAAAAGAAAAAGAAAAAAAGCTCTTAGCTAGTCCAGACAATTTGACTTCATAGTACATCCCCTTTTTATTCTTTTATATAGTATTCTTTATTTCTAAATCTTGAACTAATCTGCTTCTTAATTATCCGTCTCTGTTCTTGCATTTTGCACCTTTTTCAACTTTCCAAGCTCCGTTGGTTCTACATGCAGTATTCATCCATTCCAAATCATCCGTCCTATTTAATTGATTACACAGATATTAAAATAAGTAAAATTTTTAATTAATTAAAATTTTATTTTTATTTTTACTTTTAAAATCTAATTTATTCTCTCTATTTATTAAAAAATATTTAATTTTTTAAATTTTAATATACCCTAAATTACTTCTCTTTCTTATTATTTAAATAGAATCAGCTTTTTTGAAAAAAATTATTTAATATGTTTAAAAAAATAAAGTGTTATTAGATGATGACAAATTTGATATGTTAAATCTTAATAGGATAAATAATTTAGAACGAATGACATATGTGTTTAACAACTGATGAGATACGACGGAACAATATAATATTATTTTTTATATTCTTACAAAAGTAAAAAGATATGTTAGTTTTTTTATAAAATTATCCGTTTTATATTAATTAGTGAAGTTTTAGACTTTAAATGCTATATTATACTCACGCCTTTCATATATCAAATACTTTCTCCACTTTTATTTTGAAAATTTACTTTTCTTTATCAATAAAACTCTCGCTTTTCAACAGGTACACATATTTTTTATGTAACAAATAATTTGGAAGAAATTAATTCATAATATATCCTCAGCGCAGCTTGTCCTACCACTACCTATTTGTTGGCAACAATACTCTGAGTAGTATTTTATCCGTTTCAAAATATTTATCTATGAAATCTTTTATACACAAATTAAAGGTGTTGAAAATAACGTTACAATTTAGATAAAGTTCCTATTCTACCCGTATTAAAAACATGATAGCTATTAATTAGTAAAAAATTTCGAAATAATAATTTTAGAAAATTGTACAATTGATTTAGAATAAATGAGAATAAAATAGAAAAAAATTAATTATTAATTTTAAAAATATATATATATGAACAAATATTTTAAAATAAAATAAAAAAATTTTATAAACAAATATATTGAAACGAATAAAGTAATAAGTTTCTCTCCTTAGACTGCACAAATTTAGAGGTAATGTTTAGCTACAATAGATAATCAGCTTCTAATTAAAACTGCGGACAACATGCAGTTGAGCAATCTGTGTCATCCTCATGAGCAATCCACATAAGAGGAAAGGACTTTTGCTGATTAAAAACTTAAATCAAATCACCGCAAGGGAAAACCCCCGTGTTTTTTGTTAGGATCTCATTTAAATAAGTAACCAAACTTCATCTAAATGCAAAGTCAGGTGCTGTTCATGAACTACTGAAAATCCAGAAGGACTAGGTGCATGCTTCAGGTAACTCGAGATAGAGAAAAAAGACACAAAACGAAATTTCCACGATTGAACAAAGAATTATAGAGCCATATAAACCATAAATTATGGCTCTGCACAAGTCTTTAAAGACCACATTTTGCGTTTTGACTCTTAACTGTTTGAGTCCGCACACGAGGCACCAAGGGAATCACAAATGACAAAACCCATCGCAGACAAAGTTGTGTTGATACTTGTGCTCGTGTGCATTTAAAGTCCAAGATGGGTTCAAATTCCATGCTTCATTAATGGAACATTTGGAAAACAATTATAGGGGTACTAAGAACAAAAATTTGCTGTGTATGATGGCTGGTCATGATATACACAGTAAACCTACGGTTACCTACATGACCTAGTCTTTTGAATGAAAAGAATGGAAGGGTGGTGCTCTATGTGTCTGGTTTGGACTAAACTTCAACTAGAATGACTTGCTTACAGTGTCAAGCTAAAAAAGATTCTTACAAAGATTAGTAAAGAAGCAGATACAGTGGTTGCCTGCATATCCAGAAGATTCATCTGGAATCAATGGTGATGTAATTAAGATTCGAAATTTGACACTAAAAAGAAGTCCAGCTAAGGAAGATCTAGGACGAGATCTAATTCTTTAGAGGATAAAAAGAAATTAAAATGAAAAAAGGGGCAGTTTCAACTCTCTGGGGCTTGACATTTCTAGTGGCATCAATGTCATGCAGACAGGAAAGTATTTATCATAGATACAGGGAAGATTTGTGATGAAGCTAAAATCATTAGATTCTTGAATTTATGATTCATGGAAGATCGGTTTCAGACTTGGTACAATAACTTCTTAACTTCTCAAATCTAAAGAAATGGGCTTCTGTTTCTGCTAAAGATCCTTAAAAAAATGCCACAATTCTGCCTCGTGCTTTTCACTTTCCTGTGCTATGGAGATAAAAGATGAAGAAGAGAATGAGAGAGGAAGGAAGCATCCTCTCAGCTTCATCGTTATTCTAGGCTTTTACACAAATTTTTATAAATGGCGTTGACGAAGGATATATGGTGTTCAATAGACAAAATTATTCCCGCTATTCTATTCTTATCTCCAACTACTTGTACAGCTTATTGAGCAACCAACTTCTTAAACCCAAAAAGAACCAGCTCTAATTCATTTATTTTATTACTTCCAAATTCTGGCCTGCCTATTTAAGTACTCCATCTTGTGGATACGAAGATATATGCCAGCAATATTTTCTCATTCCTGTCTTCTCTTCCCCATATCCTCCCTGCATTACTCTCTCCTCCTATCCTTGAATCAGTTCCTCTCTCTCTCTCTCTGAAAACTCATATCATCAGCATTACACAACTGTTTTCAATAAATTCCCTTCCTTGCTAGTTTACTTCTTTTCGTAAGATGGATGTGTCAGTGGCTCTATGCATTGTTGCTTTAATTATTATAAGCGTTACACAATGGATTTATAGATGGAAGAATCCAAAATGCAATGGAAAATTACCTCCAGGTTCCATGGGGTGGCCTCTTCTTGGCGAAACTCTTCAATTCTTTGCTCCCAGCACATCGTTCGACATTCATCCCTTTGTCAAAGAGAGAATGCGAAGGTAAGACAAAGATAATAAATGTATAATATAACCAGTTCTTACATGTTAAAATGCATGCCGAAGCATTAAGATTGGCCATCTTTATCTTTCACATTTTCTCAATCTTTAACATAATATCTTTGGCTATATTTTCCAGATACGGGCCGATATTCCGAACCAGTTTGGTGGGAAGGCCAGTCATAGTGTCTACAGACCCAGATCTTAACTATTTCATCTTTCAACAAGAGGGACAACTGTTTCACAGCTGGTATCCAGACACTTTCACAGAGATCTTTGGTCGGCAGAACGTAGGTTCTTTACATGGTTTCATGTATAAGTACCTCAAGAACATGGTGTTGAATCTCTTTGGCCCCGAAGCCGTGAAAAAGATGCTCCCAGAAGTGGAACAGGAGGCAAAAGGAAAATTGAGAATGTGGTCCAGCCAAACCACTACTGAAATGAAGGAAGCAACTGCCAGTGTAAGTTCAATTGACTTCTACTGTTCAATAAACATCAATTTTCTTCGATTCTGCTAATACTTCGTATTCCTGCAGATGATATTTGATCTTACTGCCAAGAAACTAATTAGTTATGATTCAGAGAAGTCTTCCGACAACCTTAGGGAAAGTTTTGTAGCTTTCATACAGGGTTTAATCTCTTTCCCTCTAGACATTCCTGGAACAGCCTACCACCAGTGTATGCAGGTATGTCACAATCTCTCTCCCTATCCCTTAATTCCAAGAATCGGTGCCGCAATATCACCATTCAAGTGAATTCCTGATTTAAGTTGAGCACATAATTGATTTGTTCTGTTTGCTCAAACAGGGAAGAAAGAAGGCAATGAAGATGTTGAAGAACATGTTGAATGAAAGACGAGCAAACCCAAGAAAGCACCGCACTGATTTCTTTGACTATGTCCTAGAAGAACTCGGAAGAGAGAATACAATTCTCACAGAGGATATTGCTCTAGATTTAATGTTTGTGCTACTCTTTGCCAGCTATGAAACAACTTCCTTGGCACTAACATTAGCTATGAAACTACTACTGGACCACCCATTGGCATTAAAGGAATTAACGGTGAGAAAGAACTTCTCTAGTACAAATACATAAGACGATTTGTATGTCAACAATTCCTCTACAAGTCCTCGTGATGTTGCACCAGTTAATGTACTGAAGTTTTTGCAGGAAGAACATGAAGCAATAATTAGGAAGAGGGAAAATCCGGGTTCTGAACTTACATGGAGTGAATACAAGTCGATGACTTTCACATTTCAGGTGACTAAGAATCAAGAGTTCTCTAGAAATTTTTGGAACTGATAAAATATTCAGTATGCTTACCAACAAATTTGCATGGCAGTTCATCAATGAAACAGTCAGACTGGCGAATATAGTTCCTGGAATTTTCAGAAAAGCACTAAAAGATATCAACTTCAAGGGTATAAATCTAGTATTTATCCAATTCTCCACATACCAAGCATTTCAGCTTTCTCCTCATAACTTAAAATTGAACAATAATGATAATGATGCAGGTTATACCATTCCAGCTGGTTGGGCAGTTATGGTTTGTCCTCCGGCCGTGCACCTGAATCCTGCAAAATATCAGGATCCACTAGAATTCAATCCATGGAGATGGGAGGTAAGAAATGAGTTGCTTCTGCTCTTGTTTTGGTACTTGTGTTTCACCTGCAACATCTCATAGCTGAAAAGAATGAAGAAATCTCATACTGTTAAAATCTGCCTGCAAACAGGGAATAGAATTAATTGGTGCAACTAGAAATTTCATGGCATTTGGAGGAGGCATGAGATTTTGTGTTGGAACAGAGTTCACTAAGGTGCAAATGGCTGTCTTTCTTCACTGCTTGGTAACGAGCTACAAGTAAGTAGAAGAGCCAATGTTATTCTACGTAATTAGGCATGAGAAATAAAGAGAGGGGAACTAACCAATTTCACTTCCAACACATTGTCTCAGGTGGCAAGGAATCAAGGGCGGAGACATTGTTCGAACTCCTGGTCTACAATTTCCAAATGGTTTTCATATTCAGATGTCGGAGAAAATCAAAGCAGCACAAGAATCAAC
The DNA here is from genome assembly GCA_026120185.1 of Voacanga thouarsii. Lineage (NCBI taxonomy): Eukaryota > Viridiplantae > Streptophyta > Magnoliopsida > Gentianales > Apocynaceae > Voacanga > Voacanga thouarsii. Next base: position 1,027,220 of record JANUWF010002336.1, read on the forward strand.
ATAATATGTCAAACCAAGACGATGCCCAGGCAAGTCAATTTGAAGGCTAGAGGCAGAGTACGACACAATTCTGGTTTTACATCCGGACATACAGGATTGATTTTTGCAAGCTGCAAAGAGAGAAACTGTTTGGGTTGGGCTGCAGAAGGAAAAGACAGCTAAAGTCCTCTTCCCTCTGGCCGCTGAGAATACCTGAAGAAGTTTTGCCCAAGATACATATAAATTTTGCCACCTATACATTTGTTTGTCTAAACATCAAAAAGCAGTAGGATTAAGGGGGAAAAAAATGTAAAAAGGAAAATAGTAGTTAACTGTATAATACCTTCCATCAGCGTAGAGCTGTGTCAATGTAAGATGTTACAACTAATATACATATTGTCAGTATCTGCTTCATCCCGCAAACCCCACATTTTCTCTGCACAATGCCGAAAAGAAAGAAAAGAAAAGCATTCCAATCCCATTCCATTCCATCTCTCCCCTCTTCATTAATCAATTCTCCAAAAAAAGAACAAACATAATCCAAAAAGAAGGAAGAAAAAGATGGGAGTTTCAACAGACGAAGTGTCATTTCCTGAAGTAATTGGATCCTGATCATTCTTTCCTCTTTCTATGAACATTGTAGTAGGCATCATCCAAGAAGACATATTTATGCTTGGAATGCCCTTCTCGGCTTTCATCACTATGCCTGGTTCGTTTGGTAATTCCTTTCAAGATTTCTCTTTCTTTTAATAGTCTATGGTCCCTAACACTCTCATCCTTCTCTATACTAACAGGAAGTTGTCTCGGGATGCCTGAGCTCCTAGTTCTCCTATGTTTGTGCCTGTCTTTGTGAACATGGTGAAGATGATGCTGATAATCTGTTTCTCCAGTTAAACGGTGGTGTCTGTGTGGTTCACGACTTCTTCGCCTTTCACGTGTGTGAAGCCTATGAGGCCTTTCTTCATACTTGCAGTTCTTCTGGAAATTAATTCTTGATTCATCAGCATCGAAGCCATACTTCCCCCGGTCACTTCTACTTTCAGAAGCACAAAAATGGTCCTTCCACCACTCATATAGAGGATCAAATAGTCCTTTCTGGTGTAAAAGCCAGAGAAGCACTACAACTGCATTCAATTTGAAAAATTATCAGATCCTTTATGCTTTTGGTGCACAAAAGTTGACTCTTCTTTCGAAATGTCCAGTAGATAAGCAGGCTACCTGTTGGGAAAATTGCCACAAGAAGCCCAAACAACAGAACCCAACTCATACAGATGTACTGTACATGGCATCCAATGTCAAAAAAACCTGAGCATTTCTCTCTGCTCATAACAGGAATAGAACCAATCAGGACATGTTGGCAGATGAACAGTGAACCAGCGATGGCAAGAAGGGAGAACTGTGAAGAACAGTGCAAATAATGTGCCTACTTGAACGTAATGGCCCTAAAATGTAATTGATGATAGAACTGGATTGTGTCATGGAAACACTAGGTGCATGATACAAGGTTGTCCTTAGACCTATACTGTGGTCCAAAATTAAACCTGACAAAATTCTTCTCCATGCAGCAGTAAGTTTTCAATTTCTTGATATAAATTTCAGAAGCGATTAAAGTATCCAAATCAACAATTCCCCTTAAATGGCTGCAAATGTATGGATGGAATCATAGGCATATGCACGGTCAAATAATGTTGGTACATTCAGCCTTACAGGGGTGTTGTCTCAACACATCTAAACTTCACCCTACAAGGCAATATTGGAGCAAGCTTCTGCAGTGCCAAGCCCTCCCCATAAATGCAGTGTTTTGTCCTTTTTGCTGCAATGAATAGCTGTAGAAAACTCATATAGAATAAACGTACCTGCAAGTTTTTCCCGTGATTAGATTAGCGAGAACACCCCACAGTTTATCCCACAGCTCCTCAATAGATTCAAAGAATCCATTTATTGTTGTCTTTGGAGGTTGAAAAGGAATCTGAAAATTTTAAGAATGAAGAGTATTAAGTGAATAATGCACGTCAAACAATTACATCACTTATCTGGCAATAGACAGCATCCTTCTATTGTCAGCAACATGGTCAATAATTAAATGCACACTTAACAAGTATGATAGCAAAGTAGGAAGACCGTATTAGTTTAATTGGATGATGATAGCAGTATTAGTGCAATCAATATGAAATCACTCAATCATGACCAGGGAAAGTTTTGAACTGAAGGGCAGTCTCTCATCTTTTCAAAATTTGTTCTCTATCATTTTTTTCTTTTTTCTCCCATTTCAAACATAGACTGTTGAATGAAAGAGGAGAAGGGGAAAAGGAAAATAGCCCACTGTTCCAATTTTCTTTGCTTAATAATCTGTCTGGAAGAATCAAAGTGAGACCCTCTTGGCAGTGTCAACCGAGGTCTGCAAACTTAAGGTGCCCACCCATATACAAAGAAAGGCAGTAACGTAGGTAATTTAAATAATTGTAAATTCCTCAACCAAGATGTAGAAACATTGTCATTCTTATGTTCTGGCAGAGTATTCATATCAGCAAATGTATTCTGCTCCAAGTGAAGTTCTAAACTATATTAGTACCTGTGATCCATTTTCGAGAACTGTAGCTGTGGTTGTGAACTGACACTCAGCTCTATCAACTTCATTAAAGTCAGAATCTTTTAGTATAGCTGCAACCAAGCACAATGATTTTGCCTCAAGTGTTAAACAGCATTTTGTGGACAGCTAAATGCATTAACCTAAGAATTTAACCTGAACAAACATATTTTGCAGCTTGATCAGATGATGGGTACAATTTGAATGACCGGGATAGGACTTCGTTTGGCTTCATTATGTAAAACTGTTCCTGCAGTCTCACAAACATTCAATAAAACCAATTCTGTTGAACTTTAACAGCAGAGAAGCAGGTATTTAAGTAAAACAGATTTAATTATAGCTTATTTTTAAGTACCTCCATCTGGCTGACACCAGTTGAGCAATCAAACTGCAAGATAAAAAACAGAAAGCAATTGGACAAAGAAAATCTATGCACTGTTCGGAAATGCCCTCATCTTTGTAATGTCATATCATGATTTGCATTTCCTATTTCTTGGTGGTGCAGCACATAAAAAGGAAAAATTTTAAAAGCCACAAAATGAAAGGGCTACCAATTTCTATTTTAGGAATAAAATTGTGAAATATTCCATCCCTAACTTGAGTTCTGCAGTTGTTCAAGAAATTCCTATCCCACTCAGAAACAGGACAAAGAAGAAATAACCTTTCCATGATTAATAACCCTGCGTTATGATGCACCTGCTGTGACTTGTAACAAACTGTAAATAGCATATGTTTCTAGAAGGTTATAGGTTTTCATCATAGAGAATCTCATCCAAGCATTTCTTATAAGTAAAAGACCACGTCACATATTTCTTTTCATGAATAACAATAGTTCTTCCTTTCTAGATCAAGCTTCTATTGCAAAATGATTACACCCCAAAAGAATTTCAGGACATTCAACAAAATATCTACTCAGAAAGCAAGAATATTTTGTCAACCCATTCACACTTCCTACCAAAATGCTAATAAGTATTCAACTGCTCTGTGGTGCTTACAAGAGAGTAACAAAGAATTTTTGGAATCAGATTTGGAATACCAAGTTGGAACAACCTAAGAACATAAAACCATTATCAGGATTAAATGCAAGCTTAAAACATCTCAATTACCGTTAGGCTATATGATGCTTCTACTTTGCCAATGTTTTTGGTTGTGATTGTTGCAGTTCCAAATTGAGTAAGAGCTTCAAAAGTAGGGACAGTAACACTCAAAATTTTACCAGGGCTCCTGCAAGATGCAAATATGTTAGAAAATTATTATATTTGTTGTCATATTCTACCAAAACAAGAATCAGACCTAATGACATGCGAAAGTTGCTATTAATATTCTCAACTTCTTTAGTTGTGAAACAGAAAGCATCAAATTATAGGATAATACTGAAAACAAACAATCACCAATAATTGGAATAAGAAAAGCAAAGCTTATACAAAATGAGAAGAAAAAGGTACACTTAGGAAAAGCCTACCAAAGGCATTCAATGATGAGTTATGTAGTGATGATCTTCTCCAATCAAGAAAGAATTCAAAAAAAAAAAAAAACAGGTATGACATTTCATAAATGAATTGAATACAAGTAAGAGAAAGATTACAGCAAAACAGAGGATAACTTGTGGAGAACCATATAACATTGCCCATCATTATCATTAAATTCAACTAATTAGTAGATAAGCATCAAGAATAACAATTTGCTTTTAAATAGTAGAACCATGAACCTTTGATAGACATAATCTATGTCATCAGCACTCAATTCTATCAAGAGATTCGAATTCAGAACTTCAGTGATCCCTATGGAGAATGCACGACTGCCTGCATCCTAGAAATATTAGCATAATGATTAGAAGCTGAAAACCATAAACACCATTCTAGCATCAGACATACAAATTTTCTTAAACGTACTGGATGCTGGTTAATCCTTTCAAACCTTCCTTGCACTGAATAAAGTGGCACCTGATTTCGACTGATGCGGTTCTGATCAGCCTGAAGAGTTAAGAAATTTGCATAAGACTGGATACAAAAAATTTATTACAATATAGAAACCCAGAAAGAGAAGTTCACAAAGAACATTTCCATGCTCAATGTGAACTAATGCTAACAGATTCACCATCACAGAGAACATGTTGGCTAATGCAGCCATTTCAAGGAGGTCATCACTAATGAATAGGTCATGTAATTGTTCAAAGAGATAACTGGAATCTACAACGACAAAATAATGGTGATTGAATGCCAAAGAAGAATGTTGCACTATTTAATAGTCAAATAGTGCAGCTGACAAATAAGAATTATGTAGTTTAAAGTACAATATGCTTGCCTCCCAAAAGTTCCATAATTGGTTATGAAGGCAACTCCAATATGGTGATGAGCAAAAATCTGGCTGTCCATTGAAAGCCTCGTAGCTAACACCAATTTTGTCACATTCAAGACCATCCAAACTGAACCTAACCCTTTCGAGCAACATCCACATAGAAATATTGTTTCCCAGATTTTGCGGTTGCCCTGGGCCACCCTTTAAACAACCATTTAAAACAGAAGTAAGCCAAAAGGAAATAACGCATTGCAGTGGAGATTTACAAAATGCTTTGAGGACTAAATTCAATCATTCCCTACTTGCTATAAAAGCAGAACAATGACAAACAAGATTTATTCATACCACTATGCAAACAGAATTAACTTATATTCGATTAGTAACTTTTATGTCTCAAATTTGGGAAAATCTACTACTACATTACCTTCAAATTTATGATCTGAATGCCTGCAGAAGAACTCGAAATTGACTGAAGCTCAAATGCTGTAAGCTATCAAAAAAGTTTCACTACAAATCTTGAATGCCATCTTGATTTTAATTATGCATGTAAAATCTGGTTCATATAATCTGTAAATCTTGGCAATTGAAAGGTGCTTCTTCAATTATGAGAGAACTGACATGCACATAAAATCTAGCTCATAGAATGTGTTAATCAGTTCCAAAGACTAAACACATAAAAAGATGGTTGTGAGTTCTTCTCTAATTAAATTTTGAAGTGCTTAATTACATTTTAGTTCTTCATGTTGAGCATGAGTTCTTTTCCTAGTAAAGATATCGATGTCCAGTTTTGGCTCAAAATAAGAAATCAGGTAAAGAGCTTCTGTTCACATCCCTGTGTCAAGATATAAAAAAGAAAGAAATGAAACTTCCTGTTTCTGGGTACAGGACCACATACCCCCATCCTAAATGTGATCTCGTGGCATGTTAACCTTGAATAAGAAACAGAGGTGAAATGGACTACTCATGAGTCATCTGACAAATAAGGATGAGCCAAAGAAAGACAAAAAGCAGTGAATTTTCGAAATTCTTGATCATACAAAAACGTAAATTACGAATGGGAGAGCATAAGATGTTATCAACTACACTGCTCCTTTATAGTAGATCAGTATAAAGAGCTACCTGTCTTGGGATAACAAGGTAATAATCATCAAATGACGGAATATTTGAGTATCCAAAATAGTCTCCAATGAGATTTGCCCTCAGGAAATTATCATTGGATGTTACAGTTCTATTTTCAGGGCTCACAATCACATCCTGGAAAGCAAATTATACCAATTAGAGAAATGGAGAGTCTAACTTGCCATAAAAGGAAATAATTCTGGTCTATTAAAACAATGCAAGAACAAACAAATCCAAATCAATGCAGCAGCACCTTGCATGAGAGCATTTAAATCAAAGGGCTGTCATCACCAAAATTAGAATAGTCACACATAATGAAGTTCAAAGTTACTAGTAATATCAGAAATTTCAATACTGTAATTTGTTTAGTTCATGTGAACTATATTACTACTTTAAAATCGATCAAATGAGAAATAATTACAGAATATCATAGTGTCACAGACAATTCTATGTTGAAAGAGGCAAGAGTTCAGATGGAACAGATGAAGCATCAAGCTTTAATTAGGCAGGAAAGCAATTCCTAAATTACTAGGTAGCTAAAAGCATAATAGGAAGAAACCAAATTACCAGAGTAGAATATAGAAATATACACAGAAACTCTTTAGTGGGAAAGTTGCCATTTGAATTGGAACTAATCATTCTCCAATGTCAACTACTTATATCCTCCTTCTGGGGTTCCTGATTTGATTTGATGAAAAACCAGAACTAAAAGAAGTCTCTAACTTAAGCAATTTCCTAGGCTGAAAGCAAACAGACCTTCATAAAATATAATATAAGAAAATATCTATTATTTGGTTTGGCTTGGTTTGGCAATGAAAGCATGATGATCAATGATCTCCTTTTTACTTCAACAAATAAAAAGTGCTGCAAAGTCCAGGTAGAATATACTAGCAGAAAAATAAGGAAATAAGACGGACTGTGCATGTTGTTCAATTTTGCAGAAAAACATAAAAACCAAGACCATGTTGAATGATAGCTCATTTAAAAAAGTTCCAAAATGATAAGGTGATATTTGGAAGATACTTACTGATATTTTAGATCTTGTCTTGATCTCAATTCGTACAGTAAATCCAACTGAGTGCTGTCCAATACCAAACACATGGAACCTGAATATAAATGTTACAACTTATGCCATAACAAACTTATGAAATAGCCTATAAAAAACGATTCAAAAAATGTTTTAAAAAAAAATTCTTATAGTCAAAGAAGATACAGTCATTGCAATATTAAGGGGGAAAAAAGTGAAGTATTTGGGGACTTTAGTGATAGAGACCTCTCAATAATAACTATTTAGTTATCAGATAAAATTTACTCTTCTTCTTTGTCCTTTTTCTTCTTTCATGCATTCTTACCAGTACTCCGTGCATGCTTCTACAGTGGCTGTCTAATGGTTTTATGCGTATCCAGCTTCACCTATTGCAGTATATTAGGACTAAATAAAAACAAAATTCTTATAGTCAAAGTCATTGCAATATTAAGGGGGAAAAAAGTGAAGTATTTGGGGACTTTAGTGATAGAGACCTCTCAATAATAACTATTTAGTTATCAGATAAAATTTACTCTTCTTCTTTGTCCTTTTTCTTCTTTCGTGCATTCTTACCAGTACTCCGTGCATGCTTCTACAGTGGCTGTCTAATGGTTTTATGCCTATCCAGCTTCACCTATTGCAGTATATTAGGACCAAATAACCATAATTTTACTCCAAGTTCCTGATCAATTACTGGATAATTGCTCATGAGATAATTTTCACTTTTAGCGACCATAATAACTCTGAATATCATCAGGTTCATTATAGGAACTGAAGGATATGTTTTAGAGTGTTGGAATTTTTCTATATCATGTAATGTGAGAGTAACAATGAGTGAGATGCAAGCTGAAATCAAGAACTTCAAGCAAGAAGAGAAATGGAGAAAAAAAAAAAATCAACAGAACAATGTTTTTCCCTTAACCAACCTACTTTTAGCTTGATTGAAGAAGACAGACACTTACACCAAAAACATTATCAATTCTGCAAAATATTTATTACGTATTCTGTTCCATACCAATCACTTGGAAATCGAAGACAATGGGCTGTATTTGCCTTCCCTTTAATCAACTTGTCAACTAATTAACACCAAGTAAGAAACAAATTGTTCAAACTCCAAAAGTGTCAGCTGCAGTCCATGCAAAGAAATGATGATTCGAAGCAACCCTTGAAGTAACACTTACAAAAGTTTCCACATGATGAAGGTACCCTACGCTGATCTCCACATGGGCAACACGTAGGCTGGATGATAAAATAATGTAAAAAGAATTTAAAAAGAGGAAGAAATTCAGTATCTAAATGACATTCCATCAAGATGATAAGATATCTAATTGAATGATGTAGAAACATTAGATGATATAAGAATCTTCTGAAAGTAAAATTGGGTTTTGGGGGAGGGAGAGGGGGAGAAAACTTTGTTGTGTAAACAATCTGTCATGCAACACTTCTGCATTTAATTTCAATGGCATGGATATATTAATAAAAGTCAAGGTCTTTTTCTCAACCGATTTTAACATTTGACTTGGAATTTAATGATAAATGATCTCAAAAAATGGACCTAGACCTGATAACACTTTCATTGGATTCATTCCTTCAGAATGTATGGTATCCACATCTACAAATGCAACAATATAAATGGATACCTTTGGAAATTCCGCCTCTTTCATTTTTATTTTTTTTTAATATCTTCATTTCATTAGGCATACAACAATTGTTCTTTCCTTTTCTCTCTGGCCAAGTAGTTTTGCAATTATTACAAACACCAATATGTCATCTCCTTCATTGTTCTTAAGTTAACATTTCAGAAGTTCATAAATATCTATAATAGTCACAATTTAGAGATTATAACAGACATTTCCTCGTTTTACCAGAGACTCATTCAAGGAACAATATTCCATGGTTGAAAATTTACCAACAGAGAGTAGCTACTTTTAGGAAGGTATTCACTGAGATAGGTGTTTCATACAGGAGAAGTTTTCTTCTCTGTCTTATGCATTCTATGTTTTATAGATGTCACAGTACACAAAACAGGTATAATCACCGAATAGGATGAAAAGACACAGCCTCTCAGGAGCATTTGTAAAAAACTGAAAGCTGAAGGTAGAACATATGAACAGGCATTGATTGCATTACTTGGAGACCTAAACGGATGAACACAGTATACAAGATTTGAATAATTTTATTGCCTTCCCTCACCCTCTCAGTAGGTCATAAAACACCCACACTAATAGAAATAGAATGGCAAGTATGACATAGTTCCAGTTCTATCATTATAGTTTTACCTGAGTGTGCTCAATAATATGACCCTTCTCATCTTGCAACCTATGAAGCATAAGAAGAAGCCAATCAGCTAAACTCCATGATAGAAAACATAACAAATGATGTTTGCATAGTAAGATAATTAAGAAGTAAAATTGCATTCAAAATAATATGATAAAAGGAGTTTCTACTTGCAAAATTGCTAACTGATAGATTTGAATCTTGCATTCAAAACAATAGTAAGCCAAACAGAAAGTGGAAATTTCATCTTTATATTTGCAGTCTAATGGGCAAAGCTTAGACTGGCCCAACAAGATCCAAGTTGCAGTTCAAAAGAGGCATTGGCATCTTCTACGTTACATCCAACAATAGAGTGAAATTTAAGAAACACTGGAAGGTTATGACATACTCGCCTCTCACATATCTTCACAACATCTGCACCAGCATCTGGCTCGCATTTGCGAGTCTGAACATAAAGTTCCTGCGGTTTATAAGCAACATCCTGTGGGGAAAATTTGCATCATCAATTACCAAACTAATCAAACAAAAAACTAGATCATCCTTTTCTTATTCGTCTTTTTCTTTTTAGGCTTTCAATTCCTAATAGAACCTTGTATGGCAATAAGATGCATTGAAGGTGTATGTTAATAACACGTAACTACAAAAATGTTGACCAAAGAAGGACCTAGAGTGATCTATCTTCATTCCCTTGCACGTGCCACCCATCCCACCAATGAATGCAAACAGAAAGAACTAATAGTTCACTAAGACCAGAAAGATACACTTATATCCAGGAAAAACTGAAAAAGGGTGATTCAAGATCAGCAACAAACAGTAGAAAGAAACTTAAGAAACAGAATCAAGTAGCAGTTGCACAACTAGCCCAATTACATTCTCTTTTTTGGGAAAGACTTGTAAAAATTTACCCGTATGTATGTCAACTGGTACAAAACATATGCAGCAGATTTGTTGACGGTGATCACCGGCGGAACTCTAGGCGTTCTCATATTGTTAGTCGAATTCTGTTCTACTTCAACAATCTCGGCCACCATCGAAGCCTCTCTTCCACTCTGACACAAAAGACAAACACATAGACACAACCAATTACCAAATCACGAGCATGTGAGATCGGCAGCAAATGCAGGCTCTGAAAGGCTTTGATGAACACAATCTTACTCAAAAAACAACACAAACAGACTTTCAAAACAAACCAAAATATTAAAAAGAAAAATCATTCTTGGAAAATTTCTTACTGATTCACTGGGCACAGCCAGGTCGATGACAATTTTGTGTGTGCAGTTCAGTTTGTCCTTGGAATCAGAAACTTTTTCGCATTTTTCAAGCTTTGATTTGGAGAGGATTTGAACTGTGGAGATCGATGGAAGAGAGAGGAAGAAAGCGAAAATGAGGATTACAGATTTCATTGTGTAATCGGATTTTTTGCGTGAGAATTTTGAAACTGTCCAACTGATGGGAGTTTTGGGGTCGATTTATATAGAGAAAAACTGATACGGTTTTGGCGGGCTCGCAATAACCACACCCAACGGTTGGGTTGGATTTAGTAATTTGCAGATGAACCCTTGGATATTACAATAATATCCATTCAGTCCCCATGTAATATTTTTCTTTTCTTTATTTGTTTTTTGCGGTGATAGAAAGGAAAATAGAACTTCCCTTCATGACTCCTATCTATTTTAAGGACCAGAGGAAGAGATATAGGTAGCTGCTGCCTTACTGAGTGTAGAGTCCTTCCTCCACACTTCCCTTATGGCACCTGCTATCCTCTCTCGATTATTTAATTTTGTTTTCAATAATTTTGTAATAAATACACTAAACAATTAGAATAGATTAAGTAATTTATAAATAAATCAATCATTGAATTTTGTCATAGTTTCAATTCAATCCATATGTAATATCTTTCTTTTTCTTTTTCTTTTTCTTTTTTTAATGAAATTTTCTTGATGGCTTATATCCATTTTAGTCACAATTGCATCAACTACTAAGTGTAGAACTCCCTCTTTCACACTTTCTTCATAGAAATGTTTTCTAACTATCCTTTCTATCCACTCTCCAATTCTCCTTCATGCTTCAACATTTTGTCTTTCATTTCCTGGCTTCTTTGTCTTTCTTTACTTCTCTTTGTTCCCGTTCATCTTTATTATCCCGCATAAAAATATGCTTTAATTACTCTTGCTCTCCACTCTCCAATTCTACTTCCTGCTTCAACATTTTGTCTTTTCACTTCCTTCATAGCCTCTCTATCATTTAATTTTTCTTTGTTCTCCATCATCTTTGTTATCTCGCACCCACAATTGGGTTTTTCCTTTTTCCTTACAAAGTTGTAAAGCCCCAGCAAACACCATTTTGATGCCTAATGAGTCACCTTTAATGCTTCTGCTATAAGTTCCATTCTTTTCTTTTTTTTTTTTTAATGAGTAATCAAAATTTCACACAATATAAAAGACATAATTAATAAATTAAATCAATATTAATTAAAGAGACAACAATGGCAATTTCTCAGGGGGGGCGGGGGGGAAGTGTCCTACATGGTTTTATTTAGTATGGATCCTGATCAATTTCCAAATTAACCATAGTTGGAGAGGTTCCTAGAGTAAATATATACCATCAATGCATGTCTAGCAGCCAAATTGTGCAGCCACTCTATTATGTTACGCTTGGAGACGTTGAAGCATTTCATGTATTATAATTACTTCAAATAGCAAATCGTGGCAATTTCTTAATAAAGACCATTGGTGTACCCTGAATCAAAGATCAGAAAAAAAAGCATGCATTCCAAACTGGTTTCTTCTTCAGCATAGCTAAAGGAGCCAAACTCAACCTGCTGCAAGAAGTGTTCTCAAGGAACCGGACAATTCTTAAAATCTTGTTTAGAAACTTTAAAACAACAAATCATATGATTTATAGAAGCAACGTGTGTGCCCAATGGAAAACAAAAAATAAAGAAATAAATAAACTGGAAAGAAGACATTGAATGAAGCCAGGTACATTTAATCCCAGAAAGAATGCAAGTTTTGATGTCACAACCAGTCTAAATGGTTAAATCCTATGCTATTCTTACCCAGATTGCCAAGAACAGGTTCATATGGACAATTCAATATCCAACTTCTGCACCAATGTTTCCATCCACGCCCAAAAACCTCCTATCCTTTTCTATGTTATCATATCTATCTAGTAAGATCCATTACAAAACTTTAGCTCAACAGCCACGCAAAACAGGGGCTTATATATACTAAAGTCTTATATGCTATACTTCTCTGAAAACTACACTATTACAGAAACAACAATGAATGCTCACGAAGCAGTTAAGCCACTGACACCTGCTGAGGCAGGATAGGTCTTTTCTCAATCATGTCATACTGCATAACAATGTTATCCTGCCCAAAAAAGAAAAATGATGAATCACAGAATTGACCAAATGCAGGACAGACATAAAAAATGGTATTCATTAAACAACCCACTAAGTAAGAAGTAATGTCGGAAACATGATGGTGCAAACCTTTCTCACTGTCTCCCAGGAGTTAGGATCAAAGCAAAAGTAGCACCCCCTCTCAAAGGTGCTTGTTCTGACAAGAGGCTCTACATTTTTAACCCTTGTGAACCATGCACGGTGAACCTTGTGGTAGAACCAGCCTCTATTGTGCCTGTGATACAAAAGGAAACAGAAGCAATCAGATCTTATTAATCCATCAACATAAGCAAAATTTGGAGAAACTAAGCACCAAAAAGATGTAGAATACAAATTCCCCCCCCCCCCCTCTCTAACTATGGGAACCTACAGCCGCTGCCCTCCAGGTGTGCAGTATGTTACTCATGGGGTACGTGCACACAACCCATGCACACCAGTTAAGCATTTAGAAATACTGTGCATAGCCCTGCCTAAGAACATTTGAACCAGGGCGGATACAGAACAAACATTTGAGTGGAGCTGAAATTTAAGTAATCAATTATTAATTTAATTAATCAAAATACACATCGTCACTCATTCAAATTACGAAAATCATCGACAAGTGAATCTACACTAAAATTTTTAGCAATTTCTTTTTCAATATATACTATTAAACAATCAAAAAGAAAATCATCTTCCATTTTACTACGAAAACTAGTCTTGGCTATTTTTATTGTAGAAAACGATCGCTCCATGATAGGTGTAGAAACTAGAAGAGTAAGAATAAGTACTTTAAGTACTTTGGTGGGCCTAAGAAGTACTTTAAGTTGGTGGACCTCAACAAGTATTTTGATAGACTAAAAAAATACTAAAACTTTGAAATTTAATAAATATAAAAAAGACAATGATTAATAGATTTAGCAGGAATCTAATAACATAATATATATATATATATATATATTTGTAATACATAATTTAATATACTACCATTAATAGAGATTTCAAACAAATAGTGGGGGCCATATATATAAATATTTTATAATTCACAATTGAATATACTAATACTAATAGGGATTTCAAAAAAATGGGAGGGGCCTTGGCCCCCAAGCATACATGTGTGTATGCCATTGATTTGAACCTTGATGGCCAAGGAAATTTTTAACCTTCATAACACAAGCCCACCCCTAGGGGGTTGTCGAATATAATCTATTATGTCTTGCCATTGCACCATCTCGTTCCTTTTACCACACCAAGCACAAAAAAGGGATAATGTAAAAAAAAAAAAAATAGTGTTCACACTAAAAATAATCCTGCCTCTTGAGGGAAAATTTCCCTTTGTCATCCAAAATATAGTCAAAATCCAGCATTAACATCCGAACTCTATTGAATTTAATTGCCATCTGAATTATAATTTTTTCTCAAATTGCCATCCAAGCACTTCTGACTATTAAATTAAGTTAGTCAATATGGTAAATTAAACAAAAATAGTGTAAATTTCTCATCTAATCAACTCCAAAAACAAAAGGACGAAATTGTTCATAAATCTAAATATGAAAAAATAAAAAACACAATATAATTGAACTAACTTAACTTAATTTAATCTAACCAATTTAGTCTTTTTGTTCTTTGAGTTGGTTAGATAAGAAATTTAAATTGCTTTCTATTTAATTTACCATGTTGATTAACTTAATTGAATGATCCGAAGTGCTTGGATGGCAATTTGAGAAAAAAAAAAAATCATAATTCAGATGGCAATTAGATCCAAAATGAAGTTCGGATGGCAATGTGGGTTTTTTATTATACTTGGGATGCCAAAGTGGATTTTTCCTGCCTCCTGATAAAGTTGGTATACAGTGAAAAAATATCTATCACCAATGATGCTATGTAAATCTTCCAATTATATTGACTTCCACCCACAACCATTAATACACTACAACAGAATATGCATCAAAAGAATTATTCCCTCCGTCCTTATTTATTTGTCATAATTAAAAAGTTTTAGTGTCCCTTTTTATCTGTCACAGTGAGGAAATTTAGATGCCATTAATGTTAATTTTACAACTATACCCTTGTATTAAATAGTTTTGAAAAATGAAAGTGTAATAACTTTAGAGAGAGAGAGTTGAGCAAACAAAATAAGAAAATAGTTGTGGAGAACATTAAATCCAAGGATATTTTTGGAATGTATAAACAAAGTTGTATGAATTTAAGAGACTAACTAATTTTTCTTAAACTTTGTGAAGTAGTTAACTGTGATAGATAAATAGGGACGGAGGGAGTAATGTTTTAAGATTGATAATGGAAATCAAAGGACTCAGCTTGATTCATATTCAGCCCATTTGGTTTCGACGAAACTAATGGAAATAGGCAAGCTCCAATTTTTAACAATTTGGATCTGAAGTAAGTTACTATTGGAGAAGACTGCTTTAATGCCAAACAATGATGAGAAATATGAACTGTTCCATTTCTGTTAGTATCCAGCATTTATCACAACCATGTGGTTCATCAGTAGCAGAGGCAAAGTTTCTAACCAGTTCACCTATATTGTCACTTGTAAGCATCACCATTTTTCATTAACTTTTAAAGAAGAGGAAGAGATAGCAAGTTCAAAGTAATAAAAATCATAAAGAAAATAGGAACAAATGTCATACAGTTCAATGGCAGCATACAGTTGTGCCTCTTCCTTAGGCATGCTGCAGAAAAAAAGATCAGGAGATGAGAACTGCATCACTGAAGAACCCACCGGCTAGAATGAACTGTAAAAGGCATACATTACCTATAAAAGATATAAAATAGTGTCTCTGGCCGGAATCTTGGAAAATAGCATTGCTTGACAAAATAAAAATTTGACATCAGATACATGGTATATAAGAATCCCACTTGCAGCCTAACAAGTCAAGTTAAAAGACTCACTTTCAGTGGAGGAAGTAATCTAGCATAATAACATTCTGGGATGACGAATTCTGGCTCTCCCTTGGCAGGTTCCCCAGACCATGGAGATGCAAACTTTTTGTGAATAGGCTCAGATGAGTTCAAATTTAGACCAAGTGATGTCAGATCAATGCCCAAGGCAAGTGAGGATGCTGCAGGATTAGCAACCCTTATGACATTTAACAGACCAAGCATTCCAAATCTATCAGCAGACGTTTGTGTTGCCTGCGTAGGCTTCACATCCTGATCCTTAAATGGGCTGGCCAATTGAAAGTATGACTGCTTCTGGAATTGTTGATACTGCTGAGGGAATTGATCATACATCCCCATACCAGGAACTGGGTTCGACAAATTTGCACTCGCTGATCCAGAGGTAGGTTGCGCTATGCTCCTGGCCTAAAAGATGAAAAGCCAAGCCATGAGAAAGCAAACTTTGGTGGTTAGTTAGCTGTAAAATATGCTTCTAAAGAATCAATTGCTTTAATTTACTAAAGTTAACCCAAAAATGGTAGGTCTTCAGAACAAACGCACAAGAGATCAATCACAAAACTAAAGTGATACTATAGGTGGGAAGCCGAGAATACATCAGGGTCATGGAAATGGAGATCTTGATAGTTAGTAGGTATGAAGGGAACCCCTGTGCTATTTATTGATGTTGCATGCTGCTGTTGTTGCTGATAATGGGATGAGCTAGCACCTCCAAAGCCCACAGCTGCAGACCTTCCCAACTGCAAGATTACATCAACAAACAACTGGGATAAGCCTGCATAAGCTTGAGTTCCATGAGATACTACCCACAACCACATCTTATATCCTAGAACTCACAGGTAGATGCTGGGACTGCATCATTGATGATATACCATCATGAAGCTGTTCCTTTTGGTGCATGTTCACAGGGAACTCAGTGTTACCACCTGTTTCAATGCAACTAGTTATGCTAAAGACTAAACCATAGATGTAGAGACTGTAATGTGTTCATAAAGACATTTATTAACTTTTTCAGCATATATCCAATAAAAACGATTCCTTTTTATAAAGTAAATGACAGACTGTATTTACACAACTACACTTTAAACATGAGTACCAAACAAAGTGTCACTATAGCAATCAAAAGATAATGTACCTGCAGTATTATTTGACATAAATAAACATAAACTGTTCCTCCATCCAACAAATAGAATAACGGAGACACAGGTCCTTTTGATTTAAGATAACAACATTTATGTCCTCAATAGTTTTTAAACTATTGAGAAGTAAAGATATTAAGACCTCATTCTTTAAGAAGTTTGAGGAAAATATAAACAATCAAAAAGCCATATATGACAGTGTAAAAGAATAAACATCTGTACCACAGCCTTCTTCATTAGTATCAGATCTAGCAAAGCATGAAATATGAAAACAAATTGATGTAGTCAACTATCTGAAGCAATATTTCGACCAAATTGATCACCAAGTCCAAGAAGATGCATCATGGTATATACAGACTCAAATAGACAAAACAATAGCACCTTTGAATCCAGGCAATGCAGGAAAATCTTCATTCTGGATGCTGAATTCTTGATTCTGTTGACTAAACCCAAGGCTTTGCTTCCGTAGAAAACCTGCATGAGTATGAGAAATTAAATTATATTATTACACAGTGAAAGAGTGTAGCAACAACGAAAATCTATCCAGTTTGCTCAGCAGCTTAACTTACCTATCTGTCCCTGTGAACCACCAGAAGCAGCAGGACGTCCACCCAGCTGAGGGAATTCATTAATATCAAAAGTAGCATCCTCATGAGCATTCATATCGTTCATCAATAAAGAAGTATAAGGACCATTCCCAGCTTGGTATTGGTTATGAGACAGAGGCACACCAGCAGCAGAATAAGAGTTGCTAAGCATTTGTATCACCTGTGGAGCTGAAAGTTCCAGAATTCCATTAAATATTGATGGTGCCGATCCATTCTTTAAGTGTACTGATTATATTATGATCAGTTCTTTTAAAGCTGGTGTCAAAGACATTGTTGAGAAACATCAAAACTAGGTTCTGAGTGCTCACATGTGTCGACACTAGGAGCAGAGGGAGAAAAACACAAAAATTTGGCAAGCCCAATTTGTCTTTCTTATTTAGTGGCTTGACACAAATAATGTGTATGGGGAGTAACAAGTGTAAGGATAAATATGATTCTAGAAACTTTGTTCTTAAATTTGTCAATCATATTTAAGCCTATTGCAGAAACTTTCAGTATCTATTTGACAATACCATTGCATCATTGTGAGCTAACAACAGACTGTATAAGTAGTTTTTAGTTTACTGCTCATTTTCTTTTCCAGTAATTTGAGCTAGAGGCAATTTACCTGTTAAATTTAAGCGAGAACCAGTACCGGACAAGTTTGATCCTCCACCAGAATTTAAATTTCTTGATATACTACTCCCACCTATAAAATTAGCCATAGGATTTGCAATGCGTCCGGCATTTCCTACATTCGGTAATGCACCTGAACCTGAAATTACCCTCCTTCACCAATAATGGGGGGGAAAAAGACCCAGGGGGAAAAATTGAAGATCTATATAAGCTTTTATATGTTTTTAAGATTCATACCTCCATTACTTGTGACACCTGAATGCCCATGTGAATTGGCAAGCGACAGCTGAGCCCAAGGTCAATACCATATTAACAAGTTGCAAGCACACATTCATGAAAAAAATAAAATAAAACATCTTAACACCTGAGAAAAACCAGTAGGAAGATTATTTATTGCGTATCTCCCACTGGATGCACTTCCTGCTACTTGTTGAATGCCTCCTGGAGGTCCACCAACCACTGTTGAATTTCTAGCTGCAAATGAACCAGGCATATTGGAGATGTTGTAGTTCCCATGAATCCCATGCAGTCCTTGTATGTTTCCTATCCAATAAAGATCAATGATAGCTTAGTGATTATTCCTTATGCATTTATAATAAATAGAAAACTTGAAACCTAAACCAGTCCAAACCCATACTACCAGAATGGTTCAAAACTGCAGCAGTAGAACCAGGCTGTGCAGAAAAAGATGTAGAGAATGCTCTACCACTAGCATCTGAAATATTTGAATTTGACCCGTTCATTCCTGACTGCTTCCGCACATTACAGAATGAGTATATAGGAGACAAATGAAGAAAAGTATCACAAATAAAGAAAATAACTTTCAGAATGAAGGCTGTGGATTTGACTTCTATGCATTGTGGGTTAAATCCTTGATTCTAGACAAGTAAAAAGTGTGGGAAAATGTACACTAAAAATTTTAGGAAAATGAAGATAAAAGATTGGCAATTCTTGTCAATATAACAAAATCTTCCTTCAAAGAAACCAACATCACCAGAGATAGAGAATTATTTTAAGCTAGAAAAAGTGAAGCAGAAGAATACATTGAGTAGGCCTGACACAATATAGGGTTCTTAAAACCAACTGCCGGATATCATTCTTCACCTCAACCTTGGTTTTTTTTTTCTTAAATGTTTGCCAAATCTTGGAAGAAACAGTTTCTCTCCTGTGAAAACAGAGTCAAGGATAGAGTAAGAAATAATTGAATGAAGTTCCACAAAAGTCAAAAGGTAAATGTCGTGCGGTCAAATTGAGAGTTGCATAAGAGAAAGGGAAAAACGAAAACTGCATTTAACAAAGAGGTCAACACTTGATCCAGACTCTAGAATTATAGACGAATAACAGAGATAGCAGGCACCTAAAAATTATTCAGCTTTCTCATATTTTCCAGCACTCAAAACCTGTGATAGAAGGCATTAGACAGGCACAGGAACATATCATATATAGAAAGATGCCTCACATGGCCTTTTTTCATAGATAAATGAAGCTTGTTTTGCATGATTTTGTATTTAGGAAGCATCATGAAGTCACATTTAAGAATATACCAATCTCTGGATCTATATATGGAAATGCCCGACAAGCATATCAAGAATAGAAACACAAAATTTTCTGCCTCTAAGTCAAAAGCACCCAGTAATGGAAATGATTTAATCTCCACATCATACCTTCAAAGCCAAAACACATCAATAGAAAGCAATAATTTTAAAATCTAAAATCAGAATGTCTTTAACTAAAAAAATAATTCTTGCATCAAGTGCACATGCAACGTGATTTTCCAAATCTCCAGGCCTTTTCCAGAACAAATAAACAGAAATCTTCACAAAAGGAAAACAAAAGGCAACCCCATTCACTCCATTCCCCTTGTACTCCCTCAAATATAAAAAATTAACCCAAAAAAAAAAAAAATAGATATACGCTTTTCATATGGCTATTTGGCATGCCTGCCTTCTCAAATAAAATGCAAAAGCAACCTGATTCTCCTGTTCCCCCCTTCTTTTTTTTTTTTTCAACATTAACTACGAATCCTTAATTGAATTGGGAAAAAAAATTGCAAAACGAACTCTGATCACTTCATGCCATCAAAACTTCCTCAAAGAAAACCCAAAAAATGAAAATGCAGATACAAAAATCACATAAAACCAACAAAACCAAATTACTTAAACCCTACATATCAAACGAGATCAACTTCAATTAACAACTAACAACAAGAATTCAGACATATAACCGCATCCCACCTTCTCAACAACACTTGAAAATAAAAAAACTCACCAATTAACAAATGTTCATGAACCAAAAAGAGCATATGTTTCTGTGATTCTATATCACAGACAAATGAAACCGAGGATGATTGATTGAAGCCACTCCGACTTCAACCCAGTGCTCTGTATGTGCTCTGTGTGTGAATGAAGTCTCCCCAACTTCAATCGAAGAGTGTGAGTGTGCTGTGGTTGTATGTCTATCTACAGAGAGAGAAATTAAAGTGAGTGAGAGAGAGAGAGAGAGATACTTTGAGAGAGTAATCTTAGAACTGCTTCAAAACGGAGCCTCGACTTCTGTCTCGCTCTGAGATCAATCCGCCCCCGCAATTTATAGGGACCCAAAGTTCCTTCACACGCCAAGTCATGGGTCCGTATTTTTGAAATATTACACAAATGGTCCTGTATTTGATGCATTTGTTTTTTTATGGCCGGAAATGTTTTAACTATGCAATGTCCTTAAAGATTCCCAAAAAGCGAAATCTATATATATATATAAACTAAAGAGGAATCCTCTGGTATTGCTATTAGTTATTGAAATTGATTAGTGTGATGACACATAGCATGTTTTTTCAACATCTTTGTTAGGGTCACATGCGCTCCCATTCTTTCTTGACTTTCACTGATGCCGTTCTCCCAACCTTCCAAAAGACAATCAAAAACCTCCTGAGCTTCCTTCTTCGGTCTTCGATTTTTTCTCCACACTAAATGATCATAAGGATTCTTCAATAATTTTGGTATGGTTTTGAATTTTTCTCAAAACTTAAGATTCTAGAACACAAACCTATTCTCTTAGCTCCGACATTACTATAATCAAAACCGGGGTACAAATTTGAGTATGGGTCTCTATCAAACCCAGAACTTGCACTCTAGGGCTGCCATGAATAGGGATTCATTCATACTTCCACAACGGTGGTTAACAAAAGGATTATAAGGTGCTACAAAAGAGATAGGTTGGGGCAAGGGCGGGGGCCTAGCATAGAATTGATTAGGGTAGGGTGAAGGAGGAAATTGATGAATATGATGGTTAAGAGGGTAAGTTGGAGGGCAAAATGGGAAACTAAGCAAACTGGGTAGATATTGTAGTATAGCGAAGCACCACTTGGTAGTGATGGCGGTGGCAGTGGTAATGATGGTGGTTATGTTGCCAAGAATTGTCCATGTCTTCTAGGCTCATAAAAGGTTAGGTTTGGGAAAAAAGACAGCTGTGACGAAAAGAAATAAGGTTCTTAATTCAAAACTTTTCGAGTCAAAGCCCCAAGGTGAATGGTGATCATAACTCTTAATTTTCAGTAGCGTGTTTTTGCCGTCCCTAGTGCCTTCACTCCTACTTGGAGGTAATCATTTTTTATAATTCTTTACTATCCATATTTGTTATTCATCTTGAGGAAACACTATTTGATGTTTCAATTTAGGTGTTTCATATTGTTTATGTTTTCTATTTGTTGGGTGTTGGGGCATTGCTATTCCTCATTTCCGATTCTTTTACCTCATTCGCTATTTATCACTTTATTAGGGACTATTTAGAGCACGTTGATTAACCATTTGAAAAACAGCAGCACAATAAAGAATCAGAGGAAGAATAAGACTCATGAGAGCAATAGGAACAGAATCAAGAAGGCTTTTACCTCAATTTAGATTTCTTTTCTGCTTTATCAAAGCACAAGGCATTTTTTGTTTTTTTTTTTTTGTGTGTTTTTTTTCTTTTCTAGGTTTTGGATGCATTGTAGTTGTTTAATTATGAGTTTGATATGCTACAATGCAAGATTATTACAGGATATTGGAAGTAGATTATGATGCCACGGAAGAAGTAATTCAGTCCAGTTATATCCGTCTACCTTTGGTTAGCATTTGACTTCCTAAGCTTATGGTCAATTTTGTGACTTTTTTCTACAAGCCAAAATTGTTGAGCCCCATTGTCAAGAAAATAGCAAGAATACCTAAAGTGGTGAGTAAAATTGAAAGATAGATAAACTATGCCTATTGATGTCTTTGAAGTTGAGAACCTTTTAGATGAGCTACTTTTGGGTGCTCGGTAAAATTTGCATAGAAAAGGGAGAAAAAGTATTTGATAGAATGATGTGAGATAGTTAAAGGTTTTGGAAATTGATCTAGAAGTAGGAAATTATTTTGAAACAGTAATTGTTGTTGGGATGCTATTTTCTGGAAAGATCAAGTTTGGTGTAGTAGTTTTTAGGCCTAATAGTGCAACTCTTTTCAATTTCTATTGAATAAAATGTGCATTCAAATGCACAACAATAGCATATTGTGCACCCAAAATTTTACAATCTTCTTGTGGTAAAAAGGTAAGCATTATTAACAATGTAAACACTTTCGTTGGCAACACAATTATCGGGGAGGAGGAATACAAATTGTATGGGAAATCTGCCATCATAGAGATTTTAAGGGGAACCATATTCCAAATTTTAGCAAACTCTTTCTTCCAGACAAATACACATCAGGTATGATGAGAAGTAGAAAATATTGTTTTCACTTCACCCCCTAAACCTTGCATAGATTTCCATGTCAATACATAAATTAATTCGTGAAAAAATATATATTTTACAGGTAAAGATTCTATACAAATTGATTGAGAATTTCACCAATATTAAAGGAGATGGCTCTGAAGTTCTTCTCAATCTTTTCTATGGGACAGGAACTATTGGTCTCACACTAGCCAAAAGGTTAAAGCTATTAGTCCTTCGAGAAGTGAGTTTGGTGTTTTACAATCTGACTAATATCTAATCCAAGCCCTCTCATATGCATGTTGTAATGTTGAATTGAATAGCATTTTCAATGCAACATTTGTTCAAGGGGATCTTAATAAAATTAATGAGAAATTTGGCAATGATTTTCCTAAGCCAAGTAAGTAATTTCAGGTAATTCTTGAAGTAAGCAAAGGGCGTTGATGAGATTTTGTGTATTAGTAGTACAATTCAATTTCTCATAATGTGATTATTACTGTGATAATTTCTATATAGACTATGAACATAAAAAGTAAGCAACTAAGATGAGATATGTGATAAATTGTTTGTAGTGAATGACCCTTTTGTTATGAAGGTATGGACAAAGACATACCCAGATAACAAGCATGTGAAGTTTCTGACTGATGGCCCGGGAACCTACACCAAGTCCCTTGGTCTTGAGCTTGACTTCTCAGACAAGAGACTTGGCATTAGGTCTTGACGGTTTGCTCTTTTGGTTGAAGATCTCAAGGCTAAAGTTACAAATGTTGAATCTGGAAGAGAATTCACTGTATCTGGTGCAGAAGACATTCTCAAGACTCTTTAAATCATCTAATTAATTGTTTTCTAATTAATTGAAGAGTTTCTGAAACCAATGTATTTACATGAGATTTACTTTTTTTTTTAAACCTATGAAGTATTGTGCAATTTGCAATCGATTCATATCAGATTTTCATGACTATATTGAGGAAGAGAAGTTTTACATAATGAAGAACTTCTCGCTGCAAATTGGCAAACCAAGTTACAAGATATCAAGTAAAGATTTTCAAATCATCTGAATTTATTGAAATTGAATAAATCCATTCGGATTGTTTCAATAGGAACATAGAAGGCGAAGCATCAATAATATGATAATTAATTTAAATCAAATAATTAATATAAAAAATTTATTGTCACGAATATTTAAAAATAAAAATAATGATTGATGTAAAAATTTTAAAGTAATATGTCATTATACATAATATAACTAAAATTATAAAAAAAAATAACAAATGACTTACCCCGAGTAACGCTCGAGTCTTATAGCTAGTAAATAAGGAATTTTGTGAACTCAAAAATTCAAATCATAACAAGCATTAGGTCTTTTTTTTTTTTCAATTTCTTATAGTATTTTATTTTTTAATTATGAAATTTTATTTTTAAATGCGATGTTCATACATATAGGAGCGTAATAGTTCTGTTAATTTAAATATATTAAAAACTTATATATATATATATGTGTGTGTGTGTGTGTGTGTGTGTGTGTTTTTTTTTATTTTACTATTTAATGTAACTGAAAATATTTAGTGTTTAATTTAGATACTTTGAGTACTAGTACATTACAACCAAATAAAATATAATGTTTTAATATTTTAAATTTATTTTCTGACATTTAACATAGCAATAAAATTGGTTTTTAAGAAAAATATTTATTATTTCTTAAGTTTTGCATCTACCTACCTTGAATACCAATTTTCAATCCCGCGACTAATAAGCATCCAATAGCAACAATACGACTGTTGAATGGACTTTCCACATGAAAACACCTTTGTTTGATGGTCAAGGAAAGTGAGGTGGGAAAGTAATCACAATCCTCATTTTTAAAATTCAACATTTGATTATATTAGCATTGTTAACTCAAACTTATCAATTTGGAATATTTTTTATTAATTAGAGGAGTTTATTAATTTTATTATTTACTAGTATTATTCTATTGAGTCTTGTTTAGTAATTTCCTATTATTTTTTGGATTTCTTAATGTTAGTTGGAGTCAAAGTCTAGCTAGAGTAGGAATTATATTTTAGTATTGCGAGACCTATTTCTATGGGTTTGTGTCTAGAGTTATTGGACAGAGGTTTGATTTAATATGTCCATAAGTATTGAGAGATAAACACATACAAACTCCATCATAACCATCTTCTAAATTGTTATCAAATATATTTTTATATTTTTACAATTGGTATCAGAGCTTTTTAAATTCTACAAAGTGGTATTAGAGCCAAGAGGATTCGAGCCATGCTTATCACAGTCAGGCTAATTCAAATCAAACTAGATCAATCAAAGGAAGGCCAATTAGAGTTAGGTGACATGGATATCTTATATATACCTTGTCCAATTCCTGCATTTGATGGCAAAAACAATTTTGAATCATGGCATCTCAATATGCAAACTTTCCTTACCACCTTTCGTATTTGAGATATTGTTGAAGAAGGTTTTGAAGAACTTCTTGATGATACCCAATTGATAGAAAAAGAAAAAAGACATATAAAAAAAAAAACAATGCATAGATGCTAAGGCACGTCATTATATTTATACTACTCTAGCATCGAATGTGTTCAAAAAAATCATGCATGCAATATCAATAAAGGAGTTGTGGAGAATCTTAGTGAAATTTTATGGAGGTAAAGTTTCTTACGAAAATTATATTAATAATGAGATTGCTAAAAAAAACCAAAACTTTTAATTGTGATCGAGTTGAAGATAAGAAAGATTCTTATTTTAGAAAAATGGATGAAAATCTTATTGTTGAAGTTGTAAAGGTTGATGAGAATATTGTTGAGTTGGAAAAGTTTGAATTTTTACCTTCCAAAGATGAAATTGAAGAAAATCCAATAGAGGTTCAAATTTTGATTGTTGTTAAAAATTTAGAAGTTGATGAAATTGAATTATTTGATGATTTAAATAATTCTAATATATCTTATATATATGAAGAATCTAAATTTTCTTTGGTTATGGAAGAAAATTTTGAGTTAGATGATTGTGAAAATTTTAAATCTCTTGATTCTCCTAATTGTGTTGAAAAAATTGATTTGTTGGGATCTAATGTTGATGATATGATGGAAATTCAAAATTCTTTGAAAGATTTAATTTTTGATGAGGAGGATAGAGTTGATATTCTTGAAGTTGGAAATTTTATTGAAGTCAAAGAAGATGTGGAATTTAGATAGTTTGTTAAGACTAAATTATTTGAAGAAAGGTGCAAGATTGATCATGAATATATGAATGTACAAGACTTTTTTGACAAAGAGGAATTTGCAACAAGAATATTTGCAAAGTACAAAGTTCATCCGCCATCTCGTGTGAAGTTGAAAATTGATAAGAAATTAGTGTTGCATGAGTTATTTATGACAGCTGAGTATATATTGGAGATTTTAACTCGTGATGGTACTGGAGCTTCATTGAAGACATTGAAAAGTTTAAGGGGGGCATTGTTGGCATTATTAACCCAAGTTTATGAATTTAGAATATTTTTTATTAATTAGAAGAGTTTATTAATTTTAGTATTTACTAGTATTATTTTTGGATTAATTAAAAAAAAACTTGTACTATACTTCGAATCTCAATTTACTTTAAAAAAAAAAAAATTGCTCCAATTTCACCCTCCAATTGAACGTTCATCCAAAGCAGTTAGATGGACACTAACGTGTTACGTGAAATGTCAAAATTGCCCATAAAATGACTATGATCACTAAATTGCCCTTCAGTGTGGAAGGAAATGCAATAGGCCAGTTGCGAGAATTAATGTATTTTTCTACATAGCTGTCTTTTGCTCATATTTGCATGAATTTATGTACTAATCATATATTAATTTGTTGTAGGTATTTAGTGAAAATAATGTAAATGTTTTTCCATGAGAACAATGTTAAATTAATTTATCAATTTTAAATTTAACAAATCAAGTTTTATAGTATACTATATCGTCCTTATTCATCTATTTAATTACAATTTAATAGAATAGACAGGTACACATATATTTAAAATTCAAAATAATAGGAGTCATTTAACATTTTTCTTTGAATTTGATAATATTATTCTTGTGCATTTATTAAAAAAAATAAAGAGCAATATTCGGGTTAAATGGTAATTTTTTTCTTTTTAAAATTTTTTCAAATATTAAAAAAACTCACCTCTTCAAACTTTCATTCATTAAAAATAATATGTGTGTGTGTGTGTGTGTGCATGTTTTAGTTAGGATTTGTTTGATAAAAATGAAAATTTAATATTGAAACTTAAATATTTAAGTATTGAATTTTAAAAATTGAAGCTTGAGGATTGAATTATGAAATTTGAAATCTTAATCTATAGATTAAATTACTTATAATTTATTTTTATACTATATTTTATTATATTTTAGGTTAATTAAAATTAATATTAAAAATTAGATAAATATTTAACATATTGATATTTCATACTTGATTAATTTTTATTTCACTTAAAATTTATGATTAGATTTCAACTCATCTTAATCAATTAACTGATAATAAGAATCTTCTATCAACAATATTGAAGTAATTAAATACATAATATTATGTGTTATCAAACATACTTAGAGCTTGTTTGATAAAGTTGAAATTTAAAGACTGATATATGAATATTTAAATATTAAAATTTGAAAATTAAAGTATGAAGACTAAATTGTGAAATATGAAAATTGAATTAATTATAATTTATTTTTTACATTATATTTTCTTATAAATTAGATTAAATAGAAAATAATAATAACAATAATATGGGTATTTAATATATTCTAACTTCAAATTTAAGTAACTTTTATTTCACTTATAATTTATGATAGGATTTTAATACAACTTAATGAATTAAGTGATAGTAAATATTTATTATCAAACGCACTTAAATAGTTAAATAATTAATATTATTCATAATTAAATATACTTAAGTAATTAAGTACTTAACTAATTAAAGTTAAATACTTAATTGACTTATCAAACAAGTCATTAATTAACTAAGTGTTTAAATAATTAATTTTAAATATTTAATTAAGTTATCAAATAAAGTCTTAATCTATGCATAGTACGAATACATAAAATATATATTTGAAATAAGTCTAATAATTGCAGTGAAAAAAATGTGATGATGTAAATCTAGAGGTAAATATGTGATTTATAACTTTTTATTAGAAAATAAAGATGGAAGGGAAGCAAATTAAGAGGGAGAAAACTCTCACTCCATGTCAGAGAAATATCTTTTTTAAATTTAGACAAATTAGGAAATCAATATAACGCTTGTCACTTATTTCTTTTTTACCTTAAGCAAATAAGATGGAAGTAAATTACACTTATTTTTCCCTAATGAAAGTAAAAGTTTCTCTTCCTCTCTTTCTTCCCCGCCTCGGTGACCAAACATAGGGTAAGACTTTTATTTAATTCCATCATTTCTCTTCTATCTAGCTTTTTAAAATAGTAATTGATTGTTTTGTAGATATTTGCAAATACTCAAATTGATCTATGGTAAATTGGTGAGTTTAGTCTATAAACTTTTTTATTTTGGCATAATTGGTCCTTATTCTTTTGTTTAATTTTATGAGTCCTCTATCTTTTTTCGTTTGGCACATTATGTCCTTTAGACCACTTTCTAGCAGGTCAACCCTAAATAACCCGTCAACCTCGATTTTGACCGTGTAAGAAAAGGCAAATTTGGTATCTCACTAGGGCTGTACACGAGATTGGAGAATAACCGATCTGATTCAAATAACCAAACAAAAAAGAACCAGAATCGAAAAAAACAATGACTTTTGCCTTTTCCCAAACCGAACTGTTCTGAAAAGTTTTATATAATATCCGTACCGAGAACTATCCCAAACCGTACGAAAATCGTACTAAATCGAAAAACCGAAACTAGAATTGAATATAAAGATTTATAGACCAATAAAATTGTTTTTTGAAGTTCTAATATATCTTGATCAATTTTTAAATTTTCAGATTCAATAGTTTTATAAGTTTTATCCACTATATATATATATATATATATATATATATATATATATATCTATATATTATACACATAGCATCTGTTTTATAATCGAGGTATGTAATCCCTATTGGTATATAAATACTATAAGGATTTGTTATCGATGTATATAAATGGTTTTTTCATTTATTTTTCCATTATAGGTTATCTTTGTTCCATAAGCAGTTATCTGATATAGTTTTGCTCCATTTAAAAAGGTGTTACGTAACACTATATCTAATGTATCATTTCTTCCTTCATCTTCAATTAATAATCTAATTGCTATGGTCTCATTTCCAAATGTTAAGATAGTTTCTACTGCTTCATCCATTTCATAGATTTCTCCATATAATAATAATAATAATAATAATAATAATAATAATAATAATAATAATAATAATAATAATAATAATAATAATAATAATATATGTTACACATATATAACATACACACACACACAAAATAATATATGTTACACATATATAACATATACACACACACACAACACCTCCCATACACACACACACACACACACACACACACATCTATATATATGTATATATAACTATTATCATCTTGATCTAATATTTGAAAAATTATTTCTCTAACTTCTTCATCTTATTCTAATTCATTAATTTTATTTTTCTTCTTAAATTTTGCTTTACATTCATTAAATAAATGTCCTCTTTTTTCACAGTTATAGCGTTTTGGCATATTATCTTTGCCTTTGTTTGTAATTTTAGTTTTTCTGAATTTTTTCTTTGTATAAGTCTATTAGGTTTATTTTTAAATGATTTTTTTTCTTTTTATAAGTTCTAAAGAATTTTATTAAAAATAAATAAAAAATAAAAGGTTTTATAAATTCTAAATTATGTTATTGAAATTATAAATACTTTTATCATAAATTGAAAAGTTTTTTAGAATTTTTAAATATATTACTAGAAATCTCAATAATCTTATTGCAGTACTAAAGACATTTTTTTTTAAAAAAAATTGAAAATTGTATTTAGAAAATCAAGACTAATAAATGGTTGTTTGGAGAAAATATATTACCCTTGAGCTACCTTTGGATTATAAGTAATAGCCTTGAAAATAAATTCATAAAATAAAATTTTTTATTTTTAATAGTCTTGGAAAAAAAAATTCAAGACTAATAAATAGTCTTGATCGAAACCCAATCCAATCTAAAATATCCATTTAATTCAAAATTATAATTTAAATAATTATAAATAATATTTATATTTTTTTAATTTTTATTCAATTCAAATAAATTCTTATCTTTACATAAATCATAATTAACTTTTCTTAAAAAAGAAAATTCACTTTGCCTAGAAGGAAGTGTGAAGATTCACAAGGAAACCAAAGGCAGCTCAAGGGTAATATTGTCCCTTGAGAAATTACACGTCAATTGCATAGAGACTTCATGTAAAATGTCTGTAAAACCTTCACATATCTTCAAACATCCCTTTTGCATCTGACATAAGCCCACATAAAATCATCTTGGCCCACGTGACATAAGCCACCGATTTTGACTTTTTTTCATCCAACTTTTTTCACCCATTGTTTTGTTTTTCTGCCTTACAGTTGTTTTGTCATCCCAATTTTTCTTCAACCCATTCCTTCTACCTTTCTTTTCTTCTCTTCTCTATTTTCCTTTCCCTACCAAGACTTCAATCTCCCTTCCTTCATGGAAAGTGAACTGTATACAACTACCAATGCTGGAATATTAGATGAAAACACATATGGAGTAGCTTGGTGAAGGTGTTTCAAAAAATACAACAAAATTAGAGGTCACTTCGATTGTTTCTCAGACTACAGATAAAAAGAATGACCCTGTGAAGATAATCCAAAACTTGCTATAAGTTTAAAGGTGGCTTCAGGTGATTCTCAATCTACAAATGTAAAGGATGGAGATAATTGGATCGTGGCTACAGATTTAGAGGTTGTTTTAGTTGTTTCTCAGAGTATTGATATGAAGGATGGTTTTAGTGAAGACAATTCAAAAGTTGCTACAGATTAGAGGCTGTTTCATCTGTTTCTCTAACTCCGAATATGAAGGATGATCTTCCATCTTCTCTTGACAATTCTTTTAAAGCTTCTGAAATCCACAAAAGTCCATCTTCGGTACTAAGATAAAACCTCATTTCTCATAATTGTAAGTGCAAAGACCCCAACTGTGAGTAGCCTTTTTTGGAGATGGGGTTTGGAATTTGGAAACCCAAGAACTGAAACTCGATTTGGTATTCGATTTGTCCCAACAGAGCTGAATATTCAAATCTTTGTCCCGACTTGTCATGAAATTTCAAGACAAGTCGGGATGGAGATTTTAGAATTACAAGTCGGGACCAGTACTAAGAATATGGAGGTCCCGAAATTTTAGGACGGTATTGGGGATATCAAAATCCCCAGACTGAACCGAACCGTGAGCAGCCCTATATCTCACTATACATCTTTCATATTTAACTTAAAAACCAACTAAAAATCCCATATAAACCTATTCCTACTCATTGACAGACATTGAAGTTTCCTCTAGTAAATTACTCATCAGCAGACACTGTAATATGTCACCTAAAACAACCATTGGATAAAGAAGGGAACATACATTGCACAACATATCATATAAGCATATGAAATTCTTGATGCGTTTAAATGTTCTTTATTTTGTATACTTGTAGCTTTGTTGAGAATTTGAGTTGTTTAGGAAATATATTTTATCGTTGAGTAGATTTATATTGATGAGTACGAAGGTTAAAGTGAAGAGTTGATATTGGGGTGAGAATAAAGTGAATTATTGGGAGAGAAAAGGAACAAGAGAGTTGATATAGTTTAGTGCTTAGATTTCATAGGTGGTTTCCTAACAACTTGAGTTCAAATCTTATCTTAAGCAAAATTATCTATATTTTTTCCATTTTAGCTCCCTTGGCCGACCAACTTCTTACAAGACACCGTTTGATCTATTTTAACATCCAAAGACATAATTGTCTTAGGGAGGTTTAAAAGAATATTTGAATTTAAAATTTAACATTCTAGAATCTTTCTAAGAAACCTACTTAGTTCCTTCTTATCTTCCTTATAACTGAAGCAATGCTTAAGAGAACAAACTCTCCACTATTTCTACTTCATAACTAAGCACCTTCTTCCATATTTTCCTTCTCTCCTTCTTTACAGTACATCTCTTAGTCATCATCATCATCAACACATTCCATCTTCTTTCTCCATTGCAGCCATAATTTCCTCAACTTCCTTTTGAAATTTGAAATTTTAAGAAATAATAAAAAGCTCCTAATTACTCCAACCAAAACACTAGACATTCACTAACACTCTCTACACCACTCTCAGATTCCCTCATTTCCTAATCACTCAATCACAATCGATATACACACACTCTCTAAACATCTTTTGTCTTTCTTTTAGTCACCAAGAAAACTAAGAATACACACAAAAAATCACCACATGTCGATCATCTTCAAATTCTCTTAACACCATAATTCTTTTGATCTCTCAAGAGTAACTGAGACACTCACAAACTTTCTCTCTCTTAGCTATAGCAAACAAATAAAGTCCTTCTTCTCCAAGAATCAAAACTTAAGACTAGATCATCTTCACTCTCTTGAATTCAACAAATACCTAGTAATGGGAAAGTATTTATATTTGTTTTCTCTTTTTTCCCTCTAGACTATGACTAATGGTCTCTTTCTCTCCCTCACTTTATCTTGGCCCAATTGATCCTCTCAAAGTAAGAGTAAAAGTTATTGCAATTTTATCACTCAAATCTCGGGAGGCTTCAAACAAGATCATTACTTTAAGAGTTTGAACAATTCGTCATTAAACAAGCAACTCTTAGACTTATTTTCCTCACTTGATTATTTGTATCTATTAATATTTTGGAAACTCAATTTTAAGGGAATCATGTCTAGTTATTATGATGGGTTGGAATATGTTGGATTTGTATCTTTGGTTATTTAAATGATGTTAATGGTGGAGAGGATGAAGTATTTGTGAATTGATGGTAATGTGTGACATATGTGGCTTGGTGAAATAATGGTAGACTTTAATAAGTAAGTTATGTTTGAATTGTCAAGGAGTCTATTTATGTGACTTTAGGATCATCTATTAAGCTACAACATATTAGGGTGATTTTGTTATGTAATATATGAGAATATGAATGAAATAAAGATTTGCATATTTCTCATTGTGAATATAGAATCTTGATTTATGATTCAGTGGATAACATACGTTAAGATAATACTAGGGTTATTCATATGTTGTGATATGATCTCTTGGTATATGAGACAAGTATGACCATATAATATAGTTTATGTGAAATGAACTCTTTATGATATTTGAGTTATGTTTGCGTATAATATGAAATACTATGGGATTAGAGTTTCTACGTGATTCAATGCTAAAGTTGATAGAGAATGACCTATATGAAGTGATATTTACTTTAAATCTTTGATGGAAGGATAGTTGAGATATTTGGGGAATTATATAGGTAGTGTAGCAAATCATGTTCCAAAGTGATAATGTTATGTGCACATATATACCATTGGGTGGATGTTGAGAAGATTGTGATTAGATACTTTTTGTACTTATGATAGACGGTGTTGGACATTATTGACAAACGATAAAACTATAGTTTGATTCTTGTTTAAAGATAAACCATCAAGTAAGTTATTGCATAAATTATTTATTGAAAAATACTTTAATTGCAAGTTAATTGTTATTTATATTGTGGTAATGAAATTTATATTTTTGAATTGTAAACATGGTCCACTTTCCTCTTTTATTTTAAATATCATTTTGACCAAATAAAGGTTTTTAAACAAAGCAATGATTTTACTTAATCAAGTTTTAATAAAAAATATTTCTCACGGGTCGTCAAAGTACACACTTGGGACTTTATTCAACTATCATCTCAAGTGTAAGGGCTTAAGGATTACTCACATTTCTTTTGCGGATGACCTTATGTTGTTTGCTAGTGGTGATTGTTCTTCCATCCGCATTCTCCTTGGCTGCCTAGAAGAATTTAAAAGATGCTCGAGTCTTGAAATCAATAAGGATAAGTCCAATATTTATCTTGTTGGGATCCGTACAACTGATGTGGAGAATATTCTGGCAGATACGGGCATACCTATTGGGGAACTTCCGTTCTGCTACCTTGGCCTGCCAATCATGAATGGTAAAATTCAGCTTACTTGTTACAAACCATTGCTTGATCGCATTGGCTCATACATTGGCCGATGGTCTGCTTGTTCTCTTTCTTATGTTGGGCGCTTCCAACTGATCCAATCTGTTCTCCAAGGGGTTGAGTGTTTCTGGTTGTCCATTCTCCCTACACCGTCTGCTGTTATTTTTCAGTTGGATAGGATGGCTAAGGACTTCTTGTGGGACTCAAAGAATTCTTTGGTTGCCTGGAAGAATATTTGTCTTCCAAAGACTGAGGGCGGACTTAGATTGCGGAACTTGCAGACTTGGAATGGAGCACTACTGTCTAGAATCATTTGGGACATACAAGCAGAGAAACAATCCTTGTAGGTTAAATGGGTGGACCATTATTATTTGAAGGGCACATCTGTTTGGGAGATCGATCATCACAGGGAACATTCCCCCTTGTTTCATAGACTGTTAGCAATTAGAGACATGATCTTGGAGCGGGAACGGGATACTCACTGTGCGGCTGATCTTCTTCTTTCTTGGGCCATGTGTACTAATTCTTTCACTTCTCTTACTTATGATTATCTGAGATCAACTGCACAGACTGTGTATTGGGCCAATACTATATGGAAGCAGGGCCTGACACCCAAACACACATTCATACTTTGGTGTGTGCTAAGGGAAGGCTTAAGACTAAGGATGCACTTGTGTTCAGGCTTGATGACTTGTCGTGTCCATTGTGTAAGACACATCCGAAAATGATTAATCATCTATTTTTCAAATGCTCAGTTTCTGCTACTATTTGGACGGAAGTGAAAAGGTGGCTAAGTTTACCACATGCTTTGAATTCGGCCAAAGCTTGTCTTAGGTGATATAAGCGTGCCAACCATGGTACTTTGTGGTTTACTAAAGCTAAGTCTACTGCTTTGGCGGCCACCTTTTACTACATCTGGAATGCTCGTAATAATGCCATTTTTGAGGGTACGGTCTACCAATCGTTGGATATTGTAAAGAAGATTAAAACACATGTGTACACTGTTATTTTTACTTTGTACCCTAATGTTGTGACTAGTTTTGAGGACTGTATTGAGAATCACTAGTTTGTAGTCTCCTTGACTATAAACTAGTAAAACCATGTAAATTCTTTTTGAACAATATTAATCCATTCACATTTGCATAAAAAAAAAATGAATAAAATTACACTAAGCCATGATTTCATTTTCAAGATAACTAAGTGTTATTTGAGAATTGTGCCTAAATAGGAAATCTAAACGTTGGGTACTCAATAAGGGTAGGCTACTAGTATTAGTCTTTGAAAATTAGAATAAGTCTTCTGGTAGGTGGTCATTTCCTGGAGATGAACTCTTTCTAGATAGGACGCCAGTTCTAGTAAGGCAGGCTAGTCCAAGCTAGCAACTCTATCCAAATAGACTATTATCCAAAGTTGGACAATCGGTAAATGTGCGTAGGAGATGGAAGAGTCTCTCACCCAATAGGCCGATCATCTACTGCACTGTGATATTAGATTTCACAGTGCCTTGTCATGATACAGAGTTTTATAATATTAGGCTATGATACAGGGTTTTATAGTCCACCATTTATAAGTGGTTATTTTTTAAAAGTGTTTAAAATCTTTTGAGTAAAAGTATCAGACAACACTTAATGTTTTAAAGGTGTATTAAGATGATTTGCAACATTCCTTTTCAAACATTTAAAGCTACATTTTACAAAATAATTTTAAATGTTCAAGAGCATACATATGACTTATTGGGAAGAATTCTCATACAAATTATGTCATGTTTTTCAGAAAAATCCTATTTTGATAATGTTGAGCTTATCTAAGAGATTGAAGACTTTATTTCTTTATATTGATGTATTTTGTTTAAAATCCTACTTGGTTTTTCTTTCCATTTAAGACTTAGCGTATGCACTAACTTGAATACTTGGCGTTTAATTTTTTTTTTCCATTTAAGACTTGTATAAGTATTTAATCATTTGCAATAAGTTTGATTATAGTTTATTTCCTTTGAACTTTCCTTTACCTAGCTATAAAGACCTCTAGTCCTATGGATGGGGTGATATCCCCTCCTATCTTGGGGTACGTAAGTAGTAGAATGTTACAGACATTTGAAGGATGCTAAGTGCATTTGTAGAGAAAGATGATAGAAGATCTTACAATTTAACTTCAATGTGTGAAGAAGTGAAGAGCAGATCCTCTAGTAACCTACCAACTGAATATAGCTATGGGTTTGCAACTGTTATCCAGACCTCATAGATAGATCAAAATCTAGGAATGTGATTTTTAGCCCATAAAAATAATAGGGTGAGTTTAAAAAATATATGTTGTGGTAGTTTATAAATTTCTTTTTTAAAAATAATTTGTAGGCTATGTAACACTCCACAACCTATGTATTCCAAAAGGGATGAGAATGTCACCCTGACCTTAAGACCATATATCTTTATTACTATGTAAAATAAAGTCTCAAAGAAATGAAACTAGAAACCAAACAAATTACATCTGTTCAAAATTATACGAGTCTCCAAAATAATTAAACAAAGTCCTCAAAAGGAATACATCAATTAAATAAATAAAGTCTTCATGCCTTAGGCAATGTCAACCTTGTCAGTGTAGGATGTTTCTGAAAACATGGTATAAATAAAGTGAGAATTACTTCTTAATAAGTCATGTGTATGCTCTTGGCAATTTAAAGGATGTTTCATCTACACAACCTTGAAAAATCACTATAAAAGTGAAGTTGTGGAAGCTCACAGAAGCCATGCATGCGGAAAATAAAAATAGAAAAATCAACAAAATTGCACTGCGGAAGCATTAACAATATACCATTGTGACGTAAATTTTCTTTTGGCCATGAAGAAGATGACCGAACCACTGGAAACGGCTTCTTCTCTGGATGACGATTCCGGTTGAAATCTCACGATCCATCTACTTCTTCTGGTTTGCATGAACATGAGCCCCTCTTGAGAACTCAAAATATTCCATCGCCTATTTACTTGTCGGTGAAACAATTTAGGCTAGAAAAAACTGGTCTCAAACGAATTCTTGAACCTTTGCTATTGATTAGCAAATTAAGAAAAAAAAAAAAACAAAGAAGGAAAGAAACGCACGAGAGAGAGCGAGAGAGAAGAAGAAGGCTTCTGGTTTTTTTTTTTTTCGTGTCGTGTGTTCTCTGTCTTTCAAAAAAAAAACCATGACTTTACTATATCTGATAACCAAAACACCGGGATTTTGATATTTCAAAACTCCCAGAGGTTATCGACAAAAGAGGTTTGATTTAGTCTAAACTCTTTTGTTTCGTGAATAAAAAAACCCATTTAGTTTAGGCTATTGGGCTATTAATAATTTTTTTTTTTTTACCTAATGAGCCTAAAATAATAATCATTAATTATTTATTTTGTGGGCCAATTAAAATAACTCAATAAATAATTAAGGAGCCCAAATGAAATAAAATAATTATTGAAGCCTTTTTATTAACTAGTTTAAGTCTAGGTTAATTTTTTAATTATTCAAACTGGGCTTAGGCCCTGAATAATTATTTAACCAATTAAACTAAATAATAAATTTAATTTCTCTCATTTCTTTATTTTATTCTAGTCCAAAATAAATTAAATTTCCTGAATAAAATAAAATCTTTTTTTATTGAGACCATTTTCTCAACCTAAAATTAATTAGAACTTACAGGCTCCGAAGACCAAAAAGACATATCGCCTTAGCTACTAAAATAACCAAAATACCCCTACTATATAAATAGTTGTATTTTACTTTTTAAATATTTTCTAATATCACTAAAAGAAAATATTGACCCCAATAATAATACTGCGTTAGCTATATCTTCGACTTATAGGTGAAATGATTAAAATACCCATATAAACACCCCTGTGCATTTAGAGAGGAAAGAGTGTACTACCACCTCTCCAAAAGACATTTACCATCCTTAAGCTTCTAGTCCAATGATCTACGACTTCTTGGAATATTTTCACTTTCTAAGGGAGTTGTTCTAAAGCAAATATCCAAGTCATGTTCCCTAGGGCCTTGGATAATTAGATCATTCAGATAACCACAAGGGGCGATATAGTGTAGAAACTATCTTGTACAAGTCTGTCTTAACTAACTAGTTACATATACCCAACATATAAGTATATTGATTCTTTTAAAGAACCTCAATTATAGTATATCAAAGCATACGCTTTCAGTTTCATCAAACAACCAACTTATACTCAAGTTGTAGAGTACAAATCCACGTCATAGCAGTAGTAGTATAGGTTTCTATCACATAATACTTTTAGAAACTACTACTACAAGTCCTGTTCTACGCATTCGAAATACGCTTATGTTATGAGATGAGAAGACTACTCATTAGCTAAAGGTAAGTCATTTCTTATTTAGACCTTATAGCACAATAACTTTACTATGATGAGATCTCCATTCTCATTATTTGGTTAAGAATAATAGTTTATGTATTAAGTATCCCATAGTCCATACCTTACTATGAAAGATCTCCATTCACATGAACCATTTACTTAAATACAATGGGTCTTTTTCCAATGAAAATTGTGCACAAATATAGAGAAGATTTTATAAATAATTTTTGAATATTTTTATTAATACAAGTCAAAATTATATCAGAAATCTAGTATAAGAGGGTATACATCCCAACAATCTTCCATTTGTACTCTAAGACTAAGTAAGTCCATAGGTGCCCACCCCTATGGCGTTTAAGTATCTTCCAAAGACTCTTTCCGTCAAAGGTTTGGTGAAAGGATCTGTTAGATTGTTTTCCGAGGCAATCTATTCTACCACAACTTTTTGTCTCTAAATGAAATCCCAGATCAGGTGGTACTTTCTCTCTATATGTTTTCCCTTTTTGTGGTTCTTGGATTCTTTGAATTGTGAGACTGCGCCAGTGTTGTCGCAATACGTCACAACCGATTTGTTCATTTGTGGTACGACTCCAAGTTCTAAAAGGAACTTTCGGAGCCAAACTGCCTCCTTGGATGCCTCCAAAACTACCACATACTTAGCTTCCATGGTTGAGTCAGCAATGCAAGATTGTTTGATACTCTTCCATGAAATGGTTCCTTCTAACAAGGTGAAGACATATCTACTAGTGGATTTCCTCTGATCCTTATCTGCCAGAAGTCTGAGCCTGTGTATCCTGTAGGAACCAAATCATCAATCTTATAAACCAGCATATAAGCTCTCGTACCTTTAAGATACTTGAGAATATGCTTTACAGCCTGCCAATGAACCTCCCCAGGGTTTAACTAATATCTGCTAACTAAGCCTATAATAAAGCAGATATTTAGCCTAGTATACAACATAACGTACATGAGACTTCCCATAGCTGAAGTATAGAGAAACCTACTCATTCAATTTTTTTCTTCTTGAGACTTTGGATAGCTCTTTAAGGAAAAAGACAACCTATGTCTACAAGGGATCAACACTCTCTTGCATGAGTCCATGCTAAACTTGGTCAGCATCTTATCAATGTATGTAACTTGGGAAAAACCTAACATTCTCTAATTCCTACTTCTAAGAAGCTTTATTCCAAGAATATAACTGGCTTCACCCAAGTCCTTCATACTAAATTAACTAGATAGCTAAACCTTAGTAGATGACAGTGTTCCTACATCATTTCCAATTAGTAGAATGTCATCCATATACAATACAAGAAAAACTACTTTTATGCCTTCTAGTTTCCTATACACACATGGTTCATCATCATTTTTACAGTCTCATTGAAACGAATGTTCCATGCTCTGGATGCCTGCTTAAGTTCATAAATGGATTTCTTAAATTTACAAATCATATGCTCTTAGCCTTCAGCAATAAAGCATTCTAGTTGGGACATATAGATGTTTTCACTAAGATGACCATTTAAAAATGTCGTCTTAACATCCATTTGTCATATCTCATAGTCATAATGACATACGATGGCAAGGAAGATACGGATGGATTTAAACATGGCTATCGGAGAAAAAGTTTCCTCATATTCGATTCATTCTTTCTAAGTATACCATTTCGCCACAAGCCTAACTTTGAAGGTTTTCACCTTCCCATCCACTTTCCTCTTCCTCTTGTACACCCACTTACACCCAATGGGTTTTATCTTTTCAGGTGAAGTTACAAGATTCCAGACCTGATTGAAGTATATAGATTCAATTTTAACTTTTATTGTTTCATGCCATAGATTTGCATCAGCACCAGCAATAGCCTCCCCGTATCTAGTGGGATCTTGTTCCTGATGGTCAGAGACTAGACAAAAAGCCTCTTCAGTCCATCTTTTTGAAACCCTAGATATTCTCCCACTATGTCGAAGCTCTATTTGTATAGGTTCCTGAGGCTATGCCTCTTCTCGTTCTATAATCAGGTTAGAATAAGTTGATTAAGAAGATAGCTTCTGTTTGAGTTCCAACCTTGTCGAACATTTAATGGATATACTTTGATTATCCTCAAAATATCTAGCATTACTACTCACAAGTATTTTTTGCTCATTGGGATGATAAAAGTAACTACCCTTTGTACCTTTGAGATACCCAGTAAAATAGCATAGTTCCAATTTTGGTTTTAACTTGACTTCTTTGATCAGTACATAAGTTGGATTACCCCATATCATGAGATTATTTAGACTTGGCTTACGCCCAATCCACATCTCATAGCGTGTCTTAGGTACTGACTTGGAAGGCACCAAGTTCAGAATATATGCCTTTGTTTCTAGGGCATATCCTCAAAAAGACACTGGAAGAGTAGCATGAGATATCATGCTACGGACCATTTCCATCAATGTCCTGTTTCTTCTCTCAGCTACTCTATTTTGTTGAAGTGTTCTCGACACAGAGAGTTGAGATACTATCCCATGATATACCATATAGTTCTTGAATTCACCAAGGAGGTATTCTCTACCACGATCCAATCGTAAAGTCTTGAATAGTTTACCTGTCTGATGCTCCACTTCAGCCTTAAACTTTTTGAATTTGTCAAAAGAGTTAGACTTGCGTCTCATCAGGTAAACATAACTATACTTTGTACAATCATCTGTAAAAGTGATGAAGTATTCAAACCCTCTACTTACTAGTGTAGACAAAGGACCACACACATCAATGTGAATAAGACTCAGTGCTTCCTTGGCTTTATCCGCCTTTTGGGTAAAGGACTATTTGGTCATTTTTTCTATAAGACAGGATTCACACTGAGGCTAACTTTCTAATCTTAATTAGTCTAAAGGCCCATCATGGATTAACATCTGAATCCTGGTTAAGTTAATATTACCCAATTTTAGATGCCAAAGATATAAGTCATTGACATTGGTCTTTCTCTTCTTATTTAAAGGCTCAGATTGAGCATTATTTAATTGATTGTTAAAAAAATTAATGAATAATAGATTTCTATGCATGCGCCCAGTACATATAACTTCTCTATTTTTACTGATAGTTATACCAGAATGGAAAGAAACATAATATCCTTGATTTATTAGTTTAGCAACTGAAACTAAATTCTGTCTAAAACCAAGAACAAATAAAACATCCTTCAATATAACTATTCTATTACAATAAAAAGTAAGTTCCAATTCTCCCACTGCAAGGGTCCAAATTTGTGCTATATTTTTCACGCATAGTCCATGTTCACCCTTCTGGAGTCTTCTAATCTTTCTAAACCCCTTCAAGGAGTTACAGATATGATCAGTGGCTCCTGAATTAATAATCCAAGTGGAAGTTAATCCAACAATTGATATAGACTTTAGATAGAAAACATTACCTGTAGAGTTTTTCTTGGACTGAAGATCTGGACACTCATTTTTTCAATGTTCCTTCTTCCCACATTTGAAACATTTGCTCTTGGGTTGGTCTTTAGGCTGGTGCACTATATTCCCTTTCTTCTTCTTGAACTTTTTGGGCTTGATCCCAGTTCTTAAAGAAGAAGCCATCATAGCCCAAGCTTGTGGCATTATGACTTTCTTTGCCACCTGAAGCTTCTTTATTAACTTAGTTAAACTCATATTTAACTTGTTTATGTTATAATTCAATTTGAATTGAGTAAAGGAGCCCGACAGAGATTCGAGAACCATGTTCATTTGGCTCTCGTGGTCAATGACAGTCCCAAGACTTCCGCTTCCTTGAAAGCAACAATCATCTTGAGCATATGCTCTTTGACTGATACTCCCTCAGCCCATCTTGGTGTTAATTATTGTTCGAAGAGTATCCTGCCTTGCGGGCTGGCTCTTGTTCATGAACATTGTGGCTAATGACATACTTATGTCGTATGTAGTTGGTATGTGCTAATGTTTGGATTAGAGTATATTTGATATGAAGGCTAGCATATAACATCGTGCCAT
Organism: Voacanga thouarsii; assembly: GCA_026120185.1. Classification (NCBI taxonomy): domain Eukaryota; kingdom Viridiplantae; phylum Streptophyta; class Magnoliopsida; order Gentianales; family Apocynaceae; genus Voacanga; species Voacanga thouarsii. Next base: position 1,069,407 of record JANUWF010002336.1, read on the forward strand.
TTCATCAGCCTTTTTTCATGCTTTTTCAGCCTCACGCTCTTTAGCGGTGGAACTTTCCCCGATCACAAGACAAGTCTCGTAAAGGACATACTTATACTCCTCGACTGTGAGTATTATGTCCAGGTTTCTTTTTCAGTCCACATAATTTGGACCCGTTAACTTATTCTCGTGGAGAATAACGGCTAAGGGACTAAAAGAACCTCCACCAACCATTTCTGAAATTTGAAAAATTAAAAAAATTCTCAGAATTGTGAAAACAAAATAATTTTGTGCATTTTATGTTTATATTAAATTGATAATAGCTAACCCCATCACTATTATCTTTGACATGATTAATTTGGCTCTTAGGAAAACTGACATAGTTTCTTGGAAAGATTAACAGTTTTCTAAGCTAAGTGTATTAACCATCACAAATTAATTTTCCTTCAAAATAATGATCTAGAAGATAACTCCATCGAGAGGATGGCCGTTTCTTCTTATTTCCTATGGACATACATCGTACTATAACCTCTAACGTGGGCTGACCGATCATAATACGTGTCTTGGGTTGTTAATTACATCATTCCATTAGTTCTATATCTTTGTGGTATCTCCATCCTATACGGATTCACTCCCAGAATGACACGAGGAGACGCACGATCTCTAATGAGGATCGTGATGGAAGCCATGGGGCCATTGAAACTCTTTTCCTACTTAATTTTTAAATAAGGTTTTTCTTAAAAAAATATCATTTGAAAAATTTCAATTAAATTCTCTTTTAACTTAAAATAAAATATCTAAATCCATAAACATTTCTATGTCAAGATTTATATTCTTTGAGAAAATTTTCCTCATGAATTAATTTTATTTAAGTTAAGAACATAATAATTTCAAAATTTTTCCATTTAAAATTTCCTAGAGATTTTGATCACAAGGTTTTATTTGATAAAAATAAAATTTCCTTTTTTAAAATGAATTAAAATGGTTTTTCATTTTAACTTACAAAAATTTCTAAATCCAAAATATTTTCTATGTCAAGGATAAAAAATCTTTAAGAAAATAACCTGGGATTAATTTTTGTTTAAGTTAAAATGACTATTTAATTAAAGAAAAATATTTTTCCTTATCAAATAAAATTTTCTAAAGACTTTGGTCTTTGAGAAAACATGCACATAGGAATTAAAGTAAATAACATGCTAGAAAACTATAAATATTTTCATACTTTTTTATTTTTAATTCTAAGTGCCCAAATAAAAACACATTAAATAAATTAATTAATACTCTTATTTAATCCTAAAAATCCTTTACTATTATTTTAATACAAAATATTCAAAGAATATTAACTCTTACAAAATAATAATTTCACCTTGTATGAGACAAAAAAATTGAAAAAAAAAGAAAAAAAAATTTTTTTGGTCTTGTGCACCCCCATATTGGATCATGGCCCATGGAAAGACCCATGGACCATGATCCGCAAGTGAGTGTCCGCGACCTATGGCCCACCAACAATCAATACTTGTTCACCATCCTGGGCATGATGTAATTGCATCCTGCCTAGGATGCTTACTGTAACACCGAGCTGGGCCTGGCTGCGACTTGAAGCCATGATTGGCCTGGGCTTCTGCCTCAGCTCCAGGCAGACCAAGCCATGGCTCGGCTCACCTAGCGGCTCGGTCCATCTTCCTCCTATTTTTTTTTTTTTTTCTGTTTTGTCTACAAATTTTTCTAGACCTCTGCAAACTCTTCGTGATCTATCCAAGGCGACTTCTTGTTACATTTTTCATCAAAAATAAACACCACATTCGTATATACCCTTTCAAATCGGGTTTACACGATTGCTAAACAAAGCAATAAAAATTTATAGAAGATCCTAAACCTCAACCGTGAGGTGTACAGGGCAATCTACCCATACCAAAACAACAAAGGATCTCAAGCATTCATCCAAAAATAATCTTGCCAATTTTATTAATTAGAATGCATCAACCCTAAGCCATTCAAAGCATTAATGCTCTAATACCACTTGAAGTTGTTGAAGCTCACAGAAGCAATGCATCCGGAAAATAAAAACAGAAAAATCAACGAAATTGCACAGCGGAAGCATTAACAGTATACCTCTGTGACGTAAATTTTCTTTGGGTCGTGAAGAAGATGAATGAACTACTGGAATAGCTTCTTCTCTGGATGACAATTCCGGTTGAAATCCTGCTACTTCTTCTAGTTTGCATTAACACGAACCTTTCTTGAGAACTCAGAATATTCCACCACCTATTTATTTGTTGGTGAAATAATTTACGCGAGAAAAAACTAGTCTCAAACGAATTCTTGAACCTTTGCTATTATTGATTAGCAAAATCAAGAAAAAAAAAACAAATAAGGAAAGAAAGGCACAAGAGAGAGAGAAGAAGAAAGTTTCTGGTTTTTTTCCTTTTCGTGTCGTGTGTGTCTTTCGAGAAAAAACCACAACTTCACTGTATCTGATAACCAAAATATTGGGATTTTGATATTTCAAAACTCCCGGAAACTATCAACAGAAGAGTTTTAACTTAGCCTAAACTCTTCTGTTTCGTGAATAAAAAAACCCATTTAGTTCAAGCTATTGGTTCATTAATAATTTATTATTTTGCTTGGACTAAATAAGCCCAAAATAATAACCATTAATTATTTATTTCTTGGGCCAATTAAAATAACTCAGTAAATAATTAATGAGCTCAAATGAACTTAAATAATTATTTAAACCTTTTTATTAACTAGTTTAATCCCAAGTTAATTTTTTAATTATTCAAACTGGGCTTAGGTCTTGAATAATTAATTAACCAATTAAATTAAATAATAAATTTAATTTCTCACGTTCTTTTATTTTATTCTAATCCAAAATAAATTAGACTTCCTGAATAAAATAATATCATTTTTTATTGAGACCATTTTCTCGACCTAAAATTAATTAGGCTTACGGGTTATTCCGAAGATAAAAAAGACACATCGTCTTGATTATTAAAATGACCAAAATATCCCTACTATATAAATAATTATATTTTATATTTTAAATATTTTTTAATATTATCATAAGAAAATATTGACTCCAAAGACAATGTTATGTTAGCTATGTCTTCGACCTACAGGTGAAATGACTAAAATACCTCTCTACACACCGCTGTGTATTTAGAGAGGAAAGAATGTACTAATACTTCTCTAAAAGATATCTACAATCTTTAGGCTTCTAGTCCAATGATCCATAACTTCTTGAAATATTTTCGCTTTCTAAGGGAGTTACCCTAAAGTAAATATCCATGTCATGTTTCCTAGGGCCTTAGATAATTAGATCATTAGGACAACCACAATAAGCAATATAGCGTAAAAATTATCTTGTATAAGTCTGTCTTAACTAACTAATTACATGTACTCAACATATAAGTATATTGGTCCTTCTAAAGAATCTCAACTATAGTATATCAAAGTACATGCTTCCATCTTCGTTAGACCACCAACTCATATTCAAACTGTAGAGTACAAGTCCACACTGTAATAGTAGTAGTCTAGGTTTCTATCACATAGTACTTTTAGAAACCACTACTACAGGTCTTGTTCTACCTGTTCGAAATACGCTTGTGTTATGAGATGAGAAGACTACTCATTGGCTAAAGGTAAGTCATTCCTTATTTAGAACTCATAATACAATAACCTTACTATGATGAGATCTCCATTTTCATCATTTGGTTAAGAACAATAGTTTATATGTTAAGTATTGCACGGTCCATACCTTACTGTGAAAGACCTCCATTCACATGGACCGTTTACTTAAACACAATAGGTCTTTTTCCAATGAAAATTATACACAAATATAAAGAAGACTTCACAAACAATTTCTGAGAAAAATATTTTTATTAATACAAGTCAAAATTACATCAGAAACTTAGTCTAAGATGGCATACATCTCAACAAAAAGTTTGTAAGTTAATCCAATATATTTTTAGAATAAGAATGGCATTTTACAACTTTTATTCACAAACAAAAATGTATATTTAGAAGAGAAATAAACCACTCTCAAATAAAAAAAATTATGAAACCCTATATGATAGTCAAAGCTATGAAACCCTACATCATGACCATGTATTGTGAAACCTTGCATCACAATACAAGTGTGTGATCGGCCTACTAGGTGAGATACTTCTCAATCTCTACACCTTAACATACCGATTGTCCATTTTAAAAAACATGCTACTTGGATTGAATTGCTAACTCGAACTGACCTGACTAACTAGTAGTGACACTTTATCTAGAAAGAGTTCACCCCATGGAAGAGGCCTCTATCAGAAAACTTACCCTAACCTTTAAGGCTAGTACTATTTAACCTACCATTTTTAAGTACTCAACATTTGCATGCTCTAATCTAAGAAAATTCACAAAATATTTCACAACTTTGAAAATGCAATTAGCATTTAATAAGTTTTGATTTGAAACATTATTTTAGGAAATTAACTTTTGTTTGAAAGCTCTTTGTTTAGTTGAAAAGTTTCTCTTGATAAAAGAAATAATTATTCACAATTGCATCTCAAATATATAACTTTTACAATAGGAATACACTTTGACTCACAGTAGCACATTTGAACAATAACATCTTTTATGCAAGGACTTACTTGATTCTCTTGTTCTCACAGATAAAAAAGTCTCTTGTTGTCTTAATCAAAAGAGCCTAGTCCTATCTAGAGAGAATACATAGATTTCATCAAAATCCACCTAACAATTCTCATTAACAATATATATATATATATATATATATATATATATATATATATATATATATAGTCACATAACACCTTTATTCCATATATTACTTAACCAACATCAACAATATTTCCTCTTAACTTCTAATGACATGAGAACAAATACATCAACCACCAATATAAATATCACTTTAACACAAATATCTCTATTTTCTTCATATTACATGCTAGACATAAAATCATAACTCATTTTTCTAAAAAATCAAAACATGTGTACCACAATATAAAATTATATCTTAATCAAGATGCCAATCCTAAAGGAACCATATAAACTAAAAGATAATTATCCAAGTATCATAATGATATTTTGCTCTTAATCAGATCATACGGAAATCATCTTTCCTAAACATAATCCAGTGGACCATAAAATAATATCATATAATAATTCTATAGTCATATTAACTCATCTCATATTGTCAAAGTAGATCCATAACATCTCATATAGCAAAGCAAACCATCAAATCTCTATAAATTACAAATATCACATATAACTCTAACCATATATCCCATCCTCCAACAACATAAAAAAAAAATATCTCAAAGATAACCTTCTCATAGTTTATCTCAGAACACCATCTAAGCATAAATCTTATATAACTTAAGTTCATACAATTAATAAAAGTCTAAGACTTTAAAGATAACGCTTACTTGATTGAAGATTACTTTGTGGTTGATTATGAGTGAAGTTCGAGAAATCTTGTTTGCTACAAAAGTTTGACTTCAATTTTGAGTACTATAAAGATTTGACTTCAATCACCTTTGGAAAAATCCATTCATGCAAGAATGAAACAAGAAAAGAGATAAAAGGCGATAAAAGACCGTTAGTTTCGATCTAACAAGGTCGAGAAGAGAATGAGAGAAATTAAGAGATTGAAAATGATGATAGATTACCTTTCCAATTCGTGCAGAAAAAGATCCTAGCTTTGATCTTTGGAGAAAGAGATCCTTAGTTTAATTGATATTAAAATCCCGAGAGAGAGAGATGGGGTGGAAACTCTTGATTATTTGAGTGATTTGTAGGGTTTGAGGGTGGCTAGTAGTTGAAGATGAGTTTTGTATGTATTCTTGGCATTCTTGGTATTTTGAGAGAAATGTAGAATAGAGGATGAGAGGTTTGTGTGTTTGTGTGAGTCTTGTGTATGGAAATGAGAGCGACCGGGTGAAGGAGGATAAATGTAGACGTTTCAGTTGCTATAAGAGTCCTAGAGAATTTCTAGAGGCTAGTGAAAGGTTTTTGAATTTGAAACTTTAAAGAATGGTTGAAAGAATAATGGAGGTTAAAGGAATGGTGAAATGATGATGAAAGTTAAAGAAGAGAGGTGAATGAATAAAGAAGAAAGAAGGTTGTTTAGTCTTATAGAGAACAAAGAAGACTAGTGTAGTCTTCTTGTTTAGCTTGGTTATTGTGAATTGAATAGGGGAATAGTTCTAAGGATTTGGTAGAATTTGAAGTTTGAATTTCAAAGGCTAAAATGGAGGAGCTAAGGTAGAAAGTTTGGAGAAGTTTAAAGTGATACTATGGAGGTACCCTCGGCTGCCATACAAAAATGATGAAGAGTTGAGGGTGGAAATGAATAATAAACTAAGAGAATGGAGTAGTAGGCTTTCGATTTTCTTTGGGACCAAATGAAAGTAATGGAGATTATAAATGTTGAAATATTATAGGAGTTTCCTAGGATTTTGTTTTCAAATTTAAAGTGGTTTAAATTAAGGAAATATAGGAGAAGGTTGAAGTACAACCCTGGAGGTTGCCCGACTTCAATAGTGGTAAAGAAATGGTGAAGTGTTTCATTTAGCTTGGTGGTTTAAAAACGCCGAGAGAAGAGAGAAAGAAGAAGAAAGAAAATTTTGGTTTGTATAAAAAAGTATTAAAACTGAAAATCTGGTTATCAAGAGCTAAATATATGGATAAACTATAAGGAGTTATTGTTCTTTTGTGTTTAAATTCAAAAGAGTTTGAATGGAGAATTTTGCAGCTGGAACTTAGGAGCATTTAGAATTGTTGTCATGGTGTTCTTTAGCTGGCTACTATGGTGATGAAAGAGGAAGAAGTTGTCTTAGTTGGCTGGAAAGCTATAGGGACCGAAAGCATGAAAAGAGGAGAAATGGAGTGAGGTGTTGAGCAAAGATTTGTGCTCACTAGAGAAGGACTAAGTATATGCAATTTTGGTAAGGTTTAGCTACTATTTTGCAAACAAATGTGATATGGTTTGAGAGTCACAAGTTGTGCTAAAAAAGAAGAGAACAAGCTTCAAAGTTTTGTACAAATTAATGAAAGTTGATTGCAAATAAAAGAGTAGGTGTTTGCTGTGAGCATTTTCGATCACATGGTAATGAATGAATCCGAGATGCCTTAATGAAAAAAGAGATTTCTAGCTTCCTAGCTAAAACAAGGATCAATAAAATAAAGTTTCTTAGGAAGAAAATGTGGAGCTTGAGTATTATGACCAATTCAAACTTTAGTCTCTTGAATTTTAAGGAGTTCATCTCCCTAATACTCTCTTATGTTTCGGCCAACACCAGCACAAGCAAGGCAGGAATTTTAGAACAAATAACCTACTTAAGAATTTAAAACAAGAGCATAAGAGCAGAAGAATTCAAAAGAGATAGAGGATTTAAATTCAAACTAAATAAGACACAAGCATAAAAATAGGAAAGCTAGATTCTCTTTAGGACAAGAACAAAAAAGTTAGAATAATCTAATCTTTAAACCTCTTAGGACATCATTTTTATATTTAAGGAATTTAAGGAGATATTCAAATAATGGTTGAGTTTTAATAATTGGCCCAAGAAGTCGGATAGATAAAATCAAAATATTCTTGCTATTAATGAGATTTGAACACAAGTTAATAAAATAAAAAAATTAAACTCTAACTACTTAACCACAACAACTCTTGTGCTCTTATCTTTCCAAAATAATTTTTTTCTCACATACCTACAAAGTTTCATATTCTTTCCGATCACCAAAACCATAACCTAAAATCCTTTCTATATAAAATAAAATATCCTAATCATCACAATCACTCAATAAGAATACATACTATTAACATAAAACACATAATAATATATCTTGAAAATTCATATGTTGATATAAAATGCCATGAAATACAAGCTCTTCCTCTATTCTAAGGATAGTTTTATGTGTAATTTTACATCCTCCCCTCCTTAGAAGAATTTCGTACCGAAATTTATGATGTCATACTTTTAAAGTAAATTAGGATACTTTAAATTCACACAATCTTCTATCTCCCACGTAGCATCCTGAGCATCATGGTGCTCCCACAAGATTTTTACTATTAGTATCTGTTATTCTAATGTGTCTTAATACTCTGATCTAGAATCTTGACTGTTGTCACCATATATATTAGTTCGGGTTGTAATACCAATGGCTCATCATTTAGCACATGATTCGCATCAGGATTGTACTTTTTCAGTTGAGATATGTAAAACACGTCATGTTTTCCAGTTAAACCATTTGGCAAGTCTAATCTATAGGCGACAAGTCCAATCTTCTCAATAACTGGAAACGATCCTAAATATCCCAGGCTTAACTTGCCTCTTTTCAAATATTTCAAGATCCCTCTACTAGAAGTCAACTTAAAAAACGTCTAATCTCCTATCTAAAACTCTAATTCCCTTCTCATGTTGTGTATATAGCTTTTCTGCTGGCTCTGAGTTGCTTTCAGCCTTTTCTTTATTATTTTCATTTTATTTGTCATTTATTGAATACAAAACTCACTGGACTTACTGATCTATCCTTTCCTAGTATAATGATACATAATATTTTCACCCATACAATACCTCATATAGGGCCATGCTAATGGAGGTTTGATAATTGTTGTTGTAGCCCAACTCAGCATAAAGCACACAATCAATCTATTTGTCACCAAAGTCCAATATATATGCTATTAACACATCTTCTAGTATCTAAATGACTATTTTTGATTGATTGTTTGTTTAAAGATGTGCCATAGTACTGAACTTCAGACTGGTTCCAGTTGATTCCTGGACTTTGATCCAAAATCTAAATGTGAACCTTAGATCTCGGTCAGAGATAATGCTTGATGGTACTCCATATAGTATTACTATTTTTTGGACATAAATCTGCGCCAGTTTTTCTATTGAATCCTTTATGTTCACAGGTTTAAAGTGTGCCGTCTTTGTCAATTTGTCCACTACTACCTATATAGCATTTTTTTGAGTTTTTGATATTGATAAACTAGTGATGAAGTCCATAGTCACTTCTTTCTACTTTTATTCTGGTTCTAGTAATGGTTATAGTAGTCTAGCTAATTTCTTGTGTTCCATTTTAACTTTCTAACAAGTCAAACGTGTTGAAACATACTATATAGCATATTTCTTCATTTTGGGCCACCAAAAAGCTTTCTTCAAATCTTGGTATTTCTTTAGCTTTCCCAAATGAATAGCATATTTGCTTTTATGTATCTCTCCCAAAATATTTTTCTTCAACTCTTGATCGTTAGGCACATGCATCTGGTTTCTGAAATAGAGCACTTCTGCCTCATTTACTCAAAAATCGTTACCTATTTTTTTAATCTCCTTAACCTGAAAAGCTTGAAACTCTACATTGTCTTGTTGTGCTTTAATAATATTATGTATCAAGTTTGGCATCAATCTCAGATTACTTATGTATATTCTCATTTCTTGTACTTTTGCTTTCAAATTTAATACCTCTTATACTGTTCGAATCTCTTACACCCTTGGTCTTGCCATTTTTACCTTTTAACTTAGTACATCTGCCACCACGCTAGCTTTTCTAGGGTGATAATTGATAGGACACTGGTACTTTTCTAGGAACTCCATCCATCTTCGCTACCTCAGATTCAAATCCTTCTAATTAAAAATATATTTGAGGCTCTTGTGATTAGTGAATACCTCGTACTTAGCTCCATACAGATAATGCCATCACTTTTTTAGAGCAAATACAATAGCAGCTAACTCTAGATTATAAGTTGAGTAGTTAACCTCATGAGGCTTCAACTTTTATGATGCATAAGTTATAATCTTTCTGTCTTACATTAGTACTGCTCCTATCCTTCCTTCAATGCATCAATATATAAAGTGTAGGGTTTATTCTTTTTTGGCAAATTTAACATAAGGATTTGTCATCAACCTTTGCTTGAGTTCTTAGAAACTCTTCTTGCACTTCTCATTCTAAACGAAATGAACGTCTTTCCTCAGTAATTTTTTCATTGGTGAAGCTATTGTTGAGAAACCCTTAATAAATCGATGATAATACTCGACCAGTCCCAAAAAATTTCTAATCTCTGTTATGTTTTCAAGTTCCTTCTAACTTGAGACTGCCTCCACTTTAGTTGGGTCCATTTTAATTCCGTCCTTTAACTCCACGTAGCCAAGAAATGACACTGTGTACAGCTAGAATTTACATTTATTGAACTTGCCATAGAGCTAGTATTTCTTCAACTTTTCCACTATTAGCCTTATATACTCAGCATGTTCCTCCAGACTCTTAGAATAGATAAGTGTATTATCAATAAATACCACAATGAATTTGTCTAAGTATGGATGGTGTGAAACTCCACCCAAAGCCAACCTTAGAATAAAGGGGGTCGGGATGCATATCATATTATTATGCATAAAAATGTATATTTTTGAATGATTTTATGTGCTTTAGAATTATGGTTTATAGATTAAAATGCTTAGTTATGCTTATTGAGTAGGAATGGTAAAATGGTAATTTTGCTTGAGGTCAAAATATGAAGATGGTTTGAGGTTTAGATAAAAAGAATATTTGGGTGAAAAAATAAGAACAAGGGTTAGTGTGGTGAAGTGGTTAGAGCTTTGTAAATTAATCTCTAAGGTCATGAGTTCAAATCCCATCACTTAAGTTTTATTCATGATTATCTCAGTTATGTTTGAATTTTAGTTTTCTTATATTCCTTAAAGTTAGGAATGTTGTCCTAGGGGAGACATGAAGAGAACGTCTTAATCATATCATCATGTCCTAAAAGAATTCTAGAAGAATTCTTGTCATTTTTATTACCTCTAGCTTTATCCTAACATCTTCACAATTTAAATTATTCAAAATTCATCAAGTCTCATCTTTTAATTCCAGAAAATTCGGTGATGATTTCCTAGCCTTGAATTTTGAAAATCAATCTTGGAAGTTAGAAGGTTGACCAAAAATAGGAGGGAAGCTAGGAAGGGTTCCTAAGGGAAATCAATCACTATGGTAGAACCTTTAAACTCATCTTCATGTTGTTCATGTTCTTGATGAAGAAAATCTGGAAATTTTCCAAAATTTTAAGCAGTCTAGCTTTCAAAAAATTCAGCCAGTGTTCTTGCACATTTGCTGCCAGAAAAATGACCAATTCATGTAGCTTGAAGATTGGAATTTCAGTGCAAAATTTGAACTGCATAACACTACACAAAATCAGAAAAATTCCTATGCAATTTCGCTGCACACCTAGCTGAGATTGAAGCTGTTTTTCTTGTCATTAATCCAGCAAAACTCCCTCTGTTTTTCTCCAGAAAGAAGGCTGGAAACCAACCTTAAAAGACCTTCAAACACCCCTCAAAATCATCTGCAAATCGGGCTGAAGGAATGCAGAAATTCTGCACAGAAAATTCAGCAAACCTTCGAAGCATTGAACACCTTGAAACCAGAAAATTCCTAGCCTTGTCTCCTTAGGCCTAGACCGAAAAGCCACTTTCAAACTATTGGATTGTATGCCCTCTTAGACTAAGTTTCTGATGTAAAATCGAATATTTTAATAAAAGAATTTATTTTCAGAAATTGTTTGTGAATTTACTTTTTGTTTGTGCACGATTTTCGTTTGGAACAGACTCATTGTGTTTAAATAAGTGATCCATGTGAATGGTGGTTTTTCACAGTAAGGTATGGATCACGGGTTATTTAACACATAAACATTTGTTCTTAACCTATTGATGAGACTAGGAATCTCATCATGTTTAGGTTATTATGTCATGAATTCCAAATGGGGAATGGCTTACCTTTAGCCAGTGAGTAGTCCACTTACTTCATGACATAAACGTATTTCGAATACGTAGGACAGGACCTGTAGTAGTGGTTTCTAAAAGTACTATATGATAGAAACCTAGACTACTACCACTGCAGCATGGACTAATACTCTACGACTTGAGTATGAGTTGGTGGTCTGACGAAGCTGGAAGCATATGCTTTGATATGCTATAGTTGAGGTTCTATAGTAGAACTAATATACTTGTGTATTGGGTATATGTAACTAGTTAGTTAAGACAAACTTGTACAAGATAGTTTATGCACTATATTGCCCCTTGTGGTTGTTCGAATGGTCTAAAATGTCCAGGGCTCTGGGAAACATAATTCGGATGTTTGTTTTAGAGTAGCTTCCTTGGAAAGCGAAAACACTCCAAGAAATCGTGGATCATTGGACTAGAAGCCTAAGGATGGTAGATGTTATTTAGAAGGGTGTTAGTACACTTCTTCCTCTCTAAATGTACGGCGATGTGTAGAGGGGTATTTTAGTCATTTCACCTGTAGGTCGGAGACTTTGCTAATGTAGCATTGTCCTTGGGGTTAATATTTCCTTATGGTGATATTAGGAAATATTTAAAATGCAAAATATAGCTATTTATATAGCAGAGGTATTTTGGTCATTTTAGCAACCAATGCGATGTGTCTTTTTGGTCCTCGGAATAGCCCGTAAGTCCTGACTAATTTTAGGTTGAGGAATTAGTCCCAATTCAAGAGGATTTTATTTTATTCATGATGTCTAATTTATTATTAGACTGGAATAAAATAAATAAATAAATAAAATAAAAATAGGAGTTGAAAGAAATTAATTATCTGGTTTAATTGGTTAATTAATTATTCAGGGCCTAGGTCCAGTATAAATAATTAGAAAATTAACCTGGACTTAAACTAGGGAAAATAATTAATGTTTAATTATTTATTGGGTTATTTATATAGGCCTAAGAAATAAATAATTAAAGATTAATTATTTTGGTTCATTTGGGCTCATTAATTGTTTATTGGGTTATTTATATAAGTCCATGAAATAAATAATTAATATTTATTATTTTAGGCCTTTTGGGTCCAAGAGAAATAATAAATATTTTTCCGGCCCAATAGCTTGGACCTTAGGGTTTTTTCCAGATATGGTTAAGAAGAGTTTAGGGTTAAGCCAAAGTTATTCTCAAAATAACATCCGGGTGTTTGAAATATGATCCCGATGATATGTTTAGCTGATAATAAGAGACCTAGTTTTAGCTAACCAATAAACAAGTCTCTGAAAAAAAGAAAACCCTGATCTCCTAACAAAAAATAAGCTCTCACGTCTAGCTCTCTCTCTCTCTCACGTTACCTCTCATCTGTTGTTCTTCTTGTTTCTTTGCTAATCAATAGCAAGAGAACCAAGGAGATTCGAGACCGTTCATCTTCACTGTTGTGTTCACCGACTAGAGGTTGGGCTGTGGTATATTCCGAGAGCTAAAAGGCTTGGAGTTCATGTAAACCAGGCGAAGTAGGAGGCTAGTGGGTTTTCAACCGGAAGCTTCTTCAAGTGGGCAAAGCGAAGCGATTCCCGTCGTTCAATCCACTCCTACTCAACCTAGTAGGCTTAAGGAGTGCAAATGTATGATCTTCACACTTTCGTGTGGCCTCTAAGGCTTGCGTTTGTTTTCTCTCTGTTTTTTTTCGGTTCAAGCATGCTTCCTCTGTTTTCCTGTCCCTCACAAACCTCTGCAAAATGGACCTTGTTCAGCCATGGCTGAACACTATTAACCTCCACACTTACCTTTGTTGAGAAATATGCCCTTTTAGACTAGTTTTTTGATGTTAATATCGAATGTTTTAATAAAAGAATTTATTTTCAAAAATCCTTTGTGAATTTACATTTTATTTGTGCACAATTACATTTGAAAAAGATCCATTATTTTTAAGTAAGCGGTCCATGTGAATGGAGGTCTTTCACAGTAAGGTATGGATCACGGGTTACTTAACACATAAACATTTGTTCTTAATCGATTGATGAGAATGAGAATCTTGTCATGTTTAGGTTATTATGTTATGAATTTCAAATGGAGAATAGCTTACCTTTAGCCAGTGAGTAGTCCACTCACTTCATGACATAAGCGTATTTCGAATACGTAGAACAAGACCTGTAGTAATGGTTTTTGAAAGTACTATATGGTAGAAATTTAGACTACTATCGCTACAGCGTGAACTAGTACTATACGACTTGAGTATGAGTTGGTGGTCTGACGAAGCTGGAAGCATATATTTTGATGTGCTATAATTGAGGTTCTATCGTAGGACCAATATACTTGCATGTTGAGTATGTGTAACTAATTAGTTAAGATAGACTTGAACAAGATAGTTTCTATACTATATCGCCCCTTGTGGTTGTCTGAATGATCTAAATATCCAGGGCCCTGGGAAACATGACTTGAATGTTTGCTTTAGGGTAGTTCCCTTAGAAAGTGGAAATAATCCAGGAAATCGGGGATCATTAAACTAGAAGCCTAAGGATGGTAGATGTCATTTAGAGAAGTGTTAGTATATTTCTTCCTCTCTAATGTACGACGATGTATAGAGGGGTATTTTAGTCATTACACTTATAGGTCGGAGACTTTACTAACGTAGCATTGTCTTTGAGGTTAATATTTCCTTATGGTTAAAGGCATGAAAAGGGGAAAATATAGAGCACGCAGCGGAAGCGAAAGCAAAAAAACTAGAAACACTAAGAACAGAGGAATTCCCGTCCAGGGCCGGCGCTGGTTAGGCTCTGGCGGGACTCCGAGGTTAAAAATTTCTTACCTCTTTTCCTTATTCTAAGAATTGGCTAAACCGGAATGTGTGCAACTGGGGTAGCTGTGCTGGTAGAAGCCTCTAGTGAGATTCTTGCAAGCCTCTTACTCCGTCTTTGCATGTAGGTGAACTCCAAAATTCTCGATCTTCCAATATATGGTTTGCCTAATTTCGTTTGGTGAACAACTTACAGAACTAAGGAATATTTTCTGGAGAGAGAGAGAAAGAGAGACGTGTGTTTCTTTTCCCACAGAGAAGATTTTGTAAAAAAAAAAACAACGATGATCTCCAATCCTCCTGTTTAACCTAAATAAAAACCTAGGTTAAACTAGACTGGGCTATTGGACTCTTAGTTTAACCTTTTGGACTAAATTCATTATTCTAATTAGAACCAACTTAATGACCTAACAAATAATTAATTTTTTCAGCCCAAATAAACTAGTCTAATTAACAAGCTTGTATTAGTTTAATCCCTAATTATTCAAATTGGGCCGAAGTCTTGAATAATTAATTAACCCACCAAACTAATTTAATTAATTCTCCATCTCCATGGACCTTTATTTTATTTTAACCCAATAATTAAATCATGCTACTTAAATAAAATAAATTCTATTTAATTTAAGATTAATTTTTTAGCCCGTATTTAATTAGGATTCACGGTCTATACTGGGGACCAAAAGATACACCGCATTGGCTACTAAAATGACTAAAATACATTTTCCATATAAATAGCTGTATTTTTCATTTTAAATATTTTCTAACATCACCATAAGGAAATATTGACCCCAAGGACAATGCTGCGTTAGCAAAGTCTCCGACCTACAGGTGTAATGACTAAAATACCCCTCTATACATCGCCATACATTTAGAGAGGAAGAGGTGTACTAATACCTTTTTAAATGACATCTACCATCTTTAGGCTTCTAGTCCAATAATCCACGACTTCTTAAATTATTTTTGCTTTTCGAGAGAACTACCCTAAAGCAAACATCCAAGTCATGTTTTCCAGGGCCCTGGATATTTAGATCATTCAGATAACCACAAGGGGCGACATAGTATAGAAATTATCTTGTACAAGTTTGTTTTAACTAATTAGTCACACATACTCAACATGCAAGTATATTGGCCCTATGATAGAACATCAACTATAGCATATCAAAGTACATGCTTCTAGCTTTGACAGTCCATCAATTCATACTCAAGTCGTAGAGTATAGTCCATGATGTAGCGGTAGTAGTCTAGGTTTCTACCATATAGTACTTTCAGAAACCACTACTACAGGTCCTGTTCTACATATTCGAAATACGCTTATGTCATAAAGTGAGTGGACTACTCATTCGCTAAAGGTAAGCTATTCCCCATTTCGAATTCACAATATAATAATCTAAACATGATGAGATTCTCATTCTCATCAATCAGTTAAGAACGAATGTTTATGTGTTAAGTAACCCGTGATCCATACCTTACGGTGAAAGACCTCTATTCACATGTACCACTTACTTAAACAGAATGAGTCTTTTTCAAATGTAATTGTGCACAAATAAAAATATAAATTCACAAATAAATTCTGAAAACAAATTCTTTTATTAAAACATTCGATATTTACATCAGAAACCTAATCTAAGAGGGCATATTTCCCAACAATGGTAATATTAGAAAATATTTAAAATGTAAAATATAACTATTTATATGACAAGGGTATTTTGGTCATTTTAGTAGCCAAGGCGGTGTGTCTTTTGGTCCCCAGTATAGATCGTGAGTCCTAATTAAATATAGGCTAAGGAATTGATCTTAAATTAAATGGAATTTATTTTATTTAAGTAGTCTGATTTAATTATTAGGCTAGAATAAAATAAAAGTCCATGGAGAGAAAGAATTAATTAAATTAGTTTGGTGAGTTAATTAATTATTTAGGGTTTTGGCCCAGTTTGAATAATTAAAGATTAACCTGGGACTAAATTAATATAGACTTATTTATTGGACTAGTTTATTTGGGCTGAAAAATTAATTATTAATTGGGCTGATTATTTGGTTCTAATTAGAATAATTAATTAAGTCCAAAAGGCTAAACTAAGAGTCCAATAAGCCAATCCAGTTTAACCTAGAGTTTTATTTAGGTTAAACAGGAGGATTGGAAACAAGGTTGTTTTTTTTGAGAGACTCTTCTCTGTGGAAAAAGAAACACATGTCTCTCTCTTCCTCTCTCTAGAAAATATTCCTTAGTTCTGTTAGTTGTTCACCAAACGGAATTAGGCAGGCTATATACTGGAAGATCGAGAGTTTGACGTTCACCTACATGCAAAGACGGAGGAGTAGGAGGCTTGTAAGAATTGCACCAGAGGTTTCCACCAGCACACCTACCTCGGTTCCACATATTCCAGTCCAACCCATTCTTAGAACGAAGAAAAGAGGTAAAAATTTTAAACCTCAGAACCTGTAAGAGCGCAATCGGTGCCGGCTAGGGCTACCAGAGTCGACGCCGGTTCTGTTCAAAGTTCCCTTGTTCTTTAATTTTTTCAATTTTTTTTTATTTTTGCTTTCGTTGCATGCCCTGTGTTTTTCCCTTTCTATGCCTTCAATTGGTATCAGAGCTTGAAGGTTTTGTGAAAATATAGGGAGCATGCATCTAGTTGAATAAAATTGGACACATATGTGTGATTAAACCATGATTCTTCGTTGTTTTGGTATGGATAGATTCTTTGTTAAACCTCTCGGATTGAGGTATAGGAGATGTGTAATTTATTATTTTTCTTAGCAAATCATGTAAGCCCAATGTTAATGGCTATAGGCGATTGTTGGTTTTGGTTGATTTCATTGTATTGGAATTGAAATTGAAGAGCCAATGGTACCAAAAGTTGCACAGAAAAATAGAGGAAATTCACAGAAGAAAATCGAAAAAAAAAACTGCAAAAGAACTCATCCAGACCGGAACCGACGCCGGCTAGGGTCTGGACTCGCGCCAAATTTTAGGTCACCCATGGGTCCGGTTCTGTGTGGTGGGTGCAATGGACCACAGTGCAGATGGGGTGCTTGATTCAATGTGGTGGGTGCAATGGACCTAGGAGAAATTTTTTATTTTTTCCTTGTAATTTTTCTTGCGTTTTCCTTTTTGTTTTGGGGTCCATACCAGGCGAAGTTAATATTTTTGCAATAGTTAATATTCATGGAATATTTTTGCATGAAAAATATTAGTAAGGGATTTTAGGATTAAACAAGACTATTAATTAATTAATTAATTAATTAATGTGTTTAATTCTATTATCTGGGCAATTAGGTTTAAAAAATAGACAAGTATGAAAATGTCTACTGTTTTCTAGCATGCTATTTTTTTAAAAGTACCTATGTGCACGGTTTCTCAAAGACCAAAGTCTTTGGGAATATTTTTTGACAAAGAAAATATTTTTCTATAAATTAAATGGTTAATTTAACTTGAACAAAAATTAATCCTTAGATATTTTCTCAAAGGATTTAATCCTTGACATAGAGAATATATTGGATTTAGATATTTTTTTAAGTTAAAATAGAAAGCCATTTTGTTTTTATTTTGGCACAAGAAAATTTGTTTTGTCAAATAAACTTGAGACCAAAGTCTCTAGAAAGTTTTAATTGAAAAATTTTTGAAATCATTAAATTTTTAACTTAAATAAAATTAGTAAATGGAAAAATCTCTCAAAGGATATAAACCTTGACATAGAGATTTTAATGGATTTAGACATTTTATTTTTGAGTTAAAGGGAAAACTTAATGGAAATTTTCAAAAGGATATTTTTCAGAAAACCCTTGTTTTAAAAGACTAAGTGGGAGAGGGGTTCCAACGGCCCCACAGCTTCCATCATGATCCTCATTAGAGATCGTGGGTCCCCTCGTGTTACCCTGAGAGTGAACCCATATAAGATGGGGATACCACAACGATCTAGATCTAATGGAGGGATGTAATTAATAACTCGGGATACGTACTATGATCCGCCAGCCCACGTTGGAGGTTATAGTGCGAGATATGTCCATATGAAATAAGAAGAAACGACCATCCCCTCGATGGAGTTATTTCTAGATTATTATCTAGAAGGAAAATTAATTTGTGGTGGTCAACACACTTAACTTAGGGGACTGTTAATCTTCCCAAGAAGCTATGTCAGTTTTCTTAAGAGCCAAATTAATTATTATCAGTTTTGATAATAAGGATAAAGTACACATATTTGTTTTGTTTTCACAAACTAAATCTTTTTCTTTTATTTTTCAATTTTTCAGATATGGTATGAGGTTCTTTTAGTCCATTGGCTGTTATTCTCCGAGAAAATAAGCTAATGGGACCAAATTATGTGGACTGGAAGAGGAATTTGGACATAATACTCACAGCGGAAGAGTATAAGTATGTCTTTTATGAAACCTGCCCTGTTATCGGGGAGGGTTCCACCGTCGAGGAGCATGAGGCTGAGAAGGCACGGAAGAAGGCCGACGAGATGGCTCGTTGTTACATGTTGGCCTCAATGTCTAATGTGCTCCGGTCTAAACATGAGCACATGACCACTGCGTATGACATAACTTAATCATTAGCCACAATATTCGCGGATAAGAGTCGGCTTGCAAGGCAGGAGGCTCTTCGAACTATCATAAGCACTAAGATGGCTGAGGGAGCACCAGTCAGAGAGCATATGCTCAAAATGATTACTACTTTCAAGGAGGTAGAAATCTTAAGGGCTGTCATTGACCTAGAGAGCCAAGTGGACATGGTTCTCGAATCTTTACCAGGTTCCTTTACTCAGTTCAAGTTGAATTATAACATGAACAAGTTAAACATGAGTTTAACTGAGTTGATAAAGGAGCTTCAAATGGCAGAGAAGGTCATGAAACCACAATCTAAGGCTATGATTGCTAAGGCTTCATCTTCTAGAATTGGGCCCAAGCCCAGAAAGTTCAAGAAGAAGAAGGGGA
Source organism: Voacanga thouarsii (assembly GCA_026120185.1). Taxonomy (NCBI): domain Eukaryota; kingdom Viridiplantae; phylum Streptophyta; class Magnoliopsida; order Gentianales; family Apocynaceae; genus Voacanga; species Voacanga thouarsii. The sequence goes on from JANUWF010002336.1 coordinate 1,088,892, forward strand.
ACGCAGCGGCCCAGCCCAAAGACAAACCCAAGGGCAAGTGCTTCAAATGTGGACTGAAAGAATACTGAAAAAAGAAGTGTCCAGATCTTCAAGCCAAGAAGAACCCCATAGGTAATGTTTTCTATATGGAGTCTATGAATTATGCTATTTTGTTGGGTATCCAAAAGGGACAAAGAGTGGTTACTTTTATCATCCTATGGAGCAGAAAGTACTGATAAGTACCAATGCTAGATACTTAGAGGATGATCAGAGTACTTCCACAAAAGGTTCAACTAAGTTTGAACTTGAGGATAAATTATCTTCGGAATCGACTTCTTCTGACTCGATTGTGGAACAAGAAGAGGCATAGCCTCAAGAGCCTGTACAAATGGAGCCTTGTCGTAGTGGAAGAGTGTCTAAGGTTCCAGAGAGATGGACTAGAGAAGCTTTCGAGCTAGTATCCAACCATCAGGAATAAGACCCTACTAGATACGAGGAGACTATTGCTGATGTCGATGCAAATCTATGATATGAAGCAATGAAAGTCGAGATTAAGTTTATGTACTTCAATCAGGTTTGGGATCTTGTAGCTTCACCTGCAGGGATAAAATCCATTGGGTGTAAATGGGTATACAAGAAAAAGAGGGGAGTAGATGGGAAGGTGGAAACCTTCAAAGTTAGGCTTGTGGCAAAAGGGTATACTCAAAAAGAGGAAATCGACTATGAGGAAACCTTTTCCCCAATAGCCATGCTTAAGTTCATCCGCATCCTCCTTGCCATCGCATGTCATTTTGACTACAAGATATGGCAAATGGATGTCAAGACGATATTTTTAAATGGCCATCTTAGCGAAAACATCTATATGTCCCAACCGAAAGGCTTTATTGCTGAAGGCCAAGAACATATGGTTTGCAAGCTTAAAAAGTCCATTTATAGACTTAAGCAGGTATCGAGAATATGGAATATTCGTTTTGATGAGACTGTAAAGTCTTATAATTTTATTCAAAACGAGAATAAACTATGCGTGTACAGGAAACTTGAAGCTATTAATGTGGTTTTTCTTGTTTTGTATATGGATGACATTCTACTCATTTGAATTAATGTATGGTCATTGTCATCTACAAAGGTTTGGCTATCTAGTCAATTCAGTATGAAGGACTTGGGAGAAGCCAGTTATATTCTCGAGATTAGACTTTTTAGAAATAGGAAGTAGAGAATATTAGGATTATCCCAAGCGGTATATATTGACAAAATGCTAGCTAGGTACAGCATGGACTTATGCAAGGGAGCTCTAATTCCTTGCAGACTGTTAGTGTTGTGCCCTAGAGGCAATCACTTGTACATTGTATATGACACTTTTTATTTTAATAAAAGGCATTATTTATCTTACAGTTTCTTTTGTTTACTTTTAAGTAATATAACTATTCGATAAAGTTCCTAGTACAACACTGTGTTAAGGAAATCATGATAGAGATCATGATATGGGATTCCTACTATATTGGATGGTGTTAATACTTAAATAGTCCCTAGTTATAGTATTAATGAGACAGGACATCATTAATGCATTAAGACTAGTATGTGTTAGATTTCCTTATTTGATCAGGCGGTGGTTCTCATAACTGTAAGTATTGAGATACTTAAAGTTAACACATGGATGCTTGTTAATGGAATAAGTTCATTGGATGACCTAGCTTTGAGATAATCACATGGATAACTATTTAGTACCAGTGATATAATCTCAATATATCAAACATGCAAGTATCTTTAGACTTGAGATCTCAAAGGTACTTTGTTTGCTGAGCTTTGTACTTTGATTTCAATTTTCGGAGCTCGATCGAGGGCCGCCTATGGGATGGATATTGGGTACATTGTGAGGTAAACGAAAGTAGTTGAGAGGGTCAATAAAGGATTCACCACTTCTAATAGTAGGGGCAAATATCTCATGGCCACTTGTAGGAATTACTACTCGAAAAGTCCTTGGCCAAGGCAATTATGTATTGAAAATAGTTCCAATTGATACACATCTAGGTAGTAGGTTCCTGGTACAAGTACTATTGTATTCGGGCCAGAATTATTTTTGGAGGGAGTTGGCACTAATTCCGTACTCCAAACCGAATGAGATATTGTATGGTGAAAGGAGTTTATTGCACTGAAATTTGTTATTGAAGGGTTCATGTCAAGTCACTTGACTTCCTGGACTCTTGGGTGGTCATGATGTGTTGCTAGATACCGCTCATGATCTGGGAATATGGGTTTATTAATTAATGATAATTAATAAACCAATCCTGATTAGAATTAATAGGATTAATTCTAATTAATTATGGATTATTAATCTCAAAGACGTTTGGATTAACTCATGTTTACTACCAATTGACTGGGAAACCTAATAGGTCACACACAATAAAGGATTATATACTCAAGATGTTATTTGATAACATAGTGGGGTTGATTGAGAGAAAAAGAAGTTGTTGTGGATAAATTATAATTAGTTATAATTTGCGGTCTAAGTTGTAATTGTGAGAATTTGACGTTTCCAATTACAATTAGGGAATTCTAATAGGATTAGAATTCTCAGTTTTGGGAGAAAAATTTCGTGTAATATATAATATATGTAACACACGAAAGACCCTAGTTGAACAACACACAAAACAACAGCCACGAACATTCTCTCTTCTCTCTATCTCTCTCGATTTGATCTTGATCAAAGAACCCTAGCCGCCATCTTTTTCTGCTAGCACAGGAAATTTTAGTGCTTGAGTGCACTTTTTGTGTGGATCACTGTTAGAGATAATCACACACTATGATTATAGTGGTTAGATGTTCAACTCACGTGGAGGTTAATCACGAAGATTGCTGGATCGCGCCTCAACTTGAAGAAGAAATTTTTTGTTCTTCGGACGATCACCTAAAGGTAAAAACTATTATCTTTACTCTCTTTATGTTTTGTTTTCCACACATAGACGGGTCCTGGGAGGGTATCTCATTTTATTTTTCGTTGTACCGTATACAATACGAGCCTGAGATACCCAACATAGACATGGGTTATCTTTTTCTTCAAGGGACTGTCCAAAGTCTCAAGAAGAAAAGGACAGAATAAGTAGGATTTCCTACACTTCGGTTGTGGGAAGTCTCATGTATGCCATGCTGTGTACTAGACCAGATATCCGCTTTGCCATATGCTTGGTTAGCAGATATCAGTCAAATCCTGGGGAGGTTCATTGGCAAGCTGTAAAGCATATTCTCAAGTACCTCAAGGGAACAAGAGATTACATATTAGTTTACAGGGCTGATGACTTGGTTTCTACAGGATACATAGACTCAGACTTCCAAGCGGATAAGGATGAGAAAATATCCACTAGTGGATATGTTTTCACCTTGTCTGGAGGAGTCATTTCATAGAGGAGTATCAAGCAATCTTGCATTGCTGACACAACCATGGAAGCTAAGTATGTGGCAGCTTCGGAGGCATCCAAGGAAGTAGTTGGCTCTGGAAGTTCCTTTCAAAACTTGGAGTCGTGCCACACATGGACAGGCTGATTGTGATGTATTGCGACAACACTGGAGCAGTATCACAATCCAAAGAACCCAGGAACTACAAGAAGGAGAAGTACATTGAGAGGAAGTGCCACCTGATCCGAGATTTCATCCAGAGACGGGAAGTCGTGGTGGAATAGATTGCCTCCGAGAACAATCTAGCTGATCCATTCACCAAGCCTTCGCCTAAGAGAGTTTTTAAGAGACACTTAGACGCCTTAGGGGTGGGCACGTATGGACTTAATTAGTTTTAGAGTACAAGTGGGAGATTGTTGGGAAATATGCCCTCTTAGAATAGTTTTCTGATGTAAATATCGAATGTTTTAATAAAAGAATTTATTTTCAAAAATTGTTTGTGAATTTACATTTTATTTGTGCATAATTACGTTTGGAAAAGACCCATTGTGTTTAAGTAAGTGGTCCATGTGAATAGAGGTCTTTCACAATAAAGTATGGATCACGGGTTACTTAACACATAAACATTTGTTCTTAACCGATTGATGAGAATGAGAATCTCGTCATGTTTAGGTTATTATGTTATGAATTTCAAATGAAGAATGGCTTACCTTTAGCCAGTGAGTAGTCTACTCACTTCATGACATAAGCGTATTTCGAATACGTAAAACAGGACCTGTAGTAATGGTTTCTGAAAGTACTATATGGTAGAAACTTAGACTACTACCGCTACAGCGTGGATTAGTACTCTATGACTTGAGTATGAGTTGGTGGTTTGACGAAGCTGGAAGCATATACTTTGATGTGCTATAGTTGAGGTTTTATCGTAGGACCAATATACTTGCATGTTGGGTATGTGTGACTGGTTAGTTAAGATAGACTTGAACAAGATAGTTTCTATACTATATCGCCTCTTGTAGTTGTCTGAATGATCTAAATATCCAATGCCCTGGGAAACATGACTTGAATGTTTGCTTTAGGGTAGCTCTCTTGGAAAGCGGAAACAATTCAGGAAGTCGTGGATCATTGGACTAGAAGCCTAAGGATGGTAGATGTCATTTAGAGAGATTTTAGTACATTTCTTTCTCTTTAATGTACGGCGATGTATAGAGGCGTATTTTAGTCATTACACCTGTATGTCGGAGACTTTGCTAACGCAGCATTGTCCTTGAGGTCAATATTTCCTTATAGTGATATTATGTGATAGGGGCTAAATTAGTAATATTTTTCCTAGTTATTTGAGGTTCATTTGTAATACATTTTTGTTCAATAACTAGTTATATTCCTTCATATTTGAGATTTTACCCTTGGAAAGGTATTTTGTTCTTTATTTCAAATTTTTAGGATAAAATGAAATAAAAACGTCGCAAAATATAGGAGAGGCAGTGCCGGCTATGGCCATAGAATTGGCGCCGGCCATGCATTGATGAAACGAACTTCGAAGCCACAGAAAAATTGTTGAAATAGAGCAGAACAGAACCAAGGCGATGCCGGTTGTGAAGCTGGAACCGGCGCCGGCTGCATTCTGGAACACATTGTGCAAAATTCGAAGAAAAATCGGCAAACGAGTGGAGGAACATAACACAACCAATGCCGGCTCCAAGAGTCAAGGCGGTGCTGTGATTTTTCTACGCGATTTTTGGTAATCTGAGGAGTTTTAGTATCTTCCAACTTCTACTCGGTCAAGAACTTTGTACCTACGAGTTTAGGCACATCCTAAGCATATAAATAGATGAAAAACACAAGGGAATGGGGAGAATTCATTGATCATCATAAAAAATCACTCAATTCAAGGAGGAATTCTTTAAGTTCAATGAGGGTTATGCAAGAAGGTCTTCAAAGGAAGAAGAATGAGGCTTGTCTATGAGTATTTTCTTTTACTTATTTTTTTTCTTGAACAATGATGTATTAATTGTTTTAGTGTAATTTGACATTGTTGTAGATATTCATGATATTTAGAGTATTTGATCTTTTGATTAATTGATTATTTTTCTTGGTATTTAATTACTTGTGCTTACTAGAGGTTAGTTGGTTGGCTTTTTCTATTAACTTACCGAGACTAAGGGGGTTGATGGTAATTTCGATTGATTAATTTCATATTTGTTGTCAAGTCACTCACCGAGACCAAGGGGGTTAGTTGATGAGGATTGGGTAATTAAAGGTTAATTGATGTTTGCCGAGACCAATGATTCATTGGTTAATTTCATATTATAAATTCGCTGAGACCAAAAGAATTTAATCAATGATTATGTTTAATGCATCTTTTAGGTGAATTAGTTGAGACGAGACCAAGTGATTCTAATTTATCTAGAAGGTAGTGATTTCATGGATTGAAAAAGAAGTGAGTCTATCTTAATCATTCATGATGCCAAGAGAATGATTAGTTATGATAACGATTAAGTCCTTTAAGATTATGTTTGTCTAAATAATGGAATTACATACTTCTCCATCCTTAACATGTATATATTTTTATTTTTATTTTCTTTCATTTTCTTTTTCTTTGTTTTTCACTTTATTGAGTCGGTTAAACAATGAAAAAAAGGTGATTAATGTCTACTTGTTCCTGGAAGATTGACACTCGTTTGAACCCTATGCTCGGTTAATGATAAGTACGCTTGCTTATATGTGTGATTTGGGTTGAACGTTTTAATTTAAACTTGATTGGGAATGTGCTTAGTTATTGTATGATTTTTATACCCAAATCCGAACACATCATTAGGAAATATTTAAAATGCAAAATACAGCTATTTATATTGTGAAACCCCACCTAAAGCCAACCCTAGAGTAAGGGGGTCGGGATGCATATCATATTATTTTGCATGAATATATATATATTTGAATTATTTTATGTGCTTTAGAATTGTGGTTTATAGGTTAAAAGGCTTAGTTATGCTTATTGAGTAGGAAGGGTAAAATGATAATTTTGCTTGAGGTCAAAATAGGAAGATAGCTGAGGATTAAATTGTTGGGGATATGCCCTAGAGTCAATTTGTACTTATACAGTTGTCATTATATTTTATATAATAATATGAGGCTTTCCTTTCCATGAATAGTGAGTTTTGTTTTGTTGGTCATCAAGTACGTGACTTGGTAGTAAAACCCTACAATGAATACAATGACTATTCTAAAACTGTCCCTGATCGATTATTATTATTGGAATAATAATAAATTAAGATTAGTATGTTTGTGACTTGATGGCTATGTTTTACTGGCCATGGATATTTGTGATATCGAGTCAAGACATAAATAAATGTTACAGAACATTGTATTGGACATGACCCACTGTGAGAGTACTTCATGGAATATGTCATAAGTACTTTCTAGCCATAATAATATTGAAAGTCCTTCGACCTAAATTCAATAGTTTCTTACTTGATAAATTCTATATTTTGACATTGTCTAAAGTTGTCTTTAACCAGATAATAAATTAGACTACTGTTGGATATAGAATAAATCAAGAAGAGGAATATGATTGATTGTGAAGGAATTTGTCCCTCTCGATTATGGGAGAGATATCCATGGGCCCCTTGATAAGTTAGACTCGTTAAAATGCATGGCCGTGCTCAAATATATCAATCTAAGATATTGATATCATTTGTTTGAACAAGTCTACTATGAAATCAAGAAATAATTGATTAAGCTTAATAAGGATGACATGCTCCGTGCCTTATGCTTAATCTGGATATCGTGTGACAAAAGGACTAAATATAAAATTATGGTTTGGTTCAAAGAGATCACCGATCTTCATTTAACCTGGATAGTTATAATGTTTTGCTAGAAACCGCTTATAACTTGTGGGCCATTTAAATATGATTTAGGCACGCTGCCAGTGTTAAATGAACCTATAGGGTCACACAATAAGCGAACTTGTTAGGTTATTTTTCTGGTGACCAGGTTCGATGAATCTGGATGATATCCAGATTATAAGAATCTGACTCGGTAATATAATTAGTTAAATTACCGAGATAATGGCAGAATCTTATCATATCAGTTTTAATTTAATTTGAATTTAAATTAGAATATGATAAGATATTATTAGGGTTGGACTCTAAGAGGTTCGAGGGTTTTTTAAGAAAACCCTAGCCGTCTTTCAATAGTCCAACTTTTTGGTTGAGAACATTCGTGCCATTCTCTACCAGAAAAAAAAACCTCTCAAACCCTAGGCGCTAGCACTCCCCGGGTATCGAGTGAGTTCGCGGTGTGTATTCGATAGAGGACGTTCGCATACTGCAGCGTCTGGTGATTGTTCGGGTTGAACGTACAACAGCGCAACCAGAATCGAAGGATTTCGATTACAGCAACCAGAGGTAATTCTTAAAGCTTAGATCTTCTTAATCGTTTACTTGGGTCCTCGGGAGGGATTCGTGGATGTTTTCCGCGTTTAGGAGTCCACGAATCCCAACATAAATAAGAGGAATATGTGGGTGAGAAGATAAGAACAAGAGTGTTGTGGTTTAGTGGTTAGAGCTTTGGAATTAATCTCTAAGGTCATGAGTTCAAATCCCATCATCTAAGTTTTTATCTTGATTATCTTGATTAAGTTTGAATTTTGTTTTCTTGCATTCCATAAAAAAATAGGAATGTTGTCTTAGGGGAGATATGAAGAGAATGTCTTGATCATATAAGCATGTCCTAAGAAGAATTCTAAAGGAATTTTTGTCCTTTTTATTACCTCTAGCTTTGTCCTAACATTTTCATAATTTAAATAAATCAAAATCCATTAAATCTCTTCTTTTAAATTCCAAAAATTCTGTGATAGTTCTTCAGCCTTGAATTTCAAAAATCAATCTTGAAGGATAGAGGATTGGCCGAAAATAGGAGAGAAGTTAGGGAGGATTCCCAAGAGGAATAAATCACCATGGTAGAACCTTCAATCCTACCCTCATGTTGTTCATGGTTTTAATGAAGAAAAATCTGGAAAAATTCCAACATTCTTGACAGTCCAGCTTTCAAAAAAATTCAGCCAGTAATCCTAACCATTTGCTGCCAGAAAAATGGTCATTTCATGTGGCTTGAAAACTGAAAATTCTGTGCAAAATTCGGACTGCACAAACTGCATAAACCAGAAAAAAATTCTGGGCAGTTTCGCAACTCTCAACCAGAAAATGAAGCTGTTTTATTCCACCTTCAAGTTAGCAAACTTCTCTGATTTTTCTCCATAAAGGAAGCTGGAAGACCACCCTTAAAAGACCCTCAAACACTCCAAGAAAACCAGCTGCAAATCAAGCTGAAGAAATGCAGAAAATTCTGCATCAAAAAGCTTTTCCATTTGAAACCTTGAACAAGTTGAAACCAGAAAAAAATTCCAGTTTTGTCTCCCTAGGCCTAGACCGAAAAACACCTTCAAACCTCTGCAAATTAGACCTTGTTCAGCTATGGACTGAACACCATTAACCTCCACACTTACCTTGAGTACTTGGACTCCATAATCATACCTCAAAAACCTCCTAAGATCACGCTATCCAAAACTCATTTGAACTTCAAAAAAATTCTAGAATTCTTGCTTCATTAAATCACTCTTGTATCAAGCTAGCAAACCAGAATTTTCTCTGCCACTGTAAACTGAATTTTGGCCAGCCTTAGAGCTATATTAACCTTCATTCATTTCAGCAAAACCAAGCAATCCAACCGGCACCATTGAAGAGTAAGGAAACCTCTCTCAATCAAATACCATTAACATATCCTATACCTCAAACCACTCCTCAAATCACTCCATTTGAATTTCAAACAATTAGATTTTTCTTTCCCTCTCTAAGCTGAAAACCGAAACCCCTGAATTCCATAGACCATTCGGCCAGCACTCACCAGCAATTCGTCCAGCATTTTTCCTCAACTCTCTCCATTTTCACCAAGAACACATACTACCTTTATTCAAGCCAAAGACTACTCTAAACACCTCCAATCCCTCTCAAAAACTCCAGAACACTCCTACATACTCCCTAGAGTTCATTTCTGGAATTTATAACATTAAATCTCGAAAACAAAAATTTGCATTCGGATCAAAACTAGTTTTTCCCTTGAAGTCTCAAGAACATCATCAAGGTAACCAAGAACAATTCTTTTGTTCATCTTCTTCCCTTCAATCTTTAACATATAATGCTAATGCTCTCTCTCTCTCTCTCTCTCGGCCGAAATGGTTATGACAACCATGGCTATTTTCTCTCCTCCTCTTTTGGACAATTCAAGACTCTCAAGCGTGGACCTTCTTAAATCTTCATCGAAGTGTTCATCAATCAAGTATTTCTCCTTAAATCTTCTTTTTAATTCAGCATTCATGTCTCTTAGATATTGATAGGAAGAATAAAATATGAATGGGGGATTGAGTATATGCATGTGAATAAAGGGGTTGGGATTAGGACATTAGAATGATTAATCATGTTTCAGTTATATGGATTTCCTTGAGAATCGATGTATGTTTATCATGGCCTAAGAGAATTATAAATGTTTAAGTATGCTAGATGTTATGTCACCTTTGGTGAATAGGATTTTTATGTTCTTATCTCCATAGAAGCCATGATCATGATTATTTGGTCATGTGATAGAAAGTGTTGATTTAAGCATATGTTCATAAATGGATTAGTTTGTTGTTTGATGTTGAGGAATAGGTTCATGATTCTTGTTAGCAATAAGAAAATTATGATTATGTTCTTGTTGATCCTAGGCTATTTTAATTAGTAAATTTTATTACCTTAATTAAAATTATTACTATATTTTTCTCTAAGAATTTCGAAATTGCTGGGAAGTTTTGGAAATGGGGGGTTACATGAAATATTGACATTTTACTAGTCAAATAAATGATATTTTTCCTTAAAAATAATATATGCATAGGCATAATTTTAAATAAGATCTTTTATATAAATAATAATAATAATGACCTTGTAGACCATAGTTCAAACTTTTGCCTATATTCATAAATATTATTTATATTAAAATTTGTTTGTTATTTATTAAACAAAAATTTAATATAATTCATTTATTATTAATTTTATTTATTACTAATTATTTATTATCTATTAAAAATTAATTGTAATTTATTATTTATTTATAATAAAGCTATTTTTAAACTACCATTTATTAATATTATTTAAGGCTTGGTATTATTCAATATTCAAACCTTAGTTTATTTATTAATAATAACACTCAAGAATTATTATTTGAGTCTATAATTTATTAGCAATTATTTTAGAACCCCTAGTTATTTTAACTTATCAAACTAGACTTATTTTATAAAATTCTTTACCAGCCAGTCTTAAAGTTTAGGACATTATGGTCGTGATTGTAATAAGTTGAATTAGGATTATTTGTGTAAGTGAATTTAACTTGAGTGTAACCTTATGTTTTGTGTTTACCCCAGGCGGGGTTAGGTCAGCCTTGGAAGACTTTTGAATTTGAGCAAGCAAAGAATCAGGTAAGCTCCTGTATGGAATTTTGTGAAGACAAAAAATTACTGTGGCAAGCTAAACGTGATGTGTATGGAAATTCATGTTGTAAAGGCAATTAAGGACTATTTTTCCTATTTATTTCACCCAAGCAAATCATTTGAAAATCAAACAAGGAGTTTTACACAAAATGCTAAACTTTTTCTAAAACCCAACTTTGACAAGAATTTTAGAACCCTTAATTGCTATTTCCAAATAAAGCAATGCAAGATCTATTTTCTCTCAAGTGGGACAATCAACGTTGAGTACTCAATAAGGGTAGACTATCAGGATTGGTCTTTGAAGGGTTAGGGTAAGTCTCTCAGTAGGTGGCTACCTCTGAGGGGTGAGTCCTTCCTGGATAGGATGCCAGTCCGGTAGGTCATGTCGGTCCGAGCTAGCAAGTTTCAGTCATGTGGACTGTGTGTTTTCGGAGTGGACAACCGGTAAGTTTGGGTGTAGAGATGGAGGAGTATCTCACCCGATAAGCCGTACACCTACCTTTTGTCAGCTTGTACAAAGTGGGGCATTCTGACCGTTGCTTAGTCATGGGGCCCAACGTGTGGTAACCCATAGTTACCCATTTGAGTGGTTGTATTTATTGTGCACATGTGTGGATTAAAAAGCAAAACACCACTCTTTATTTTTAATACTTATTTAATGCTTGCCAGCACTTTCTCTTATGAAACTATTACAACTTGCATACATGAATTATTTTACCTGAAACACTCAAAACACATACGGGCTTACTGAGATTTTTATCTTATCACCTTTTATACCATGTTTTCAGGTTGATCCGGCTGTGGAGGCCAATAGCTAGACTTGTTGCCTATGTTTTGAAGACTTTATGTTATTTTCTTTATGGATGTTTTGAGAGAGTGTAGCAAACAATTTATTTTGGATTTGTTCCTATATTTACCTTTTGGGTTATAATAAGTTTAATTTTAAAGTATTTATTTTATTTTATTATATGTGACCTAGTTATAAAGACCCCTTGTTCATTGGACGGGGCGATATCCCCGGCCCTGCTGGGCCTAGGTAGTAGGGTGTTACATATATGACAAATGTATTTTGGTCATTTTAGTAGCCAAGGCGATGTGTCTTTTGGTCCACAGTATAGACCGTAAGTCCTAATTAAATACAGGTTAAGGAATTGATCTTAAATTAAATAGAATTTATTTTATTTAAATAGTCTGATTTAATTATTGGGCTAGAATAAAATAAAGGTTTATGGAATGAAAGAATTAATTAAATTAGTTTGGTGAGTTAATTAATTATTCAGGGTTTTGACCCAATTTGAATAATTAAAGATTAACTTGGGATTAAACTAATATAGGCTTATTTATTATACTAGTTTATTTGGGCTGAAAAATTAATTATTAATTGGGCCAATTATTTGTTTCTAATTAGAATAATTAATTAAGTCCAAAAGGCTAAACTAAGAATCCAATGGGCCAGTCCAGTTTAACCTAGGGTTTTATTTAAGTTAAACAGGAGGATTGGAAACAATGTTGTTTTTTTTTTTAGAGACTCTTCTCTGTGGAAAAAGAAACACACGTCTCTCTCTCTCTCTCCAGAAAATATTCCTTATTTCTATTAGTTGTTTACCAAACGGAATTAGGCAAGCCATATACTGGAAGATCGAGAGTTTGACGTTCACCTACATGCAAAGACGGAGTAGGAGGCTTGCAGGAATCGCACAAGAAGTTTTCATCAGCACACCTACCTTGGTTCCACATATTCCGGTCCAGCCAAGTCTTAGAACAAGGAAAAGAGGTAAAAATTTTAAACCTCAGAACCTATACAGAGCGCAACCGGCGCCGGCTCTGTTCGGAGTTCCCCTATTCTTCAGTTTTTCTAATTTTTTTTTTGTTTTCGCTTCCGCTGCGTGCCCTGTGTTTTTCCCTTTCTATGCCTTCAACCTTGAGCACTTGAACTCCATAATCACACCTCAAAAATCTCCTAAGATCACTCTATTCAAAACACATTTAAACTTCAAAAAAATTCCAGAATTTTGCTTCCTTAAACCACTCTTGTAGCAAGTAACCAAGCTAGAAATTGCTCTGCCATTAAATACTACATTTCGGCCAGCAATAAGGCTTGAATAGCCTTCATTCATTTCAGCAAAGTTAACTAGTCCATCTGGCACCATTGAAGAGCTAAGAAACCTCCATCAATCAAACACCATTAGCTTATCCTCTACCTCAAACAACTCCACAATTTCTTCTATTTGAATTTCAAACAAAATCAGATTATTCTCTTCCCCTCTAGCTGAAAATCGAAAACTCCTAATTCCCCTAAACCATTCGGCCAACACCATTCCAGATTTCGTGCAACTCCTCTCTCAAATTCTCTCAATTTTCACCAAATACACACACTACATTCCTTTAAGCCAAAACCTACCCTATACACATCCAATCACTCTCAAATACTCCAGATTACTCCTACATAATCCCTAGTATTCATTTCTAGTATTTATAACACAAAATCTCGCAAACAAAAATTGACTATCGGATCAAAAATCAGTTTTTTCTTGAAGGTCTCAAGAACATCATCAAGGTAAATCAAGAACAACTTCTTTGTTCATCCTCTTCCATTCAACTTTCAATGTACCATACTAACGCTCTCTCTCTCTCTCTCGGCCGAAATGTTTGATCAACCATCAACCATGGCTGTTTTTCTTTAAACTACTCAAGACTCTCAATCATGCATGGACCTTCTTTACTCTTCATCGAAGTAATCAACAATCAAGTATTTTTCCCCTAATCCTCCTTTTTAATTTTGAATTCATGTCTCTTAGGTGTTGATAGGAAGGATAGAATATAAATGGGGGATTGAGTGTATGCATGTGAATGAAGGGGTTGGGATTAGGACATAAGAATGGTTGTATATGAATAAGCTATATGAATTTTCTTAGGAATCAATGTATGTTCATCATGTCTTAGGAGAGTTATGGATATTTAAAGCATGTTAGATGTTATGACACATACGGTGAATAGGATTTTTATGTTCTTATTTCCATTGAAGCCATGAATGATGAATATGTTTAGTAGAAAGTTAGCTTTGTGATAGTATGTGTTAATTCAAGTATATGTTTATGAATGATTTAGCCTATTAGTTGATGTTTGGGAATGTGTTCATGAATCTTATTTAGCAATAGAAAAATCATGATTATTTTCTTGTTAATCCTAGGTTATTTTTATTAACAAATTTTATTACCTTAATTAAAATTACTACTATATTTTTTAAAGGTTTCGAAATCTCTAGGAAGATTTGGAAATAGAATATTAAATGAAATATTGATATTTTATTAGTCAAATAAATAATATCTTTTATTAAAAATAATATATATAATAGTAAATAAAATCTTTTATATAAATAAAATATTAATGACCTTGTAGACCATGGTTAAGACTTTTACCTATATTCATAAATATTATTTATATTTTAATTTATTTGTTATTTATTAATAAAAAATTTAATATGATTCATTTATTATTAATTTTATTTAGTACTAATTATTTATTATCTATTAATTATTAATTAAAAATTAATTGTAATTTATTATTTATTTAATTAATACTATTTAAAACTTACCATTTACTAATATTATTTAGGACTTAGTATTATTCAATATTTAAACACTAGTTTATTTATTAAAAATAATACTTAAGCTTTATTATTTGAACATATAACTTATTAGTAATTATTTTAGAACCCCTAGTTATTTTAACTTATCAAGTTAGATTTATTTTATAAAATCCTTTATCATCTAGCCTTAAAGTTTAGGACATTAAGGTCATAGTTAGTCATGGTTGTAATTAGTTGAGTTAGGAATTATTTATGTAAGGCAAGTATAGCTCGAGTATAACTTTATACCTTATGTTTACCCTAGGTGGGGTTAGGTTGACCTTGGAGGATTTTTGAATTCAAGCAGAGCAAAGGATCAGGTAAGCTTCTGCATGGAGTCATTTGAAGATAAAAAATTATTGTGGTAAGCCAAATACAATGTGTATGATCATTTGTTTGTAAAGGCAATTAAGGATTATTTTTCCTTTTTATTTCAATCAAGCAAATCATTTGAAAATTAAATAAGCAGTTTTACTCAAAACGCTAAACTCTTTCTAAAACCCAACTTTGACAAGAATTTGAGAAACCTTTAATTGTTATTTCCAAGTAAATCGTTGTATGATCAATTTTCTCCCAAGTGAGATAAACAACGTTGAGTACTCAATAACGGTAGACTATTAGGATTAGTCTTTAAAGGGTTAGGATAAGTCTCTTAGTAGGTGGCCATCTCTGAGGGGTGAGTCCTTCCCGAATAGGATGCCAGTCCGGTAGGTCATACCGGTCCGAGCTAGCAAGTTTCAGTCATCTGGATTGAGTATTTCCGGAGTGGACAATCGATAAGTTTGGGTGTAGACATGGAGGAGTATTTCACTTGGTAGACTGTACACATGTTTGGGTACAGTCTGACCATTATATTGTTATGGGGCACAACGTGTGGTAACCCATGGCTACCTGTTTGGGTGGTTGTATTTATTGTATACATGTATGATTGAAAAGTAAAACACCACTCTTTATTTTAACATTTATTTAATACTTGCCAGCACTTTTTCTTATGAAACTTTTACAACATGCATATATGAACTGTTTTACCTGAAACACTCAAAGCATACACTGGCTTACTGAGATTTTTATCTCACCACCTTTTATGCCATGTTTTCAAATCGATCCTGATGTGAAGGTCATTAGCTAAATTGTTGCTTGTGATTTTGAAGACTCTTTGCTATTTTCCTTATGTATTGCTTTTGAGAGATTGTAGCAGACAATTTATTTTGAATTTGTTCATGTATTATTAGGTTGTAATAAGTTTAATTTTAGAGTATTTCTTTTATTTTATTTTATGTGACCTAGTTATAAAGACCCCTTGTCCTATGGATAGGGCGACATCCTCGGCACTAATGGGCCTAGGTAGTGGAGTGTTACAGATGGAATACCCGATATATCAAATCCATAAATACTACTGGTGCATTTATCACTCCAAATGGTATTATCACAAATTCGTAATGTCTATGTTGAAAACTGTCTTAGGAATATCTTCCTATTTAATGCGAACTTGAAAATAACTCTATCTCAAATCTAACTTTGAATAACAACTAGATCCTTAAAGTTGATTGAACAACTCACCTATCAGAGGTAAGGGATATTTGTTCTTGATGGTCAAATTGTTTAGTAATTCTCATCCTTCTTCTTCATAAAAAGTACAGGGGCTTCCGATGATGAAGTACTAGATTGGGTATACTATTGCTTCAATAATTCTTCTAGATTCTCATTTAAATCTTTTAGTTCTGTAGGGTCCATTTGGTACAATATCCTTAATACTGGTTCTGCTTCTGGAATAAGGTCTATTGTAAACTCAACTTCTTGAGGAGGAGGAAGAAAAATGAGGTATGTAGAGAAAATGTCTTGAAACTCCTTCACTACCGTGGTGTTTTCCAACGCGCACTGGTCTTTTGGCTTATTTGATGAATAAGCCATATTATTTCAATAGTTTCCAGGCCTTAGTTCCCGCTATCAAGAATTTCAGTTCCTTCACATGCTTGCTATTAAACTCCAACACATCACATCTTGGCCTAACAAATTACATCGTCTTGTTCTTATAGTCCACCACACCTCAATATTTTGCCAACCAAACCATCCCCAAAATTAAATTATAATCATTAATAATCAAAATCATAAGATTCCTTAGGTTTTCTTTTCCTACCTTGATACCATAATCCTGCATATATGCATCCATTTCCACCGTCTTTCCTAAAGGGTTATTCACCAATAATGTATAAGGTAATTCCATTCCACCCCAACTTAATAATATGCATAAATCTTGTTTATATAAGAATACATTAATCTGAGGTCTAGTAAAACATTAATAGGGTGATTTTGGATAGTGAGTGTACTTTCTACCATAGTCACATCTACTCCTATCTCCACCTGGTTCAAGGTAAAAACCTTCGCTCGCTTGGTGTTTTTGACTTCCACTCCCAGATGTTCCAACAGTTGGCCCCTTGTTGTTGCCAGTAGGTTAAGACGAGATTTCTTGTCCAATTTTCAATAGTTTGGGGCAGTTGTTCTACATGTCATATCTCTATAATTGTAGCATTTCCTTTCAACACCTTTAGACCAATAGTTTTTCTCCATATGTCCTTCCTTACCATAATATCGACAAGTTAGCAAATTCTGTGCTAGGCCTGCCGATACGGTGTAAGCTTGTTTCCCTTTATTTCGGTACTGCTAACTAGTTGTTTCTTTATTGGTTTGCTATCTCTGAGGATGCCTTGGTGGTTGGAAAGTTCTTTAGGTAATTCTATTTTTATCCTCATTTTCAGTCCTAATAGCTGAGTCTACTGCTGCTAAGTAAGCGATTGGTGGAAATAGAGACAAAGCTCTCTTTAATTCCTATCATAATCTCTTTATAAGTTGCTTGGTCTTATTTTGCTCAGTGTTGACTAGCCTCTTGCAGTACTTTGATAGTTGGTTAAATCGTGTGGCATACTGTGCTATAGACATGCCTTCCTACTTAAGGTTCTGAAACTCATCTTATGTCTTCTTTATTATCCATTATGGGATGTACTCTACCTTGAAAGCTTAAAAAAAAAGTCGTTCCAAATCTAGTCTTGGTTAGTCTTTTCCCACTTCTTTTGAATCCGTTGCCACAAAAAACGTGTTGGTCCTCTCAGCCTAAAAGCTATGAACTTAACCATTCTCTTTTTTAATTATTATAGAGTGGAGAATATGTCATCCATCTGCTCAGTCTATTATTCTGCCTTCTAGTCCTGTTCAGCCTCCCCTATAAAAGTAAGACGTTGGAATTTTAAGAACCTCTCCAGTACTTCATCCTCTCCCTTTAGGGTCCTTTTTTCCGACAGGGTATGTAGTATTTCTTTCATGTTATTGAAGGCTTGCTTCAAGATTCTAATTCTACCTCTTATTCTGGCTCCTTCCTCATTTGGGGTTAAAAGTTGAGTGGCTTCATATTTTGGAGCCATTAGTTTTAGATTGAAAACCCTTCTGCTATTTGTCACAACTTGACACTTTAGGGGTTTTCTACTACCAATGCACTAATGTAAATAAGTATGCAAAGTTTCAAATTGTTATGTATTTAAGTCATGCAAAATCTCATTGTAGTATCTCATGCAGATTTTTACTCTATTCCAAACTCATAAAACCTATCCATTATTTAAGAGATAAAAGCAATGTTCAAAACATCTAATATATGGAAGATTTATATAACTTGCATAAAATGAAAAGATACTTTTATGAAAGAAGGGATATCCTTATTTTAAAGACAAAACTCAATGGAAATAATTAAACATAAATAGAGTTCCTCCCAACAAACTTATTGCATCAATGGAAAAGTAAGAAATCTTCAACATGGCAAAAGTTCTAGACTTTTACTTATCATTAGAGTCTTCATATAACCCTCCTAGTCTATTCCTCTCCTATCCAAAAAATTCCAAATCATAGATTCCTTCCCTAGTTTCCTAGAACCTCTTCAACCTCAAATGGCCTTGGTTAAGGTATCTCTATATCTCTTAGTGGGGACTCACAATCTAATCCCCCAAGGTTATCACTTCCTGTAGTTAAGTCAATCCCTTGGTCTTGTGGGTTTGGGATAGGTTCAATGATCTCAACCTCATCATCACTATCAAAGTCTAAATCTATTAAAGGGATAGGTGAGGCTGGTGGTTGTTTTATGATTTGAATCTCATCATCACTGTTTTCATCTAAAGGTTGTTAAAGTTCAAGTGTTGGTAGATCAGCTAGTTGAAAAGGAATTGGTGGATGTGTAATACCCCACTCTGGTTACACCTAATTTACAAAAAATTAACATACATTGAGCATGAACATGTGTATCTGAACATGATATATGCTTGTTTCATGAATCTACGAACTTATGTTTTGGTGATATGTGCATATTTAAAATTTATTTAAATTTGTGATGCATTAAATTTTTAATAGTGATTTAGGTATAGCGGAAGGCATTAGTTGATTATTCTACCATAAAATATTTTACGTGCGAATTATTATTATTATTATTATTATTATTATTATTATTATTATTATTATTATTATTTTGTGAGTGGAAATTTATTTTTGAAAAGTATGGCAAAAGATAAATAAATAAAAATTATAGTCATAGTTGAGCTTTATTTGAACCCTAGACCCTAGAATTTAACCATACTTATCGTCTCTTTAGAGTGTTCAAAATCCTACAATTTTGGTCGTTGTATATTATTGAAATTTTTTTTTTGGATAAACCTCTCTCGATTTTGCTTTATCTTGCCGCCACTTTTGAGAGTTCAAATATTTTCAAGGTTGCTCTTGGTAAGTTAAGAAAAGAAGATCTTCATAAATTCAAATCCTAAATTCATTCTAGTGTAGCTGTCGTTCATATGGAATCCTTTAATCTCTATAATGTGGCTCTATACCTATCGCTGAGAATATTTAAATTGGTTTACTTCTAATCCCTGCCATCACTTTGTGGCTACAAAAAGAGACATATAATATCTTTTAGAAGAAAATTCTATTACAACTTGGACTCTTAACTCTTTTTCCTTTTAACTAACATCTTTAAATTTTTAAATCTCAATAAATTTGTCTAATGTCTATTAAGACAAGAGTTATCAATCAGCTTACTCCTAATCTTTTCCTCTTATCCGTTGTTTTCCTTCTTTCCTACAACCTCTTGGCCGATATTTTTTTAAATTTTTTTCCTTCCTTTTCTGTGCTTACCTAAGGCTCTTAGCTTCTACTTTTTTGATTTGCAGCAAACTCAAAAATATTAGGTAGACTTAAAATCTCAAGATCATTTTAGCCGATACCCTTGATTTCACTGAGTTCTCACACGTCATACTCCTCTTCTCTCAACTTCTACATGGAACTTATTCTAGTTGGCACCTTCATTACCCTCAAAATTCACGGGTTCTTCTCACACCTCTTGAGAGTTTGATCGACAACTTGGGCAGAGGAAGTTGTGCACCATTTGCTCAAGGCTGTACAGTGTGATAATCATTTAAGAAGAGTGGAAGGTTCAATCTTTTCTTCCTTTCCCTAATCACACCTAAATGTAGGATTTGTAGGATATGATTGTTAGGTTATTGATAGGGTTTGTGTGTATATTTCTGTTATGGTTGACAAGGATTTTAATTTTTTTTGGCATGTTGCTCTAAGTTGTCAGGATGTATAAAATTATAACTATAGATGCAGGATACCAAATATAGATTGGCATGAGTGATCATTGAGTTAGTTCCATCGGGATACAAAATTATGCATATTGATTGGGTTGTGTATTCATACATCTTGCCTTTCTACTATTATATTTTGTTCATTTTTGTGCATGTGTACTGATGTAGGAGGTATTCCTTTTTTAGCCATAACTATTAGTTACCCATAATGCATAATTCTATGCGTAAGATAGCTTGAAATTTCTAAGAATATTTTTAAAATAATCTATAGTTTATAAATCAGTCCAAATTCATATTTAAATATAGTACTAAATATTTAAGGATTATCAATTGGTAATCATATAATCCTTATGATGGATTGTTATTCACTTACACACACCTACAGCAACACATTTAATTTTTGAGGGGCCTTAATGTGGTATGATCTTAATATGTTTGTGATGATTTTCATGGAAGAACTTACAGTGGTAACTATGGGGATTGAGTGCAGAAATTTTCAAAAATGGAAAAGTATGAAGTCTACTTTTATCAGTGTTTGTCTTGTTCAATTTTCAAATTGTTTTGTAAATTGATTTTTGCAAGATTTCTGTAGGTGGAAAGGATGAAAATACAGGTTTTTATGTAAGTTTGGAAAATTTGGGAATTAATCAAGGTCAATGTTGAAAGTTATTAATTTTCTCTTCCATGTTGCCAGATTTGGACAGATTTGCACAGTTTCTATTCAAAATTTTTTGCAACTTTTGTGCACATGATTTATCATATTAGTCAATTATATTTTGTTCCTCACATGCTAAACTAAGTGCGTGCAAAATTTGATATCAAACAGAGGGGTTTATATAGGTGTTTTACCCTTAGGAGCGGAGACTATATTTACTAAAAATTGTAGGTAGCATAAGTTGTTAAGTTTAATTTATTTTCTTCGAAAATGATTAAGGGTGGATTTTATGAATGCTAAGGGTTATTAGAAGATTTTAGGTGCTGAGTAAATGTGAAGTACTTGCTCACTGTTCTTTGACATTGCTTGACGAACAAAACATATTAAGGGCGTGATATGCACTGGGGTGTAATGTAGATTTGAATTTCTTTGAGATGATCTAGGAAGTGTTGTGATTGATTTATATGAACTCTTTTCTAACTTTTGGAGATTATCAAGGGCAAGGATTAACTTGTTAGAATTTATATTCTAAGGCTAAGAATAAGGTAAATATCCCTCATATTCATGAAATTGGTTTATTTGTTAGACTTAATTTTATTATATTAGTTTTGAAAGTAAGACTTGTAAGATTTCCCTACATCCATGAATAATTATATATGAGCTATCTTTTGAAAAATTCATACTTTTGAAAACTATCTAATTTTGAAAACCATCTACATTCGAAAATATTTTCTTTTGGAAACTTCTAGATTTGGAAACTTTGAAAATGTATCAAGCATGACTTAAGAGCCAAGCATCAAACTTTATGATTTATTTGGAATATGCAAGTAATAAATTTATTTCACACACACACACACACACACACACACACACACACACACACACACACACACACACATATTAAATCATGGCATGACTTATTTGAACATGCGGCTCCTTCAATTATGAATACTTGGATTAAAATGTTATCTATGAAACCATGCTTTCTAAAACCTTTGTATGAATTAAAAACATATTATTTAGAATTGTATTGAACTAATTTTGTAGGATAAGCTATGGAAACCTTTCGAATTGTGAAAAATTGATAGCATTGAGTACTCAATAGGGACAAACCTCTACACTAGCCTTTGGTTGGTTTTGGGATATCTCTCAATAGGTGGCTACCTGCAAGAGGTTGATCCTTTCTATCAAGGCATTAGTATAGAAAGTTGAGTCGTCCTTAACTAGCAACGGAATTCTAATAGAATCGACGGTCGAAAGTGGGATAGCAGATTAGGTTGAGTGAGAGAGGGAGGAGAATATCACTTGATAGGATGTACACCTATCAAGTGTTAGAAGTTAAGTGCTTCACAGAAGTTAGAGCCACCTTTGTACCTTTTCACTATATGATGGGGGTCATATGCTTTATTTATTGTGAGAGTCACCTCTATACCTTGCCACTCAAACTTGGTTACTTTTATTACTCCACAGTCTCATTTAATAGTTTTAAAATTTGATAGTATATCTTTTTTTTTTTTTTCGAGGAATTGTTCGAAGGGAACCTTAAAATTTTATCTGAAGCTTAATACTCTTTTTACTACAGATCTCTTTCCAAATAAAATGTTTTAAAAGTATTTTACTTCATAATTTTTCATTTCATCCTTCAAGTAGTGAAAATTAAAATTGTTAAGAAGGCATGATATTTTTAACATATCTATACTGCATGCATCATGAACGACATTTACTTAACCCAACACACCCACACACGGAGCTTATTGAGTTATATTATCTCACACTATTTTAAACTCATGGTTTTTAGGAAGTTTCAAGTCTTGGTCGGGTTAAAACATTTCTAGCTCAAAGTCTACGTTTTGAAGCCTTGATGTTTATTACTAGACGTTTATTTTGAATATTGTTTTATTGAGGAGATTTGTAAAAGTTTTTGGAATCTTATAATAATTTTAACTAGACTTTCTATTAAGTTTCGATTACATTTAGCTTTTACGTTATAAAGACACCTTGTTCAAAGAACGGAGTGACATCTCTAACCCATTAGGATTATGTATATAAGTAGGGTGTTACAGGATGCCATGAAGTACCGTTCATGGTCTTTCTTGTAGTTCTATATATTCTAACAATCCCACAACATGAACAACTTGAGTTAGTAAAATGTTATAATACTTAATGAAAAAAAATTAAACAGCAATTTAAGTTACTTAAACCTAGACTCTGATACTACTTGTAATACTTTACAACCTACGTACCTCGAAAAGGGTGGAGATATTGCCCTATTTTTTAGGACCAGAGGTCTTTATAATTAGGTAAAATAAAGTCTCAAAGAAATGCAACAAAAAACCAGACTTATTACATTTATTCAAAACTTATACAAGCCTCCAAAATAATTAAATAAAGTCCTTAAAAGAAATACGTCAATTAAATGAATAAAGTCTTCAGGCCTTAGGCAATATCAAACTTGTCAGTGCAAGATCCTCCTAAAAACATGGTATAAATAAAGTGAAAATTATTACTTCCAAGTAAGTTCTGTGAGCTCTTAACAATTTTAAGGATGTTTTATGTATGTAGTTTTAAACAAATCACTAGAAAAGTTTGCAAGTCAATCCAATACATTTTTAGAATAAGAGTTGCATTTTACAATTTTTATTCACAAACAAAAGTGCACATTTAGAAGAGAAATAAACCATTCTCAAATGAAGGAGACTATGAAATCCTATATGATGACTATCTATTATGAAACCTACATCACAATACAAGTGGATGATTGGTCTACTAGGCAAGGTACTCTTCCATCTTTACACCATAACTTATCGATTATGCACTTTCGAAAATAATCTACTTGGATTGAGTTGCTAGCTCGGACTATCCTGACTAGCCAGTACGAGCACCTTGTCCAGAAAGAGTTTATCTCTCAGAGGAGGCCTCTATCAGAAGACTTTCCCTAACTTTCTAAGGTTAGTATTATTTAGTCAACCCTTATTAAGTACTCAAAATTTGCTTGTTTTAATCCAGGAAAATTCACTATTTCATTATTTTGAAAAAGTAATCCTGGTTTAATGAGTTTTGATTTGAAATTTGTATTTTAGGAAATCAACTTTTGTTTGAAAGGTCTTTGTTTGATTAAAAAGTTTGTTTTTGACAAAAGAATGAATTATCTACCATTGCATCTCAAATACATAACTTTTACAACACTTTTACTTGTAGTGGTACATTTGAACAATAACAACTTTTCTATAAGGACTTACTTGCTTTTTTTTCTCTCACGGATAAAAAGTCTCTTGTTGTCTTGATCAAAAGAGCCAGTCCCTTCTAGAAAGAATATAAATATTTTATTACACTCCATCCAACAATTCTCATAAAAAAAAAAAGAAATGAAAAAGACATAGTCATATAACCTCTCTATTCTACATATTACTTAACTAGTATCAACAATACTTCCCTTTAACTTCTAATGACATGACAACAAATAGATCAACCACCAACATAAATATCTCTATTTCCTTCATATTGCATGCTAGACATGAAATCATACCTTATTTTTCTAAAAGATCAACAAGTGTATCGTAACATAAAACTATATCTTAATCAAGTTTTCAATCTTAAAGGAATCACATAAGCCAAAAAAGAATTATCCAAGTATCATAATAATATCATACTCTTAATCAGATCATAAGTAAATCCTCTTACCTAGATATAATTAAGTTGACAATAAAATAATATTATATAATAATGGCATAGTCATATTAACTCATCCCATATTCTCAAAGTAGATCCATAACATCTTATATAGCAAAGTAAAGCACCAAATCTCTATAAACCACAAATATCACATGTAGGTCTAATCATATATCCCATCCTCCAATAACATCACAGCAAAATATCTCAAAGATAACCTTCTCATAGTTCATCTCAAAACATCATCTAAGTATAAATCCTATATAACTTGAGTTCGTAGAATTAATAAAAGTCTAAGAGTTCAAAGATAAGATTTACTTGAATGAAGATTGCTTAGTGGTTAATGATGAGTGATGCTTG
The DNA here is from genome assembly GCA_026120185.1 of Voacanga thouarsii. Classification (NCBI taxonomy): domain Eukaryota; kingdom Viridiplantae; phylum Streptophyta; class Magnoliopsida; order Gentianales; family Apocynaceae; genus Voacanga; species Voacanga thouarsii. The sequence goes on from JANUWF010002336.1 coordinate 1,113,707, forward strand.
AGAAATCTTTTTTGCTACAAGAGTTTGACTTCAATCGTAAGTGTTTTAAAGATTTGACCTCAATCTCCTATAGAAAAATCCATCCGTACAAGAATGAAACAAGAAAAAAAGATAAAGAGAGATAAAAGACCATTAGTTTTGGTCTAACAAGATCAAGAAAAGAATGAGAGAAATTAAGAGAGATTGAAAATAGTGATAAATTACCTTTCCAATTCGTGGAGAAGAAGATCTTGACTTTGATTTTTGAAGAAGGAGATCCCTGGTTTTATTGATATTAAAATCCCAAGACAGAGAGAAGGGATGGAAGATCTTGATTGTTTGAGTGATTTTGAATTGATTTTTAGAGTTTGAGAGTGGTCAGTGGTTGAAGATAAGTTTAGTAAATGTTCTTGATATTCTTGGTATTTTGAGAGAAATATAGAATAGAGGATGAGAAGCTTGTAGGTTTGTGTGAGTCTTGTGTATGAAAATAAGAGTGATCGAGTGAAGGAGGTTTAATGTAGGTGTTCAATTGCTATGAGAGTCCAAAAGAGTTTCTAAGGGCTAATAGAGGGTTTTGGAATTTGAAAATTCAACGAATGGTTGAGAGAATAATAGAGGTTAAAGGAATGGTGAAATAATGATGGAGGTTAAAGAAGAGAGGTGATTGAATGAAGAAGAAAGGAGAAGGATGGCTATTCGGTCTTATCGAGAACAAAGAAGACTAGTGTAGTCTTTTTGTGTAGCTTGGTTATGGTGAACTGAATGAAGGAGTAGCTCTAGGGATTTACTAGATTTTAAGTTTGAATTTCAAAGACTAGAATGGAGGAACTATGGCAGAAAGTTTAGAGAAGTTTAAGGTGATACTATGGAGGTACCCTCGTCTACCATAGAGAAATGATGAAGAGTTGAAGGTGGAAATGAATAATGAACCGAGAGAATGGAGTGGTAGGCTCTTAGTTTTCTTTGGGACCCAATAAAAGTAATGGAGGTTATAAATGCTGAAAGGTTGTAAGAGTTTCCTAGGATTTTTTTTTTTCAAATTTAAAGTGGTTTGAATTGAGGAAATATAGGAGAAGGTTGAGGTATAACCATGGAGGTTGCCCAACTTAAATGGTGGTAAAAAAATGGTGAAGTGTTTTAGTCAGCTTGAAGGCTTAAAGAGGCTGATAGAAGAGAGAAAGAAGAAAAAAAGAAAAATCTGGTTTATATGAAGAAGTATTGAAGCTGCAAATTTGGTTATTAAGAGTTCAAATAAATAGAGAAACTGTAAGCAGTTGTTGTTCTTTTGTGTTTGAATTCAAAAGAGTTTGAATTGAGAATTTTTTAGCTGGAACTTAGGAGCATTTAGAGGTGCTGCCACGGTGTTCTTTGGTCGACTACTATGGTGATGAAGGAGGAAGAAGATGTCTTGGTTGGCTAGAAAGCTATAGGGACCGAAAGCTTGAAAAGGGAAGAAATGATGTGAATGTGTTAAGTGAGGGTTTATGCTCACTAGAGAAGGACCAAGTATAAGCTATTTTGGTAAGGTCTAGCTACTGTTTTGTGAACAAATATGATATGGCTTGAGAGCTACAACTTGTGCTAAAACAAGATGAGAACATACTTTAAAGTTTTGCACAAATTAATGAAAGTTGATTGCAAATAAAAGAGCAGGTGTTTGTTGCGAGCATTTTCAATCACATGGTAATGAATGGATCCTAGAGGCCTTAATGAACAAGGAGATTTTCCACTAACAAAATGAAGTTTCTTAGGAGTAAAATGTGGAGTTTAAATACAATTACCAATTCAAATTTTGGTCTCTTGAATTTCAAGGAGTTCCTCTCCTTAATACTCTCTTATGTTTCGCCCAACACCAGCTCAAGCAAGGTTAGAATTTTAGAACAAATAACCTACTTAAGATTTTAAAACAAGAGCATAAGAGTAGGAGAATTCAAAGGAGATAGAGGATTTAAATTCAAAATAATTAAAATACAATCATAAAGATAGGAAATAGAGGATTTAAATTCATACTAATTAAGACATAAGTACAAAGATAGGAAATAGACGATTTAAATTCAGACTAATTAAGACACAAGCATAAAGATAGGAAAGCTAGATTCTCTTTAGGATAAGAATAAAAAAGTTAGAAGAATCTAATTTTTAAACATCTTAGGACATTAATCCTAAATCCAAGATGTTCAAATAGTAGTTGAGCGGTAATAATTAGCCTAAGAAGTAAGAGAGATAAAATCAAAATATTCTTGCTACTAATGAGATTTGAATTAAAGTTAATGGGGAACAAACACTAAACTCTAACTACATAACCACAACAACTCTTGTGCTCTTATCTTTCCAGAACAATTATTTTCTCATATACTTATAAAGCTTCCTATTCTTTCCAATCACCAAAGCCATAACCTAAAATCCTTTCTACACAAAATAAAATATCCTAATCATCACAATCACTCTATAAGAACACATACAATTAACATAAAAAACATAATAATATATCTTAAAAATTCATATACTCATACGAAATGCAAGCCATTCCCTCATTCTAAGGGTAGTTTTAGGTGAAGTTTTACAAGTTGGCCAAAAATGTCAGTTATTTCAGTAGGTTGATTGTCTCATATGCGATAGAGCGAAGGCTATTATACGTAGCTTACTAAGAAGGATAAGAAAAATGAAAGTAGAAAGGGCCTCATTTCAAAGAAGTTGAGTAGCCTTCTAGAGTGTCATAATTTTGTCTTAGTTTTTTATAATTCTGTTGTGATTATCAAGAAACTAGAGTAAATGTTGGCTGGATGAATAGATTTTACAATTTTGTAAATGTAGATTATGTATTCTGAACTTTGAAGCAAAATTGTAAAGCTAGTCCGAATTAATAATTTGGTTGTGTCTGTGTTGTTTTGATGATAATGTATTAGATTACGGAAGTAGGCATCATCTATATGAATTCGATTATATTAGTAGTAAGGTTACCACCCATTTGCCTTTCCAGTGCTGTTAAGTGTGGGTTACCTCATGTTGGAATTTCCAGTATTGTAACTGTTTTTATTGTTTTTGCTAAACTCGACTAATGAACTCAAGTTCATGTTAGACTCCAAAAGTCTCTGATTTTGCCTTTATTACAAGTAGTCTTTCAATAACTATGCATAAATGGTATCCAATAAATGGTGGTTGATGTGAGCTATAAAGTATCACGTAGCTTCTTAAACCCTTGTGTTTAATGTGAAGTTAACATGACAATTGCTCATTTGTGTGGAAACTCATACATATAATTCTACTCGTAACAATCAAAGAAGAACAAAATGAACTGCTTATAACAATCATAGTAGAATTAAAATGGAATTTTCATTTTTCCATATGTTCATTATTACCATAAAGTAATTGCATACTTTCCAAGTACTTGGCAGAAAGAATATTACAACACCATTACTAAACTTCCACTAATGAATATACTAACAAATTGCTATCTTTCAGCCATATAACCACTAACCATCCATTCAAAATGCCTAACAATAAGCAAGACCTAAATGTCACAAGCTTTAGTCCAAAAATATACAAAATAAGTTGGCCACATCATAGTGTAAATCTACTCAAAATGCCTAATCTCAAACTCTAGATATTTGCTTCTATTACTTCTCCAAAAAAGAGTAATATACAACTTTCACAACTAATCACAAAAACCACATCTCATTCTTATTTTCTTGTAGTTATGGCCATCATATTTATCTTAGAATGTAGATATGAATATTGATGTGGGCATTTATCTTTGTTGTGGCCAACTTATCCACACCAATTGTATCTTATTAGCCTCTTTACCTTTTGTTCTTCTTGGAAGTCTATACAGATAAAATAGTTCAAGTCAGTAGAAGTGCAAGTTAACTAAGTAAGAGTAGAAAAATATGATCATAACATAAATTGTACCTTAGCATTTTCATTATAACTTCTTCGTGGGATTGATCATTTGGGCCACCACGATTAATTGGTAGAATTTGGTTAGTTTCACTTACTGGATCTATATAAATTGAAGATCCATGAGCACCTTAGTCTGATTGGACTTCCACATGAACAGGACTTAGGTCATATGGAATCTAAACTTAGTATTTTCTTCTATTATACCCAAGTTACCCATATCTACCACACTTGTTTAAATTCTGGCTATATGTGCTTTGAATTTCATGTACAATACTTCAGCTACTATTTTCACCGTGAAGATTGGTTTATCTAGGCCCAAGTGGCATGTTTATTTGCTCAACAATGATATTAGTGTGAATTGGGCATTTTCTGACATTATGTCCAGGTTTTCCACATTTTATGCATTTGTTAATACTAAACCCAATCCTAGTCATCTTCTGGTATCAATTCTCAAGCTTCTTGCTATTTGTTTCCTTAATCTCTGGCCTCTTTTTTATCTTGGTCCTTCCAGATAATCTTATGTTTTCTGGTGGCAGAAGTTGCTTTCTATTTGAAGTAAGCCAGTTGTTAGACCCATTTGTGGGGCAAACAATTATTCCCTAAGCCCTCTTATAATCTTCAATATTGTAATATTGATCTAAAAAATCCTCAGGGTTTTCTCTTATTTTCATTAGGACAGCTACATCATGCATGTAGGGAATACCTGATATGTCAAATTTTCTACAAAAGTAAGTTCTCATCTTTATATCCATTGCAAATTGCTCATTATTTGACTAGCTTACTTGAAACTTAGTGTCGGCTACTTAAGATACAAACCAATTTGTTGAAGCCTCCTTCACTGTTTTCAATCTCTTGACAATTGCTTGCCAAATCTTTCTTGCTGCCTTAAAATCCACCGCCTATAATTTTATTATTTCAGCATGATGCACACCTTTATTGTTTCTAGTAATATCAGAATCGGTTTTGACCTTGCATGTAGAAGATACCTATTAAAGGATTCAGAGTGGTTGTTCAACAAAACATCATATTTGGTGGTTTCTTTAAAGTGAGATCTACTCCAAAATTTTGAACATGCATGTGCTTTCAACAAATTATAAATAGTCTTATCAAAATCCAAATTTGTTGAGGTATGTTGATTTGACATACTTCCATTGTTGATCCTTTAATTTGTCTCATAGGTGTGATTTCTGGAAATTGTTATGCAAGTAGCAGATACAGTGTCAATGTTTAATTCAAGGCAGTAGTTGTTAAACTGCTTGAATTAATCCCTGTAGATATAAATAGAACAAGTAAGTAATTCTTCTCCATTAAAAAAAAAGAAATTAAAATTAGTTTCAGTCACTTCTTTCATACCTTCTGTCTTTCAGATATGAAACACCATTCTTAAAGCTTGTATATTTCAAGATCCTCCATAAGGCCTGCAATAAACTATTTCTATGTTGATTTAATTTCATCTTCAGTTAATGCATAAAATATTGGAAAAATATCATTATTAGTATCAATACCTACTGCTATTAATAACATCCCTTTAAAAAAGTCTCATCTAAGCCAAGACCTTTTCTACAACTAACTTTGAATCATTTTCTAAGTGCATTAAGACGTACATATATCCTTCAGAATACATTATCTCCGGTGTTCTCATTCTCTACTTTATCAATGCAAATTGTTGTCCTAGATTACTTCTCCTAAGTTCTTCATGGTAACTCCATAATAACTTGTATTGGTTTTTATATTTCCTTTCAATCAATAGCTTTGCCTTTTGTCTTGTTCTATAAATCTTCCATTCTGAAATATTTACAAGCAAATATTTGTGTACTTTGTCTTGGAACTCATCCATCTTGACTCCATTTTGAACTCATCAATGTATTCAGTTGTAAGGCACTTGGCATTTGCTAGATTGTAATTCAAGCTCCTCGAACAATCATGCTTGTCTTGTAAAGTTTTTATCTAAAAGGAAGGAGAATCCCTCACTTTATTCCCATAAAGTGTCTACTTACATTTACGTCCTTTACAGTATATCCTTACCCTTTTTTTTTTTTATCATTCTTCTTAGAAAAAACTTCTCTACCATGTTTAATTCCATGGTCTATTATTGCAGTCTTAAGGATTTCTTTGGTGCTAAATAGCATGCCAACTTCAAAAACTAGATTTTCTTTGTAGCACTCCACTACTTATATACCCCAAAAAGGGCAAGATGACGCCCCGTCCTTAGAACCAATAGTCTTTATAACTAGGTAATGTATAAGTCAAAATAAATACACTAAAATTCAAAATTATTACAATGGATCAAATACTTATACATGTCACAAAATAAGGAAAACTAATCAAATCTTCCAAATAAATACATCAATAAGAGAAATAAATTCTTCAAATCTTTAGGTAAAAGCTCAACCTTGTCAATGCAAGACCTTCCTAAAATCATGATATAAATAATGTGAGAATTACTTCCTAATAAGTCCCGTGTGTGCTTTTGAACATTTAAAGTTGTTTCATGATATGTAGCTTTAAATAAACAACAAGAAGAAAGTTTGCAAGTCATTACATTGTGCTTTTGAACATTAAGTGGCATTTTACAACGTTATCTCAAATAAAATTGTACATTTAGAAAAAAAAAAACCATTCTTACACAAAAAGTGACTATGAAACCATGTATCATAGCTAAGGCCATGAAACCCTATATTATAACTAAGTAATGTGAAATTTTGCATCACATTACTAGTGGATGATCGATCCATTAGGTGAGATACTCTTCCATCTTTACACCCAAACTTATTGGATGTCCATTTTCGAGAACAGTCTATGTGGACTGAGTTGCTAGCTCAGACCAGCCTGACTAACTAGTACTGGCACCTTATCCAAAAAGAGTTCATCTCTTGGAGGTGACCTCCTACCGAGAGACTTACCCTAACCTTTAAGGCTAACACTAGTAGTTTACCCTTATTGAGTATTCAACGTTTGCTTGTTCCTTTCTACGAAAAATTCTCAAAGTATTTCATTAACTTGAAAATGCAATCATGGTGTAGTGTGTTTTGATTTGAAACTTGTATTTTATTAGATCAGTTTTTGTTTGAAAATTCTTGTTTGATTGAAAAGTTTCCTTTTGTCAAAAAGAATGAAATTATCTACAATTGCATCTCAAATTCTCATCTTTTACAATAAGGGTACATTATGACTTGCAGTAGCACATTTTGTTATCTTGAATACACAATCATAGTCCAATGAAGTTTGTTGAAAATTTATTTAAATGAAAACAATATTTGGTTTGAAAGCCCTTGTTTGGTCAAAATAATATTTGGAATAAAAGAGACAGGCAGATCATATTGCATTTTAAGAATATAATTTCGTTGTCATAATATAAAATCAATTGACTTGCAAATAGAGTATTGTTCAACAAAAAGTTTATTTAAGGACTTACCTTCTCAGTTTATGTGGATTATTCGAAGATTATCTTGTTGTCCTTAGACCTTGGAAATCCTCTTCTTCTACCACAGAAAATTAAAATACTTAATCAATCACCGCTCTAATTAGTCTCGCCTCAAAGTACTCACGGTCAAACTTTCTATTCTACGTAGGCACATAAAGTTAAATTCAGCAAAATATAGTTCACATAATCCATATACTACCAATAGAAAGGAGAAAATAATAATAATAATAATAATAATAATAATAATAATAATAATAATAATAATAATAATAATAATAATAATAATAATAATAATAATAATAATAATGAAAAACTTTAGAGGGGAGGTGAATAAGGTTTTAGGCAAACTAAAAATTTTTCTAGAATCGTCTGATATGTAGAATACTAATGATCATCAAAATTATTGAATCGACTTTATGGTTACAAAGAAAGCTATCCAAGAACTCCTTAATATATATATATATATATATATATATATATATATATATATATATATAGGACTGTTCAAAGTACGATCCAAACCGTTTTTCTGAACTGAACCGAACCGAACAGATGAGTTTGGTTTGGTTTTTGAGAAATACGGTTCGGTTTGATTCGGTTCAACAAAAGAAATATAACGTTCGGTTCGGTTGAATTAAAATTCAACCGAACCGAAAAACTGAAGTATGAATTGTAAAAAATAATAATAATAAATTAAAACTAAAAATGGAAAGAAAATGAAATCCAATTGAAACCCTAACGATTAGTTTCTGCCTTTCACTCCCGCCTTGGCGCCTCCTCCTCCCGACTTCCTTTCGCTTTCTTTCTCCATCCTTACTGCCAGAAATTCCTGACTCCCTTTCGCTTTCCAACCTCCATCAGACCATCACTGCCGGAGGCGGAAAGTCCCAAGACTCCCGACTCCCTTTCGCTCTCCTTCCTCAATCCTCATTCCTCACTGCCAGAACCCAGAAGGTATCATACATTCATACCTCCATCGGACTATCACTGCCAGAAAGTCCCGACTCGATTATCCATCGGTGAGCTCAACAGTCAGCAGTGGAACCGGAAGATAGACCAATCGTAGTGTGGAACTTTTGTGCTGGTGGTAGGTGCCTGTGGGTTGCGGTGTGGAACTGCGGTGATTAACCCCCCTCCCCCTGCGTGATATATAGTTTTCCAAGATCCTAATATCATCTAAATGATTTCTAAATCTCCTTTTTTTTTCTTTCCTCAGATGGTATAGAATTTGAAATAGACATGATTTTTATTGCAATTTAGATCCTCTGGCTCTCTTCTGTCATTTTGTTGTGTTGTGAAATTGTAGAGAGTAAATAAATTATAGCACTGGCAAATCAAACTTAACGGTTTTCCAATTTGATCTTTGCTGGTGTCTTAACGATTTTCTAGGTTTCTCATTTAAAATTTTCATTGTGAATACTCTAGTACTTTACTGGAGTCAAACTTGGAAAATGTGTTCATTTAGTTTGACATATCTTTTAGCATTAATAAGCTCTTGGGCAGAAAATGCTGATTTCAAAGCTTGAGTTGAGTGGACCCTTCTGGTGACTTAGGTTCAACAAGGCAACGGATAAAATTGGTCTGTCAATTGATGACTGATTTACCTTTATTAGGTCTGTCAATTAGGTTATTTTCTGAATGAACAATACTAATTTTGCAGAGGCGCTAGGGGAGAAGAAGAATAGAAGAGAAGAAGTGGAGCTTGAGACTATATATTTTGGTAATTTATGATTCTACCATACTTTTGTCAGGATCTAATAGGGATTCAGAGTTTTTAATTTTGAGATTGAGACTAAGGATGTAGGATTCTATTTAGGAATATTTTTAGTTATGTTGATTCTAATAGGGTTCTTGATGTCTAGGTTTTTAGGTGCTTAAGGAATTGTGGTGGTGTTTAGAAATTGTCTGAATTGCTCAATTGTAATTTGTTACATAAGAGGATTTAGCTTATCTGTGTTTCTGTTCATTCCTAGTCTTTGGTATCTTGCATCAGTTTTCTTTTGTTTTGAAAATTCAAGAAAATCCTCTATTGAGGAAAGCAGGCATGGGCAAGAGAAAGTCGAGGGCAAACTGGCAAAGCCTGCTATTGGATAGCTATTGAGGAAAATTGGATGTGAATCATGTGATGTTGTATAATATTTTTCTTTATGCATATGTAATGTAAATGTAATGGTATTGGTCTTATTAGTTTTGGATTGGATAATGTGTACTAGGCCACTTTTAATATTTTAGGCTTTATATTGGACTTGGATTTTAGTGAATGTCTGTTGGGCTTTGTTTAATAGGCCAGCACATTGAATTTCGATTTTAGACCGGACCGAACCGAATCGAATTTTCGGTTCGGTTGTTCCGATTTTAACAAAAGTTCGGTTCGGTTTGATTGTACAGAAAAAAAATAAAAACCGATTTAAAAAACTGAAAACTGAACCGAACACCATTTGAACAACCCTAGTTAGAACACTTCTCTCAAGCCATATGATACCCTGTAGACTGAAAATTCCTCTTCGTATTTAGCCTGCGATTTTACCCAGAACAAGGGATCAAACACCATAAACATTTCAAAACACCCAAGCAGATTTGTTTTACCACATCAGCAAATTCTCCATAGAGTTTTTTCATCCTCAAATTTGTTCATCAAACTGTGAAATTAAACCAAACCTCACTACAACATTTAGACCTCCATATTCTCACGTCCCAAACAGAATGAATCACAGTAAGGCTTCTTACGACAGATAGAATAGAAAGAAGAGAAAGATAAGTTTAGGGGTACCTCAAATGGAAATAGTTCTCCGATTAGTCCTAACAGAGAATGATTTGATACATACAAATTTGGAAGTTTATTGTTTCTAAGAATGGGGAAGTTCTGGTGTTCTTGGGTGGAATAGGTGCATGAATGCTAGTTTTGGAATGAAAGGAAATGCTTCAGTTTTTGAGAGTAAATAGAGTGACTGGGAACTCTTGTAGAGAAAATGGAGGTGCAAGTGCGCAAACGTGTTTCCGCTACATTGAAAAAAAAAAGTATGAGTGTTTTGGCTCTGAGAGGGAAAAGAGTATATGGGCACCAGTTTAGAGAAGATATAAATGTCTTGGTTTGGGAGGATTTAGAGTGAAGCAATGAGGTGATGGAGATGTATATGCGTTTGTCAGTTTTGGATAGAATGATGAGAAGATCCAGAAAGCTTGAGGAAAAATAAAGAACGGCGATGTTTGGTCTTTTATGAAATAGAATGCAATTATGTTTTTGAAATATGGGTAATATCTAGTGAGTGTTCCTCGGAGAATTTTTAAAGGTTTTGAAAAATAAATAAGATCTTGTTGTTGTTTTAAATTCAAAAGGTATCCTATGGAGTTAGAAGAGTCCGAAGCAATGGCTAGCTTGTAACTGAAACAAAGAGTGTGAGTCAAAATGGCAGAGCTTAAAAGAAATGAGAGGTAGCATGAGTAAGAAAAAGAAATAACAGAGCATTTCCAAAGCTTAGGGGGTTTGTGATTGCTAGAACCCACTTAAAATTTGAAAGAAAAATTATCCTTGAAATCTGAAAGGCAGCTAATGGATATTGAAATCATGGAATTTCAAAAGAGTCTTGATCATTTAAAAACCTTTAAGCATGGCAGAATAACAAAGATTGGTTAAGATTTGAGCTCTCCTAAAACATTTGGCCAAAATGAGAAGGAATATAAAGTAAATTTTGAAACTGGATTTGATCCCCTTAAGATGTGGTGGCTGAGATAAATGAATAAACCCATATTTATCTTTGCTAAACAATTCCCTATGACTTTTAAGAGCTAGTTGGTATGTACCGGTTTGAGAACAGGGAAGGGGTAAAATTTTGAAAAAAAAAAAACTTAGGTGAACTGGGATTTGAATTAAGTTACTAGATAATAACTCAAGGATTTGGGGTCGCGCAGTTCCAACATGGAAATTGAGTGGCTCTTTTGCAGCCAAGATCCCTTGTCAGAAGATCCTGCAACACAGGAGAAGCCACGTCTCCTGCCCCAAGAGTAGGGCAAAACGATGTCGTTTTGCCTTAATCTGGCTTTGGCTCCACGGTGGCTAAAGCCAAGCCGGGTTTTAGTCCCCTCACATCAACAGTGTAGATGGGATGTTTGGCAGGTGAGTTGATGTTTTCCGGTTGCCAATACCAAGTTGCAAAGGTTCAAATTCTTCATGCCACCCTCTTACATTTCTGCTTCACCTCCGTTAACAAAAAACCATCACCATTCTCGAATTTTTTGTTGCCTATTCACCTTCCCCGCCACCACAAACACCTTCGTGCCTTTCCTCTTCGAGCTGCCTATTCACTCCCTCACTGTCAACCTCTTTCTTTCTCTCTCTTTTCACCGTTTGTGGCTGTGGGGTACATCATGGTTGCTCAGTTCCTTGAGGCCATAGAGAAGCTTGTTTTAGTTTGTTCTGAGGTGTGCACAAAGGAGAAGGATATGGATGTAAGGTGTTTAAAGCGAAGAGCGTGAAAGAGGCTGCTACAAAATTTTTGCCCCAGAGGGCAGAAGATTTGAGTGAATTGATGCAAATTACATTTTACAAGCCCTAGAAGAAAATTTCATCTTGTTACCTAAAGGATTCTATTGATGTATGTGTTTCAATTTCCATTTGCCTGTTTATAGTTTTGAAATTTTGTTCATAGTGATAATAAAAAGTTTCAAATAATTAGACATCTTGATAATCTAATTAGCAGAGCATGATCGTGTAATTAAGCTATGATACTAGCGATTGATTGAACTATATATGTGCTTATTGTAGATGGTAGTTTTGCTGAAATTATGAACCTGGATGGAATTTAGGGTACATCCAAATGGGATTACTTGTCATTTATGGGTTGTCAATTTGTCATAACCTTGATGCCAAGGAATATAAAGAAAAAGGGGGTTCAGTTTCAATTAACATGAGGTTGGTACCTGTTAACTATATGCGGTGGTGTTAGTGATCACTTTATCTCCTAAATTTCCTAGGCCCTATTTCCATAATTGCTTTGAAGTTTTTCACTGGTTGATACAACGATAGATGTACAAGGTACAATACTCTCTCTACCATACTTGCTCTAGCAAAAGCAGGAACTATATTGTTCTTTTGTATAAGTTTTTATATTTCCAACAAAGAAAGTACAGAAGAAGGAAGATCCTAGGCTTTCTTTTTCATCTTTGACATTTTACAGTATCACATTTATTGGTGTTCGAAAATGATTTTAATGATGTACTGTATTTTGTGTTGTATGTAACTTGATATGTCTTGCTAGACAACCTCTTTTGCTTTGTGTTGTTAGCATCCCCCCCCCCCCTCCCCCCTCATATTCCTAAAACAGTCCTATGACATTTTAGTAGTTCATATTGTTTTCTAGTTCCTTTCTAAAGCCTCTAAAGATACCTAACTAATGCATTCCATCATTGTTCTACACATTTATTTGCCCTACTTTTGTCATTATCTAGTGGTTCCTAGCAAAAGCATAATGCATATTATTATGAGTTGCAATAGAAGCCTTTTTGGTTATCTTATGTATTTGGTTGGCATGAAAAGTTGGATAACACTTTCTGCATTATAAATAACTCATCTTTGTTCAGCTTGTAGTTTCATTGGGCATAGGTATGGGACAGAAATGCTTTTTAGGCCTCTGATCTCTGGATATCAAGTGTATAGTTATTTTAAAATGTTTTGTTTCTTGTCCATCTTGACCTCTGGTTTAGGACTATCTTCAATTAATGGAGTGTTGGGGATCAACATGGAAAGGATGCAAAAGTTGTTATTAAAAATTCAACTGTAATTGACTACTACAGCTCAAAGCATAAAAGCTCTATGCTGGATACCTACCATGTCAAATGGTAATAGAGTAATTCGAGTTTTTAATTTTATGCGACAAAATTATCTGATCAACTTTGTCAGTTTATCTTGTTCATCACATGAATGCTACGTGATAAAAAGATTCATGTTATACAATCAGAAACCTAGTTAATAATTGTTATTGAGGCCATAAACTGGCAAAGTAGTGGAATCTACTTAATACATGCTTACCAGATTAATACGTTTGCTTGATGATAGTCATTAGGAGGTGATGAAAAAAGACTGCATTGGGCTGCAAACAACTTAGCTGATTGTTCAACTCAATCTAAGATTGCTTGTCTCAGCTGTTGTTGAGTTTCTACTTTGAAACTAAGTCAGAGGTAATCTTCATCGTGAAGGTTTTATCAGGAAGCAAGGATTCATCCTAAAAGGTCTTATCCATTAGTTCTTGCAAAGCCTAATTCATGACGTCAAGATTCTAATACTAGTCTTTAGATATTAGATGACCATGTTATCAGATACAAAAGTTGCCATGTGTTTGTGTGTGTGTAATATTTTGGCTTGATTAAGTTGAGCTGAACTTATTCAAAGCAGTCCATTTTGCTCAAGTATCAAATTCAAGCTCATAACATATAGAGTCCAATCAATATTGAGTTAAGCTTGAACTTGATAAGTTAGATGTTTCACTAAGAGGTGGTTGAATTGCACCCCAGTTCTGGCAAAAGTTAATTTTATTTGTTCTGGTGTCTTTACAGGTTATGTGTACAGAATATGTTCAAGAAAAAATGGAGTTGATTTATGCATTACACAAGAATAGAAAGCTCTCTGATCTTCCTACGATTACTCGTGTTTGTTCCCACTTTCATGTTATTTTGTCATGTATATACCAGTTTTCTGGCATTTCTCCTTAATATGACCTTTTTAACAATATTTTGTCTACTTGATGCAACCTACGTTAATCATCTGGGGAGACAGTGATCAAATACTCCCATTGGAATTGGGTCATAAATTAAAAAGGTCAGTCGATAGGATCTAGCAATTTTTCGTGTTGCTTTCTAATCTTTTGGTCTTGTAGAGTCTAGAATATCTAGGCAACTAACATGATTTTTTTTGTGTTTGAATTTCAAGTATAACTCCTAAACTAATTGAAACATGGATAAAAGCTAGTAGGTCTTTTGTGGTATATATGCCCTATGCATACTCTAGTGTTGATTTCTAAATTATGTTTAGATTAAGCAAATATTCATAAATGACAAAATCATTTAAATGCCCAATGTGAAACCAAACAGGTGAGAATTAAGATTCTATTACGTACTTGTATTTTGAAACTTCAAATATTGTTCCTGTATTTGGCCAGTAAGACCATTTGAAGCAAGCTGATTGCGGAGAAACTTCTTATTAATTCCATCATAGTAAAAGCTACTGAAAATGAATGGTCTGCAATACAAATCATTTCCCAGCTCTGGAAACTAGATAATTACTTGTATTCTATACTACATGAAACAAACTAATCACTTACAGATTGATCAAAGATTTAAGGTTTGAAAAGTGACTGGAGTATTTTTCCCCTAAAATTGTTGTGACTCAAAATCCTGCAAGTAAGACCACACTTTTAGAGAAACCATCAATGTGATGTGAATGGATAAAGGCCCTAAATAGACAAAATGGTACTTCTTACAAGTATTGAAGCTTCTTGAGATTGCCAAAGGAAGCTAGTATTTCCCCACTTAAATGGTTATTTTTCAGATTCAACCTTGTTAGGTTTGTCAAATTTCCAAACACTTCAGGTATCGTACCATAAATGCCATTTCCTTGCAATGAACTGGAAGGAAAATAATAGATGAACCCATAAACAGCAAAAGAGGATCACAAGTTTCTCTTTGAAATAGCATGAGCAGTGTAACAAATAGACTTGAATCAAATAAATACATGCAATACTTATTCTTCCATGTACTTCCACTGACATTCATCCAAAGAACTCTGAGTAGACACTACATTCTAGAATCCATAACTTATGTCTTAATAGGCCCCAAAAGTCAAACACACAGTTATCATCCAATCTATTTTCAGACTGAAGAATTACAGCACCAAAAAGTACAATTTCATCAGACAATTCATAATACTGAATTTTAGGAAACCCCTCTTTAGCTACAAAATATTAAATAAATCAAAAAATCCTTGGTAGAAACAAGAAAAAAGCTTTTTCTCATATAGATAACAAAGCCTTAATGTGACCATTGATCTATGTTCATCAGAAAAACACTATTTCCATAACAGAACGCTTGAAGATTATGTAAAAATTAGAATCAAGTCAGTTAATTAACCAGAGAATTAAATCATGCGATTCAACAATTATATTGCTTAAAGTAACCCATACATATAGTGTTGAAAAGAGTCTTTATGACACCTACTCTTGGAGTCAATGTGCTAGAAAAGCCCATATTGGACATTGATTTGCAAGAATAGATCAAAAATAGTTACCCAATAGATTTAAGTCCAAAAGTTAAATAGCAACTTCACAAAAATTTACTCAAAATACAAGCTTGACTAATGTAGAAAAGGAAAAATCGAATGCTTACTTTGATGAGATGAAATAAGTGAGTGTAAATAACAAAATTAATTACACAGTGATGACATCGTTATTACTATCACAAAGAACATAAGACCAAGTGCATAGCTTAACTTGATTCTAACTCCAATATGTCAGTTGATTGCTAGAAGCATTAAGGAACTTCTTACTGCAAATAGTGCATCTCCTGAAACAAGTCCCCATAAAGTTCATGTAAGTACACAACTTACTAGGTATTGGCATGATATTTAAGAAACCAACATATGGAATCGAAAAAAGAAGTCCTCTTTCATACACAATTAATCTCCAAATAAGATGCAGTGAAATTGCACCTTCCCCGACCCATGACTAATGTAATAATATTTAGCCAACCACTATGAAACCTTATTCAAGATCGCCATCCTATAAAGTGTAAACAAAAGGAGACTTCAAAAGTCCAATTAATCCCAACTTATATCCAAGTTCTTCATCTCAAGCATCTATGAGCATTGCTCATGCAAAAAACTGTTATCTTTCAAAACTTTAATTATGATTCAAAAGGGAAAAAAAATTCCCTGTTTAACTCCCTATTTCAAAAAATATATATATTTATAAAAAACACCAAAACCCATTACCTGTTACTCTTTTGTGAATCAAAATTCAATTTTTTTGAATGGCACTTTTGCAAGGAAACCTATCACCCATTGAAGGGTTAACAACTTTCCTAAATGCTCCACTTATCAAGTTATGAAGTTAAATAAAGGCAAAGGCTTTCTTTTAGTAATACTTCTATTTTCTTCACTTGGAGGAGAATAATCTCCAAAGATGAAAGAGTAATATCTACCAAAGTGACATACTTATATTAGTTAGATGAACTAAAAGAAATAGCAAGTCCTTTACCCTGGGCATTGGGGGAAACGAAGGAATTCAAGCATGCCAGGACCAGAATCATAAAGACTGACTCCATCTTTAATGATGCTGGTCCCATAGATATGGATGAAGTCAAAACTTATATCAAAGTTACAATTGTAAAATAGTTTACTGTCCACCTTGTGCCTGTGAAACAGTGCAACTCTGCAAGACCATTTGAATAAAACATGACAAATGTTAGATGGAATGAACTGAAAGAAGAAAACCAATTAAAGAAAACTAAAAGAAGACTAAGAATAAACAATGATTCAAGAACCCATCTTTACTCCTGGAAATTCTAGTTTATGAGCAATTGCCTATGGATATTTAGTTAAGTCTTTTTTTTTTAAATGTTCAAGGGTATTTCAATAATTTTCAGGCTAGAAATCACTCATAAATTGCAATTCTTATAATTTATTCTCTCCCATCTCGGATAATTTAATAGAAAATTGCAACAAACTATGAAAATGTTATTATCACATTCTTTTGTAACATAAATTTTTGTTACAAAAGAATGTGATAATAACATTTTCATAGTTTGTTGCAATTTTCTATTAAATTATCCGAGATGGGAGAGAATAAATTATAAGAATTGAAATTTGTTATTTTTTCAGGACTTTTAATCTAAACTATATTCATCAATTGGTGAATATCGAATACACAAAATGAAGAAAAGAACAACAAGGTAAACCGTTCAATATTTTATTATCTTAATAATACTTTTATATTTAAATATTATGTATGCCTGTGAGCATGGGTGGTGGCTCCCAATAGACCTGGGTGGTGATTTTTTTGTGTATTATTCAATTACTAATCATTATATGCTTTTTTTAAATCCATATTTTATTTTCCATTAGTATTGAATTTTAGATGAAAATTTTAATTGTTTTGGTATTCATAAAGTATAAACAAAAATTATGTTCAGGAATTGTCTATAAAGTTTTGGTAATGAAAATTTTGATATGATTACTAATCATCTATAAAGTTTTGGTATGAAAATTTTCAGTTTTTGTTTTGATATTGATGTGAACAACATATATATTATGTTCAGGAACCGTAAGATTCAATCTTTATTCTTTCAATGAATACAATGATTTTAATCTATGGGAGGCTTTGGATAGGGCACATTTAAAAAATACCATCATGAGGCATTCTTTGTGTCTGATCTGTTTTTGCGTTGTACATGTCTATGATCATCAATTTTGCACATAAATGCATATGTTATTTGATAGATATTATTAATTTATTCTGGATAAAATTTCTGTACCCGTTGAAGAATAAACTTAAAATGGGAGTTCAAAATACGAGTAAGGCTATAGTATTTGTATAAGTCTACCCTAAAGCATTTTCCCCCTCGCTCTTGGTATAGAAAATACTGTGAACATTGCAATTTATATGTACATTGCTGAAAATATCTCTTTTCTTCAATAGTAGATGACTAGAAGAAAATTAAATTGATATGGATTTCTTTAGGATCAGTATTTTGAGAGCTTCTGGGCATATAGTTCTGAAACTCTATTATTTGCCAATCATATAGTTGGGCTAACTTGAAAATTAGCATTATTTGGCAACTTGATAACCACTAATGATCAGATATGGTGTGAAAAAGCAAAGTACAAAACACTTATTACCTGTTGCACTTATTTGGTACTTTTCTTAAATTTCATTTTTAGTGGGGTAGGGACCATAAGTCGTACATACTTTTTATGGGTGGTGTACAAGAACTATAGAGTAAGAGTTGTTTGTTATTTTGCTGTATATTTTTGTTTTCCCCATGTTTTGAACTCAAAAACTTTTATTAATCTATATTTTTGTTTTGGTAATTGTTACCGGATATTCACTTGATTTTTACCATTTTCAAATTGACGATGTAGGCAGTTATGTATAGATGTTGAAATGCTATTGCATGAGTTAATAACTTTGTGACTTGATTTGAAGAAACTTTAGTGTTAGAGAATTGGTGAAGTATGTCATTTCATCTCTTTTGATTTTGTATTCGATCCTGAATTGCACTTATTTTCCAAAGACTTTTTGCATTAGACATTATTTGTTTCTCAAAATTGAAAAGGTTGAAAAATGCTTCTAGTATTACAACATTCTTTCACATTTATTGGTGTCAAGTGTTCAGGTGTTTGTGTGTCTTATTCATATAGTGACTAGTGCAGATTGACCATATGCTTGGGGATTGTGTTCATGTGGTTATATAAGGTGTTCATCTATTTATGTCCAGTATTCATGTAATTGTGTTGTTTGTTCATATAAGTTTTTTTTGTAGGTTGTTTCTGAAAAATATATTTTTATTTTTATAGATCTTAATACCTGAGGATTAGCATCAGTGATGAGCTCCAAAATTTGTTATCCTTGCGCTATGATTTGCTTTTCTTATTGTGTGCTGGCAAGTTTCTAGTTTGTAGTTTTGTTAGCACTATAGCTCTCAGATCTTTTAGAACGCTGGGCCTGTTCATTTCATTGACCCTGCAATACAATTTTCTAGATTAGATTCCATATCTTTAGGCACTTTATACTGGGATGACAACTATAATACCAAAAGTGTATCCCTTGATGTAAGTATTTTATAACGAACTAGTCAGATTAATAGTCCATTAAAGATCTAAGAAACTTGATAT
Source organism: Voacanga thouarsii (assembly GCA_026120185.1). Classification (NCBI taxonomy): domain Eukaryota; kingdom Viridiplantae; phylum Streptophyta; class Magnoliopsida; order Gentianales; family Apocynaceae; genus Voacanga; species Voacanga thouarsii. The sequence continues at coordinate 1,132,891 of JANUWF010002336.1, forward strand.
TCCCTGTTGAAAGTATATCTTTAGAAAGTTTTCTTCCATATTCATACAGGTCATTGTGATCATGAGGATTTTAGTGACAAAGGACTCTAATAATGCTAAAAGCAGCTCCTTTCTGTTGGATGACAATTCCAAGTGAATATATCTCCATCATTCACTTAATTTATTAATGCATTATAATCACTATTTTGTTTTACAAATGAAGAAAATGCTTAGTGAGCATATGTAGGACTGAAGAATATTGACTATCTATATACTTGCATAATTAAAGAATTATTTTCCTTTTTTTGCTTTTTCCTGCTCCTCATTTATGTTGTGTAACACTTCTGGCCAACTTCTGAGCATAAACGTTTTTTTAGTTTTTATGCACTTTATGCTTTTGATTTAAAAAAACACACTAATGCCTCCGCAAATATCCATGCTCCCTCCCCATCTTGAAGGCAAAAAGCTCCTGTGAAGCATAATTAGTTTCTCTGGTTGTATTTTATAGCTTTATTTATTTATTTATTTTAGCAATGTATTGACTTCTTTACTAAGATTAGGTGACCTTTAAGCCAAAAGAAAATCTACTTAAAGGGTTGAGGGTACTAATTCAATATGTTAGAACACAAAAACTTGCCAAAATCCAACCTAAAACTTCCCCTGTTAACTAGAAGATCTATTCAATATGTTAGTTAAAATGTAATTTTCACCCCTTCTAACTAGAAGATCTATTTTCCTACCAATTATTTTCTTATTTGCCCTATTAATTTCTAATGAAACCAAGTAGCAACTAATTTGAATGGAAACTAGATCATAAATAAGTCAAGTTTCATGATTTGCTTAATGTTACTTTTAAAGGCGTATCTCATTGCAATTTGATTTGTTCAATATGGTCAAGTGGTGCATGCTAATTCTATAAATAGAGGTTCTAATCATGTTTGTATGCTTTGTGTTGCTAATTGTTATTAAGTGTGATACTGGAGTCTTGGTTGTGCAATTTTTGGAGCGATTGTGGGGTCGAATTAACCCATTTGTTTCCAACGTAAGCCGACACGATAGTTAAAAGTCTATTCCAAGTTTTCTTATGTTTTACTTACTGGAATTTAATTCTTTTTTTTTCTTTTATTTGTCGACATTAATCTGGACAGACTAACGTGAACCGCTACTACTGCAATCTTGTGGGGTGCTGATGAGAGCCAAAGCAAACAAAGAGCACAAACGCTTATGGCACGACCTAAAGTTACTCGTGTCCACCAAGCACTGAAGAGCTCCCGGGCCTATCCCCTACTACTATCTTTTCACCTACCCAATGTCCCCTACCAGATTGATTTTATGAGTTGTATTGGATATTGTTGATGGACGTTTGTTAGATATTAAATAAGCGTGAGACATCATTGATTTGTATTCATGTTCAGAAGTCTGGGGTTAATATAGGGATATATATATTATTATTATTTCAATATGATGTATGCCAGTGAGTCAGGGTGGTGGCTCCCAATAGATCTGGTGGTGGTCTTTTTGTGTATTCTTTAATCAGTGGATATTATGTGAAATTTTTTTTATTCATATTTTGTTTCCTTTAGTTTTGGATTTTAGATGAAATTTATTAATTGAATCTTTGCCATAGAGAATTAAGTAAATTTAAGAGCAGTTAGGCCATTGGTCCGGCCTAGCTCTCAAAGAGAAATAGGTAGTGCTACTTAATTGAACACCTTCTTGGGATATTTCTTCATTTCTTTCCCCATTTTACGTATGTGATAAGTATCAAGATTATAATACATGAAAGGAGCAAAGTATTCGTGTGGAATGTAATGTAGTAACTAGTGTAGGTTGACCATATGCTTAGGAACTGTGGTCATATAGTTATGTAAGGGGTTCATATATTTGTGTCAAATATTCATATGTTTGTCTGGCATGTTCATTTAGTACCTAGTCCAGGTTGACATATACTGGGAATGGTGTTAATGTGGTTGTGTAAGGTGTTCATGTATTTATGACAGGTGTTTATGTGTTTGTGTGGAATGTTCATGTAGTAACTAGTGCAGGTTTAGGGTATGCTTGGGGACTGTGTTCATGTAGTTGTGTAAGTTGTTTATGTATTTGTGTGAGATGTTCATATGTTTGTATGGCTTATTCATATAGTGACTAGTGTAGGTTTAGGGTATGCTTAGGGACTGTGTTCATGTACATGTGTGAGGTGTTCATGTGTTTATGTGAATTGTTCATATAGTGACTAGTGCAGGTTGACTATATGCTTGGAGACACCTGCTTGTGTAAGATGTTCATGTATTTATGTCAGATATTTATATGTTTGTGTGGCTTGTTTATATAGTGACTAGTGCAGGTTGACCATATACTTAGAGACGGTGTTCACCTACTTGTGTAAGATGTTCATGTATTTGTGTCAAATGTTTATGTGTTTATGTGGCTTGTTCATATAGTGACTAGTACAGATTAACCATATGCTTGGGGACTATATTCATGTGATTGTGTAAGGTGTTCATGTATTTGTGTCCAGTGTTCATGTGTTTATGTTACTTATTCGTGTAGTTTTTTTATAGGTTATTTCTGAAAATATATTTTTATTTTTTTAGATTTTAATACCTAAGGATTAGCATCAGTGATGAGCTCCAAAATAGGTAGTTCATTTCATTAACCCTATAGTGCAATTTTCTAGATTAGATTCTATACATTCAGGCTTGGACCAATGCAAGTTGACTATATATGTCTTAGTGTTCATTTGGTTTCTGATCCCACCTTTGCCTTACCTTTTCAACCCTTTTCACCAATCCTTGTAAATTAGAAACTTTGGTGAATGTCATTGCGAGCTAAATGGTTTGCAAATTTTCATTTTTTATTGCGAGCTGGATGGTTTCCAAATCCCTATAGATATTTTCATTTTTTCCTCTGTTCATCTATAAAATGATGATCTCGATTTCGTATTAAGTGCGTCAGGTTAGAACTCTAATATAACAAAGAAAGAAAGAACACAAGATAGATATAGAATGCATGTCATTGCATGGAGCTCAACATTGCTAGATTCTAATAATTCCTTACTTAAAAATTGGCAAATAGTGGAAGCACAACAAATAGCTCTAATCAGGAAAACACCACAACGAAGATGTTACATATCGGAAAACTTAAACAACAGTCACCAAACTAAAGCTAAGAATGCCATGCACTTTCACATAGATTAAACCTTCTGAAAATTATTTAGCAAGAAGATATGCATTTATGTTAGACCAATACTTAGGGTAATGGAAGAGCATTGGCGCTACTACCACCAACACTTCCACCAGTTCCTCCACTAAAACCACCAAGCATACCTACGGCACCTGTTCCACCCAAACCACTGAGTCCCCAGGGCACTGCTCCAACAATCCCACCTATGCCTCCAATTACTCCACCTAAACTAGTACAACCTACTACACCACCTAAACTAGTACAATCATACACAATCACAAATACATAAACTAACAACATAAGTTCAATTAACACCATTTGGAGAGATATAAATATAGTTAGACAATAATCTATCACTATTACTCCCACACATCTACAACAATACCAACAACAAATCCTTACAACCAATAACTATTCATACTCAATTAATATCCACCAAACATCTACCAATACAACATACAATTATAAGTCCTTATACTAGTCCTATATTTCTAAACATGAATACAAATAACTTAACAACAACAATCTACAAATTCTCAAACAAACATAATGTTTTTATCCTCAGCCAATATCCAATAAACATCTCACAACAACATCCAACATAATCCAACAAATCAGTTTGGCAAGAAGAATTGGGCAGGGAACATCTTGGTAGCAGGGATAGGCCAAGGGAGATCTTCAGTTGTTGGCAAACCTAGGCAACTTCAGTTTATGCCATAAACGTTCACGCTCTTCATTACCAGCAACTCTTATCAGTGCCCCACAGGACTCCAAGTGATAACGATTCACGCTATCCTATCCATGTGAATGTTAACAAATAAAAAAACTTAAATCCATGTATGTAAAATAAGAGAATTTTAAATGGGCTATTAGCTATCGTGCCGGCTTACCTTGGTCACAAACAGGTCAATTCGACCCCCCAACCATTTTAGGAACTGCATGGCCATAATTCTGGTGTCACACCTAATAATGAGTAGTAGCAACTAGCATACGAACACGTTTAGATAAAGAAAATCAATGCAACCTTATCCTAATTGTAAATTACTTTATTAAACACTTACTCTATGTTCTCACCAAGAAGCATGTTGATCTTCGGTTCTTCTTTTCTTCGCCATGTATAAGGAAAAAAATTGAGAATTTCCATTCACGTGACCTTCAAGGTATGAGAATTGCCTCTGACTTCAAATAATCCTGAAAGGTCATTCCTAAGTTCTTGGAATTTACAGGACAGAAAAGAACCAATATGAAAAAAATAAAATATATCAAGTATAAACACAAACACATCATATGCATAAATAGAAAATATAGTTCGTGATGAGTTGGGAAGGTCGTTGGATTATATTACATTAAGCAAAAATAGTTATAAAAAAGACTTAACATATAATGTGGATAAAAGGAACATATATAAAACAGGTTAATCTTATGACTTGGGCAGGACAAAATAGCTAAAAGGAAGAGTCACAGTCTTTGAACTCTTGGTCAAGAGCCCTTTCTAACAAAAACTGAGATTAACAATGCATTGCATTTCAATAAACCTCATGCATTAGTTAACATAATCTAACTTATCCAATAAAAGCCACAATCAAACATTTTAACATAAACCAAAATAATATCTAACCTCATTATTTGAGGGCTAACTAAGGTTGCATTCCTCTAACTTCAAAGGACACAAATTTAATACCCTAAAGTAACCTATTTTCTAGCAAATGGAGAACAAAGATCAGTGCAGCTCACCTCCTATCACTAACAAGACACCTGGAGGGCAACATATAACTAAATACAACAACATAAAACAAGATTCATGTGATGGAATTTAATAAAAGAGTCTGACACCCTATTATAATCAAATATTAGGGGACAAGGAAGCAAAAGCTATTAATCAAATTCATGTTGAGCAACTATATTTTATGCTTTCAAGAATCTTCATAAATAAGCTTCATACTATGCATAAACATGTATGTACTTAGTGGCATAAACACAAGCACAAACCTGTTTCTTTGGAGCAGGTATTATACCCTAACTCTAGCAATAATGACCATGGTCAATATGATCATTGTTTAATTAACCAGCACATTATAAAAAAAAAAAAAGAAACAAAGCCTATCAAATGAACCTAGCTTACAGAATTTCATTATAATTTGATATGCATTTGCAAATTGATTAGAGCTAGAGGCTATATTCAACTTTAAGTAAAGATTCCCAAAATTTAATCATCATACTCTCTAATACACTTTTTAGGAAGACCTATATTACAAAATTAAGAAGAGTGAGAAAATAAAATACATGCTTAATAAGTAACCAATCCCAAAATCTTCTTAGTTCATTAAACAATTTTTATTAGCTAAGTAGATAACTTGGTTCCTCCAAACTCTAGCATAATTATCTTTGATTAATTAAACAAAAACGGCATGTGGCTTTATGATTTTCATCAACCACTATAGCTATATATATCATGGAAGGATTTTCCATAATATATTAACACTATAGTATCAGGGGTTTTAACAGGTTATACGATACCAAGATAAGATAAGCATGGAAGATATAGAAGATTGAAGTAAAATTTGTAGCTTACCATTAATATTATCAATGATTCCGTGAGTTTAGAAGACTAGAACAAAATACAGTGTTGCTAACTTCACCAAAATTGTTAACTATATCAAAAAAACAAAAAAACCAACCCCATCCCAAAAGAAAGGATGACAGAAGGCAAAAATAAAAAAAGAAAGAAATAAAATGTTGTGTTCAAAAAGCAAACAAAGAAGCAGAACAAAGAAAAGCTAATGAGCTCCGCCAACGCCCATTAACATGTCATGAATAATACATAGACACTTCCCTAACAAGGTAGATGGAATCAATTTTACAACATGTCAAGTAAAATGGAGTTGCAAAAAGAATACCCTGAGCTATAATAGTAGTCTCATCTCCAACCCACTCATCCCTAAAGCTCCATATTCATGTGATGAAACAGTACATGTATCATTTAACAAATGAAATAGTACATGTATTTCCCCTAAAATATGATCCAAAATGATTGCTTAATCCATAAATCATGAGTTATGCATCTAACAAAAAATCCAACAATAAAAATTTAGCAAAAAATAGCAAGAAATAATAAAAAAAACCCAACAATAAAAATTAAGCGTCCCCTGCAATCTACCAGACTTGGCCAAAATCAAATTAAAAACTCTGACAAATTATTTTTAAAATGATTGTCTAAAAATAAGAGATGAGTTTGTGTTGGAAGGATCTTATCATCTTCAAATATGGTGCTTTTTACTGCATCTTTGAAGTTTCCTATATACCTAATGCTTTAATAAAACTGTTTAAAAAATATGAGCATTGGACTTAAAATAAATTGTTTATGCACTTCAAATCACGAATAATTTGATATGGGACATATTGTCCTACTATCAACTAACACATAACGCAGGCAAATATGGTTCCCACCATCCTTTGTAACATTTGTCATTATAATACCTAATTAGTCTTATCTGAGATTGCCTAACTTTGGCACTGGACATGTAAAATGTTCCTTCAATAATGAGTTTAATTGTTTTCATGTGAAGAAAATGCATTTGCCCAGAATCCTATTCTTATAATGTGGCAAACCAAGACTTTTTTAACATAAAATATGATCCAAAACTATTGCTTAATGCATAAATCATGAATTATGCATCTAACAAAAAAAACCCAAAAACACCTGCATAACCTAAAGAAGAAAATCTATGAAACCAACTAAATTAACCTGATTACATGAAATTTTTACTCCAAAATTTTTTGATGAAAATATTGTATAGAGTACCTTGAAAGGCATCGCCGGTGGGCACTCAAAGCATATGGAAGGCTAACCCAAACCTCTTTCGGCAAAGAAGGAATTTTCTTTTCTTCTCGAATGGACCGTAGTTTAGAAGCAATCTCATGAACATGTCCAATACATTGCATAACTCGTTCTCACAAATACACGAACATGAATATTAATCTAAAAATTAAGATTATATTAGAAGCATTTTCTTCAAAATAACATACATACTTGCTCCTTCTAAAAACAACGACAGTGACAAGAAAATTCTAAAGCAAATACTTACATGCAACTCTTCAAAGGAAGCTTCAAATTTTTCGATACAGTGGATGACCCATTTTACTACATTAACACTATGCTCATCAGATTTCCCAGAAGTTCATTATTGCTTCTAGCATTATGAGAAAAGGCTTCTGTGTTTTGAAGAAATTACTGTTGGGTATCTCACGCATATCATATATGGCGCAGTGAAAAATTAAAACGAAATACCATCCTAGGATCCTCATATATATGGAAAACAAGACATATATAGAGAACAAAGATAACAGCTTTTACCTTTCTTTGTTCGTGTGGAAAACAAATTCTTTCCTTCTTCAAGCTCGATGATTGTGGCGCGATCTAGCCATCCTCTTGATCAAACACAACAAGAGTTGAATATCTAACCAGTATAATCACAGTGTGTGATTATCTCTAATAGAAATTCACATGGAGGATCACACTTAAACACCAAGACTTTCTGTGCTAGCAAAAAACAACAATGGTGGCTAGGATTTTTCATTTTTGTTCTTATTGTTTAGCAAAACCAGAGAAAGAAGAAGAAGAGTCTTGGTGTTCTCTTGGAGAGATTCACACACAAGAGAGAGAGAGAGAGAAGAGAACATCATATATGAGAAGGCTTCTTGTGCCCCTTAGTTTTTATGTTTTGTTTTCTTGTGTGACCCTTGAAGTCACCCGAAAATCTCAACAAAAAACCACATCTGATAATTCTAAACAATTAGAATTCTCTAATTTGTAATTAGAACCTCTCAAGTTCACAGAATTATAAACTGGCCTATAAATTATAACTAATTATAATTTGACCACATTAACTTCTCTTTCTCGCAATAAACCCCACTATGTGAGGTTTCCCGGTCAATTGATAGCGAACATGAATTAATCTAAACGTCTTTGAGATTAATATCCATAATTAATTAGAATTAATTATATCGATTCTAATCAGGATTGGTATATTAATTCATCAATTAATAAACTTATATTCCCAAATTATGAGCGGTATCTAGCAACACATCATGACCACCCAAGAGTTCAAGAAGTCAAGTGGCTTGACATGAACCCTTCAATAACAAACTATAGTGTAATTAACTCATTTCACCATACAATATCTCACTCGATTTGGAGTACGAAATTAGTACAAACTCCCTTCAGAATTAATTCTGGCCTGAATACAATAATACTTACACCAGGAACCCACTACTCTAAATGTATCAATTAGAACTATTTCCAATACACATACGTTGTAACACCCCAAAGCCTAGGCCCGCCAGGGCCGGGGATGTCGCCCCATCCAAATGACAAGGGTCTTTATAACTAGGTCACACAAACAAATTGCGGAAAAAAAATAATATTTAACTTAAAAAGTTATTACAACCCAGAGAAAACTTCAAGAATAAATCCATGAATTCCAAAACAAAAACCATAAATAAAATTATCCACTCTCACCTCCTCAAAGCAATACATAAAATCAAAAGACACATTCTCTTCCAAAGCAGATATTACTAGCCACTCAACTCCACAGCAGGATCATCCTGAAATCATGATAGAAAGGTGATGAGACAGAAATCTCAGTAAGTCCGTGTGTGCTTTGGGTGTTTAGTGAAATCAGTTCATGGATGCAAAGTGTGAAACTTTAATATGAGAAACATTGGCAAGCAATAAACTTTAGTCAAAAGCAAGAGTGGCGTTTTGGCTTACCTAGCCGTACATAAGTAATGAAATCAACCACTCGAAAGAAAGGGATATGGGTTACCACACATTGGGCCCCATAACAGGTCAGAATGCCGACACTTTGTGCAGACTGACAAAAGTAGGTGATCGGCCTACTGGGCAAGATACTCCTCCTTCTCTATACCCAAACAACAACCGAGTGTCCATTCCGGCAAAACACAGTCACTTGACTGAAAACAAACTGCTAGCTCGGACCGGCACGACTCACTGGACTGACATCTTATCCGGGAAGGACTCACCCCTCAGAGGTGGCCACCTGCTGAGAGACTCACCATAACCCTTCAAAGACTAGTCCTAGTAGTCCACCATTATTGAGTACTCAACGACGTTTCCCACTTGGGATAAAATGAACAAAGCATTGCTCTTCATGAAACTAGTAATTTGAGGGTTTCCAAAGTTTTGGGAACAATCAGTTTTAGAAAGAGTTTTAAGTTTGGAAATCTACTCAGTAACTTTTAAATAAGTTAAGTATTGGAAATAAGAACAAATTCAACCCTCAATTGCCTTCAAATAGACGAGTGTCCATACACTCCATATTTAGCTTGCCATAAGGAAAACATTTCACATCGATAGGTTTTATGCAGGAGCTTACCTGATTCTCGCTCACAACAACAAGGTCTCGAATAGCTGACCTAACTCCATATGAGTGAATACAAATCTTAATCAGATTCAAGCTACAATCAACTTCCTCAATTTTAAATCAACTCAATTCACTACTACCATGATCCTAGTGTCCCAAGCTTTAAGGCAAAATAATAAATAAGTAGGTTTCTAAGCTAAGCTTAATTTGTTATTTAAAATAATTAATGGTTTGGGAAATAAATCCTAATAAGTTGAAAGTTTAAATCTTGTTAAGGAAAATTTAGAGTTTATTTGATCAAGAGTCATAGGTGGTACTAGGTAAAATAGTGATTTAATGATAGTCTAGTTGTTAGAAAATGGTTGATAGCTAGAACTAGTGAAGATTAAATTTAATGAGTCTTGTTTGGAAAATAATAAGTAAATCCTTAAGCGGTTTTGATTTAATAATCATTTTACTAATAATAATTATTTCCATGAAAGGCTTTAATTCATTTTATTTCCTAGCAAAATTATTATTTATTTGACTAAAATATCATTTATATATATAATAATTTCAAATCTACCCTTCCTAGGGTTTTTCGAAATTTACAAGCAAAATTATTATTGAATATTTTATTCATGAACAAAAATTAGCTTAGGGACAACTAGGTCATGATCAAGATTCTATGGCCAACCACAATCAATAACATACACAATCCTTTGATTCATCAAATCATCCAAATTTTGCATCTAAGCATAGATCCAAATTTATTAAGACATGATTTAACCTTTACTAGCATAAACATGATCATGGCTTCAATAATCTAATCATGCATATAACTCCTATTCACCAAAGGTGACATAATCTCTAGCATGCTTTGACACAAATTCAACCTATGACATGCATCAACCCTCAAATCAACATACAATCATCCAAGATGAACCTTTCATGCATAAATCCCCTCTCCTTCACAATCATTCAATTGCTCATGCTTCAATCTCAACAATAAATATATATACTCAAATCCTATCACCATCCACCTACTAACAACATCATCCTAGAGACATGATTCTAGAGTTTACAAAGAAGATTGAAGGTACTTACTTGATTGATGAATGTCTTGAAGGAGTTTAGAATAGATCTCAACTCCTAGATGGCTAATCTTGTCCAAGAGAGGTAGCGAAAGCATGGTCATGGAAGAAGGGACCATTCGGCCAAGAGAAGGAATTTCAGGCCATGAGAGAGAGAGAGAGAGAAAGAGAGATCATTAGTATGTTCATTCATATAGGTTTTCATTAGAGATCAAGTTTGGAGAAGATGAAGTTGTTAGAATAAGTTTACCTTGAAGGTGTTCTTGTCCTTCACAAAATTTTCTGGTTTGATCCAAAGTAGCAAGATGATTTGTGGAGTTTGATGTTAAAAATAGTGTTGTTGGATTCACAGCAAGGAGTAGATCAAATCTGGAGATTTTCGTGAGGGTTTGAAGTGGTTTGGAGGTGTATTAGGTGTAAGAAGGTAGTAGGTGTTCTTGGTGTAGTGTGTGTGTTCTTGGTAGCTAGAGAAAATCGAGAGAGAGAGAAGTGGAAGCTGCCGAATTTCTACGGAATTGGGGCTGCCGAAATTTTGTAGGGTTTAGGGAGTTGTTTCTCTAATTTGGAAGGGAAAGGAAAGGTTGGTTGTTACAATCCTTGAAGAATATTTTTAAGAAGAGAATTTGGAAACTAGATATTCTAAGAATATCTTGATTTTTCTGGACAGCTTTAAAGTCTCCTATGGCCGACTGCTGGAGTGATTTTTCTGAAGGATTAAAGCTGATTCAATGTGGCTTATGGTGGCCGAAATTAAGGTGCACAATGGTGGAGAAGAAGTCTGGTCAATTGAGTAAGATATTATGGAAAGTTGCTAAACAAGATGGCTGGAATTTTGGAAACCAATCAAGCTAAATTGCAGGGATTTGTTGAAGAGATTTTCGGGCAGCCATTGATGGAATTTCGTGCAAAAGCTTAAGGGAAACAATGGAGCTCTGTTAATGGTGGTTTAAGGGAGGTTTTGACAGAAGTAGGTTGGCAATTTCGGCTGGAGGAGAAATGGAAAGCAAGCTGGAAAATTCCTGCACAACCATTTTCGTTGCACAGGAATTTTTCTGGCAGAATTTCGTCTGCCACTTCCAGCCGATTTGCAACGAGCTGGGAGAGGGGTTTCAGGAGTATTCAAGGCTTGTTTCCAGCTTTCTTCATGGAGGAAAAACATAGCTAGGGTGCTGCACAAAATCTGGAAGAAGACAGCTTGGTTTTAAGCCTCCAAGGCTGCGATTTTGCCCATAATTTTCACTGGTTTTGCACAGCTTTTGTGCAGTCCGAAAATGGCAGAAATAATTCATGTTTCAAGCTGATCTTAAGGCCATTTTTCTGGCAGCATTTGGAAGGAAATGTCAGCTAAGAAGTTCGACATTTTGAAGGTACACAAGCTAGAAAATTTCAGCTCATTCCAAGGAGGAAGGTGAACTAGCTATTGAGTGAAATTTCAGCTAGCTTTCTAGAGGGATTTTTCCTCTTGAAATTTCCCACAATTCATTCACATTTTCCAGACCATGAGAAGCCTTTTACTAGGACATTTTGAACCTAAAATACCTCCACACTTTACTGAATTTTCTGGAAAGGAAAAGGATAGAACACCTTGATCAAACTAAGGAGTTGAAAATTAAGGAAAACTAAAGATCAAGAGAGAATGAATTCCATTTAGGAATTTCGAGAAGAACAAAGGAGTGAAATGAGAATTCTCCTAACATGTCTCTCCTAGGTCATTATCACCACCTTGATCTAGGCCTTTAAGGCCGAAACCAACTCCCCCCAAGGAAAAATAAAATTTATTCTAGCTAAAGCTTCTATGATGGAATTTGAACCCAAGACCTCAAGAATTAATTCTAAGGCTCTAACCACTAAACCACAATAACTCTTGTTGCTATTTCCACTAGAAATATTATTTTCTATTCAATCCACAATCTATCTCCCTATTTTCACCTCGGGCAAAAATTACCATTTTGCCCCTCTCACACAATACTCACCAACAAGACTTCAAAACAGTAAAACTCAAATCCAAAGCACATAAAATCATATGAAAATGTATTTAATCATGAAATAAAGTATGATATGCATCCCAACCCCCTTACTCTAAGGTTGGTTTTGACTGGGGTTTCACATCCTCCCCTCCTTAGAAGAATTTCATCTCGAAATTCAAGCATACCTCTATTTCAGCTCGGGATACTTCCGCTTAACCCATTCTTCTGATTCCCATGTGGCATCCTGCGTGCCATGGTACTCCCACTGAATCTTAACCATCGGTATCTGCTTATTCCGTAGGGTCTTGACACTGCGGTCCAATATCCGCACAGGCTTCTCCACGTAGCTCAAGTCTGGCTGCAACACCAACGGTTCCTCATTCAACACATGTCCGGGATCCGCATTATACTTCTTCAACTGCAAAACATGGAACACATCATGGATACCCATCAATCCATCCGGCAAGTCTAATCGGTAAGCTACTGGTCCAATTCTTTCTTTAATAAAAAACGGCCCCAAATATCTCGGATTTAACTTTCCACCCTTCGGATGCTTCACAATCCCCCTGTTGGGGGTTAGCTTCAGAAATACACGGTCCCCGACTTGAAATTCTAGATCCCTTCGCCGATTGTCCGCATAGCTCTTCTACCGACTCTAAGCCGCCTTTAACCTTTCCCGAATCAGTTTTACTTTTTCCAACATTTCTAGGACACAGACCTCTCCGATTTTGCTCACATGACCATCCTCCGTCCAACTCCAATACAACGGTACCTAACACTTGCGCCCATACAAAGCCTCGTACGGTGCCATTCCAATCGAGGCCTGATAGCTGTTATTATAAGATATCTCGGCATACGGTACACACTCAATCCACTTATCCCCGAAATCTAGGACACAGGCTCTCAACATATCTTCCAGTATTTGGATTACCCTTTCTGATTGCCCATCGTTCTGCGGATGCGCCGTCGTACTGAATTTCAAATTCGATCCCATTGCCTCCTGGAATTTTCCCAAAAACGAGAAGTAAACATCGGGTCTTGGTCTGACACTATGCTCGACGGTACTCCATGAAGTCGGACTACTTCTCGAACATATGTTGAGCCAGCTTCTCCAGGGAATCCCTCACATTTACCGGGATGAAATGGGCCGACTTGGTCAGTCGATCCACCACCACCCATATGGCGTCCTTCTAGGTCTTTGACATGGAAAGTCCGGTGACGAAATCTATAGTCACCTCCTCCCACTTCCATTTCGGCACTGGCAATGGCTGCAATAGCCCTGCTGACTTCCTATGCTCCGCTTTAACTTTCTGGCAAGTAAGGCAAGTCGACACATACTTGACCACATCTCGCTTCATTCCGGGCCACCAGTATGCTCTTTTCAAATCCTGATACATCTTGACCTCTCCTGGATGAATGGCGTACTTGCTCTTGTACACCTCCTCCAAAATCCTGTCCTTTAATTGCTGCTCCCCGGGTACGCACAATCGGTCACTGTCAGGGCATAATACTAACAATTACACAGAAAACCTTCTCTGTTTTGAAGAAACTAGTGAGAAATAAGAAGGTGGATGCATCCATAGACCGCAGGTGGCTCTTTTTTTTTTTTTTTTGTTAATGTTTTGATTTGAGAGAGTCTCTAAAAATTTGGGAATTTTGAAAATTAGAAAAAAAATACAAGCCATTGGAGAGTGTGTCACGACTGGCTTTGAGCAAAGTCGTTTGCTTAGCTAAGTTTGAGCCAAAACGACATCGTTTTGTCCTTAATTTTAGACTTGCGACGTGGCTTCTTCTCTGCCACACAATTCGACCAATAACAAATCTTGGCCACAAAAGAGCCACACAATTTCCTTGCTGGAATTGCTTGGCCCCAAATCCATAACTCAAAGCTCTAACCATCTCACCACATCAAACCCTGTGTTCACTTATTCTTACCAAAATCATTTTCACCCCTAACTCAACCCACGGCTCTAACTACTAACACATATAAAAGCTCAAACACACTAAATAAAACACTTATAAACACATTAAAAATTCAAAAGCACATGGAAAATGTTATGCAATGCATCTCTCCTTTTGATTCATACCTCTAAAGTAAGTCTGGTTATTTTCATTTCATCCATTTTTCTGTCTCCCGCGTGGAATCCTAAGTACTGTGATGCTCCCATAAGACCTTCACCGTAGGTATCCACTTATTCTGAAGCATCTTAACATTCTGATCCAAAATCTTGATAGGTTTGTTCACATAGCTCAGATCAGGTTGCAAAACTAAAAGCTCATCATTTAGCGTATGTTTCGGATCTGGACTATATTTCTTCAGCTGGGAGACATGGAACACGTTGTGTATTCTAGTTAGGCAATCTAGCAAGTCCACTTTATAAGTGATAGGTCCAATCTTCTCAGTGGCTAGAAACAGTTCCAAATACTTAGATTCAACTTGCCCCCTTTCAGATGTCTTAGAACCCTTCTACTAGGAGTAAACTTTACGAATATATGATCTCCAACTTGAAACACTAGTTCCTTTGTCTTCAACAAGATAAAACCAACCTGTTCCCCAATGGTTTAGTCTCAATCTAACTTGAAAGCTCAAACACTAAGAGTTAAGTTACAAATTCGATAGGGAAAAGAACTAAAGATTAGGAGAAAAAAAAAACTAGCATCAAGGAAACATTAAAAAGTAAGAAAATGAAAGATTCAAATACTTGGTTGTTAAAGAGGTTGTTATATTTAATGAGAACCAACGCAGAAACTACTTAGAAGATAATGAGCATTTATAGAAAGTAACAAAAAAATATTGAGTAGAAGAATGAACATATAGTGCTATTAAGATTTCAAGAAAGAGAAAGAACTTTAAAGAGTAGGCACAAGCTAAGATGTGCCAAATTAAAAGAAGAAAATCTTAAAGTAGACGAATAAGGTGTCAATGTAGTAGGAAATAAAAAGTCAACATAGAGGTGATATAGGAAGAACTTAGGTATGATGATAGCAAATTTTGATGACAAGCAATTGAATCCAATAAATAAAGTTCCTAGGTTATCTTAAATAACCAAGTATTGGGAAAAGCTCATAGCAACAACAAAAAGTAGAGGAAGAGACTTGGTAAGAATAAGCTCTAAAGAAAAAGAAAAGATGCAAAGTTAAGAAGAGTGTACTTGTTATCTAAGGAAATCATCAACATAGCTTTTTCCTTCATTGCATCTGTATGATGCTTAAAGTTCTACTTTTGGAGAGCAACAATAGATGTAGCCATGAGTGTTCTTTTGGACTCTTAGAGGGTCCTTTCATGCTTCTCACCTCACAAACACGGCGAATCTTTCTATTATAGTTAAGCTAAAGGTAATACAAGTGTTGTGGATTCCTTATCGAAGTGATGGTAATATTCCTCTAATACTTATAAATTCTTACTTCCTATGACATTCTCGAGTTGCTTCAAGAGGCAAAACACTACACCTAATCGGATTTGTCTTATTCTTATCCTTAGTTATTATATGTCCTGATTATAAAACTACATTCAACAAAAATTCACACTTACCAAACTAATCAAGAGTTTATTCCCCTTAATTTTGCTAAAACCAATCCCAACTATTCCGCGCCCAACACTTTCTTCACCACAAATTCTTCCCAAAGCAAATGTAACATGACCATCTTCATTAGAAATATATTCAGGAAACCTTAACCACTGAGTATACATCAACTAATGAAGTTAGATATTCTTACCATTCTCTCAATAATAGCTTAAAATCCTTCATTCTTGATATTAAGCACCACATTTCTCTTGGCATGCCTTTCCCACAATTAATCACATCCAACTAATCTACAAAAATGCATTATCATGTCTCTATAATGAACTTAAACACCGTGCTTCAGCAATGATGAAGGAAAAAAAACAGAAAACATCAAACAAAACGCATCGAAAAATTTTTAGTTTTCCGACCCACATCTAGGAAAGAGTATTTACTTGTCTTGTTTGGTCGTGGATTAACCAACAAGGTGTCGGGTTGCACTGAATCTTGCGATAGAAAGGGAGAAGGAGGCATCAGTAGTTCAATCGGTATTCTTGCTATTCTTCTACTCTTACGCATCAAACTTCTCCAAGCTACTTCTCTTAGTCTTCTGGAGTATGACTCTACCTTGATTTTGGGTTAGCTTGGTGAAAGCTCCTTTGGATAATCAAGATCCACTCTTAGAGAGAAAGGAGAGAATGAAGAGGAAACACAAAAGGAAGGGTGGCTGCACACACAATAGGAAGAGAGCTAAGGTTGAGAAACCTTTCCATCTTTTCCCTATATATTTTGGTCACCCTAGGGCTTAATGAAACCCTAGTGGGCCAAAACATAATAAGCCCTAATGGGCTTGGTGTTGGGCTCATAAATCAATCCTCTTTATTATCTTTTCTGGGCTTTATTAAATCCCCAAGATAATTTCCAATTGGACTCTTAATATATGTCAACATATATCAGCCCAATGAAATAATTTATTCTAGCCTAATTTTCTGAATTCATTAATTATCTTTTCTAGGTTTTATGAAAAATCCAAGACTAATTAATTAATTATAATTGAACTCTTACAATAAATTTTATTTCTCTTTCAGATAATTATCCATGAAGCCCAAATTGTGTTTAGACAACACCAAGGTAACTTGAGATATTCTAGGGACCAAAGGACATATTATTCATGGCTACTAAAATGACCAAAATGCTCTTACTATTAAATAGCCACATTTTACCATTTTAAATAATCACATTTATCACCATATAGAAATATTGACCCCAAGAATAATATTGCTAAAATAATGTCTCTGATTTACAGATAAAATGACGGAAATACCTCTCTATGTAACACCCATCAATGAGATAGGATAAATGTACAAACACCCATCTCAAAGACATCTACCATCCTTAGATTTCTAGTTCGATAATCCGTAACTCATTCGAATGTACTTGCTTATCATTAGAAGTTACCCAAAAGCACACATTCTAGAGTCATGTTCCCAGGGTTCTGGATTATTAAATTATCATGGACAATCATAAGGGGGTGATTTAACTTCACAAAATGAAGTATAGAAACTCTGTTACATGATTTCATCATAACTAACTAGAGTAATACACCCAACGTTCAAGGTTATTAATCTCACAAAAGAGATCTTACCCAACATACATCAAAGTACAAGACCCTAACTTCGCCAGACCACCAGCTCATACATAAGTATGAAGGTATCCGTCCACGTTGTAGCAGTAATAGTCCAGTCTATATAATTATAGTACTTTAAGAGAGACCACTACTACATATTCAGTTCTACATATTCATAATACGCTTATGCCAATGATGTGAGTAAACTACTCACTGATTCAAAGTAAACCATTTCTCATTAGAACTCATGGCATAATAGTCTTATTTTGATGAAATGCTCAATTCCATCAAACGACTAAGAACTCAATTTTACATGTATGACAAGTACCTATGGTATATACCTTACTGTGCAGAACGACCCAACACATAGATCATTACTTGTCACACTTCGACCTTAAATGTACAATAACATAAGAAAAAACCAAATTGAATGAATTTAATGGACCTGGTGCCGGGTTCATTGGACCTACCTGGCGCCAAGTCTGCTCTGTTTTTCAAGAACTCTAGCTGGGCAGAGTTAACCTGGCGCCAGTTCTAGTGGACCCACCTGGCGATGGGTCTATTTGCAATATATTTACACAGAATACATAGTCTTTGAGGCCATACTTTCCAACAATCTCCCACTTGCACTACAAAGACTAAAAAAGTTCACAAGTGCCTACCCTTATGACATCTAAATGTCTACAAAATACCTTTTTCGTCAAATGCTTTGTAAAGGGATCTGCTAGATTGTTGACAGAGGAAATATGATCAACCACAATCTCCCGTTTCTGGATTAACTCCCAGATGAGGTGATACTTCCTCTTAATGTGCTTGCTCTTCTTATGGTTTCAAGGTTCCTTGCATTGCAACACCGCTCCAGTGTTGTCACAATAAATCATGACAGGCCTGTCCATGCGTGGTACTACTCCAAGTTCTGTGAGGAACTTTCAAAGCCACACAGCTTCTTTAGAAGCTTTTGAAGTAGTAACGTACTCAACTTCCATGGTAGAATCAGTAATGCAGGATTTTTTAATACTTCTCCATGAAATAAATCCTCCAAACAAAGTGAAGACATATCCACTAGTGAATTTTCTTTCATCTTTATCTGCCTAGAAGTCTGAGTCTGTGTAACCGGTAGGAACCAAATCATCAGCACGATATAAAAACATATAATCTCTTATTTTTTTTGAGATATTTTTGTATATGCTTGACGGCTTGCCAGTGAGCTTCCCCTGGATTTGACCGATATCTACTAACCATACCTACTGCAAAGTAGATATCTGGCCTAGTACAAAGTATAGCATACATGAGATTTCCTACAACCAAAGCATAAGGGATCCTGCTCATTTTCTGCTTGTCTTCCTGTGTCTGAGGACACTACTTGGAAGATAAGGATAATCCATATCTAAAGGGTATAATAGTCCCTTTATATTAATCCATGTTTTACTTGATCAATATCTTGTCAATATAAGCAGATTGGGATAAGCCTAACATTCTCTACTTCCTATCTTTAAAAAGTTTAATACCTAGAATACAAATAGCTTCTCCCATGTCTTTCATACTAAATTAACTAGATAGCCAAACATTAACAGATGACAAAGTCTCTACAGCATTTCCAATGAATAGAATGTCATCTACATAAAGTACCAAGAAAATCACTTTGCCACTGTCTAATTTTCTATACACATATAGTTCATCCACGTTTTGAATGAAACAATAAGCTTTCACAGTTTCATCAAAACGTATGTTCCATTCTCGCGATGCTTGCTTAAGTCCATAGATGGACTTTTTAAACTTACAGACTATTTGTTTGTGACCTCTAGCAACAAAACCTTCTGACTGGGATATATAGATGTCTTATCTAAAATAGTCATTTAACAAAGTCGTCTTGACATCCATTTGCCATATCTCTTAGTCATAATGATATGCGATGATTAAGAGAATGTGGATAGACTTAAACATGGTTATTGGTGAAAATGTTTTCTCATAATCGATCCCTTCTTTCTGAGTATAACCTTTAACAACCAATCTTGCTTTATAGGTTTCAACCTTTCTATCCGCACCTCTCTTCCTCTTATATACCCACTTACACCCAATTGGTTTTATCCTATCAGATGCAGTGATAAGATCCCAAACCTGATTGAGGTACATAGACTCAATCCCGGTATTCATGGACAGCTGTCATTTGTCTGCATCAGTATCAAAATGGCCTCCTCGTATCCAGTGGGATCTTATTCCTGATGATCAGAGACTAGATCATAGATCTCTCCAATCCATCTTTTTGGAACTCTTGTGATCCTCCCACTACGACAAGGCTCAGTTTGTATAGGAATATACAGTAGTGTTTCTCTTGGTTCCTCAATCGGGGTGTTAGAAGTACCTAAAGTTGCATTAATGACCAAGTTCTTTTCTAACTCTATTCTACTTGAACCTGTAATAGATGTAACTTGTTCATCCTCTAAATATCTAGTATTAGTACTAATAAGTATCTTATGCTATTGAGGATGATAGAAATATCCACCTCTCATTCCTTTTGGATACCCAACGAAGTAGCATAACTCAGATCTTAGTTCTAGCTTACTTCCTTTTATCAGCACATAAGTTGGACAACCCCATATCTTGAGATGGTCCAAACTGGACTTTCATCCAATTCACATCTCATAGGGTATCTTAGGTATTGATTTGGAAAGCACCAAGTTTAAAATATATACCGATATTTCTAAAGCATATCCCTAAAAGAAAATAGAAAGAGATGCATAACTCATTATGCTTCTGACCATTTCTATCAAAGTTCTGTTTCTTCTCTCAGCTACTCCATTCTGTTTGGGAGTCCTAGGCGCAGTTAACTAAGATACTAAGTCATGATATACTAAGTAATCCTTAAACTCACCAAGGAGGTACTCTCCACCATGATCCGATCTCAAAGTTTTAATTAATTTACCTGTTTGACATTCCACTTCAGCCTTAAACTCTTTGAACTTATAAAAAAAGTCAGACTTGCGCCTCATCAAATAAATATGACCAAAACGAGTGTGATCATCTGTGAAATTGATAAAGTACTCGTAGTCTCCCTTAGCTAGTGTAGTCATCAGACCACAAACATTCATATGAACTAATGCTAGCATTTTCATGGCTCTATCCACTTTTTTAGTAAATGACCTTTTGGTTATTTTACTTTAAAGTAAGATTCACACTGAGGCCATTCTTTCAATATCAATAAACTTAAAGGTCCATTATAGATTAGCCTTTGAATCCGATTGGAATTTATATATCCCAATCTTAGATGTTACAAATACGAGTCATTTGATATGGTCTTTTTCTTTTTATTATGAGGTTCAGTTTGAATATTATTTATTTGATTTCTAATAGGATGTATATAAAAAAGATTTCCATACATGTTTTTTGTACAAAATAAATTACCATTTCTACTGATAGAAATACCAGAATGGAAAGAAACAAGATATCCTTAATTCATTAATTTAGAAATTGAAATCAAATTCTATTTAAAACAGGAAACATATAACATTTCTTTTAAAAGTAACTTCCCATTACAATCAAAATAAGCTCAAGATCTCCCACTACTTCAGCCTATATTCTTGCTCCATTCTCTACTTGAAGTTCATGCTCACCTTTATTGAGTCTCCTTGTCCTTCTGAACCCCTATAAGGAGTTACAAACATGGTCAGTGGCTCTAGAATCAACGATCCAAGATGATGTTAATCCAACCATCAAAATAGACTCTAGGTATAGAGCAATACCTGAAGTAGACTTGGCTAAGAAATCCGAGCAATCGTTCTTCCGATACCCCTTCTTGCCACACATGAAATATTTACCTTTGAGCTGCCTGTTAGGCATAGCATGACCAAATGCTTTGGGCTGAGCTCCTACATTGTTCTGGACATTCCTCTTCATGAATTTCTTAAGCTTTGCCTTAATTCTAAAAAAAGCAGAACTAGAGACCAAAACCTTTGACATGGGGCTTCATGAACTTCTCTGCTGCCTGAAGCTCTTTTATAAGCTTCATGAGATTCATATCCAATTTGGTCATTGTATAGTTCAACTTGATCTGTGAATATAAATCAGGCAGAGTTTCAAGAATTATGTCAATTTGACTTTCATGATCTATTGTTGTGTCTAGGACCTCAGCTTCCTCAAAGTAAGCAATCATCTTGAGCAAATGTTCTCGAACTGATGTCTCCTCAGCCATCCTAGTATTCATGATTGTCCTAAGAACTTCTTACCTTACGGGCCGACTCTTGTCAGCAAACATGATACGCAATGATAAATCCATGTCGTACGTAATAGCCATGTGCTCATGCTTAGATTAGAGCACATTAGACATGGAAGCCAACATATAGCACTTAGTCATCTTATCAGCTTTCTTCCATGCCTTCTCAGCCTCTCGCTCCTGATTAGTGGAATCTTCCCCAATCACATGACAAGAATCCGTAAGAACATACTTGTACTCCTCGACAGTAAGTACTACGTTCAAGTTCCTCTTCCAGTCCACATAATTTGGGCCTGTCAACTTATTCTCCTTGAGAATGATTGATAATGAATTAAAACCAAATATTTTTGAAATATTACAAAAAAACATTCATTTAGTTTGTAAAAAATGCATATTTCTTTATATTATTTCTTTGATAATAGATAACTCTTAAAACCATTATCAATAATATAAATAGTTTGGCTCTTAAAAAAACTAACAAAGCTTCGTAGGAAGATTAATAGCATTCTAAGTTAAGTATATAACCATCACGAATCAAAACTTCCTAAATAAGTAATGATTTAGAAATAGTTTCACCGATAGGATGGCCACTGATTCATACAACCTACGGGCAATCCAGTACTAAAAACCTCCAACGTAGGTTGGTCGATCCTAACACATACGTTGGTCGATCCTAACACATACCCTAGGCTTTTAATTTTACTTTTCCATTAGCTCTAGATACTTGTGAAAATCCATCCTATAGGGAGTCATTCTCAGAATGACACGAGAAAATCCACTATCTCTAATGAGAGTTGTGATGGAAGCCATGGGGTTGTTAGAACTCCTCACCCATTTAATCTTTTATTGAAAATAGAATTTTAGTGCCAAAAACGTTTTCTACAATCTTATGGCTTCATTAACTTTAGTAAAAAACTAAAATTCAATATTATTCTCTATGCCAAATATTAAATTCTTTGAAAGAATAAATTATGAATTTATTTTATTCTTCTAAGTTAACAGCCAAGTAAAACTTTATTAAATAACATCAAGTTCAACATTATTCTCTATTGCAAGGAATGAAACTTTTAAGAGAATAAACCATGAACTCTTTTATTTTAAAGTTTATTAGATTGAAACGTTTTATCAACAACTATTCTATCTAGTGAGGCTTTAGTCTCATAAGAACTTGCGCATTTGATCACAAAAATAAAATAAGCATGATAACAAAAGTAAACATTTTCATGCTCAAACTATTCATTTATTCCTAAGTGACCAAATAATGGATTAAATATCATGAATTTAAAAATTAATAATCTTATTTAATCCTAAGGTGGTTTCATCATTTACTACTTATTTTTATGCAAATTATTCATCCATAGATAAATAAAACTATTGCTGAAAATTAACCTCATACAATTGTTTCAAAACATGATTACAACAAGAAAAAATTGAGGTACAGAACTTCAACAGTGCTCTCCCTCTTCATGGACAAAATTGCGCGCATCTACCTTCCGAGTCTACCTTTTTTTTTTTTTTGGGACAGTATGGACATAGCATTAAGCCCATTCTGCTCAGCCGAATGGAGAGCAGAATGGGCCTGGCGCCAGGTCCATTGGGTACATGGCACCGAATCTGTTCTGGAGTTCATCGATTTCGGAAAAAATCCTACTTTTCAGCTATTTTTTCACCCCTCAACCATTCCATCAACCATGTTCTTTAGTCCCTAATATTTACAGGTTAAGAGAAATGCAAAATTGGGTATAAAACCATGCCTTTACAAGTACTTATGCCTCTAAACACAAGACGTACATCGCATCTACTCAAAACAAGAAAAATAATGGGAAAATCATTAGAATACAAGATCCTATGCCTCTAACCGCGAGGCGTACATAAGATCTAGAAACCAATACATGAGGGATCACATAAAATTACAAAATATTCATTTTTTATAGTAAAAGAACCACTTTTTTCGATTTTTAACCCTAGTACATGCTCATAGATGAAAACCATGACTCTGATACCAATTGAAGGATCAAAAACAGAAAACATCAAAGAAAACATAGTGAAAATTTTTCAATTTTTCGATCCACATGTAAAAGAGAGTACTTATTTGTCTTGTTTGGTCGTGGATTAACCAACAAGGTATCGGGTTGCACTGGATCTTGCAATAGAAATAAGAAGGAGGCTTTGATGGTTCGACCGATATTCTTGCCAATCTTCTACTCCTATGCATCAAATTTCTCCAAACTTCTTCTCTTAGTCTTCCAGAATATGACTCTACCTTGATTTTAGGTTAGCTTGGTGAATGCTTCTTTGGATACCCAAGATCCACTCCTAGAGAGAAATGAGAGAATGAAGAGGAAACATAAGAGGAAGGGGGGCTGCACACACAAGAGGGAGAGAGCTAGGGTTAGGAAACCTTTCTATCTCTTCCCTATATATTTTGGTCACCTTAGAGCTTAATGAAATCCTAGTGGGCCAAAACACATTAAGCCCTAATGGGCTTGGTGTTGGGTTCATAAACCAATCCTCTTTATTATCTTTTTTGGGCCTTATCAAATACACAAGACAATTTCTAATTAGACTCTTAATATATGTCAACATATATCAGCCTAATGAAATAATTTATTTCAGCCTAATTTTCTAAATGCATTAATTATCTTTTCTAGGTTTTATGAAAAATCCAAGACTAATTAATTAATTATAATTGGACTCTTAGAATAAATTTTATTTCTCTTCCAAATAATTATCCATAAAGTCTAAATTGTGTCTAGACAACACCAAGATAACTTGAGCTACTCCAAGGACCAAGAGACATATTATTCATAGCTGCTAAAATGCCCAAAATGCCTTTACTATTAAATAGCTGCATTTTACCATTTTAAATATTCACATTTATCACCATATAGAAATATTGACCCTAAGAAAAATATTGCTAAAACAATATCTCCGACTTATAGGTGAAATGACGGAAATACCTCTCTATATAACATCCATAAATGAGATAGGATAAATATACTAACACACATCTCAAAGACATCTACCATCCTTAGATTTCTAGTCTGATAATCCGTGACTTATTCGAATATACTTGCTTATCATTGGAAGTAACCCAAAAGCACACATTCTAGAGTCATGTTCCCAGGGCCTTGGATTATTTAATTATCTTGAACAATCACAATGGGGTGATTTAACTTCACAAAATGAAGCATAGAAACTATGTTACATGAGTCCATCGTAAATAACTAGAGTAATATACCCAACATATAAGGTTATTAATCTCACAAAAGAGATCTTACCCAATATACATCAAAGTACAAGACCCTAGCTTCGCCAGACCACCAACTCATACTCAAGTATGAAGGTATCCATCCACATTGTAGCAGTAATAGTCCAGTCTATATAATTATAGTACTTTAAGAAAGACCATTACTATATGTCCAGTTCTACATATTCGTAATACGCTTATACCAATGATGTAAGTAAACTACTCACTGATTCAAGGTAAATCATTCCTCATTGGAACTCATGGCATAATTGTCTTATCTTGATAAAATGCCTATTCCATCAAATGACTAAGAACTTAATTTTACATATATGACAAGTACCTATAGTCTATACCTTACTATGAAAAACGACCCAATACATAGACCATTACTTGTCACACTTGAACCTTAAATGTGCAATAATATAAGAAACAAACCAAATTGATGAATTTAGTGGACCTGGCGCCTGGTCCATTGAACCTACCTAGCACTAGGTCTACTCTATTTTTCAAGAACTCCAGCTGGGCAGAGTTGACCTGGCTCCAGGTCCAGTGGACCCACCTGGCGTCGAGTCTATTTACAATATATTTAAACAGAATATATAATCTTTGAAAGCATACTTTCCAATAAATGAATCCATACCTAATGTGCTATCATAATCTTCAAAGAATGTGCAAATTAAATTCCTTGGTAGTTTACTTCTCTAGCCAAAATTTCACATCCCAAATAAAACCTATAAGTTCTATCTTTTTACACAAAAGAGGATGCCAAGTAATTTATAAGCTAGTTCACAATTATGATAGTTCAGGGAATAGTACACTACACAATATACAAGATACATGGTATTGTATATTCCCTCCATTAAGATTAAAAGACATGCTATATTTTCTCAGTCACCTGCCATCTGAGCCTACTGCACATCAACCACTCGCCCTAGCCTAAGAACCGTGCTCGGTGTGAGGGACATGCTCCTAGATACTGTGCCTAATGAACCATTAACCTCTAACTCCTCTGCCCCCTTCGTACCCGACACTCTCCCACCACCTTCGGGGAACACTAACGAACCCACAAACATAAACTATAAAGTACCTGAACGAACTTGGGCTAACATAGTCAAGGGAAACCGGGACCAAGGTAATGGCATGAGGTAACACCACATCCCCTGAATGAGTGAGTTCATTGACATTGATGAAGTTGATTTCAAGGACGTTAAGCTTAAGATAGGTTATTACTTAATTGGTATGTTTGTTAGAAGGTTCCTGGGGCTAAAAGCGGTTGCGGACCTAATAAAGTAGTGGGCAGTACCCGGTCTACCCGCATGGGTCGGGCTGGCTAATCTTCCGTTTCAACTCCAATGAAGACAGGCAAGCGGTGCTTCGTAGGGGGTCGTATTCTACGTATGGGCGATCCCTAATGCTTAAGCCTATACCAAGGGAGTTCGACTTCTCCTTGGATGATGTCAACATAATGCCTCTATAGGTGACTTTCCCTGCACTACTTCTAGGCTGTTGAAATCGATTAACATTAAGCAAAATTACCTCTGGGGTAGGAGTGCCATTGATGACAGATATACTCACTGTACAGCTTGAACGGTTGTCATACGCTCGAGTTCTTGTTCAGGTTGACGTTTCCAAGCCCTTGGTGAGGACAGTGCCTATCTACTTGTCATTGGGGAAAACTAAATATCAACCAATACGCTATGAATTTGAATTATCATTCTGTAAGACCTGCTGCAAGTTTGGTCATACCATAGACACTTGTATGGATGATAAGGTGAAAAACAGGGAACAATTGGAAACCAATAACGATGCTTCACGGACTATGAAGCCAAAGACTCAGTCCAAGTCTAGGCCTAAGTCTGCCCTGGCTGGGCTTAAAGAGAGGTGCCAGAGCCCCCTGCAATTAGGACACCAACAAGACCAGGGCAAGGCACTAGCCCGAGACATGAACCATGCACCTAAGGGTACTAACATGGGTGCCACAAATACTAGGGACCCGGGGGTTGGCCTATCCACTTCCCAACCTATCCCAGGCCAGGCTATTGATGCGGCACCACCAAAACGGGCTGCTACAAATGCTATGCTTAAACAGCAAAACCAGAACGGCCGATGGGTAAGCAAGGGTAGATCCAGGGGAAGGCGTCTAGGACAATACCGGAATCGGTCTCAATCTCAAGCCAGGGTACAGTTTCAGGATACCACTGCCACACCCAATTATGGAGAAAAAGCAAGTGGAAAGGAATTGCCTAAAGTGGTGGCTACAGCTGGTAGAGTAACCATGCAGGCTTCCAGATTTATCTACACAATATGGAAGAAGTATACTGACCGTAGTATGGACTTGGTTAGTGCCCAGCGAGCATTGATTACTCTTCAATGAGAATTGCATACTGGAATATTAGAAGGCTTAATAACTCTCAAGTAGCATGGTGTTCGGGATTTCATTTTGAAGCACGGTCTGGATGTTTTTGGTATTTTGGAGACTAAGTTATCAGTGCAGTGATTGGAGAATATGCTCAAGCACCAATTCCCTGCCTGGACTATAGCTCACAATTTTGCTGACATAGAAGGGGGTCGGGTGGCTGTTCTATAGAATAAGGCAACAGTCAATGTCCAAGTCCGCCAAAGCACGAAGCAGACTGTAACGTGCTATGTCACTTGCAAGGTTACCCATGTCAATTTCTACTTCACTTTTGTCTGTGCCTTCAATATAGTAGTGGTGGCCAGATGCCCGCTATGGACAATGTTGAGAAGACTTTCGGGACAAATAACGGAACCGTAGATTATTATGGGAGACTTCAACACATACTTACATACTGAGGAGAAAATTGGCGGTGTTATACTTTCTACATATGAGCTAAAGGATTACGATTCCCTTTGACACGGGTATAGCGGACCTCCCCTCAGTAGGCGCACGTTTCACTTGGACAAACTCTACAGTCTGGTCTAAGCTAGACCGTGTTATGGGAAATGTTAAATGGTTCCAGGGACAGGCACAGGCATTGATTGAGTTCCATCCCATAAATTGTCTTTCAGACCATAGCCCCAGCCTATGGACACTACTCGACTACCAGAGGAGAGAATTAAAGCCCTTCAGATTCCTGAATATTTGGGCGGATCATGCAAGGTTTCAACAGCTGGTTCAAGATGCATGGACATATCCATATTTTGGGTTTCACCAATTTGTGCTATGCAGTCAACTTAAGGCATTGAAGCCAAGACTAAAAGGGCTAAATAATAAGGACTTCACTCACCTGTCTAGCCGTGTGAAGAGGGCTAACATTAATGTGTAGAGGTTACAAGAGGAATTTTTAGCAAATCCAGGGGACCTCGGACTAATAGCACAACTCAAGGAAAGGAAAAATAATGCATGGAAACTGGCAGATGAGGAATTAAAGTTCTATCAATAGTTGGCTAAGTGCAAATATTTAGCCCAAGTTGACAAAGGAACCCGCTACTTCCATAATATTGTCAATAGGAACAAGAAACGGAACTACATTGCCACAATAATGAAGGATAATGGAACCATGACAGCTAGCCCCATAGAGCTTACTACTGAGTTTGTGGAGTACTACCGTTGGCTACTTGGCATACAAGCCCCCATGTGAGAATCTGAATATGGACTATGTAAGAACCGGATCAATGGTCCCCCATAACAGTAAGGTTGACCTAGTCAGGGAAGTCTCGGATTAGGAAATTAGAGCTGCATTATAGGATATTGGGGATGGCAAGGCACCAAGGCCAGACGAGTATTCTGTATACTTTTTCAAGAAATCATGGGGAATTGTCGAGACAGAGGTGTGTGCAGCTGTTAAGGAATTCTTCCACTCTGGACAATTGCTTAAACAACCCAACCATTCCATTATAACTCTGGTGCCTAAGTCAAACCATGTGGAAAAGTTGGCTGACTATCGACCTATATCTTGTTATAATGTTGTCTACAATGTGATATCTAAAATTCTTGCGGCATAACTGAAATCTGTAATGCCGGCATTGGTCGACTCGGCATAGGCTGCATTCATTGAGGATATACTTATGTCCAAAAACATCCTATTGGTTCAGGAATTGATAAGGACATATAGTAGGATGCGGGTTTCTCTAAGATGCACGGTTAAAGTGGACATCAAAAAGGCATATGACTCGGTTCATTGGGAGTTCTTGTTTGACCTTATGCACGAACTAGGATTCCCATACTAGTTTGTGTACTGCGTACGGCAATGTATCACCACAGCATCATATTCTGTAGCAATTAATGGAGAGGTGCATGGGTATTTCAAAGGGAATAAGAGGTTGCAACAAGAAGATTGCCTCTCCTATTTGTCCTCTATTTGGAATAGTTCTCGAGGTTCATCAAAGTTCACACCTTGGGGACTAATTTTAACTACCACCCCAAGTGTGATAGTGTAATACCCCGCCCAAAACCACCTTTGACTCTGGGAAAAAGTCATGCATTGCATAGCATTTTGCATCTTATGTGGTAGCTTAGAATTATTTTATTTACATGGATGCATGTGAATTTTTCCGTTACTCTTGCATTTGAATTAATTGGTGTGAAATAGTTGTGTTGTTAAAGATTTGGATAAGGGAGGTTTGGTCGAAGATTTGGAAGGATGAGTATTAGGGTGGTGAGAACTGATTGTGGAAAAAAAAATTAGTATTGGAGTTGTTTTGGAATAGCGGGGAGGTTGGTGATTTCCTTTGGTGACCCGAGTTCGAATCCTACTTTTTATGAAGTTAGGTTCTCTTCTTGAAAATTCCTTTCCTTAGAGTTTCCATGTCTTGGCCGAAAAAGATCTAGCAAACCTAGAGAAATTTTAGTGTCATTATTCCAAGGAAATAAGTCTCTATATTTATTCCCTAAATTTAAGGACTTTAATGTGAATAAAGTTCACATTTAATTTTCAGCTTTTATCCTTTAGGATTTTCGAAAAACCTTAGCTAATAAATAAAATTCCAGCTTGATTTTAGCTTAATGGATGTTACCATGGATAGTTGGAATTAAAGAGTCCTTTTCCAAGTAGGAAACCTTGTTGATTTTAATCCTAGGATGTTAGCTAAAAATCTGGAAAAAAATTCCAGATTGTGCCGCCACTTCTTGAAGGAACTTTAGCTCAACTCAAACTCTTCCAAAGCTAGGAGATCTTATCCTAAATCCCTTAGCAAATCAGACTTTTATTTCAATCCAAATTCAACTAGGATTTTCTTCCTTATCCTAGCAAAATTTCGGCAGCTTTGTGTCAACACAAGCTGTCCGAAATTCCAGCATCTTTAGCTACAATCCAACTCTTCAAACCCTAGCTCAAAACACCTAAATACTCCTCATCAATTCAGGGCACCTTAGCTGCACAAAACCAGAATTTTATTCACACAAAATCACTGAAATTCGTCCAGCTTGTACACAGGATTTTCGGCAACTTTGTGCAGGGAATTTCTGCCAGCCTTGCACACCTATTCCAACCGAAATTCTGCACACATAACCTACCGAAAAACCCCAGCTGATCAAGCTATTTCCAGCACCCAAAACCCTCAATTTTCCTGTGGAAATTTCGGCAGAACTACAGCAGCCAAAACAGTCCAAAACTTGTTATTCTTGCACAGAATTTTCGCACAGCTTGCACAGAATTTTCAGTCATCAACATCCACACAAACTCTTCCTTGTTTGGCCTAAAATTTTTAACACACTCAACCCTTCTCTTGAGCATTATTTCGGTCAGCCTAGGGGAGCAAATTGCAGATTATTCTCTCCCCTTAAACTCACCTAAAATCGGCAGCAAGGAGAGACATCACAAGCTGAAATTTTCGCCCTTGCTGTCCAAGAAACCTAAAGCCATTAGGAGTCTTTCTAAACATCACCATCTAACCCTAAACCAACATTCTCCAACTCTAAATCATAGCAACCGTCTACCCTCTCCATTCTACACGAAAATTCCAGCAAATCCTCTCTGCAAATTTTTGAAAACTCAAGAACTATTCTAAGCA
Organism: Voacanga thouarsii; assembly: GCA_026120185.1. Lineage (NCBI taxonomy): Eukaryota > Viridiplantae > Streptophyta > Magnoliopsida > Gentianales > Apocynaceae > Voacanga > Voacanga thouarsii. The sequence goes on from JANUWF010002336.1 coordinate 1,164,039, forward strand.
AAAATCGAACACACCTTAAGGTAAGCAAAAATCCTCTCAACCTCTTGATGTCGTTTTCTCTAATGATTCTTTTCTCCTTCTTCTTCCCTTAAACCACGCCCCATAGAGGCTGATTTCATCTTCTTCTTTAATTTTCGATCAAGAGGAGCAAAGGAGGTAGCTTTTCTCTTCTTCTCAAGCGAACTCGGGACGATCACCATAGGAGCATCGAGACCTCATTACCCAGTTATTGCAAGGTAAGGAAATACCCACCCTTGATGCCGAAAGTAAAGTTTCATGGTGTTTATTAGCGAGATGAACATGTGGTCGTGGTATATGATCTTTGGGGATTGAATAGTTTAATTGGAATTAAATAGGGGATTGCAAATTGTTATGGAAATAAATGGGATTAGAGCATGTTTGAATTAATTGAGACCCTGATAATGATATTATATGGTTTAGATTAGGAGGATAATTGAGGAAAGCAAGCTGTGAATTTATCACGTTTATCTGAGGCATATCAAGTAAGTCCTCGCATAAACTCTTTTATTAAATGTTGTGATGGTAAGTCCTTATATAAACTGTTTTGTTAAATGTTGTGATAGCAAGTCTATGCTGTGAAGTTTTGTAAAGCTATTGTTGAACTATGTTTGCTTGAGTTGTAAACGTAGATATTTATTCTTTAAACGGTTTTGTCAAACTAACGATTTTATCAAGAAAACTCTTCTTTTCCTAAATTTTAGAAAACTCTTTTAGAGAAAAACCACGTTGTACAAATCCAATGTGATGAGATATTTTGAATCAGGAATTGACGGATATGTTCGTTAAGTACTCAATAAGGGTAGGCTAACAATACTAGTCTTGGAGGGCTAGCGTAAGTCTTCTGGCAGGAGGCCACCTCCAGAAGATGAACTCTGCTTGAAAATGCGACAGTGTTGGTTGGTCAGGTCAGTCCGAGCTAGCATGTGTACCTGGTATGGTATTATTTATATTCCCGGCATGGACACCCGGATGGTTTTGTTGGGTGTAGAGATGGAGGAGTATCTCACCCGGTGGGCTGTACACTCACCTTAATCAGAACGCACAATGTGTGGTAATCTGGTCCGGGCAAGGTGCACAAAGTGTGGTGCCTTAGCCATTTTGTTCTCATGGAGCCCAACGTGTGGTGACATGACTGTTTGTTCGAGTGGATGATTTATTTTGTACAAAGTGTGACAATGAGAAAAACCCACTCTTTGCGAAAAGAGATTGTTTATGACTTGCCAAATTATTTCTACAAATGTTTTGTACTTTGCATACACGTATTATTCAAAACACCATGTGCACACACAGGACTTACTGAGATTTATTCCCATACTGTCTTACATCATGTTTTCAGGAGATATATTGGGTTGAGGCAGCGGGGCTTGATAGTAGAGGCTTCGGCTATTTTTCCTATGCTGTTCTAGGAAACTTTTGTCGTTTATACTTCTGAACAATATTTGTTTTATTTTGTTTTGCTCCAAGTTGAGCCTGATGTAAAAAGAGTATTTCTTTATTTATCTAAGTTGATTCCTTTGGAGATTGCCTTTATATTTTATACCTCGTTCTAAAGACCCCTTGTCCTACGAGACGGGGCGACATCCCCGCCCTTTTAGGGTACGTAGTCGTGGGGTGTTACAGACAGCCTCCAAATAACGCACCTGGCATTTGTAGATGATCTCATGTTATTTGCTAGAGCAGATAAGCCCTCTGTACATATCCTGATGAGGTGCCTTGAAGAGTTAAAACGATATTCAAGTCTAGAGATGAACCGGAACAAATCTAGTATCCATCTAGCTGGAGTGGAAAAAAACGATCAGGAGGAGATGATGGCTGGGACAGGCATGACATTGGGGACCTTCCCCTTCCGCTACCTAGGTATCCCTATAATGATTGGCAAGATCAGTATAGCCTACTACCGTCCACTACTGGACCGAATTGGGTCCTATATTGGGCGATGGACAGCAAGGTCTCTATCTTATGCAAGTCGCCTACAGCTGGTCCAAGCGGTACTCCAAGGAGTGGACTACTTCTGGCTCTCGATCCTACCCACTCCGGCAGCAATTATTGACCAACTAGATAGACTAGCTTGTGACTTCCTATGGGACTCAAAGCAGCCTCTGGTAGGATGGAAATATGTTTGTATACCTAAGAATAAAGACGGACTTGGGTTGAGGAATCTGAAATTATGGAACATCACACTTCTGAGCAAATTTCTCTGGGACATTCAGTCTGAAAAACAATCACTATGAGTGAAATAGTCGAACCATTACTACATAGATGGCTGATCTATATGGGAGGTACCACTTCACAGGGACCACTCGCCCCTAACAAGACTATTGGTGATCAAAGACTCAATTCTTGAGAGCGAACAGGATGCAACCCGTGCAACATCATTGTTACAGTCATAGGCGCTAGGCAACGAGGCATTCACTGCCAAAGCATACGACTACTTCAGGCCACGATGTGCACCAGTGCAATGGGCAACAACCATTTGGAAGCAGGGATTAACGCCAAAACACTCATTCATGGTTTGGCTTTGCGCAAAGAAAAGGATCAAGACTAAGGACAAGTTAGCTTTTCTAGTGGAGGACCCAAAGTGCCCTCTTTGCAAAACGGACTTGGAAACACTGAACCATTTATTTTTCCAGTACGGTAATACAAACTTAGTCTAGATGGAGATCAAGGCATGGTTGCGGTTGCCACAAGCCATGAACTCAACCACTGCCTGCCTTAAATGGTTCAAATGGGCGAACCGAGGTACAGCTTGGCTTGCGAAGGCCAAGGCCATTGCCATGATAGCCACGTTCTACTACATTTGGATAGCAAGGAACCGGGCATTATTTGACAAGACAAAGTGCCAACTGATAGAAATAGCAAAACAGATTAAAACACATGTGTACAACGTCATTTTCATCTTGTACCCTAATGTTTTGACCCAGTTTGAGGAATGCCTTCACTGTACTAGTTAATAGCTCTTGCCTTAGGTATCTATTAACTAGCAGGATCCTCTTTATATATATATCTTTTGATCAATATAATATTTACATTTTCATAAAAAAAAAAAAGATCAAAAGACATATTTCTTTCAAGAGTTAAAATAAAGAGTTATTACCCTATTGCATCCGATCTGAAATCCTCTATGCTCAAAACAAATATGTTGGTATTCACTTGTGGTCTCACTTTATTTCCTCCATTAACTGTATTTTCTCAATTGACCTATTACGGTGGTGGGACAGAGTTTCCTTAATTAGGACGAGGAATCTTCAGACAATTCTCCTTCAAATGCATAGCATCCGCGCAACTAAATCATCTTTTGTTTGATTTCTTGGACCAACAATCCTTTTTGCATATGCCCTTTCTTCTCACAGTAATAGCAAGTTACCATTCCTAAAACAGTACTCTCGCTGGTATTGTTCGTGCTTGCTTTTTCTAATTTCTCCTCCACTATCCAATTGCCCTCTTTTAAAGGAAACATCTAGTTGTGGATGAAGTCTTATTAGCAGACCTATTCTTATTCCCATTCTCAACTCGTATAGCAAAATCTATGGCAGCAACATATGTGGTTGGGAGGAAAGATGCCAAAATCCTCCTCAATTAGGCAAGTTCCTAAAGTATCTCTATCATTTTGTCGATTGGGCTATAGTAACATCTCTAACTACTTCTCTAGGAACATGGCTAGAAGTATAGTGGAATTGATGTTAAGACGGCATCTTCTTGTCACAAAGATACATCCCCATTATGAACATATGCAAGAAATGTTCATATACATAATACTATAGACAAATCAAATGACATACCATAAAGAAAGTGTAATATTTTTCAAATAAGATATCTGCATGATAACTTAAAAGTAATTAAGAAAATTTTCAAAAGTAACCATTTCATAAAATAACGTCCATTACATGCATGAACATATAATGCATAAAAGAATTAGATATCGAATCTAATACTTTCATTTATAAAACATAATTTGTAAAGAAATATGAATAAGTTTGCATTCAAAATATCAAGTATTTATGCAATTATACCAAGCAAAAACCATAATAACATTTCATGCAGGTGTGTCATTATTTTAAACTCATTGAACTATTGTATATTAGAAGAGTGAAAGGGATTTTTAAATAAAGTATCTATAGGAAATATATAACTCTTGCATAATAAAGATTAAATAGCAAATATAACCACAGCAAATATACAGAGAAACAGAAGAACAAAGTATCAAGTGTGAAAATTTACCTCTTCTGGTTCTCAAGGTTGGCAGCATTGGAATTAACGGAACAGGGACAGGTGCACTGGTGGAAACTTCTAGTCTGATTCCTACAAGCCTCCTACTACGTCTGTACATGAATATAAACGCCCAACTTCTTCTTGATCTTTCAATATATGGCTTACCTAATCCACATTTGGTGAAGACTCACAAGACTAAGGAATGGAAAAAAAATAATTCTCTGTCTAGCAAAACAACGATGCACATAGAGAAGACTTTTCAGAGAGAAAAGAGTCCTTCTTAGAATAAACTGTGCGTCTTGTTCTATATACATATCACACGATTTTTCTTCTTTTTTTTTTATATTTTATTTGCCAATCCCATAAAAAACTAATAACCTCAAAGCATTATAGTATATCTATGACTCTTATCCCAGGCTAATATTCAGAAATTTCTAAGACTTTAATTTGACCCATTGGACTCTTAGTTTAGCCTTTTGAACTAAATGAATTATTCTAATCAGAACCAAATAAATGGCCTAGTAAATAATTAATTTTTCCGCCCAAATAAAACCAGTCCAATTAACAGGACTATATTAGTTTAGTCTCAGGTCAATCTTTAATTATTCAAATTGGGCCAAAGCCCTGAACAATTAATTAACCCACCAAACTAATTTAATTAATTCTCTCTCTATGGACCTTTCTTTTATTCTAGCCCAATAATTAAATCAGGATACTTAAATAAAATAAATTTTTTTTAATTTAATTTAAGACCAATTCTTTAACCTATATATAATTAGGACTTACGGTCTATACTGGGGACCAAAAGACACACCACCTTAGTTACTAAAATGACCAAAATACCTTTGCCATATAAATAGTTGTATTTTGCATTTTAAATATTTCCTAATATCACCATAAGAAATTATTAACCCCAAGGACAATGTCGCGTTAGTAAAGTCTCCAACCTACAGGTGAAATGACTAAAATACCCCTCTACACATCATCGTGCATTTGAGATGAAGAAATGTGCTAACACCTCTCTAAATGACATCTACCATCCTTAGGCTTCTAGTTTAATGATCCACGACTTTCTGGATTATTTCCGCTTTCCAAGGGAGCTACCCTAAAACAAACATCCAAGTCATGTTTCTCAGGGCCCTGGATAGTTAGATCATTCAGACAACCACAAGGGGTGATATAATATAGAAACTATCTTGTACAAGTCTGTCTTAACTAACTAGTCACATATACCCAATGTATAAGTATATTGGTCCTACGATAGGACTTCAACTAAAGCATATCAAAGTACATGCTTTCAGCTTCGTCAGACCACCAACTCATACTCAAGTCGTAGAGTACTAGTCCACACTGTAACAGTAGTAATCTAGGTTTTTACCATATAATACTCTAAGAAACCACTAATATAGGTTATGTTCTACGTATTCGAAATACACTTATGTTATGAAGTGAGTGGACTACTCACTAGTTAAAGATAAGACATTCCCCATTTAAAATTCATAACACAATAACCTAGACATGATGAGATTTTCATTCTCATCAATCGGTCAAGAACAAACGTTTACGTGTTAAGTAACCCGTGATCCATACCTTATTGTGAAAGTTCACCATTCACATGGACCACTTACTTAAACACAATGGGCCTTTTTCCAAACGTAATTGTGTACAAAAAAAATGTAAATTTACAAATAATTTCTAAGAATAAAATCTTTTATTAAAATATTCGATGTTTACATCAGAAACCTAGTATAAGAAGGCATATATCCCAACAATCTCCCACTTGCGCTCTAAGACTAAGTAAGTCCGTAGATGCCCACCCCTATAGCGTCTAAGTGTCTCTTGAAGACTCTCTCAGCCAAAGACTTGGTGAATAGATCTGCTAGATTATTCTCTGAGGTAAACTGTTCCACCACTATTTTTCGTCTCTGGATGAAATTCTGGATCAGGTGATACTTCCTCTCGATGTGATTCCCCTTCTTGTGGTTCTTGGGTTCTTTGGATTGTGATACTGCTCCAGTGTTGTAGCAATACATCACAATCGGTCTGCCTATACGTGGCACGACTCCAAATTCTGCAAGAAACCTTCGAAGCAAGACTGCTTCCTTGGATGCCTCCAAAGCCGCCACAGACTCAGCTTCCATGGTTGAATCAGCAATGCAAGATTGCTTGATACCCCTTCATGAAATCACTCCTCTAGACAAGGTAAAGATATATCCACTAGTGAATTTTCTCTCATCCTTATCTTCCTAGAAGTCTGAGTCTGTGTATCATGTAGGAACCAAGTCATCAGCCCTGTAAACCAGCATATAATCTCTCATTTCCTTGAGGTACTTGAGAATATACTTTACAGCTTGCCAATAAACCTCTCCAGGGTTTGACTGATATCTGCGAACTAAGCTTACGGCAAAGCAAATATCTGGCCTAGTACATAGCATGGTGTACATGAGACTTCCCACAGCCGAAGTGTAGGAAATCCTACTCATTCTGTCTTTTTCTTCTTGAGACTTAGGACAGTCCTGTGAACAAAAAGATAACCCATATCTGTAAGGAATTAGAGCTCCCTTGCATGAGTCCATGATGTACTTGGCCAACATCTTGTCAATGTATGCCGCTTGGGATAATCTTAACATTCTCTACTTCCTATTTCTAAAATGCTTAATCCCGAGAATGTAATTGGGTTTTCCCAAGTCCTTCATACTGAATTAACTAGACAGCCAAACCTTTGTAGATGACAATACCTCTATATCATTTCTAATGATTAGAATGTCATCCACATACAAGACAAGAAAAACCACATTAATGCCTTCAAGTTTCCAGTACACGCATGGCTCATCCTCGTTTTGAATAAAATCATAAAACTTTACAGTCTCGTCAAAATAAATATTCCATGCTCTCAATGCTTGCTCAAGTCCATAAATAAACTTCTTAAACTTGCAAACCATATGTTCTTGGCCTTTAGCAATAAAGCCTTCCTATTAAGACATATAGATGTCTTCGCTAAGATGGCCATTTAAAAATACCATCTTGACATCCATTTACCATATCTCGTAGTCATAATAACATGCGATGGCAAGAAAAATATGAATGGACTTAAGCATGGCTACCGAGGAAAAGATTTCCTCATAATCGATTCCCTCTTTCTGAATATACCCTTTCGTCACAAGCCTAACTTTGAAGGTTTCTACCTTCCCATCCGCCCTCCTCTTCCTCTTGTATACCCACTTACACCCAATAGGTTTTATCCCTTCAGGTGAAACTACAAGATCCCAAACCTGATTGAAGTACATAGACTCAATCTCGGCTTTTATTGCTTCATGCCATAGATTTGCATCGGCATCAGCAATACCCTCCTCATATCTAGTGGAGTCTTGTTCCTAATGGTTGGAGACTAGCTCGAAAGCTTCTCTAGTCTATCTCTCTGGAACCCTAGACACTCTCCTACTATGACGAGGCTCCGTTTGTACAGGCTCTTAAGGCTGTACCTCTTCTTATTCTACAATCGGGTCAGAAGAAGTTGATTCCAAAGATAACTTTTCCTCGAGTTCCAACCTAGTTGAACCTTTAGTGGTAGTACTCTGATCATCTTCTAAGTATCTAGCATTGGTACTAACCAGTACTTTTTGCTCCTTAGGATGATAAAAGTAACCACCCTTTGTCCCTTTTGGATACCCAACAAAATAGCATAATTTTGATTTTGATTCCAACTTGTCTCCCTTGATCAGTATATAAGTTGGATAATCTCATATCTTGAGATGATTCAGACTTGGCTTACGCCCAATCCACATCTCATAGGGAGTCTTAGGTACTGACTTGGAAGGCACCAAATTCAAAATGTATGCAGCTGTTTCCAAGGCATATCCCTAAAAAGACACTGGAAGAGTAGCATGGGACATCATGCTTCGAACCATCAATGTCCTGTTCCTTCTCTCAGCTACTCTGTTCTGCTGGGGTGTCCCCAGTGCAGAGAGTTGGAATATTATCCTATGATGTACTATGTAGTCCTTGAATTCACCAAGAAGGTACTCTCCACTACGATCCGATCATAAGGTCTTGATCAGTTTACCTGTCCGATGCTCCACTTCAGCCTTAAATTCCTTAAACTTGTCAAAAGAGTCAGACTTGCATCTCATCAGGTAAATATAACCAAACTTGTACAATCATCCGTGAAAGTGATGAAGTCTCAAACCCCCCTCTAGTTGGTGTAGACAAGATACCACACACATCAATGTGAACAAGACTCAATATCTCCTTGGCTCTATCCGCATTTGGGGTAAACGACCTTTTGGTCATATTTCCCATTAGACAAGACTCATACTGAGGTCAATTTTCCAATCTCAATGAACCCAAAAGCCCATCATAATCCTCTAAATCCTGGTTAAGTTAATATGACCCAACCTTAAATGCCATAGATATGAGTCATTGACATTGGTCTTTCTCTTCCTAGTTAAAGGTTCAGATTGAGTATTATTTAATTGATTGTTAATAGGGTTTAAAAAGAATAGATTTCCATACATGAGCTTAGTACATAAAATTTCTCCATCTCTACTGATAATAATACCAGAATGGAAAGATACAGAATATCCTTGATTTATTAGTTTCGCAACTGAAATCAAATTATGTCGAAATCCAGGTATTTATAAAATATCTTTTAAAACCACTATTCTATTATAATAAAAAATAAGATCCAGCTCTCCCACTATAAGGGTCCAAACTTGTGCTCCATTTCCCACGCATAGCCCATGTTCACCCTTCTTGAGTCTTCTAATCTTTCTAAACCCCTACAAAGAGTTACAGATGTGATCAGTGGCTCCTGAATCAACAATCCAAATGGAAATTGATCCAACCATTGATATGGACTCTAGATAGAAAACATTACCTGTGGGGTTTTTCTTAGCTTGAAGATCTGGACACTCCTTTTTTCAGTGTCCCTTCTTCCCACATTTGAAGCATTTGCCCTTGGATTTATCTTTAGGCTGGGACTTGGGTTGGACCGCTGCATTTCCCTTCTTCCTTTTGAACTTTCTGGGCTTGGGCCCAATTCTAGAGGAAGAAGCCTTAGCAATCATAGCCTTTGATTGAAGCTTCATAACCTTCTCCGCCATCTGGAGCTCCTTCATCAACTTAGTTAAACCCATGTTTAACTTGTTCATATTGTAATTCAACTTGAACTGAGTAAAGGAACCCGGAAAGATTTGAGAACCATGTCCACTTGGCTCTTGGGGTCAATGATAGCCCCTAAGATTTCTGCTTCCTTGAAAGTAGCAATCATCTTGAGCATGTGCTCTCTAATTGATGCTCCCTCAGCCATCTTAATATTAATTATTGTTCGAAGAGCCTTCTGCTTTGTGGGCCGGCTCTTATCTGCGAATATCGTGACTAGTGATTGGCTAATATCGTACACAGAAGCCATGTGTTCGTGTTTTAACTAGAGCACATTAGACATAGAGGCTAACATATAGCAGCGTGCCATTTCATCAGCCTTCTTCCACGCCTTCTCAGCCTCTCATTCTTCAACGGTAGAACCTTCCCCGATAACAAGGCAGATTTCGTAAAGGACATACTTATACTCCTCAGCTGTGAGTATTATATTCAAGTTCCTCTTCCAGTCCATATAATTTAGACCCATTAGCTTATTCTCGCGGAGAATAACGGCCAAATGATTAAAAAAACCTCCCACCATTCTAAAAATGAAAATAAAAGAAAGGATTTAGTTTGGAAAAAAAAAATTAATTTGTGCACTTTATCCTCATATTAAAACTGATAATAGTTAACTATCATCTTTAATATAATTAATTTGGCTCTTAGAAAAAACTAACATAGCTTCTTGGGAAGATTAACAGTTCTCTAAGCTAAGTGTGTTAACCACCACAAATTAATTTCCCTTCTAGGTAATGATCTAGAAGATAACTCTATCAAGGGGATTGTCGTTTCCTCTCATTTCCTATGGACATTCCTCACACTATAACCTCCAACGTGGGATGGCCGATCATAGTACGTGTCCCGAGTTATTAATTACATCCTTCCATTAGATCTAGATCATTATAGTATCCACACCCTATACGGGTTCACTCCCAGGGTGACATAAAGGGACCCACGATCTCTAATGAGGATCGTGATGGAAGCCGTGGGGTTATTGGAATCCCTCTCCCACTTAATCTTTTAAAATAAGGGCTTTCTGAAAAATATCCTTTTGAAAATTTCTATTAAGTTTCTCAAAAATAAAATATCTAAATCCATTGAAATCTCTATGTCAAGGTTTATATCTTTTGAGAGACTTTTCCATGGACTAATTTTATTTAAGTTAAAAACTTAATGGTTTCAAAAAAATTTTAATTAAAACTTTCTAGAGACTTTGGTCTTAAATTTATTTGACAAAATAATTTTTCTTGTGCAAAAATAAAACAAAATGGCTTTCTATTTTTAACTTACAAAAATATCTAAATCTAATATATTTTCTATGTCAAGGATTAAATTCTTTGAGAAAATATCTAAAGATTAATTTTTGTTTAAATTAAAATAACCATTTAATTTGTAGAAAAAATATTTTTCTTGTCAAAAAAATTCCCAAAGACTTTGGTCTTTGAGAAAATGTGCACATAGGTACTCAAAAATAAATAGCATGCTAGAAAATAATAGACGTTTTCATGTTTTTCCTATTTTTAAACCTAAATGTCCAAATAATAGAATTAAACACATTAATTAATTAATGGTCTTGTTTAATCCTAAAATCCCTTACTAATATTTTTCATGCAAAACTATTCCACGAATATTAACTATTGAAAAAATATTAATTTTGCCTGGTATAGAACCCAAAACAAAAAAGAAAATGCAAGAAAATTATAAGGAAAAATAAAAAATTTCTCCTTGGTCCACTGCACCCGCCGCACTGGAATGTGGCCTATCTGAACTATAGTCCACAACACCCGCCGCATGGAACAACCACCTCATGGGCCATCCAAGATCCACGACCCGCGCTGCCGACCCGCTCCAGTGTCGATCCGCGAGAAATCAGAATTGCGAATGAATGCAAATTGCAATTCCACCAAGCCAATCAGTGCCAAGCCAAGCCGCTCCTGGCTTTAGGCACAGAAGATTGCTGGCGGCTCGGCTCGCCAATCAACAGTGCATTCTTCTTCGCTTCTTTTCTGCGTCTTCTTTCTACAGATTTTCTTCTCTGTTTTTTTCTGCAAGTCTCTTGATGGATCTTGGCTCTCAGATTTCAACCTAAAATGAATGAAATCAAAAACCAACAACTATCTATACCTATTAACATTGGGTTTATACGATTTACTAAGGAAAAACAATAAATTACATATGATCCTAAACCTCAATCCATGAGGTGAACAGAGTGACTATCCATACCAAAAACCAACGAAGGATCACAGTGCATACAACACAAAACTGTCCAGTTTTATTTAACTAGCATACATGCTTCCTATATTTGCACAAAATCTTCATTCTCTAATACCAATTAAAGATTAAATAGCAAATATACAGAGAAACAAAATAACAAAGTCTCAAGCGTGAAAATTTACCTCTTCTGGTTCTCAATGTTAGCTGCATTGGAATTAACGGAACAGGGACAGGTGTGCTGGTGAAAATTTCTGGTCCAATTCCTACAAGCCTCCTACTGTGTCTGTGCATGAACATAAACACCAAGCTTCTTCTTGATCTTCCAATATATAACCTGCCTAATCCACGTTTGGTGAAGACTCACAAGACTAAGGAATGGAAAAAAAATAATTCTCTATCTAGCAAAACAACAATGCACACAGAGAAGATTTTTCAGAGAGAAAAGAGTCCTTAGAATAAACCGTGCATCTTGTTCTATATACATATCACATGATTTTTTCTTCTTTTTTTTTATATTTTATTTTCCAATCCCATAAAAACCTAATAACCTCAAAGCATCATAGTATATCCATGACTCTTATCCCAGACTAATATTCAGGAATTTTTTAGACTTTATTTTGGCTCATTGGACTCTTAGTTTAGCCTTTTAAACTAAATTAATTATTCTAATCAGAACCAAATAAATGGCCCAATAAATAATTAATTTTTCAGCCCAAATAAACCAATCCAATTAATAGGACTATATTAATTTAGTCTCAGGTCAATCTTTAATTATTCAAATTGGGCCAAAGCCCTGAACAATTAATTAACCCACCAAACTAATTTAATTAATTCTCTCTCTGTGGACCTTTCTTTTATTCTAGCCCAATAATTAAATCAGGATACTTAAATAAAATAAATTTTATTTAATTTAATTTAAGACTAATTCTTTAACCTGTATATAATTAGGACTTACGGTCTATACTGGGGATCAAAAGACACAGCACCTTAGCTACTAAAATGACCAAAATACCTTTGCCATATAAATAGTTGTATTTTGCATTTTAAATATTTCCTAATATCACCATAAGAAAATATTAACCCCAAGGACAATGTCGCGTTAGTAAAGTCTCCAACCTATAGGTGAAATGACTAAAATACCCCTCTACACATCGTCGTGCATTTGAGAGGAAGAAATGTACTAACACCTCTCTAAATGACATCTACCATCCTTAGGCTTCTAGTCTAATGATCCACGACTTTCTGGACTATTTCCGCTTTCCAAGGGAGCTATCCTAAAATAAACATCCAAGTCATGTTTCCCAGGGCCCTGAATATTTAGATTATTCAGACAACCACAATGAGCGATATAGTATAGAAACTATCTTGTACATGTTTGTCTTAACTAACTAGTCACATATACCCAATGTACAAGTATATTGGTCCTACGATAGAATCTCAACTAAAGCATATCAAAGTACATGCTTTCAGCTTCGTCAGACCACCAACTCATACTCAAGTCGTAGAGTACTAGTCCGCACTGTAACAGTAGTAGTCTAGATTTCTACCATATAGTACTTTAAAAAACCACTACTACATGTCTTGTTCTACGTATTCGAAATACGCTTATGTCATAAATTGAGTAGACTACTCACTGACTAAAGGCAGCCATTCTCCATTTGGAATTCATAATACGATAACTTAGACATGATGAGATTCTCATTCTCATCAATCGGTTAAGAACAAACATTTATGTGTTAAGTAACCCGTGATTCATGCCTTACTGTGAAAATCCACCATTCACATAGACCACTTACTTAAACACAATGGGTCTTTTCTAAACGTAATTGTGCACAAATAAAATGTAAATTCACAAATAATTTCTGAGAATAAAATCTTTTATTAAAATATTCGATATTTACATCAGAAACCTAATCTAAGAGGGTATATATCCCAACACATAAAATAAAATTACATTTACAAAGGAAAAAAAATATCGCATAGATATCTTTATTTCATAAAATAATGTTTTTATATAAATAATAAAACATCAAACAACCAAACTAAGCACTAAGTTTATTGAATCCACCCAATAAAGCTATAAGGGTCCCCAAAGGTCTAGTTCCAAACACTACTGGTTTTCTAGTCCTCATTTAAATTCTCATAATTGGATTCATATAACCAACCACTAGTGTTTTTATAAAAGTCTATCCCTTTTCTCGTCAACAAAACCCATGGTCATAGGCCCCTTCCCAAGTCTCTTGGAAATCTTTCCAACCTCCAAGTGTCTTGGTGGGGATTCTTCGTCTAACACTCCAAAGTTATCACTATCTACAGTCAGGTCAACTTCTTGGATTGGTGGGATTGGGACAAGTTCTATTATCTAAACCTTATCCTCACTATCAAAAACTAGGTAAATCACTAGTGCAATAAGACTGGGGGTGGTTTTATAATTTGTACTTCGTCATCACTGCTCTCATTCATTAGTTGCTTAGATTCAGATTCTGAGTCAGAAAAAGGTAGGTATGTTGGTTAGGTTAGAATGGGTGGGTGGGTACTATCTAATACCTAGGGCTATCATCTTCTTAACTGTTTTATACATTCTAACCATCCTACATATATAAACAGCTTAAGTTAGTAAAATATTACAATTCTTAAATAAATAAACATAGGTAATTATGAATTTTGCCTAAACCTAGGTTTTGATACAACTTGTAACACCCTATTATCTATGTACAGCAAAAAGGGTAGGGATGTCGCTTCGTCCTTAAGACCGAAGGTTTTTATAACTAGGTAATGTATAAGTTAAAAGAAATATATACACTAAAGTTCAAACTTATTACAATGGACCAAAACGTATACATGTCACAGAATAAGGAAAACTGATCAAAGCTTCCAAATAAATACATCAACGAGCTTTTGCCTAGAGATTTGAAAACTTTATTTCTTTTATTGGTGTATTTATTTGGAAGCTTTGATTAGTTTTTCTTATTTTGTGGCATGTATAGGTATTTGATCCACTGTAATAAGTTTGAACTTTAGTGCATTATATATTACCTAATTATAAAGACCCTTGGTTCTAAGGATAGAGCGACATCCCCACCCATTTTGGAATACATAGGTAGTGGTGTGTTATATTCTCCATCCTTTTCATTATTAAATTTCACTATCTTAGCCTTCTTGCTATTAGCTACTCATCATCATTGGCAAAATCTCCATCAAAATATTCATTGTCTGTATCCCGCATGTTGTGTTCCTTTAGGCCAAGTTTAGTATTGTCATTTTCATATTCCTCTTCATTTTTATAAAAAGCCTACTTATGCATCTACATTTTTTGTAGACCTTTGATACCGCCTCTCATTCTTTTCATACTTCCTATTTGTTCTTGGCCAATTTCCACAGTTGTTTGTGCATGTTCAGCAATCCAAGTTATGGTTACATCATCAAGCTTCTCAACATTTGCTTCCTCGCCTGCTATGTTATTAGAATTTTGCACCACTTTGGTCTTCTCATTTAGCATGCTTATTTCATTCTCAATATCATCAGAAGCATCTTCATGTATTTGATTAATGAACACTTCAAACAAGTTGTCATCATCATTACTCAAAGGATATTCTGAGCCCTCAAAGTATTCACCTTCGGAATAAGTGACATTCATCTCATCATTTGATTCTAACTCATCATTCTTACTTTTATCTTGGTAACTACTGGACTTTAAAGGTTTCATACTACCTTCATTATCAGATTTTTTGTTATCACTTACCAATATATCTGGCCAATCATTCTCTTCCAATCTATCAACTACAATAGGTTCAGTAAGAACCTGCACATTGAGCAAGGCATTCCCTCCTTATTTTTAGTTTTAGTCACTTAAACTTTTGTCTATCCTTTCAACTCACCACATTAGTCCTCATCATTACACACAATAGAGACTGCAGAAAAAATAATCTTCTCTGATAGCTTAACTTCAATCTCAATAGTATCATCTTCTATTTGAATGAGATTTTTCATTTGTTCAAAAAGAGTTGCTAGTACATCCATGGAAGTTCCCCCAATTGTAGAGTCTATATAAGCTGATGAAGTAGGAAGTTCAAGCTCTTCTATTCTCCTAATAGGTGAATCATTGCTCATCAAGATATCTCCTTTAGCTGAAGAATTTAACCTATGTCTAAAGGCATTCAAAGTGTTCACTGTAAACCAGTCCTCCTTCATCTGCATTGCAATAAACCACGTATATAATCGCACCATCCATAATATGTAACGAAAGTTCTTTCACATTAACAAATAACACAACAATATTTATGCAAGCATGAATCAGGGTAGAGGGATTTACGAAATATAGATAGCCTTCAAAAATGTAGAAATTTTTTGGCACATTTTTTATAAATAAATAAGTATAATATATGACATAGACTCCACAATCTTCCCCATTTGTTTTTTGTGGAAGCTAATAAAGTATTTGACTACTAATAAGTGCAATAGTATCATGCCTTATACAAGGATGGAAAAAATACACATGAATTGTAAAAGTGTCACTTTTCTTGGGTATCATAAGAGGAATTTTCATTACTATATTTCTATCCACAAGCCTACCCTTCGTTTTAAATATGTCCAGTATAAAACTATACACAATAGAAAGATAATTCTAAATATCATAGCATCTAATTACTTCATATAAATTGAATTACAGCATACTATTAGGGGATACAATATTACACTTTGAGATAATTTAAAAAACAAAAAAAAAATAAAACCAAGAAGGCAACCTAACATATGCTCTTATTTAAGGCTTAATTATGTGTTCTGCAAATTGAAGGGAATCCAATGAGATTATGCACTGACTTCTTCATTAAAGTTGCACAATATCAATAGAGATTAGTGAGACCTATATAATTTCATATAAGCACAACCCAATTAAAAACGTGTGAATGTTATTATGTCTATTCATCTCTTTTATTGTAAAATAGATAAAAATTAAAATAACAAAACCCAAGCCACATACTATAGGACAATAGGTACAATAATATATTTCATGGAAAAAGTATCTTTTTGTTTTCATTCAATCCAACACTTTTTCTTTATCGATATATGTATATTTGTAAAACTATAATGAATCAATATGTGCAAATCCAGTTCTCTTCTCATTAGAAAGTACACTCCAAATTTTCCTATAAAATTCACTACTCCCATTAAAAATTGTCAAAGAAAACCAACAACTTCATGGACAAGTGCAAATTGTAAAATATTTTATTCCAAGTTGCATTCACTGGTTTGCAAGTCCACTATCCCTTGCAAAATTCCCCTATCTTAGCTGGAGTGACTTGTAAAGTTATGACCATGCACACAAAGCTTTGTGGCTTCTTTGCTACCTTTTCTATACATCTTTTAGCTTTATCTTGAATATATTCCAACTTCGTGCATCCGGATAGCAGTGGTTTTGATCAAAGACGCAGTGGTCTCGTGTGTCCCGAGTGAAAATCTTTGTTGCATTTACTCGAGTGAAAAGAAAAAAAAATAATAAATTTCCCTTTTCTTACCCTATCAAAATCAGAGTTGACAAATTGATTTAAGGTTGACTTATCGAAAAGTGGTTAGAAGGAGTTAATGTACCAAATGAAAAAGGATAGAAGATTTATAAAGTTTTTTTAAAAAAATAGAGACTAACCATGTCAAAATTAAAAAAAAATAACTAAACTCACTAATTTGCCTTAATCTACCAATATTAAGAAATAATTAAAGGCCTTAGTCCTAATAATAATAATAATAATAATAATAATAATAATAATAATAATAATAATAATAATAATAATAATAATAATAATAATAATAATAGCTTTTTTTTTCAATTGATCGTTATCTAGGATGACTAGTGCAATAAAAAGAAATAAACAACAAGATAAGTATTACCCGATACATTTTGTTCACTTTGTTAGATAAATCACGAATTATGAATTTACCTACTACACTGACTTGATTATGTTTTCACCTAATACTAAATTACACGAACTTTTAACACTTTTGATTAGGTGGTATTTCGCTACTCGTTTTGCACATCTATTAATTATATAAGTTTGATGGTCTAATTTAAATAAAAAAAAAACACCTACACGTACTATAAAATGTTTATTCATATTGCGTTGATATTTTTTAATCAATTTATGAGTCTTAAAAGTAATAACAAGTAATTGATAAATTTTCATTGATGGTGTAATTCAAGGTAGTTTAATGTTATTATTTTGAACGTGGGATATTTAAATTATATATACATATATGTATTTTTTTTTTATGTGCTATATGCATTTTTTTTAATTGCATTAAAGGCCCTTCTATAATCTTACTCCTTAAAAGTCACAAATTTTGATTAATTAAGCATGAAAGTATTTTACGTGCTGAGAACCCAACCCCGCCCCCCTCTCCTTGACGTCAAATTGGAAAAATGTTGGTGGGGGGGTGGGGGGGGGGGAAATGGTGGGAATATAAACTAATCATTATGGTAAAACATCTAGTAGCATAAGTATAGAAGGATTTCATATTTATATAAAATAATTTCCAATTTTCAATTTTGCATAGACTTTTATTTAAAAAAGAATTATATTAAAAAATATTTAATAAATAGCATAAAAAACATTTTGAAAAACTTTCTTACACTCTTATCTTGAAAATTATTTTTAGTCGATATTATTTCTTCAAGTAAATACGTTGAGTAATTCTTACTACGACATAGAGTATAAAAGAATGATATACAAAGAAATACTTTGACACATTTACTTGGTTTTAATTTAGAAAAAAATTATAAAAATAAATCAAAATTATTTTGAAAAATAATTATGAATTAAATATAAGTACAATGTAGGTGTCTTTAGTTATATTCCATCTGTTCTAACTAAATTAACCTACTTACTATTTTGAGTTTTGTCTCAAAAAAATTGACAGTTTTCTTAAAATAAAAATTTCTAATACATAATATATTATAAAATAATTAACATATTCTACATTTATTATTTTTATATATTTAAATTTGATATAAAATATTATGATACTCACATTTTTTTACTTTTATTTTATTATACTCTCTCCATCCCTTTTTATCTGTCTATTTTAATTGATTTACAAGTTTTAAGAAAAATAAGATTTTTCAGCTAATTAATCAACATTTCCTATTTTATCCTCAAAAAATTTCTCTTTTTATTAAGGAGTAATTAAATTCTAAATCTTTATGCGTTATAAGTATATTTAATTTACTTTCATCTCTCACTACAAATGCACAATACTCATTATATTAAATGCAAGAAATCTGTGTTCTGTCCTCCGAGTAGAACTTCATCTTTGTTCTCTTAGACCATAATCTAATGGAACTCCTTCTGCAATTGTTTCTACAACTGTTCAACCATTCCATATACCTGTAGTAGACCCATACTGGTTACAAATCATCTCTCATATTGGATTAGTTCTCCTTCTACCGTGCAACTTCCAGAAGCTGAGGCTACAGCCTACTGATACCATATCCTTCATCCTACACAGTCAACCGATTTCTGCAAATTGTTAACTCCTTCACAAACACTTTAAGTACTCTCCAATCGGTTTCCAACATCTCTCGTATTGTCACAGCTCTCCCTCTACCATGCAACCTACAGAATCTGAGAATATTGATCCAACTGGCACCCTCTTCCTTTCCCCTACCAATCTGACTGAGTCCACTTCTCTGGTTTCCACTTTAGCCCTCAAGATCCTATCTAACAAAAGGTATGATCTGCGGACAGTTCGATCGATTTTAGAAGCAGCTTGGAAGCAAAGAGAACCTCCGGTATTCTCCTTCCTTGATGTTAACACTTTCCTTGTTTCATTTGCTTCCAATGCGGATAAGAATTTCATCTACACATCAGGTCCTTGGAACCTCAAAGGTGCTCTTATAGTGTTACGTGAATGGCCATCACACATTTCATTTGAGGAACTGGATTTTAACTCAGTCAATTTCTGGGTACAAGTTCATAAACTTCCTCCAAATCAGATGAATCCTGAAAATGCTCAGATCATTGGCAACTTCATTGGTCGTTTCCTAAACTCTAATACAGCACAATATGCCAGTGGACTTCCACAACATTTTCTCCGACTCCAAGTTGAATTACAGGTTAGTTCTCCATTACAATTGGGGTTCTTCCTGCCACGGGAAAATGATTCACCAACATGGATTTCTTTTAAATTCGAGCGACTTGCGGATTTTTGTTATTCATGTGGAAGATTTGGACATGACAAAGGAGAGTGTCAACAAACAGCAGATGTCCCTTTTGGTCCTCTTGATCCGCGTCGAGCATTTGGCAATTGGATGCGAGTAACGAGCCCTTATTCATCTCGGAGCATAGCGCAGAATTCAGTTCAGTTTTCTGAAATTGGATCATCTTCAACTCGTCGGAGAGCACCGGAGACCACCCTGACAGGTGATCGGACAAAAGTCATACCACTGTCCCAAAGGGCCTTGGTTCCCAACCCTCATTTACCTACTCCCTTACCTGCTCTCATACCAACACCCACTACTCCTCGACTTTCTCAAATTACGGACTCTATTCCCACAACTATATCCTCCACTTTACCTTCTTCTTCTTTGGTTTTATCCATTTTAACCTCTTCTTCTATGGCTTCTTCTACAGCTCCCTTGGAACATACTCCCTCGACTCTTTCCTCTACACTAACTTCTGCCTCAACACTGCCTACTGTTACCTCAGTGCACGAAAGTGACTCTTGCCTAACTACAAATGCCTGGTCAAATCCTACACCTTCACCCACAATCATGAGTTCATCTTCAACCACTACATTGTCCACTACAACCCCACTTATTCCCATCCCACTGTCCGAAGTTCCTATGACTGAACTGCTTTCTGACATAATGGAAGTTCATCACTCACATATGATTGCTCAAACTGATTCATTTCCGGCTACTTGCACCAACATCATTTCACACTCGACATCAGCTCGTGGTCCATTTCCCTCACATGTACCCACAACTCCTATAGCTCTCTCAACTGTAGGAATATTACCTGGACACTCAGCGCAAGACAGTATTTTAACAACATTCTGCTGTCCCTATTCCCCTCCTACTATACAGCCATATGCTTCTACACAACTCCTAGATACAACCACACAACTCCCAGAAACAACCACCTTACCTACTGTGTATGAACCGAACCTTGCCTCTGCAATCATAGAAACTCATCAGTTTCCAAAAATGTTTCAACAAGGTGCATCTTTCATCTTGCAAAACTCGTCATGCATATCTCTTAGCAACCAACAGAATCAGATAAGGACATGGCCTGTCCCCCGACCACTCAAAAAAGGGTTAGTGTTAACTCATCTGGGTAAACGAGCTTCAACTTCTACAATACCAGCTCCCAAAAAGAGTAAATCACTCTTCTCGGCTAGCAGCTCCAAAACCCTTGTTCCTGATATAGATTTCTATATGGCAAATAGTCAGGATTCGTTTGTTCCAGATAAGAGTGGAGTGATATCCTCCCTCTCCCATCTCCACCTTACCTCCCAAACTCCTCAGACATTATCTTCTACACCAAAACATTATTCTCCTTCACTGGATCAGACGCCACTGGTAGTTAAGGAGAGTTCAGTCTTTATCCGTAGGAGATTTATACATGTCAAACGTCTTACTTGTAAGGGTTTGGTCGATTCAAATTTGGAGCAACGAGATGATGTGGGGGTCTCTATCTCCAAAATTGATATTTCTTCTGAGGCTGAGAAGGCGGGCCAATCCATGCCTCCATCGTCCCAATGTTAGTTTTTGCTTGGAACTGCCGAGGACTTTCTCAGTCCAAGGCAGTAAGAGCATTGCGAGTATTTATTAACTCGCATCGTCCTGATGTTTTATTTTTGTCTGAAATCAAATCTTCCTCCCATGTAAAAATTTCTCAGGTTTTGACTGCAGTTGGTTTTCCTGATTTTCATTTTGTTCCTACTATTGGTTCAGCTGGTGGCTTGGCTTTATGTTAGCGGTCAAATGTGGATTTACAGATTATTGCTTCAAATAATAATTTGATTACCAGCCTTATATTTTGTGCTCATCTTGGTTCTCCGTGGCAACTTACTGGAGTTTATGGCCCTTGTCAGTATTCATAGAAACAATAATTCTGGCAGAATCTTTCAGACACTGGTAATAGTTTTGCTGGACCTTGGTTGATCGTGGGAGACTTTAATAGTATAACTCAATCCTCTGAAAAATTTGGGGGATGTCCTTTTTGTGCTACTTCATCTAGAGGATTTACTTCTTTTGTGGATAATGCTGGTTTAATAGATTTGGGATTTTTTGGTTTCCCATTTACTTGGAATAACAAAAGATCGGGAACTGCGAACATCCAGGTTCGTCGTGATAGGGGACTTGTGAATGAATCTTGGCGTGTTTTGTTTCCACGAGCATCCGTTCGCCTCCTTGTTGCTCTCTCTTCAAATCATAAACCTATTCTGCTTGACACTTCTCCTCCAGCTGAAAGGCTATTAAGGCCTTTCCGATTTGAGACTATGTGGACACGGGAAAACTCTTCTCATGAAATTGTCTTGTCTGCCTGGTCTATTCTTATTCGGGGATCACCTCTTACTGTTCTTGTCTCCAGCATAAAAAATGCTAAACAGGCGCTTAAATCTTGGAATAAATCAGTCTTTGGCCTTATTCAGCAAAACGTCACTGAGATTCGTAGGGAAATTGATAATCTTCAATCTCTTCCTCAATCATCTCTTGTTTTGGCAGAAGAGCAGATTTTACAGGAAGCTTTGGATGAGCAACTTAAAAGAGAACAATTACTCTGGTGGAATAAAGCAAAGGTGTCTTGGTTGGAATATGGTGATGCAAATACCAGATTTTTTCATCTTTCAACAATTGTTCATAGAAGACATAATAGTATTGATTCTCTTCTTACAGGTGATGATGAATGGCAGACAAATTGGACAGATATTGGTCAAGCCTTTGAACAATATTACAGTAATCTGTTCCCATCCACTACTCCACAACTCCCATCTGACATCATCAATCTCATTTCTCCTTCTATTACAAATGTACAAAATGAGGATTTGTGTGCTATTCCTTCTGCTGATCTTATCCGTCAAATAGTTTTTGAAATAAAGGCTGGAAAAAGTCCTGGTCCTGATGGTATGACTCCTTGTTTCTTCAAAACATACTGGTATATTGTGAAAGCAAAAGTAGTTGTTGCTGTCCAGTATTTTTTTGTTCATGGGAAGATGATTAACTCTTTAAATCATACTTTCATTGCTCTTATCCCGAAAAGGACTTCTGCTTACAGAGTTGATCATTTCCGGCCTATTGCTTTATGTAATGTGGTGTATAAAGTTATTTCAAAAATTTTGACGGATAGGATTAAACCTTTATTGGACAGTCTTGTAGCACCTTCTCAAGGTGCTTTTATTCCTTCTCGTGGTATGGCTGACAATGTGATAATGTGTCATGAGATAATGCATCATCTAAACACCAAGAGAGGGAATTTGGGTCTGATCGCTCTTAAGATTGATATGGAAAAGGCATATGATAAAGTGGAATGGTCTCTCCTCATCAGGATTTTGCGATACCATGGCTTTTCAGATCGATTCACCAATCTTATTTTAGAGTATATATCTACTGTATCATTTTCGGTACTAATTAATGGATCTCCATTCGGATTCTTTGGAAGTTTCAGAGGTTTTCGACAGGGAGATCCATTATCTCCATCATTATTTGTACTATATTTTGATCTGCTCTCAAGAATGTTCACTGCAGCAGAGTCAAATCATTGTTCCATAGTGTAAAAATTGGACGTCCCTGCCCTTACATCTCCCATCTCATTTACGCGGATGATTTGCTTATTTTTTGTAGAGCATCTATTTCTAAGGCAGAGGTGGTTTACAACCTACTGAACACATATTGTAGATGGTCTGGTTTTTCTGTAAATTTTGACAAATCTACAATTCATTTCAGCAGAAATGTGAGGTCCTCCCTAAAATTTTCCATTCATTCTATATTCCACATATCTGAGTGTGCTCACAATAGCTCCTATCTGGGGGCCCCTTTCTGTAAGAAATCTTCAAAATCTGTGGCATTTCAAGGAATGGTGGAACGACTCTGACAAAATATTAGTGGTTGGAAAATGCACTCTTTATCACAGGCTGGTCAATCTATGTTGATAAAGCATGTTATGCAATCACTTCCTATTCATGTCATGAAATGTTTTATTCTTCCCTCTTCTATCTGTAATAAATTGGATGCTCTGACGTGTGATTTTTGGTGGGGGTGGTTTTAAAGAAAACTCAGGTCGACATTTGTATCTCAAATCTTGGGAAGACATCTGTGCACCAAAAGAAATAGGAGGAATGGGATTTCGGAAAGCTTTTGAAAATAACCTGGCTTTGATCACAAAACTCTCTTGGCAACTATATACTGAAGATCATCGTCCTTAGGTTAACCTAATCCGCTCTAA
This sequence comes from Voacanga thouarsii, assembly GCA_026120185.1. Classification (NCBI taxonomy): domain Eukaryota; kingdom Viridiplantae; phylum Streptophyta; class Magnoliopsida; order Gentianales; family Apocynaceae; genus Voacanga; species Voacanga thouarsii. Next base: position 1,188,062 of record JANUWF010002336.1, read on the forward strand.
ATACCTTCGAGGCAGAAAACTATTGGATATGGACAGCTATCCCAGTGGGTCGTCCTGGATTTGGAAAAGTATATGGAAAACGAAGAAGGCAGTGGAAGCTGGACTATGTTACCGCATTGGTCACGGCTCACAGGTAAACATTTGGGAAGATCCATGGATCCCAGGTCTTACTACTCATCGTCTTCCCCCTGTTCCAATAGACCAACAACATGTGAGTTCAGTTCAAGACCTAATGCTCTCTGATCAACATTTATGGGACTATGACCTCATTTTTAATTTGTTTCCTCCACCTATTGCTAGGGAGATTCTGAAAATTACAATTCCCCAGATTGGGGAACACGACTCACTGGTGTGGGCTCCCTCCAAGTCAGGGAGATTTTCTGTGAAATCTGCTTACAGAAGTATTCATCAAATGAGGTTCAATTCTAACCCCCCTTACCACACGCGATCCCTCCATCATCTGCTCCTCTTCTCCCCGGCACACTGTGGAAATCTCTGTGGGCTTCCCGCTTACATAGTCATCACAAGCACTTCTTATGGCGTGTTGCTTCCCAGTTACTGCCTACAAAAGCATGATTAGGTCGGGTCCTGAATTTGATTGAGCAATCCTACTGCATCTGTTATTCTGCTACCGAAAATTTGGAGCATATATTTCTTCGCTGTCCCCTTATCAAATGTCTATGGTGGCATTCTAAATGGCATTTTAAAATAGACAAATTCTCCACCTGGAACATAGACGATTGGATAAAGGAGCTGTTAAATTTGGATAACGCATTCCCTTTTCCAAATCCAAATGAGACGAAACAAGAATTTCTCAACTATGTTGTGGTGTTGATGGAAAATGTATGGAAATACAGAAATCAATTGCAGACAGGGGAATCTACTCAACAATGGGATGAGCTATCAAATCATATCAGTAGGACTGCAAAGGCTTATTGGGAATCTAGTATTACCCGACACTGGAAGAAGCAGACTCTTAATCTTCCCCGCTCTTGGTAGCCTCCTCCTCCCCCTTATGTCAAAGTCAATTTTGATACTGCTTTTCAGGATGGAATTGCGATTTCTGTGTGCGTTTTTCGTGACCATACAGGACAACTCCTTTGGGTTTGGATAGGGAAAGATTATGCTGGGGATGCTTTTGCTGCTGAGGCTCTTGCTGCTCTTAATGCTGCATCGATTGCTGATTCGGCTGACATACAGAAGGTCATCTTGGAAGGCGATTCTTTAAATGTCATAAGGACGATTAATGGTATTCACTCGGTTGAGGAATGGCTTGGAAAAGGATCCACAGATATAGTGAAATCTATACTTAAAGAAAGAGATAATTGGCAGTTTGTTTATGTCCTCCGTTCGGGGAATGTATATACGCATAAATTGCCAAATAGGCAAAACATCACAATTATTTTGGATATTTTCCCCCATCCCTCATTTCCCCAGCTATTTTATGTAATCATGGGGGAACCACTTTGGTCTCCCAATCAAATCCTGTACTGAGTGAGGAGGGGAACACTTCCTCTTCTATTTCTTCTGAAATATATGGTTGAATCTTTAATTAGTAAAAAAAAAAAAAAAAAAGAGGGGTGTTTGTAGAAAAATAATAATTAATATAGTTTTAATTTGTTAATGAGACAAATAAATTGAAATAAAAATTGTAGTTAAAATAGATAGATAAAAATGAACGAGTAAATATTATTCTATACTATTATTATATTTTTATTTTTATTTTTATATAAAATATCTTATTAAGTTAATTACTATTAATTTAATTGCAACGAGAGAGTATTTCAATTTTGAAATGAGAAGTGTTTTCATTGGACGAATTCGTCTTGTTATACAAGGCAAGCATGGCATCAAGCATACGGAATCACGTTCTCCATAAATTTGACTACTGCCACGTATGAAGTTGCAAAACTATTGAATGGCACGTAAGTGACCTAACCCCATGCCCCAGCCGTTTCTTCCAAGTCTGAAGGAGCCAATTCTGTTCTTGTAAATTACCCCCCTTTAGAGGGCATAATTGGAAAACAAAATTTTATTTTTTTAAATCAAACATCAGCAAATGTTTGCTAGCCAAATATTAACCCAAAAAAAAAAAGAAAAATCACAAAAGAAAACTTGGGCCAATGCTGAGCTAAAAATTTAGTCTTGGAGAATAAGTCATAATAACAAAGTAAATGTAGAATATAATATTATAAATTTTATTTTTTTAAATGATAAAATTTTAAAAATATATAAATTTAAAAAGAAATAAACAGTTTTTTAAATTTTAAAAAAATAGACACTACCTTCAATCTTTTAGATGTGTTTATGATTCAGACAAACTAATTAATTTTGTAAATTTCATTTTATCTAATATTCATTAATGTGTGCTAGTATAATACTCCAAATTGTCATTTAGATTTTTTGTATAAGGATTAATGAAACTATTAAAAACTCTTAATTATAAGGTAATAATATTATGTTATGATTTTTTAGAAATAAAAAACTAATTAATGTCTTTATTTAATAAAATACTATAATAAAGAAAATAAGTTATAAGTAAAAAAATAATAAATACATTATTAAAAGTAAAAAGTAATATACATTTAGAAAAAAACTATAAAATAAAAATTATAAAAACAAAAATAACAAATAAAATAATATATATTCTCATTTTTTAATCTAATTAACCGTACAATATCATAATAATTATTAATCATGAAATCTTCAAATATATGAGATTAACGATTGATTAAAAAATAAAAATTACGATAAAATTGTTCGTTTATGAGGATTTCTTCTATACAGTAAATTAAAAAATAAAAAAGAGCAAGCAAATAAATCTCCCATTTTGCCCTTTCTTGGCAATGAAAATAACACGCGAACACCCATATTCCTGTGATAGCTTCTTCTTGCCGGCAACGTGCTACGTGGCAGAGACCCTTTTGTCCCACGCCTACTTGCATAAAAACTCCATTTTTATGTCAGGAAATGAATAAACAATGCACATATGACATTACCTTTGGCCATCCTCACAATCCCATAAACTATATGCATAGCACGCAACACCACCACTTGGTCCGCCTCCGCCTCCACCTCCACCTCCACCTTCGCCTTCAGCCATCATGGACGGCGGAAGAGTGTCACAGGCTAGTCTGTACAGAGCCCTTGTAGATCGCTTTGAGAGTTTGGAAGCGAGTCATGGGAAACTCAAAGAGCAGTTCACTGTGATCTTACAAGAAAAGTGCAGTGGTGATAGTGGCAAAATGAAGGATTCAAGGAAAGAGAGACCGTCAGATTTCGGTGAGAGTCCTTTTGATTCCAGTTGGGCCTGCATTTCAGGAGCTTACTTTTCGGGAAGTCCGTACAGGAACGTAGTGGAGTGCATGGGTCATGCAGTTCACATTATTCGAGTTGGCTCCGGAGAAATCATTTACTGGTAATTACTTATCATCAGTTCTTTAACACGAGGATATTGATGTTAGTTTTCGAGTTCTTGAGAGGAGATTTGTTGATTATCTTTTATGGGAAAGTTTGATATACATATGGAAGTCACTAAGGTCAAACTTTTCTTTCGTTCAATCTTTGTTCCCTTTCTCCAACTCCTGTGTCCGGAAATGGTCTGATGCCGGAGGTGTAATCCGATTACAAAGCTTGAGAAACTATAGAGAAAGTCCGCATCTTTTTCTTATTGGGTTTTTTTTTTTTTGGTGAAGATAATTTTGAGGTGATGTCACTAACTACTTAGTTGGGATTTAGAGGGTTTGGATGACTACAGCTTTATATAGATTGGTGGGTGGTCCCCTGTACTGTTTCTACCATGCTATTATGAATGTGAAGACCATTATCTACATTTGTAGGGAACATAAACACAAGCTATATACGTCTTCTGTCTAATCTAATCTAGTTTTCCGTGGTTCGTATTTGATACTTGGCTGATTTATAGCCTCATACTCTCATACTATGCTTTGTGGCTATGGAAAAAGATATACCATCCTTGGAGTATTGATGTACACTTGTTCTATTGATGCTCCCATGCGAAGTGTTGCTATTAGCATTTACCTAGAGTGTTAGTAATTTCAGTAACCATATCATCTCTACCAAATTAAACTTCCCTCATGATTCGAAATATTACCAGCGGTATATCTACTGCCCTTTACCCTTTTAAAAGAATAATGATAATCTTCATATTCTATTTGCGAAGCAGAAAAATTATGCTGAGCAAAATCGGAACAGGAGTCCAAAGACCAGATATATAATGGAATTGTGGAGTCTAGATATCTCATGATTAGCTGCGTCCTCGTGACATTTTAATTTCTTGTCCAATTTGGCTGGTGAAGAAACAAGATTTTATATGCTGGCAGTGGATAGGCAAATGGTAAAAGTTCTCATGGATAGTGAATTTGGTTGAATTGTTTATGCTTGTGACTTTAGCATCCCTGCTCTAGTGAAGATTGACTTAGGTGATAAATAGTATATTCTTTGGAGGATTCTTCACTAGATAACTGTGAAAGAAATCAATAGTTTTCATTAAAAATCATTGGGTGTTATGAATATCTTAAAATTATTGGAATATGGATTTATGTGAATTATTAGAGAAGAGTTTTATGGATATCCACCATTTAGTGGAGACATTACTAATTAAGATTAGTGAAAGATGATGTATGTCATGATGTATTCCACCAATTAGAGCTCTATAAATAGAGTTATTCTCTAAACTTGTAATACACCATCATTTTTGTAAAAGAAAGATTAGTGAAAGAAAGATTAGAGAAAATTGTGAGAAAAAAGAAAGAGAGAAATTCTTGTACAAAGAATAGTTAGAGTTTTATTAGTGTGTAGTGTGAAGATTTTATTCTAACACTATCCAAATTTTATAACACGTTATCAGCACGAGTCTCTGCCGTTATTAAAGCCAGAAGACGGATACGCATTTATTAATCTCTATGGTTACCCTTGCTAAACTCAAATTTGTAACCCTTGATATTTCTGAAAAAAAAAATTATATGTCATGGGTTCTCAATATAGAAATACATCTAAATGTTGAAAAGAAAGATTTGACCACCTGAAGATGGTCGTACTTCCAACTGCATGGTACGAATGATTACACCTGAAGTTACAAGATTTTAAAACCGTGAATTCCGCGATGTATAAAATTACATCTCAGTTAAAATTATGTAGAGAAAAAGTTACTGATAAAGATATCTTGGAGAAGACATTCTCCACTTTTCATACCTCGAATATTGTCCTGCAGTAACAATATCGAGAAAAAGGGTATCCAAAGTTGACAGATTTAACATGAGTTATTATTAAGAAATCATGAAGCCAGATGAATTGGCTCAACAGCACTCCCAGAAGTGAATGATGTTAGCTCCAGTAGAAGCCATCGTTATAATCGTTATAATCATTATAATCGTAGTTGTGGCAGTGACCGTGGTTATGGTCATGGACACACTCGATATTTCCCTTATTACAGAGAAATACTGGCCACCTGAAGTGGAACAGAAAAGATAATAAGGAAAAAGATATGTCCAGTAATAAAAAGATATTTTCAGTAATAATACGCATCAAATTGTTGAGATATTACATTCGGATGTCAATATACTACATTACTACTAACAGTTCAAAAAAAAAAAATCATAAGTCACTTTTATTTCCTTCATTCATCCCATTGGTGTTTACGTGAACTTGAAGATGCATACTTGTAGTTGCTCTTTTTCAATAGAGCTAATAAATCTCGGGTGAATGTTTGTAGTTGTTCTGTTTCCATGTTTACATTAGAGGAAGACAAACAATTAGCAATTATGGACTTCAGCTCCTCTTCTTCTGCATCCTCCTCCTTTTCCTTCCTCTTTGAGCCAATATCTAGACTAGCAGCAGAATTAGCTGTGAAATTACTGCGCAATGAGTCTTGGGATTTTCTCATCCCCTTAAGTTTCTTATTATATTTGGCCTTGAAGCATGCTTGTCTCAATTTCTGTGTTTGGTCATCCAATTGCGTATCAGGACTTTCTTCCACCAACTTCTTTTCACATTTCAGTAGCTCAATGGCTTCTTTCAACTTCTTATCAGCCATATGTCCTCCTTCTTGTTCATTTTGCATCACCTATAAATATCGGTGGAGATATATTTATTCCGGTCATTATTTTCTTTTCATAGCTTACAAATCTGTGATGTAAGTTTATAAGTGTGTATGAGAAAGAACCTGAACATTCTTGATTATGGTCTCCAAGCTCACCAACTTCCTATGAGGCCATCGACGAATTTCCAACTCCCTACATCTGTTCTTGAGACGGGTTAATTCTTTGGCCACACTTTTGATTGGCAGGTAAAAGTACTGCGAAATGATTTCTCTTGATAGTGTCTTGGCGCTATTGCTCTTCTCCTTTCTCTGCCTCTTAATCATCTTCTTCTCCCCAGGAATTTTGTCTGTAATAACATCTTGACTTTCGAGATTAAATGCAAGATGCATGTCATGATCACTCACTCCGAATTCGTTGCCAAGATCACTCATTATTTCTCCTAGAAAAGAAAATAATATCCGTAAAGATAATACCATTCAAAATCCATGTTTGAATATATGATAATCTGGAATCATATTTTGGCTTTGTTCAAAATCTATTAGAGAATAGAAATGATCATACACAAGCATATCCTCATTCAGAGGAATAGTATCAAGAGGAATAGCATCAAAAGCAGTCTCTTGTATGGGCAGATCAAATTGGTCCAAAGCAGTATGTTCACTGATTTACATCAAAAACAAACCAAAATAGAGTTTAATTTTATTATCAAGCACACTAAAAAAAATGGAAGCTCTCAAAGGTATCTCACCTGAAATTAGGAGGAAGCGGTTGGCTTGGAAAGGAAAATATATCAAAATCTTTTGCGTTAGAATTAGGAGGAAGCGATTGGCTTGGAAAGGAAAATACATCAAAATCTGCTGCGTTAGAAACCAAGTCAAAATTTAACCATGTCTCAAATGAATTACGAGTCTCCATATCTGCTTTGTGATTTTTGTTTTTTTATATTTACTAATAACTGATGACTGAGATATATATCGATACATACATATATATATATATATATATATATATATATATATGTATGAGAAAGTAGAAGAGGTAGATGATAGGTGAAGGGACGGAGGAGAAGAAAAGACAAGGAGGAAGGGGAAAAGATAGTACCGAGAAGAGTGAGAAAAAACAAAAAAGGGATATTTATAATAGATTTCTCGGCATTTTCTACTTGTCATTATTTTCTTACATTTCTTTTCTTATTCTCTTGTGTAATCATTATTCTCTTGTTATCGTTTTCTTATATTTCTTTTTCTTTTATCTTATCATTATTCCCAAAATTAGGGGGAGAACAGAAATAGTATAAGAAAGATCTTGATTGGACAACATCATTAAATTATCTTGATCCGCATACAAGCGTGTATGAACTTGAAGTTCAAAAGATAATTCCTTTGTAAAGCATTGCAAATCAAATGCCGACGCTTTTGTTGACTCTAGAAAAGTAACAAAATCGCATATGTCAGCTATAAATGCTCCTATACTAATTGAAGTTCCAGCAGAACAAAAGAGCTGCTGAGCCAAAAGCATGCCAGAAGCATGGCCGACCTCTTGATTCTAAAGATAAAAATCCTCGAAAGAAGAGGGGATTAATGATCTAGATGATCATATTAAAGCAAATAATGATAAAGACCAAGATAAAACTGATGACAAAGAACCAGACGTTGATGAAAGTAACATTGAAATTTCTATCAATTATACCACTTCGGTGAAAGTTGGAATCGGATAGAAACAATTATTGATAATATGTTTGCATATAATATCGCTTGATGTTATACAAGATAATTATGATTCTAAACCAATATCAGTTGATGAATGTTGGCATAGAAAAGATTGAGCTGCAATAGAAAGATGCGATTCAATCGAAGTTAAATACACTGACACAACGTGAAGTCTTCAGACCTGCAGTCCGAACACCAGAAGGAATAAAACCTATTGGCTACTAATGGATATTTGTGCGAAAGCGCAATGAAAATAATGAAATCGTACGATATAAAGCACGGTTAGTAGCCCAAGGTTTTTCACAAAAATCAGATATTGATTATAATGAAACTTATTTTCCTATTGTTGATGCTATTACACTCCAATATCTTATCAGTTTGGCAATACATGAAAAGATAAATATGCGCCTATTAGATATTGTCACTACTTACTTGTATGAAAATTTAGAAAATAATGTTTACATGAAAATCCCCGAAGGATTTTATATGGCTGCAACATATAAACACTATCCTCGTGAAAATTACTCTATCAAATTACAAAAATCATTATATGGCCTGAAGCCATCTAGGTGCATGTGGTTCAATCATCTTAGTGAATAGTGATTGAAAGTGGGATTTCAAAATGACCAGGTATCTCCATGTGTTTTTATTAAGAAACTAATTCTAAATTTGTGATATTAGCTATATATGTTGATGATATTAATCTTATTGGAACTCTTGAAGAGCTCCAAGAAACAATTGATTATTCGACATCAAGGATGGTCGTAAAATTACACTTTGCCTTGGTTTACAAATTGAACATTTGGCAAGTAGAACATTTATTCAACATATACAGCAAAAGTTCTAAAAAGATTTGGCATGGACAATGCACATCCATTGAGTATTCTAATGATCGTCCAGTCATTAGATGTGAATAAATATCTTTTCCAACCTCAAGAAGAGAATAAAGAACTTCTTGGTCTTGAAGTACCATATCTCAGTGCAATTTGTGCATTGATGTATCTTGCTAACAATACACGACCTGATATTGTCTTTGTTGTCAATTTATTAACAAGATTTAGTTCTTCACCAACACGACGACATTAGAATGGAATTAAACAAGTCTTCCGATATCTCCAAGCAGCTACTTCTTCAAATTATGCTGAAATTACAGTCATTCTTGAAGCAAGTAGAGAATGATTCATTATATCCAAGAAAGTTGTAGATTATCATATATCAGAGATATTACAACTCCTCTTTATGAAGATAATGCAGCTTACATAGCGCAATTATGAGGAGGATATATTAAAGGAGATCGGACACAATATAGGTCACCAAACTCCAGAAGAAATATGAAATTGATGTGCTACAAATTCGGTCATGTGACAACCTCGCAGATATTTTCACAAAGACTTTACCGACTGCAACATTTGAGAGTTGAGATATAAAATCGGTATGCGTCGGTTTAAAGATTTAAAGGAATCATCTCATCAGGAGAGTAATAAACAGACATATAGAATAGTATACTCTTTTCTTTCACTAGATTTTTTTTTCCACTGAATTTTTATCTAGCAAGGTTTTAACGAGGCATATTCTTTATGTAATGGATGGACATCCAAGGGGGAGTGTTATGAATATATTAAAATAGAAGAAATTAGTAGAAGCTCCACTAATTATGGATTTATGTGAATTATTAGAGAAGATTTTTATGGATGTCCACCATTTAGAGGAGACACCACTAATTAAGATTGGTGAAAGATAATATATGCCATAATGTATTCCACTAATTAGAGCTCTATAAATAGAGTTATTCTCTAAACTTGTAATACACCATCATTTTAGTGAAAGAAAGATTAGAAAAAATTGTGAGAGAAAATAAAGAGAGAAATTCTTGTATAAAGAATAGTTAGAGTTTTATTAGTGTGTAGTGTGAAGATTTTATCCTAACCCTACCCAAATTTTATAACATTGGATAATTTATTTTTTCATTTTCTAGGGCACCCTTACCTATTCCTTGTAGGACATTGCTGATTGAGAATGTCCTTTCCTCTTAGACTAGCTTACTCGAGTTCAACAATTCTTGCACACACACAGTAGAGGCTTGATGAATGAATGATTGCAATAGTTCTCCAGACTCCGGATTTCCCGGACAGCCAAATGGTCCAAACTGGTAATTTGTCAGGTTATTCTTTCAGTTATTAGAAAAGGGTTATATTTGTTGTAGCAATTGGCTGTTAAGGGTTGTCTAATACTCTCTCGTCATACATGAACTGAGAAAATTTATATAAAAGGCTAGTAGTAGAAGGAATAAAGGATGATGGTTTTGGCTTATACATTGCATTTAATTTATTGGGCAATGTGAAAATCTAGTTTGTAGAGAATCCAAGGTGCATAATGTGGTTTTATTGCAAAGAGGGTTATAATATCCTTCGAGGTGGGGTGAAATGCACTCTGGGGGAGAGTAGATCACTATATTGCCAAACCATGACATACGACCATGTTCTTTTGTTTTTGCTATATTGGTTATTAATGATATCTGCAGCCGTAATTAACCCAAAATCCCTGGAGGTTGTTATTGATTTTAGAATTAAAGGTTTGCTCATATGTTCATGTGTTGATCCACCATTCGTGAGATTCAGGGAGTTTCTAGAACTTCTCTCTTATAAGAATAGATTAATTTATTGAAGTAGATTTAACATTTTTGAGGGACATACTGGATGTTTTAGCTATTTGTTCTGTTAAACCATTTTACTTAATACCCTTTTTTGCCGGGGCAAAATTTTCTGCTAAATTGCCGGACTGAATATCTACAAGCCTACAAAACAATTCTGGAAACCTTCTCACCTCTTCCCCTGGAGTGTTTGCTGTCATCTTAAGATTTTACTATCCAAATGTTCTTGTGCATGCTACATAAACTGCATTCTGTCCCACCCCTTGAGCTAGAACCTTTCTAAACTATTGAAAAATTAGAAATTAAATGTCTGCTGGTTGGAAAATGTACATTTTTTGTCCCATGATACTGCAATATCATTGAATACCACAAAACATTCTCTATTGCAGGAATTGCGCTGCTGAAAAGCTTTTTGGGTACAAAGACTACGAAGTGCTTGGACAAGATATTGAATCTCTGCTTACTGGTGAACAAAATCTTGTTTCGGCTAGGAGAATCATGGAAAAATTAAGATGCGGACAATCTTGGTCAGGTCAGTTTCCCTTTAAGAAGAGATCAGGTGAGATCTTTGTGGCAATGGTGACCAAAAGTCCATTATATGAAGACGGTGAGCTTGTTGGTGTCATCACTGTTTCAAGTGATGCTGCTGTTTTTAATAAAGTAAGCTCAAGAAATGTGGGAATGAATCAAGGTCAGGTTGAGGGCCAATCTAGATTTCGAGGAAAAAATTTGAAAAAAATCCAATGGCATGCACAAGAACAAATTGCGTCAGTTCCACAGATTGCATCATCTGTTTCCAATCTGGTGCTTGTTTATTGTTTCATCAAATTCCTCTCTGTTTTCCCTGATGTTTGTCTTGATCTGACAAATTATTTACCCATTACAGTTCACTAAACAGGCTTCCAAAGTATTACTGAGAAAACGTGGAGAAAGTGTATGCAATGGAAGTTCGAATTCTAAGGATAAGGAGGAGAATGAAGTGGATAATCTAGATACTAAATTTGAGAGGCCACCAAGAACACCAGTAAGATTTAATTCAATTAACAAACTTACTTGTATTTTTGTCTTAAGGAAGATTTTTGAAGCAATGTTTATGCTGTAGGCAAGCAGATCAAGAGTTAACTCTAGGTCTTCCATTGCAAAGCAAAGAATTGATAGAGATGGCTCCGAGAAAGAAGAACCTTCAAGTGAATTTTCTCAGTATTTTCTCCTTCCCTTATATCGAAGCTATAGTATTTTTACCATTCGTTAGATAGTTCAGGTTTTCATAATTATTCAGACACTGATGAGCTTGAAATCAAGAGCTGAGTAACCAATTTACTGCAATTGCTGCTGGCACAACTCCCTGAAAGGAATTATCTGTATAGGCGCCACCCTTTTTTGGGAGATTAATGCTTGTAATTTCATGATTAAACATCTTAATTAGATAGCATTTTTGATGAACTCGTTGATTGCGATTTCTGTAGGCAACATCGAAGCTTCATACAGGGAGAATTGGCAATCCAGGTAGAGAGAAGG